>OX439140.1:52802484-54002484 GCA_949318255.1 Pollenia labialis
ATAGATAGATAGATAGATAGATAGATAGATAGATAGATAGATAGATAGATAGATAGATAGATAGATAGATAGATAGATAGATAGATAGATAGATAGATAGATAGATAGATAGATAGATAGATAGATAGATAGATAGATAGATAGATAGATAGATAGATAGATAGATAGATAGATAGATAGATAGATAGATAGATAGATAGATAGATAGATAGATAGATAGATAGATAGATAGATAGATAGATAGATAGATAGATAGATAGATAGATAGATAGATAGATAGATAGATAGATAGATAGATAGATAGATAGATAGATAGATAGATAGATAGATAGATAGATAGATAGATAGATAGATAGATAGATAGATAGATAGATAGATAGATAGATAGATAGATAGATAGATAGATAGATAGATAGATAGATAGATAGATAGATAGATAGATAGATAGATAGATAGATAGATAGATAGATAGATAGATAGATAGATAGATAGATAGATAGATAGATAGATAGATAGATAGATAGATAGATAGATAGATAGATAGATAGATAGATAGATAGATAGATAGATAGATAGATAGATAGATAGATAGATAGATAGATAGATAGATAGATAGATAGATAGATAGATAGATAGATAGATAGACCCCGCAAGGGTATCCTCGGCGAGGATAACGGTGGAGTAACGCCCCCGCGGACCCTAGTTGTGGCAGGTATGGAGAGCGTACTAAAAATGGTACTGGTGCTCGGAGAAGTCCTGTGACAGGGCGAGCGGATACCGCCCTTAAATATGTATTCTACCACAGGGGTACCCTCTAGAGAGGTGTAGTTAGGAGCATGACGCCTCCGTGGTTTCCCTAGTCACTTCCCGCCAAATGGCATTAAGATCGAGCCCAGTAAGGTCTTAATTATGGTATCACTGGAAAATGGATTGGACATGGTCATAACCCCGGTAGAACTCAGCCGAAAGGCATTAGAATCAAGCCCAGTACGATTCTAATTATGGTATTTCTGGAAAATGTATATGGTATTGACGCACAGCTGATATTATCTCCGCCGAATGGCATTAGGATCAATCCCAGTACGGTCCTAATTATGGTATTCCTGGACACTGTTTCGGATTTTGACGCACCCTGGGCTGACAGCTGTGGCATTCTATGACTTCGGTAGGTGGAAGTGAAATTTCACCGAAATGGCTCATAGGCTAATGTCACCGCTGCCTCCGTCTCGTTAAAACGTAGCGAGTCTCGGAGTACGTTCGTCGTTATGTCACCATTAAGTTGGTGGTGTAGGTTCAGATGGAAGTTCCTGATTAGCACGGATCTGGCACTGGCATATGATCCCATAAGGATCTTATGTCAACCCTCGCATGGCCTCCCTGCAAGCATAGACAACCATGGGATCAATACGTGACTACACTCTCATACGGCGATAGCGGCTTCGAGTTGGGACCCAACAAAAAGGAAAATGATGAGCAACAACAACAAAAACAACAGCGAAAACGATAACAAAAAACAAGAAAATAAAAAGAATACGGAAATAACTGAGGACAATACAGGTGTAATGAAAATTGCCAACCCATTTGGGAGGAGTTCATTACTACAAAGATCACCCTCAACTCCTTTCAGTACCCCACTGGGAAAGAGGAATGATACACCACAGAGTAGTGGTGTTGCGAACGCAACTAGCGATGTCAGTGAAATGACCCGAGGAACTGTGCACACCAAACAAGTCTGGCAGGGCCTCACGGTAAACACGACAGCAACTGTCTTGCAAACCGATAAGGAGAAACTGAAACAGACGAAGCAAGCGGAGGATAGAGCTTTCACTGAGCTTGGAAAGAGACTGTCCACCATAAACGGCGTTGTGTCTAATGCAAAAAATATTCACAAGATTATACGTGATAATCTTGATTGCATCTATGCATTGTACCAGGAACTGAAGGAACACAGGGAGGTTATACGCACCTACCCAGTATCGGAAGGAGGAAGCGACCAAAGGGTCGAAAAAAGTCGGGTGGATCCCAAGTCACCGATACAAGACGTAAAGCGAAAAAGAGCTAAAACGGCAACAACAATCTCAGCTCTGGAAACGCCCAGGTTGATTAATAACCTGGGAGAGACGAACACTCCAGATCCTCAGGGAGTTACGAACGATTGGGAAGTAGTGAGACACCGAAAGGAAAGAAGGAAAAAACAAAATAAAGGCAAACGAGGGGGTAAAAAACGAATCCTTAGGGATCAAGGCGAAGCCATAGCTATCAAAACTAGCTCTACAACATCATATGCAGATGTTATTAAAGAAATGAAAAGGAAAATTGACCCCACTGCAATTGGAGTCGAGATTAAGGGTATAAGAAGAACCAAGGCTGGAGAGCTGCTCGTAAAATTTGATAAGGGCGAGGGACAGGCCGAAAAACTTAAGAATGCCATTGGTGACACGTTTGGCGATGACGTGAAAATAAGGTCAGTTGCCAAAAATCATATAATAGACATGAGAGATCTAGATGAGTCTACTGAAGTCGACGATCTCATAAATGCTCTCATGGTGGCGACGAATAGCGACGTGCAAACATCATTTAGGATCCTGAATGTAAGGGATTCTTTTGGTGGTACAAAACAGGCGTTAGTGCAGTTACCCGAACATCTCGCTGCACCCCTTCTACGCGCAGGAAGAATCAAGGTAGGATGGGTTATGTGCAGGGTTAGAACCAAAACTAAGCCCAAACAGTGCTATAGGTGCATGGACCGAGGCCATATTGCCAGCCAGTGTAAAGGCGTAGACAGAGGAAAAATATGCAGAAAATGTTGCACACCAGGTCATAAGTCGAGGGAATGTGCTGCAGAACCCAAGTGTGTTATATGCCAAGAAGCTGGTCTAACAAATACCCAACATATGATTGGTAGTGCAGTATGCGTAAGCAATAGGAGAGGTAAAATATTTCAATGACCCTTAAATTCTTGCAGATTAACCTAGGAAGGGGGAAGGAAGCACAGGACCTTATGATTCAAAAGGCATCGGAGGATAATACGGATATAATACTGATAAGTGAACAGTATAGAAAACCACCATTACAAGTCTGGTATGAGGACACTAGTCATCGGGCAGCAATAATGATAAGAAACCCCAAACTAACAATAAATGAAGTTGACGAAAGCAATCCATGTTTTGTGTATGCGACAATTGGTAGAATAAGGATATATAGTTGTTATTTTTCACCAAGTATGGAGTATACGCCGTTTGTAGCAGCCATCACAAGCCTCGAAGCCTCAATTAGAGGTTCAAGACACAAGGTCATCATCGGGGGTGATTTCAACAGTAAGTCTCCAGAATGGAACTCAGCAAGCCTTGACAATAGAGGAATCACTGTCAGCGAAACTATAGCCAGTCTTAACCTGACTATATTTAATGTCGGCGATAAACTCACTTTCCGAAGGGGAACAGGTGGAAGCATAATTGACATAACGTTTGGAACGAGTGACCTATGCAATGTTGATATGTGCTGGATGGTTCTGGAGGATATCACATTGAGCGACCATCAGTACATCTCATTTAAGATTGGTAATAGCACGACTGTGACAACGACCAAGACTGCATTGCCAAGGTGGAACATCAGAAAACTGAATAAACAAAAACTCGCGGAGTACATAATACAAATCAGGGATGGAAATCTGCACTCTCCAGTTAACAATTTAAGTGCGGAAAGTACAGCTAAGGCTCTTACAAAGACAATAACAAAGGCTTGTAATGTGGGAATGCCCAAAACTAAAGCGTATAACAACAAACAACCCATCTACTGGTGGAATGACGAAATCAGGGAGCTAAGGTGCAAATGTCTTGCTGCAAGACGAGCATCAACCAGAAACCATGGAGATCTAACCCTGTTGTATGAATACAAAAGATCACGAAAACTGCTAAGATGTGCAATAAAAGAAAGCAAGAGAAAGTGCTGGAAAGATCTATGCAAGGAAATAGATGACGACCCGTGGGGTAAACCCTATAAAATAATCATGAAGAAATTGGGAGGAGCAAAGCCAATCCCCGGCATTAAAGAGCCAACATGGGCGAAAACCATAGTAGAGGCGCTGTTCCCCTTGGACGCAGATGCACTAGGGCGTAAATCTAGATTACAAATGGATGATTTCCCTCCGCTGAGTACAGACGAGGTAAAAATTGCTTGTAAGAAGCTCAAAAATAACAAAAGTCCTGGACCTGATGGTATACCAAACGAGGTTATACAGGTAGTAGGAGAAATATGGCCCGAACTAATTACCAATACGTTTAATAAGTGCATTGAAAACGGTGTTTTTCCTGAAAAATAGTACAGAAGCTGGTGTTGTTAAAAAAGGGTGATAAACCTCTAAATGAACCCAGTGCATACCGACCTTTATGTATGCTGGACTCAATGGGGAAACTGCTGGAAAGTATACTACTACAAAGACTGGAAGAAAGCGTGCAAAACCTCGGTGGATTATCCCCGATGCAATTTGGTTTCCGAAAGGGAAAGAGCACAATAGATGCAATCGGTGAAGTTGAGAAAATAGCCACACGGGCCAAATTGGCAAAGGAATATTGTGTTATAATAACACTTGATATTAGAAATGCATTCAACACTGTAAAATGGCGACGAATCTTAGACGCTCTTAGGAGCAAGGGTGTGCACAACCACCTGTACAACATAATCGCGGACTACCTGGACAACAGAATCCTATTATATGAGACTGAAAGTGGTATGAAAGAATATCGTATCACTGCAGGGGTACCACAGGGATCCGTGCTGGGCCCCTTCCTGTGGAACATAATGTATGATGGTCTATTGAACATGAGACTACAAGTCGGTGCGAAAATAATAGGGTACGCAGACGATATTGCTCTCGTTGTATCTCAACGAGAACCAGAACTACTGGAAATAATAACAAACGACAGCCTTTTCCGCTGTAGCGGATGGTTAAAGAGAAATGGATTGGAACTAGCAGTGGCAAAAACTGAGGCAATCCTGGTAACGGATCGAAGGGCATTTAAACCACCAAAGATCTTCCTAGAAGGCAGTGAAATACACTTTCAACGGAGTCTGCGCTATCTTGGTGTAAAACTTGATGATAGACTTAATTTCGGTCAACACGTACAAATGATTCAAAAAAAATCCATGCAAACTTCAACGTCACTGGCTAGGATAATGCCAAATTGTGGAGGTCCTAAGCCATATATAAGAAGGCTTATAAATAGTGTAATACACTCCCAGCTACTTTACGCTGCCCCGATATGTGCCACGTCGATGAACATAAAGGCAAGAATAAGGGAAATGCAGAAGCCACAGAGACTAAGCGCACTTAGAATTATATCGGCATACCGTACGGTACCTACAAGTGCAGCACTAGTTCTTGCGGGACTACCACCAATAGACTTGCTGGTGTTAGAAAAAAATGAGATTTATAAGGAGACAAAACGAATTAAATGTGAACCATGCAGCTTGATGGAACAAAAACAAAAAATTCTTGAAATAAAGGAAAATGCAAGAAGAACCCTAATAATAAAATGGCAAGATCGTTGGAATATGGAGGAAAATGGGAGATGGACATATAAACTAATCCCCGATATTAGAGTCTGGATAGAGAGAAGACATGGTAGCATGGGATACTTTCTCACCCAGGTGCTGACTAATCATGGTAGTTTTAACGGGTACCTGTACAGATTTAAGCTTCGGGATGCTGGCAACTGTGACACATGCGTGACTCTCATGGAAGACGCAAACCACATACTTTTTGAGTGTGAGAGATGGGCAGATAGGCGACAAGAACTTTATGATGAACTGGAGACAACATTGACACCGGAAAATATGGTGAATAAAATGTTGGAGTCGGAGAGAGTGTGGATGTGCTGTGAACGTTTCATAAACTCCATAATGAAGATGCGCTGTACGGATGCTCCGAACCTCCTACCCTTATGATAGGAAGGAGGATGTAGGACTCGTACAAGAGAAAACCCCCGTCCTGATGAAATGCTGACGTAGTTCCGGGGTGGAGTAGGTGGAGTTATCGTGGGGCCACTATTGATATTTATATCATTACGTCCATTAAAAACACACAGATAGATACATAGATAGATAGATAGATAGATAGATAGATAGATAGATAGATAGATAGATAGATAGATAGATAGATAGATAGATAGATAGATAGATAGATAGATAGATAGATAGATAGATAGATAGATAGATAGATAGATAGATAGATAGATAGATAGATAGATAGATAGATAGATAGATAGATAGATAGATAGATAGATAGATAGATAGATAGATAGATAGATAGATAGATAGATAGATAGATAGATAGATAGATAGATAGATAGATAGATAGATAGATAGATAGATAGATAGATAGATAGATAGATAGATAGATAGATAGATAGATAGATAGATAGATAGATAGATAGATAGATAGATAGATAGATAGATAGATAGATAGATAGATAGATAGATAGATAGATAGATAGATAGATAGATAGATAGATAGATAGATAGATAGATAGATAGATAGATAGATAGATAGATAGATAGATAGATAGATAGATAGATAGATAGATAGATAGATAGATAGATAGATAGATAGATAGATAGATAGATAGATAGATAGATAGATAGATAGATAGATAGATAGATAGATAGATAGATAGATAGATAGATAGATAGATAGATAGATAGATAGATAGATAGATAGATAGATAGATAGATAGATAGATAGATAGATAGATAGATAGATAGATAGATAGATAGATAGATAGATAGATAGATAGATAGATAGATAGATAGATAGATAGATAGATAGATAGATAGATAGATAGATAGATAGATAGATAGATAGATAGATAGATAGATAGATAGATAGATAGATAGATAGATAGATAGATAGATAGATAGATAGATAGATAGATAGATAGATAGATAGATAGATAGATAGATAGATAGATAGATAGATAGATAGATAGATAGATAGATAGATAGATAGATAGATAGATAGATAGATAGATAGATAGATAGATAGATAGATAGATAGATAGATAGATAGATAGATAGATAGATAGATAGATAGATAGATAGATAGATAGATAGATAGATAGATAGATAGATAGATAGATAGATAGATAGATAGATAGATAGATAGATAGATAGATAGATAGATAGATAGATAGATAGATAGATAGATAGATAGATAGATAGATAGATAGATAGATAGATAGATAGATAGATAGATAGATAGATAGATAGATAGATAGATAGATAGATAGATAGATAGATAGATAGATAGATAGATAGATAGATAGATAGATAGATAGATAGATAGATAGATAGATAGATAGATAGATAGATAGATAGATAGATAGATAGATAGATAGATAGATAGATAGATAGATAGATAGATAGATAGATAGATAGATAGATAGATAGATAGATAGATAGATAGATAGATAGATAGATAGATAGATAGATAGATAGATAGATAGATAGATAGATAGATAGATAGATAGATAGATAGATAGATAGATAGATAGATAGATAGATAGATAGATAGATAGATAGATAGATAGATAGATAGATAGATAGATAGATAGATAGATAGATAGATAGATAGATAGATAGATAGATAGATAGATAGATAGATAGATAGATAGATAGATAGATAGATAGATAGATAGATAGATAGATAGATAGATAGATAGATAGATAGATAGATAGATAGATAGATAGATAGATAGATAGATAGATAGATAGATAGATAGATAGATAGATAGATAGATAGATAGATAGATAGATAGATAGATAGATAGATAGATAGATAGATAGATAGATAGATAGATAGATAGATAGATAGATAGATAGATAGATAGATAGATAGATAGATAGATAGATAGATAGATAGATAGATAGATAGATAGATAGATAGATAGATAGATAGATAGATAGATAGATAGATAGATAGATAGATAGATAGATAGATAGATAGATAGATAGATAGATAGATAGATAGATAGATAGATAGATAGATAGATAGATAGATAGATAGATAGATAGATAGATAGATAGATAGATAGATAGATAGATAGATAGATAGATAGATAGATAGATAGATAGATAGATAGATAGATAGATAGATAGATAGATAGATAGATAGATAGATAGATAGATAGATAGATAGATAGATAGACCCCGCAAGGGTATCCTCGGCGAGGATAACGGTGGAGTAACGCCCCCGCGGACCCTAGTTGTGGCAGGTATGGAGAGCGTACTAAAAATGGTACTGGTGCTCGGAGAAGTCCTGTGACAGGGCGAGTGGATACCGCCCTTAAATATGTATTCTACCACAGGGGTACCCTCTAGAGAGGTGTAGTTAGGAGCATGACGCCTCCGTGGTTTCCCTAGTCACTTCCCGCCAAATGGCATTAAGATCGAGCCCAGTAAGGTCTTAATTATGGTATCACTGGAAAATGGATTGGACATGGTCATAACCCCGGTAGAACTCAGCCGAAAGGCATTAGAATCAAGCCCAGTACGATTCTAATTATGGTATTTCTGGAAAATGTATATGGTATTGACGCACAGCTGATATTATCTCCGCCGAATGGCATTAGGATCAATCCCAGTACGGTCCTAATTATGGTATTCCTGGACACTGTTTCGGATTTTGACGCACCCTGGGCTGACAGCTGTGGCATTCTATGACTTCGGTAGGTGGAAGTGAAATTTCACCGAAATGGCTCATAGGCTAATGTCACCGCTGCCTCCGTCTCGTTAAAACGTAGCGAGTCTCGGAGTACGTTCGTCGTTATGTCACCATTAAGTTGGTGGTGTAGGTTCAGATGGAAGTTCCTGATTAGCACGGATCTGGCACTGGCATATGATCCCATAAGGATCTTATGTCAACCCTCGCATGGCCTCCCTGCAAGCATAGACAACCATGGGATCAATACGTGACTACACTCTCATACGGCGATAGCGGCTTCGAGTTGGGACCCAACAAAAAGGAAAATGATGAGCAACAACAACAAAAACAACAGCGAAAACGATAACAAAAAACAAGAAAATAAAAAGAATACGGAAATAACTGAGGACAATACAGGTGTAATGAAAATTGCCAACCCATTTGGGAGGAGTTCATTACTACAAAGATCACCCTCAACTCCTTTCAGTACCCCACTGGGAAAGAGGAATGATACACCACAGAGTAGTGGTGTTGCGAACGCAACTAGCGATGTCAGTGAAATGACCCGAGGAACTGTGCACAACAAACAAGTCTGGCAGGGCCTCACGGTAAACACGACAGCAACTGTCTTGCAAACCGATAAGGAGAAACTGAAACAGACGAAGCAAGCGGAGGATAGAGCTTTCACTGAGCTTGGAAAGAGACTGTCCACCATAAACGGCGTTGTGTCTAATGCAAAAAATATTCACAAGATTATACGTGATAATCTTGATTGCATCTATGCATTGTACCAGGAACTGAAGGAACACAGGGAGGTTATACGCACCTACCCAGTATCGGAAGGAGGAAGCGACCAAAGGGTCGAAAAAAGTCGGGTGGATCCCAAGTCACCGATACAAGACGTAAAGCGAAAAAGAGCTAAAACGGCAACAACAATCTCAGCTCTGGAAACGCCCAGGTTGATTAAAAACCTGGGAGAGACGAACACTCCAGATCCTCAGGGAGTTACGAACGATTGGGAAGTAGTGAGACACCGAAAGGAAAGAAGGAAAAAACAAAATAAAGGCAAACGAGGGGGTAAAAAACGAATCCTTAGGGATCAAGGCGAAGCCATAGCTATCAAAACTAGCTCTACAACATCATATGCAGATGTTATTAAAGAAATGAAAAGGAAAATTGACCCCACTGCAATTGGAGTCGAGATTAAGGGTATAAGAAGAACCAAGGCTGGAGAGCTGCTCGTAAAATTTGATAAGGGCGAGGGACAGGCCGAAAAACTTAAGAATGCCATTGGTGACACGTTTGGCGATGACGTGAAAATAAGGTCAGTTGCCAAAAATCATATAATAGACATGAGAGATCTAGATGAGTCTACTGAAGTCGACGATCTCATAAATGCTCTCATGGTGGCGACGAATAGCGACGTGCAAACATCATTTAGGATCCTGAATGTAAGGGATTCTTTTGGTGGTACAAAACAGGCGTTAGTGCAGTTACCCGAACATCTCGCTGCACCCCTTCTACGCGCAGGAAGAATCAAGGTAGGATGGGTTATGTGCAGGGTTAGAACCAAAACTAAGCCCAAACAGTGCTATAGGTGCATGGACCGAGGCCATATTGCCAGCCAGTGTAAAGGCGTAGACAGAGGAAAAATATGCAGAAAATGTTGCACACCAGGTCATAAGTCGAGGGAATGTGCTGCAGAACCCAAGTGTGTTATATGCCAAGAAGCTGGTCTAACAAATACCCAACATATGATTGGTAGTGCAGTATGCGTAAGCAATAGGAGAGGTAAAATATTTCAATGACCCTTAAATTCTTGCAGATTAACCTAGGAAGGGGGAAGGAAGCACAGGACCTTATGATTCAAAAGGCATCGGAGGATAATACGGATATAATACTGATAAGTGAACAGTATAGAAAACCACCATTACAAGTCTGGTATGAGGACACTAGTCATCGGGCAGCAATAATGATAAGAAACCCCAAACTAACAATAAATGAAGTTGACGAAAGCAATCCATGTTTTGTGTATGCGACAATTGGTAGAATAAGGATATATAGTTGTTATTTTTCACCAAGTATGGAGTATACGCCGTTTGTAGCAGCCATCACAAGCCTCGAAGCCTCAATTAGAGGTTCAAGACACAAGGTCATCATCGGGGGTGATTTCAACAGTAAGTCTCCAGAATGGAACTCAGCAAGCCTTGACAATAGAGGAATCACTGTCAGCGAAACTATAGCCAGTCTTAACCTGACTATATTTAATGTCGGCGATAAACTCACTTTCCGAAGGGGAACAGGTGGAAGCATAATTGACATAACGTTTGGAACGAGTGACCTATGCAATGTTGATATGTGCTGGATGGTTCTGGAGGATATCACATTGAGCGACCATCAGTACATCTCATTTAAGATTGGTAATAGCACGACTGTGACAACGACCAAGACTGCATTGCCAAGGTGGAACATCAGAAAACTGAATAAACAAAAACTCGCGGAGTACATAATACAAATCAGGGATGGAAATCTGCACTCTCCAGTTAACAATTTAAGTGCGGAAAGTACAGCTAAGGCTCTTACAAAGACAATAACAAAGGCTTGTAATGTGGGAATGCCCAAAACTAAAGCGTATAACAACAAACAACCCATCTACTGGTGGAATGACGAAATCAGGGAGCTAAGGTGCAAATGTCTTGCTGCAAGACGAGCATCAACCAGAAACCATGGAGATCTAACCCTGTTGTATGAATACAAAAGATCACGAAAACTGCTAAGATGTGCAATAAAAGAAAGCAAGAGAAAGTGCTGGAAAGATCTATGCAAGGAAATAGATGACGACCCGTGGGGTAAACCCTATAAAATAATCATGAAGAAATTGGGAGGAGCAAAGCCAATCCCCGGCATTAAAGAGCCAACATGGGCGAAAACCATAGTAGAGGCGCTGTTCCCCTTGGACGCAGATGCACTAGGGCGTAAATCTAGATTACAAATGGATGATTTCCCTCCGCTGAGTACAGACGAGGTAAAAATTGCTTGTAAGAAGCTCAAAAATAACAAAAGTCCTGGACCTGATGGTATACCAAACGAGGTTATACAGGTAGTAGGAGAAATATGGCCCGAACTAATTACCAATACGTTTAATAAGTGCATTGAAAACGGTGTTTTTCCTGAAAAATGGAAGATACAGAAGCTGGTGTTGTTAAAAAAGGGTGATAAACCTCTAAATGAACCCAGTGCATACCGACCTTTATGTATGCTGGACTCAATGGGGAAACTGCTGGAAAGTATACTACTACAAAGACTGGAAGAAAGCGTGCAAAACCTCGGTGGATTATCCCCGATGCAATTTGGTTTCCGAAAGGGAAAGAGCACAATAGATGCAATCGGTGAAGTTGAGAAAATAGCCACACGGGCCAAATTGGCAAAGGAATATTGTGTTATAATAACACTTGATATTAGAAATGCATTCAACACTGTAAAATGGCGACGAATCTTAGACGCTCTTAGGAGCAAGGGTGTGCACAACCACCTGTACAACATAATCGCGGACTACCTGGACAACAGAATCCTATTATATGAGACTGAAAGTGGTATGAAAGAATATCGTATCACTGCAGGGGTACCACAGGGATCCGTGCTGGGCCCCTTCCTGTGGAACATAATGTATGATGGTCTATTGAACATGAGACTACAAGTCGGTGCGAAAATAATAGGGTACGCAGACGATATTGCTCTCGTTGTATCTCAACGAGAACCAGAACTACTGGAAATAATAACAAACGACAGCCTTTTCCGCTGTAGCGGATGGTTAAAGAGAAATGGATTGGAACTAGCAGTGGCAAAAACTGAGGCAATCCTGGTAACGGATCGAAGGGCATTTAAACCACCAAAGATCTTCCTAGAAGGCAGTGAAATACACTTTCAACGGAGTCTGCGCTATCTTGGTGTAAAACTTGATGATAGACTTAATTTCGGTCAACACGTACAAATGATTCAAAAAAAATCCATGCAAACTTCAACGTCACTGGCTAGGATAATGCCAAATTGTGGAGGTCCTAAGCCATATATAAGAAGGCTTATAAATAGTGTAATACACTCCCAGCTACTTTACGCTGCCCCGATATGTGCCACGTCGATGAACATAAAGGCAAGAATAAGGGAAATGCAGAAGCCACAGAGACTAAGCGCACTTAGAATTATATCGGCATACCGTACGGTACCTACAAGTGCAGCACTAGTTCTTGCGGGACTACCACCAATAGACTTGCTGGTGTTAGAAAAAAATGAGATTTATAAGGAGACAAAACGAATTAAATGTGAACCATGCAGCTTGATGGAACAAAAACAAAAAATTCTTGAAATAATGGAAAATGCAAGAAGAACCCTAATAATAAAATGGCAAGATCGTTGGAATATGGAGGAAAATGGGAGATGGACATATAAACTAATCCCCGATATTAGAGTCTGGATAGAGAGAAGACATGGTAGCATGGGATACTTTCTCACCCAGGTGCTGACTAATCATGGTAGTTTTAACGGGTACCTGTACAGATTTAAGCTTCGGGATGCTGGCAACTGTGACACATGCGTGACTCTCATGGAAGACGCAAACCACATACTTTTTGAGTGTGAGAGATGGGCAGATAGGCGACAAGAACTTTATGATGAACTGGAGACAACATTGACACCGGAAAATATGGTGAATAAAATGTTGGAGTCGGAGAGAGTGTGGATGTGCTGTGAACGTTTCATAAACTCCATAATGAAGATGCGCTGTACGGATGCTCCAAACCTCCTACCCTTATGATAGGAAGGAGGATGTAGGACTCGTACAAGAGAAAACCCCCGTCCTGATGAAATGCTGACGTAGTTCCGGGGTGGAGTAGGTGGAGTTATCGTGGGGCCACTATTGATATTTATATCATTACGTCCATTAAAAACACACAGATAGATAGATAGATAGATAGATAGATAGATAGATAGATAGATAGATAGATAGATAGATAGATAGATAGATAGATAGATAGATAGATAGATAGATAGATAGATAGATAGATAGATAGATAGATAGATAGATAGATAGATAGATAGATAGATAGATAGATAGATAGATAGATAGATAGATAGATAGATAGATAGATAGATAGATAGATAGATAGAAAGATAGATAGATAGATAGATAGATAGATAGATAGATAGATAGATAGATAGATAGATAGATAGATAGATAGATAGATAGATAGATAGATAGATAGATAGATAGATAGATAGATAGATAGATAGATAGATAGATAGATAGATAGATAGATAGATAGATAGATAGATAGATAGATAGATAGATAGATAGATAGATAGATAGATAGATAGATAGATAGATAGATAGATAGATAGATAGATAGATAGATAGATAGATAGATAGATAGATAGATAGATAGATAGATAGATAGATAGATAGATAGATAGATAGATAGATAGATAGATAGATAGATAGATAGATAGATAGATAGATAGATAGATAGATAGATAGATAGATAGATAGATAGATAGATAGATAGATAGATAGATAGATAGATAGATAGATAGATAGATAGATAGATAGATAGATAGATAGATAGATAGATAGATAGATAGATAGATAGATAGATAGATAGATAGATAGATAGATAGATAGATAGATAGATAGATAGATAGATAGATAGATAGATAGATAGATAGATAGATAGATAGATAGATAGATAGATAGATAGATAGATAGATAGATAGATAGATAGATAGATAGATAGATAGATAGATAGATAGATAGATAGATAGATAGATAGATAGATAGATAGATAGATAGATAGATAGATAGATAGATAGATAGATAGATAGATAGATAGATAGATAGATAGATAGATAGATAGATAGATAGATAGATAGATAGATAGATAGATAGATAGATAGATAGATAGATAGATAGATAGATAGATAGATAGATAGATAGATAGATAGATAGATAGATAGATAGATAGATAGATAGATAGATAGATAGATAGATAGATAGATAGATAGATAGATAGATAGATAGATAGATAGATAGATAGATAGATAGATAGATAGATAGATAGATAGATAGATAGATAGATAGATAGATAGATAGATAGATAGATAGATAGATAGATAGATAGATAGATAGATAGATAGATAGATAGATAGATAGATAGATAGATAGATAGATAGATAGATAGATAGATAGATAGATAGATAGATAGATAGATAGATAGATAGATAGATAGATAGATAGATAGATAGATAGATAGATAGATAGATAGATAGATAGATAGATAGATAGATAGATAGATAGATAGATAGATAGATAGATAGATAGATAGATAGATAGATAGATAGATAGATAGATAGATAGACCCCGCAAGGGTATCCTCGGCGAGGATAACGGTGGAGTAACGCCCCCGCGGACCCTAGTTGTGGCAGGTATGGAGAGCGTACTAAAAATGGTACTGGTGCTCGGAGAAGTCCTGTGACAGGGCGAGCGGATACCGCCCTTAAATATGTATTCTACCACAGGGGTACCCTCTAGAGAGGTGTAGTTAGGAGCATGACGCCTCCGTGGTTTCCCTAGTCACTTCCCGCCAAATGGCATTAAGATCGAGCCCAGTAAGGTCTTAATTATGGTATCACTGGAAAATGGATTGGACATGGTCATAACCCCGATAGAACTCAGCCGAAAGGCATTAGAATCAAGCCCAGTACGATTCTAATTATGGTATTTCTGGAAAATGTATATGGTATTGACGCACAGCTGATATTATCTCCGCCGAATGGCATTAGGATCAATCCCAGTACGGTCCTAATTATGGTATTCCTGGACACTGTTTCGGATTTTGACGCACCCTGGGCTGACAGCTGTGGCATTCTATGACTTCGGTAGGTGGAAGTGAAATTTCACCGAAATGGCTCATAGGCTAATGTCACCGCTGCCTCCGTCTCGTTAAAACGTAGCGAGTCTCGGAGTACGTTCGTCGTTATGTCACCATTAAGTTGGTGGTGTAGGTTCAGATGGAAGTTCCTGATTAGCACGGATCTGGCACTGGCATATGATCCCATAAGGATCTTATGTCAACCCTCGCATGGCCTCCCTGCAAGCATAGACAACCATGGGATCAATACGTGACTACACTCTCATACGGCGATAGCGGCTTCGAGTTGGGACCCAACAAAAAGGAAAATGATGAGCAACAACAACAAAAACAACAGCGAAAACGATAACAAAAAACAAGAAAATAAAAAGAATACGGAAATAACTGAGGACAATACAGGTGTAATGAAAATTGCCAACCCATTTGGGAGGAGTTCATTACTACAAAGATCACCCTCAACTCCTTTCAGTACCCCACTGGGAAAGAGGAATGATACACCACAGAGTAGTGGTGTTGCGAACGCAACTAGCGATGTCAGTGAAATGACCCGAGGAACTGTGCACACCAAACAAGTCTGGCAGGGCCTCACGGTAAACACGACAGCAACTGTCTTGCAAACCGATAAGGAGAAACTGAAACAGACGAAGCAAGCGGAGGATAGAGCTTTCACTGAGCTTGGAAAGAGACTGTCCACCATAAACGGCGTTGTGTCTAATGCAAAAAATATTCACAAGATTATACGTGATAATCTTGATTGCATCTATGCATTGTACCAGGAACTGAAGGAACACAGGGAGGTTATACGCACCTACCCAGTATCGGAAGGAGGAAGCGACCAAAGGGTCGAAAAAAGTCGGGTGGATCCCAAGTCACCGATACAAGACGTAAAGCGAAAAAGAGCTAAAACGGCAACAACAATCTCAGCTCTGGAAACGCCCAGGTTGATTAAAAACCTGGGAGAGACGAACACTCTAGATCCTCAGGGAGTTACGAACGATTGGGAAGTAGTGAGACACCGAAAGGAAAGAAGGAAAAAACAAAATAAAGGCAAACGAGGGGGTAAAAAACGAATCCTTAGGGATCAAGGCGAAGCCATAGCTATCAAAACTAGCTCTACAACATCATATGCAGATGTTATTAAAGAAATGAAAAGGAAAATTGACCCCACTGCAATTGGAGTCGAGATTAAGGGTATAAGAAGAACCAAGGCTGGAGAGCTGCTCGTAAAATTTGATAAGGGCGAGGGACAGGCCGAAAAACTTAAGAATGCCATTGGTGACACGTTTGGCGATGACGTGAAAATAAGGTCAGTTGCCAAAAATCATATAATAGACATGAGAGATCTAGATGAGTCTACTGAAGTCGACGATCTCATAAATGCTCTCATGGTGGCGACGAATAGCGACGTGCAAACATCATTTAGGATCCTGAATGTAAGGGATTCTTTTGGTGGTACAAAACAGGCGTTAGTGCAGTTACCCGAACATCTCGCTGCACCCCTTCTACGCGCAGGAAGAATCAAGGTAGGATGGGTTATGTGCAGGGTTAGAACCAAAACTAAGCCCAAACAGTGCTATAGGTGCATGGACCGAGGCCATATTGCCAGCCAGTGTAAAGGCGTAGACAGAGGAAAAATATGCAGAAAATGTTGCACACCAGGTCATAAGTCGAGGGAATGTGCTGCAGAACCCAAGTGTGTTATATGCCAAGAAGCTGGTCTAACAAATACCCAACATATGATTGGTAGTGCAGTATGCGTAAGCAATAGGAGAGGTAAAATATTTCAATGACCCTTAAATTCTTGCAGATTAACCTAGGAAGGGGGAAGGAAGCACAGGACCTTATGATTCAAAAGGCATCGGAGGATAATACGGATATAATACTGATAAGTGAACAGTATAGAAAACCACCATTACAAGTCTGGTATGAGGACACTAGTCATCGGGCAGCAATAATGATAAGAAACCCCAAACTAACAATAAATGAAGTTGACGAAAGCAATCCATGTTTTGTGTATGCGACAATTGGTAGAATAAGGATATATAGTTGTTATTTTTCACCAAGTATGGAGTATACGCCGTTTGTAGCAGCCATCACAAGCCTCGAAGCCTCAATTAGAGGTTCAAGACACAAGGTCATCATCGGGGGTGATTTCAACAGTAAGTCTCCAGAATGGAACTCAGCAAGCCTTGACAATAGAGGAATCACTGTCAGCGAAACTATAGCCAGTCTTAACCTGACTATATTTAATGTCGGCGATAAACTCACTTTCCGAAGGGGAACAGGTGGAAGCATAATTGACATAACGTTTGGAACGAGTGACCTATGCAATGTTGATATGTGCTGGATGGTTCTGGAGGATATCACATTGAGCGACCATCAGTACATCTCATTTAAGATTGGTAATAGCACGACTGTGACAACGACCAAGACTGCATTGCCAAGGTGGAACATCAGAAAACTGAATAAACAAAAACTCGCGGAGTACATAATACAAATCAGGGATGGAAATCTGCACTCTCCAGTTAACAATTTAAGTGCGGAAAGTACAGCTAAGGCTCTTACAAAGACAATAACAAAGGCTTGTAATGTGGGAATGCCCAAAACTAAAGCGTATAACAACAAACAACCCATCTACTGGTGGAATGACGAAATCAGGGAGCTAAGGTGCAAATGTCTTGCTGCAAGACGAGCATCAACCAGAAACCATGGAGATCTAACCCTGTTGTATGAATACAAAAGATCACGAAAACTGCTAAGATGTGCAATAAAAGAAAGCAAGAGAAAGTGCTGGAAAGATCTATGCAAGGAAATAGATGACGACCCGTGGGGTAAACCCTATAAAATAATCATGAAGAAATTGGGAGGAGCAAAGCCAATCCCCGGCATTAAAGAGCCAACATGGGCGAAAACCATAGTAGAGGCGCTGTTCCCCTTGGACGCAGATGCACTAGGGCGTAAATCTAGATTACAAATGGATGATTTCCCTCCGCTGAGTACAGACGAGGTAAAAATTGCTTGTAAGAAGCTCAAAAATAACAAAAGTCCTGGACCTGATGGTATACCAAACGAGGTTATACAGGTAGTAGGAGAAATATGGCCCGAACTAATTACCAATACGTTTAATAAGTGCATTGAAAACGGTGTTTTTCCTGAAAAATGGAAGATACAGAAGCTGGTGTTGTTAAAAAAGGGTGATAAACCTCTAAATGAACCCAGTGCATACCGACCTTTATGTATGCTGGACTCAATGGGGAAACTGCTGGAAAGTATACTACTACAAAGACTGGAAGAAAGCGTGCAAAACCTCGGTGGATTATCCCCGATGCAATTTGGTTTCCGAAAGGGAAAGAGCACAATAGATGCAATCGGTGAAGTTGAGAAAATAGCCACACGGGCCAAATTGGCAAAGGAATATTGTGTTATAATAACACTTGATATTAGAAATGCATTCAACACTGTAAAATGGCGACGAATCTTAGACGCTCTTAGGAGCAAGGGTGTGCACAACCACCTGTACAACATAATCGCGGACTACCTGGACAACAGAATCCTATTATATGAGACTGAAAGTGGTATGAAAGAATATCGTATCACTGCAGGGGTACCACAGGGATCCGTGCTGGGCCCCTTCCTGTGGAACATAATGTATGATGGTCTATTGAACATGAGACTACAAGTCGGTGCGAAAATAATAGGGTACGCAGACGATATTGCTCTCGTTGTATCTCAACGAGAACCAGAACTACTGGAAATAATAACAAACGACAGCCTTTTCCGCTGTAGCGGATGGTTAAAGAGAAATGGATTGGAACTAGCAGTGGCAAAAACTGAGGCAATCCTGGTAACGGATCGAAGGGCATTTAAACCACCAAAGATCTTCCTAGAAGGCAGTGAAATACACTTTCAACGGAGTCTGCGCTATCTTGGTGTAAAACTTGATGATAGACTTAATTTCGGTCAACACGTACAAATGATTCAAAAAAAATCCATGCAAACTTCAACGTCACTGGCTAGGATAATGCCAAATTGTGGAGGTCCTAAGCCATATATAAGAAGGCTTATAAATAGTGTAATACACTCCCAGCTACTTTACGCTGCCCCGATATGTGCCACGTCGATGAACATAAAGGCAAGAATAAGGGAAATGCAGAAGCCACAGAGACTAAGCGCACTTAGAATTATATCGGCATACCGTACGGTACCTACAAGTGCAGCACTAGTTCTTGCGGGACTACCACCAATAGACTTGCTGGTGTTAGAAAAAAATGAGATTTATAAGGAGACAAAACGAATTAAATGTGAACCATGCAGCTTGATGGAACAAAAACAAAAAATTCTTGAAATAAAGGAAAATGCAAGAAGAACCCTAATAATAAAATGGCAAGATCGTTGGAATATGGAGGAAAATGGGAGATGGACATATAAACTAATCCCCGATATTAGAGTCTGGATAGAGAGAAGACATGGTAGCATGGGATACTTTCTCACCCAGGTGCTGACTAATCATGGTAGTTTTAACGGGTACCTGTACAGATTTAAGCTTCGGGATGCTGGCAACTGTGACACATGCGTGACTCTCATGGAAGACGCAAACCACATACTTTTTGAGTGTGAGAGATGGGCAGATAGGCGACAAGAACTTTATGATGAACTGGAGACAACATTGACACCGGAAAATATGGTGAATAAAATGTTGGAGTCGGAGAGAGTGTGGATGTGCTGTGAACGTTTCATAAACTCCATAATGAAGATGCGCTGTACGGATGCTCCGAACCTCCTACCCTTATGATAGGAAGGAGGATGTAGGACTCGTACAAGAGAAAACCCCCGTCCTGATGAAATGCTGACGTAGTTCCGGGGTGGAGTAGGTGGAGTTATCGTGGGGCCACTACAGTACTTTTCGCTTATAGTCCATTCCGCTTAAAGGCCAAAAACGGATATAAGCCAAAACTGTCATATTCACACGCAGATTTTTTCGAATTTCATACAAATTATTTGTCCTAAGGTCCATTTCGCATGTAGTCCATTTTCGTTTAAAAGCCACATTTTCTTAGCATACGAATATAATTCTTTATGCAAAAATGTTCGCTTATAGTCCACTCTGTTTTTAATATTTTTTTAATCAACTTGTAACATGTTTTTATTTACATTTCTGGTAACTATTATAAATACCAAATTTCGCAATTTATATTTCACTAGCTTAACCCGGTGCGCTTCGCTACACTGCTTTAACCACTTTATCGGTTGAGAGATATTTAATATATGCATCCTATGGAAGGTAGTTCCCCCCTGCGCCTACCCGCTTTATTTTTATTTTCAAAGTAAAGTATACCATAAGAGTGACTTCTACAAAGTTTGAACTTTCTCACTATTACAGTTTTTAAGATATCCGATATTAAACATTAGCGTCCTATGGTGGGTAACACTTCCCCCGCTGCTATTTTATTTCAATTTTAAGGCTCAGAAAATCCTACTACCAAAAGTTCAACAAATTGCTTGCAGCGGCTCTTATTTATATTTCTATCTATGAGGGGTACTGCTCCTCCTCTGGCTACCCCGCCCATTTCTATATTGAAATTTATAGTTTACCATAATAGTAGCTTTAACTACGTTTGAAGACTCTCCCTTTAATAGTTCTTCAGTTGAGCGATATTTAATGTATGCATCCTATGGGAGGTATTTCCCCCCCTGCGCCTATCCGCTTTATTTTTATTTTCAAAAGTGTAGTATACCATAAGAGTGACTTCTAGAAAGTTTGAACATTCTCACTATTACAGTTCTTAAGATATGCGATATTAAACATTGGCGTCCTATGATGGGCATCACTTCCTCCGCTGCTATTTTATTCCAATTTTGGGGCTCAGAAGATCCTACTACCAAAAGTTCAACAAAATGCGTGCAGTTGCTCTTATTTATATGTCTTCTATGAGGGGTACTGCTCATCCTCTGGCTACCCCGCCCATTTCTATATTGAAATTTATAGTTTACTATAATAGTGGCTTTAACCACGTTTGATGACTCTCCCTTTAATAGTTCTTCAGTTGAGCGATATTTATTGTATACATCCTATGGGAGGTATTTCCCCCCCTGCGCCTACCCGCTTTATTTTTATTTTCAAAAGTGAAGTATACCATAAGAGTGACTTCTAGAAAGTTTGAACATTCTCACTATTACAGTTCTTAAGATTTGCGATGGTAAACATTGGCGTCCTATGGGGAAAACCACTTCCCCCGCTGCTACTTTATTTCAATTTCGGGGCTCAGAAGATCCTACCACCAAAAGTTCAACAAAATGCGTGCAGTGGCTCTTATTTATATTTCTATCTATGAGGGGTACTGCTCCTTCCCTGTTTACCCCGCCCATTTTTATACTGAAATTTATAGTTTGCCATAGTAGTAGCTTTAACCACGTTTGAAGACTCCCCCTTTAATAGTTCTTCAGTTAAGCGATATTTAATATATGCATCCTCTGGGAGGTTTTTCCCCCCCTCCCCTACCCGCTTTATTTTTATTTTCAAAAGTGTAGTATACCATAAGAGTGACTTCCACAAAGTTTGAACATTCTCACTATAACAGTTCATAAGATATGCGATATTAAGCATTGGCGTCCTATGGGGGGAACCACTTCCCCCGCTGCTTTTTTATTTCAATTTTGGGGCTCAGAAGATCCTACTACAAAAAGTTCAGCAAAATGCGTCCAGCGGCTCTTAAGATATGCGATAATAAATATTGGCATCTTATGGGGGGTACCAATTCCCCTGCCCCTATCGAAAAAATAAGTAGCCTATTTTATTTTTAGGGCTCACGTGATGTTACTGTAAAAATTTCAAGAAAATCGGATCAGTAGTTTCGGAGTCTATAAGCCAACAAACAAACACACAAACATACAAACATTTTTCATTTTTATATATATAGATAACATGGTGTCTTCATCTGACCATTTTTGTTTTTATTGTATTATTTTTTGTTTTAACTATTTATTTAAATTAAATCAAAATTTGGTTATGTTTTAAATAAACTTTTGTTTTGTTTAAAAAAGAGCAGTTTTATTGAAGAAAATAATTTTTATAAAGTCCAAAATGTGGATTATACACTTATAAGCCATTAAATGGCTTATAAAAAAAATCGGTTATAGTCCAAATTCGCTTATAGTCCACAAAAGTTGTGCAACTATAGTAGTGGACTATAAGCGAAAAGTACTGTATTGATATTTATATCATTACGTCCATTAAAAACACACAGATAGATAGATAGATAGATAGATAGATAGATAGATAGATAGATAGATAGATAGATAGATAGATAGATAGATAGATAGATAGATAGATAGATAGATAGATAGATAGATAGATAGATAGATAGATAGATAGATAGATAGATAGATAGATAGATAGATAGATAGATAGATAGATAGATAGATAGATAGATAGATAGATAGATAGATAGATAGATAGATAGATAGATAGATAGATAGATAGATAGATAGATAGATAGATAGATAGATAGATAGATAGATAGATAGATAGATAGATAGATAGATAGATAGATAGATAGATAGATAGATAGATAGATAGATAGATAGATAGATAGATAGATAGATAGATAGATAGATAGATAGATAGATAGATAGATAGATAGATAGATAGATAGATAGATAGATAGATAGATAGATAGATAGATAGATAGATAGATAGATAGATAGATAGATAGATAGATAGATAGATAGATAGATAGATAGATAGATAGATAGATAGATAGATAGATAGATAGATAGATAGATAGATAGATAGATAGATAGATAGATAGATAGATAGATAGATAGATAGATAGATAGATAGATAGATAGATAGATAGATAGATAGATAGATAGATAGATAGATAGATAGATAGATAGATAGATAGATAGATAGATAGATAGATAGATAGATAGATAGATAGATAGATAGATAGATAGATAGATAGATAGATAGATAGATAGATAGATAGATAGATAGATAGATAGATAGATAGATAGATAGATAGATAGATAGATAGATAGATAGATAGATAGATAGATAGATAGATAGATAGATAGATAGATAGATAGATAGATAGATAGATAGATAGATAGATAGATAGATAGATAGATAGATAGATAGATAGATAGATAGATAGATAGATAGATAGATAGATAGATAGATAGATAGATAGATAGATAGATAGATAGATAGATAGATAGATAGATAGATAGATAGATAGATAGATAGATAGATAGATAGATAGATAGATAGATAGATAGATAGATAGATAGATAGATAGATAGATAGATAGATAGATAGATAGATAGATAGATAGATAGATAGATAGATAGATAGATAGATAGATAGATAGATAGATAGATAGATAGATAGATAGATAGATAGATAGATAGATAGATAGATAGATAGATAGATAGATAGATAGATAGATAGATAGATAGATAGATAGATAGATAGATAGATAGATAGATAGATAGATAGATAGATAGATAGATAGATAGATAGATAGATAGATAGATAGATAGATAGATAGATAGATAGATAGATAGATAGATAGATAGATAGATAGATAGATAGATAGATAGATAGATAGATAGATAGATAGATAGATAGATAGATAGATAGATAGATAGATAGATAGATAGATAGATAGATAGATAGATAGATAGATAGATAGATAGATAGATAGATAGATAGATAGATAGATAGATCGATAGATAGATAGATAGATATAGATAGATAGATAGATAGATAGATAGATAGATAGATAGATAGATAGATAGATAGATAGATAGATAGATAGATAGATAGATAGATAGATAGATAGATAGATAGATAGATAGATAGATAGATAGATAGATAGATAGATGATAGATAGATAGATAGATAGATAGATAGATAGATAGATAGATAGATAGATAGATAGATAGATAGATAGATAGATAGATAGATAGATAGATAGATAGATAGATAGATAGATAGATAGATAGGTGGGCATAATGCTGCATTCCGCAAGCTCATGGAAATTGTGTGAAGACTTCATTAATAGGATAATGAAGGAAAGGTGTTCAGCGGTTCCGAACCTTCATTAGGAGGGTAAAGTTGGAAGGATGTAGGAATAATGCTGTTTTTAACTGCCCGCCCCGATGTAATGCTGACGTAGTCCCGGGGTGGTGTTATCGTGGGGCCACTAGATGATAGCGCGCTATCACTACGTCCAACAAAAAAAAAAAAAAAAAAAAGATAGATAGATAGATAGATAGATAGATAGATAGATAGATAGGTAGATAGATAGATAGATAGATAGATAGTTAGATAGATAGATAGATAGATAGATAGATAGATAGATAGATAGATAGATAGATAGATAGATAGATAGATAGATAGATAGATAGATAGATAGATAGATAGATAGATAGATAGATAGATAGATAGATAGATAGATAGATAGATAGATAGATAGATAGATAGATAGATAGATAGATAGATAGATAGATAGATAGATAGATAGATAGATAGATAGATAGATAGATAGATAGATAGATAGATAGATAGATAGATAGATAGATAGATAGATAGATAGATAGATAGATAGATAGATAGATAGATAGATAGATAGATAGATAGATAGATAGATAGATAGATAGATAGATAGATAGATAGATAGATAGATAGATAGATAGATAGATAGATAGATAGATAGATAGATAGATAGATAGATAGATAGATAGATAGATAGATAGATAGATAGATAGATAGATAGATAGATAGATAGATAGATAGATAGATAGATAGATAGATAGATAGATAGATAGATAGATAGATAGATAGATAGATAGATAGATAGATAGATAGATAGATAGATAGATAGATAGATAGATAGATAGATAGATAGATAGATAGATAGATAGATAGATAGATAGATAGATAGATAGATAGATAGATAGATAGATAGATAGATAGATAGATAGATAGATAGATAGATAGATAGATAGATAGATAGATAGATAGATAGATAGATAGATAGATAGATAGATAGATAGATAGATAGATAGATAGATAGATAGATAGATAGATAGATAGATAGATAGATGATAGGGCTGGCTCAGGCTACTATCGGGGTCAGCAGGTGGCGGATCGCTGAATGGCCTGCAGATATGTAGGTTCGCTGCGAATATCGAATAAGCAGTCCCCGACCAAGAGCGGCAGAGTATGAGGGTACACCATAAAAGGGTGTTAATGCCCGTAGAAGACTATGCGACGTGGCGAGTGGGTACCGCCACTAAATAGGTATACTCCATGGGGGTGCACCCAGGAGAGGTGCAGTTGGGAGAGTGACGCCTCCGTGGTTCCCCCAGTCATTCTTTCCGCCGAAGGGCATTAAGATCAAGTCCAGTACGGTCTTAATTATGGTATTTCTGGAAAACTGGCACGATTTGACATAACCCCGGGCTGACAGCTGTGGCATTCTGGAACCTGAGTATGCAGAAGTGGAATTCTGCAAAAATGGCTTCCCGTCTAATGCTACAACTGCCTCCGTCCCACCAAAACCTAGCAAGTCTCAAAGTACTTTCGAGGTTCGTCGCCGTTAAGTTGGTGCTTGCAGGATCGGATGCTTATTCCCGACTTACACGGATCTGGCTCTGAACAGAAGGTTTCATGAGAACCTTTTGTCAACCCTCGCATGGCCTCACTGCTTGCAAAGACAACCATGGGATCTTGACGTGACTGCATAATCGAATCGGAGATAGAGGCTTTGAGTTGGGACCCAATAACATGAATTTTGAACACAAACAACAACAAGGAGATATCGTGAAGATGAGAGATGAAAGGGGCGTAGAGAGCCCATTCGCAAGGAGTTCTGTGATAATGAGATCACCAACGGCAACTGTGGCAAGTGAGACATCTAGCAGCTGCGAAAATCCAAGTAGTAAAAATATGGACAAGTTAGGTGGTAAAATTAAGAGGCTAATTGATTTTCTTAAAGGAAAAACTAACGTGCATAAGGAGATTGTTACACTTTCTCGTGAGATAGAGGCGCTGTTTATGCAAGTGTCTGAAGAGAATGATAGTGCGACCGCAAAAAGTGACGAAACCGTACTTATTAGCACGCATACCCAAACAGAGGAGGCATTGTGGCCAAAACTACCGCAAATAGCTGCTCCCAAACGGAAGAGAGATATCACAACCCTCAGCCCAAAAGAGAACAAGCCAAAGAAGAAAAGGGATACTATCCCAAAGATAACTGGTAATGGTGTAGAAAACTGTACAATGAGCAATACTGTTTTGACAGACACCATAGCCGAAACATCGCAAGGTGAAAGGACCAACTCTGATTGGGTCAAAGTTCGCCCAAGGGCTAAAAATAGAAAGAAACCTGTTAAGACAAGGAATAGAAGGAAAACGGGCCGCCCAGATGCACTTGTAATCCAGACATGTGGAGACACCTCGTACGCCGACATACTGAAGAAAGTAAAAAGAGATCCTAAGTTGGAAATTCTTGGCCAGAATGTAAACAATATAAGGAAAACTGCGAGAGGTGAACTACTTCTCGAACTT
Source organism: Pollenia labialis (assembly GCA_949318255.1). Taxonomy (NCBI): domain Eukaryota; kingdom Metazoa; phylum Arthropoda; class Insecta; order Diptera; family Polleniidae; genus Pollenia; species Pollenia labialis. Next base: position 52,829,681 of record OX439140.1, read on the forward strand.
AATAAGCCTGCGCATCAGAGTACATGTGAGTTTAGGCATACAATAGAAGAAGTCCTTGGCACGACGGCAGAAGTTCGGGCGTTGACTCATGAAATAGTTCTCGAAATAAGAGATATTGATGAGGTTACAGATAGAGAAGACGTTCACGAGGCGTTAGTGAACCTATCTGAAGAGTTCAAAACACTGCAGCTTTCTGCAATAAAATCTTTGAGGAGAGCTTACGGAGGTACTCAAACGGCCACCATTAGCCTTAGTGCTGGATTGGCAAACAGACTACTGGAAGTCGCTAAAATCCGCATCGGATGGGTCCGGTGCCGAATACGAGAAAAAATAAGCCCAAGAAGATGCTTTAAATGTCTGGACTTTGGTCATCTAACTTCTAATTGCAGAAGCCAACTTGATCATTCGGGCAAATGCCTACGGTGTGGAGGAACTGGACACAAAATAAAAACGTGTAAGGAAAGCCCTGTGTGTATGCTTTGTAGTAGTGCTGCATCTAGCACCAAGAGCGACCATGTAACAGGATGCGCAATTTGTCCATACTATCAAAAAGCGCTTCAGTCACTTAAAACTGGAAAATGAGAATACTCCAAATTAATCTCAACCACTGTCAAGCCGCCCAAGAGCTGCTAAAACAGAATGTTCGTGAATTAAATGTCGACATCGCCATACTCAGTGAACAATATCAAAACGTTGAATCCCCAAACTGGGTGTCTGATGGTTCAAACACTTCAGCAATCTGGTCGGTCAACAAGTTATTACTACAGGACAAAACAACACCACAATGTGGATTTACCCGCGCCACAGTTTGTGGAATACACATCTACAGTTGCTATATTCCACCAAGATACACTATAGGAGAATTCGAAACCATTATCGACAACATAGTCTCTGATGCGATCCCCAGAAATCCTGTATTAATTGCAGGTGATTTCAATGCATGGGCTACTGACTGGGGCAGCCCCCGAACAGATGGAAGAGGTAGGATACTACTTGAAGCATTTTCTGTACTTGGTGTGGTGTTGATGAACACAGGAAATGAGCAAACTTTTAGAAGAGGAGAAAGTGGGTCAATTATTGACATAGCTTTTGCTAGCAGTAGTATTGTAAGTCGAGTAAAATGGAATCTGTCTGATATTTACACACACAGCGATCACTATGCCATAACCATGGACATAGCACTTGAAAAACCACCCGCACCTGTCAATATTCGGACAAAAAAGTTGGCAGGCTGGAAAGTTAACACATTTGATAAGGATGTATTCAAAATCACAATGGAGGACCTTAACCTGTATGGCCAACCTGAAGCTATGGCAGAACAGTTAGTTAACAGAATCTCCCGAGCATGTGATGCATCCATGGTGAGAAGGAAAAACAGCATTAATAAGCAACCAGTCTATTGGTGGAATGAAGAAATAGCCCAGCTGAGATCAGAATGTTTGCATGCTAGGCGACAATATACGAGAACGCGAGGCAGACCGGAGAATGAAATTCATCACCAAACGTTTAAAGCTAAGAGAAAATCGCTTAAGTTAGCGATACGTAGAAGCAAGAGAAGATGTTTTCTTGATATCTGTGATGATCTTGAGAATAACCCATGGGGACTTGCCTACAAATTGGTAACAAAGAAACTTAAATGTTTAAATCCCTCAGCACCTACAGATGAGTCAGTCCTTAAGGGAATCGTGGAACACCTTTTTCCTTATGAACCACCGACTTCCTTTGATAATAACATAAATGAAGATTTATATGACTATCCCCTCGTGGCGAATTCTGAAATCGAGGATGCAATCGTGAAATTCAAAGATAAGAAAGCTCCGGGTTTGGACTGTATACCAAATCTTGTGCTGAAAGAAGCCTTCAAGTGCTGTCCAAACCAATTTACATCCCTGATAAATGCGTGTTTGAGACAAGGCAAATTTCCATCAATGTGGAAGAGACAGAAACTGGTTTTGCTGCCAAAAGATAATAAACCTCTTGATGAACCGTCCTCCTATCGACCTCTCTGTATGATAGACACAAGCGGAAAATTGTTTGAGAGCATCATCTGCAAAAGATTGGAAACCTGTGTCGAGGCCGCCGGAGGTATATCGGATAACCAATTCGGCTTCAGGAAAGCGAAGTCAACTGTAGATGCCATCAACGTTGTTGTAGAAACTGCATCAAGGGCAATTGAAGGGAAGTGCTGGAAAAATGGTGCAAAAGAGTACTGTGTAGTCGTCACACTGGATGTTAAAAACGCCTTCAACACGGCTAATTGGGAGGTCATTGTGAATACCCTTACCCGATTGAATATTCCGCCATACTTATTGGCCATAATAAGGGATTATTTCCGAAACAGAGTCCTGTTTTATGATACAGACAGAGGAATAAAGCAGCATCAGGTGACGACGGGCGTTCCCCAAGGATCTGTCCTTGGTCCACTGTTATGGAACGTAATGTATGATGGTGTTCTAAAGCTAAAAATGCCTGAAAGGGCTTCAATCGTTGGGTTTGCCGACGATTTAGCATTAGTGTGCGTAGCCAAGGAGCTACAAGAAGCGGAAACTGTTACCAATGCTGGTATACAAGTCGTTCGATCCTGGCTCTCATCTGTGGGACTAACCTTAGCCGATCATAAAACCGAAGCGGTACTAATCAGTAGTCGAAAATCAAGAGAAACGTTAAAGCTTAAAATTGGAACATGCTGCATAGAGACAACACCGTATCTTAAATATCTCGGCGTTATGATTGATTGTCGTCTCTCGTTTAACGATCATTTGCAGTACGTAAGTTCAAAAACTACGAAAACATGTCTAGCATTGTCCCGAATAATGCCAAACACAAGGGGTCCAAAATATCTACAGAGAAAACTCTTATCGGAAGTTGTCAAAAGTACGATCCTGTATGCATCCCCCATATGGTCAGAGTCTTTGAAGTATCCAACTTATGCTAAACTCATTACCTCAGTGTATAGGCTTTCTGCCCTACGAGTATGCTGTGCCTTTCGGACTGTGTCAGACGAAGCAGCTTTTGTTATTGCTGGTCTGATACCAATCGACCTGCAAGCTCGAGATTGTAAAAACATAACAACTGCAGCAGAAACTGTAGATAGTGTGAATATTCGCAGGATGTCGAGGAACATAACTATTGCTAAATGGCAAGCACGTTGGTCAACATCCGACAAGGGAAGATGGACGTATAAGTTAATCCCCAACATTGAGGACTGGTTTTACAGGAAACATGGAGACTTAAATTTTTATCTAACGCAGATGTTAAGTGGACATGGTTGCTTTAAGTCGTATCTGCACCGTTTTAAAATTGAGAGGGATCCGTTCTGTCCATACTGTACTGGTGATGTGGAAGAGGATGCCGAACATGTATTTTTCATTTGTCCTCGGTTCAATGATGAGAGGACCAACTTGGAAGTGTTATTAGGATGTAGTGTCGGACCGACAAACATTGTATATATAATGTTGTCGTCCTTGGCTAATTGGGAGCATGTATGTAACTATGTGAAATTGGTTCTGATTGAACTTCGTAGGGAGGAAAGGATACGAAGGGAAATCGGATTAGTCTAGTGTGGGTTTCTACCTTTTCCCACCCTGTGAGGTAATGCTTTGCGGTAGTTCCACAGGGACCATTGGGCTGGTGAAACGAGGTTGTTTTAGCGTGTTAAAGTCTCGCACTCCTGGCACTACCATCTGGCCAGGGTCTTTCGATGATTTTTTCCTCGTATAAAAAAAAAAAAAAAAAAAAAAAAAAAAAAAGATAGATAGATAGATAGATAGATAGATAGATAGATAGATAGATAGATAGATAGATAGATAGATAGATAGATAGATAGATAGATAGATAGATAGATAGATAGATAGATAGATAGATAGATAGATAGATAGATAGATAGATAGATAGATAGATAGATAGATAGATAGATAGATAGATAGATAGATAGATAGATAGATAGATAGATAGATAGATAGATAGATAGATAGATAGATAGATAGATAGATAGATAGATAGATGTGTTTAATTTTACGCATACACATTAATGCATGTACATGATATGCCGCTCAAATAAAGAAACAAACTCATAGACTCGATATATTTTAATTTAACGCTTCTTCAGCAAAAGCATACCATACAAACCAATTCAATTTTGGATTCTACGGTCATACAGTGGCTATGGTAAAACAGTGCTGGTAATGTGGGTTTTTTGTTGTTTTTTTATACCCTTCACTACAAGTGGTGTATTTTATTTGTAATGTGTTTAATTTTACGCATCCACATACACATTAATGCATGTACATGATATGCCGCTCAAATAAAGAAACAACCTCATAGACTCAATATATTTTAATTTAACGCTTCTTCGGTAAAAGCATTCGTAGCCGAGCTGTTAAGTTCTCTCCTGAGACTGATGATATTGCCAGTTCGAATTCCAAAAATAATTTTTTTTATATAATTTTCTTATGTTCTAAAAAACGATTTTAAAATTATTAAACAAATTCCAAACATCTACTTTGGCAAAAGAGGAACCGGGCTTAGGTACATATATACATTTTTAGTTTTTTTTATATTCTTCGGCATGGCGAAATGAAAAGTTGGCGTGGCTCAATTAATATTTATTTATATCTAAAGAACGTTATTTATGTATATAACTTTTTGTTCTTATCGAATCGTGGTGAAGGCTATATAAGATTCGTCATAGCCGAATATAGCACTCTTACTTGTTTTTAATTTTAAAGGGAACATCATCAGAAAAGAACGCTTTACACTTTTAAAATAACACATGTATTTCAGAAAAGAACATAAAAAAATGTAAAAGGCAGAATAAATGCAGAATTTTACTCAGAAAAGAAAACGCCAATAGAATCCACTGAACATACGTAAAACTGAGTATAATGTAGAATCGGCCAACATGAACGTGTAAAACCGGCCACGATTTCTGCCTAATACTATGTTCACACTTGGGTTCTTAAACGCGTTTAAGCAACTCGAACGTGATTAAGCTCTAATCACATCAAAATAGAGATGATTTCCCATACATTGAAGTGATTGAAATTGACATGTTTACAACTAAATCACTTCATTAATCACTTGGAATCCACTTAACATACCTCAAACTGAGTGTAATGTAGAATCGGCCAACATAAACTGAACAACCGGCCACGATTCTGCTTAATGATTTTATTTTTTTTCCTTAAATAATTCATACATTTTCACAATTTCAGCATTAATATGTTTAAAATAATCTTCTGATAACTTTATAAAAGTATTTTTTTATCAATTTTTAATACTTTAAAGAAATATAAATTTGTTTGTTTTGTTTTTTTCTTAATCATCTGTCATCTTAATCATCTCAAATGTAATGTGAACGGCTTTGATTAACTTGCTCAACATTTTGCTTAAACGCGTTTAAAAACTCAAGTGTGAACATAGCATAAGGTTTTATATTTTTCCTTAAATAATTCATACACTTTCACAATTTCATCATTAAAATGATTATAATAATCTTCTGATAACTTTATAAAAGTATTTTTATCCATTTTTAATACTTTACCCTGCGGCCACCAGAGAACTGCAAAAATAATTATTTTTCTTGGGACTAGGACTAGTCCAAAAGTAACCCAAATGTATGGAAGAAACATGGTTTATTTAACATTACGATGTCCTAGTGCAAGACCATATAACCCAGCGTTGGATTACAAAAAGATTAGTTTAAACTTCGTTTAAAAACGAATACATGTCGTTAAAAAACGAAGACATGTCGTCTCACTAGAAAACTTTTTAACAATGACATGGTCCATGCTTGCATTACATCGACCTAGTCCATGGAGTAGTCCATTTAATCAAAATGGATCAGGTTGTCCAATATAATTTGCAGGGTGTCCACTCGATGAGATGCTTGGTTAATATTAACAACAATAACAACAATACATTGTACATACAACTACCAAGGTATATTTACACGAGGTAAGCTGTTTACCTAAGTTGGAACCCAAACGTCGAAATTTCGTGTATATGAGCCAAAATTTGTACATCTGTGAGTTAAATTTATATGAAGACAATTTGGACCACTCGGTTATTTTTATAGAGCACCATGTCTTCACTCCCAAATGAGTCTACCTTGTGTTAATGTACCTTGACAACGACTGTACGTTTAAAGAAATGATAAAAAAACAGTCTTCTGTCTCTATGGAAATTACTTGTATTGTTTCGAATCCAGCATATGAAAAGCATTAAATACGTACTACATACATACATACATAGCAACCGCTGAATAGGCATCATAGCAATGATTTTTGTATATGTTTTTACCAAAGAAAACATTGACGAACGAAGCTAAGCATGGTTTGAATGGCAAAGTCCATACGCTGTGCATTACTTGAATGAATTTTCAAACCAAAAGAACACAAATGTGTGTGGCTGCTAAAGTTTGATTGCATGAACACAAATGAGTGTATTTGTTGGTGTTCATTGAATGCGAATTTTTTATAATCACACAAAGTCGTTCTCTGGCGGCCACACAATCAAGGTGTTCTTGATAGCCTTTACCATATACTGCACAGAATACACAGAACTGTGAAAAGTGACGTGTGAAAAAGGCCCAAATCAGTTGCGAGGGCAGCTTTCGAAGAAAGAGAAAGAAAATGTTTTTTGGTAGTAAAGTAGCAATGTGTAAAAACAGGCCGCTACTATCAACACGAATTGCGTAATCAAAACAAAAAATGCAAAAAGGGCAGCTTTCGCAGAAAAAGACAGAAAAAACACAATATTTTCTGTCTCGTGACACCTCTGTATGCTCTGTGATATACTGGTTGTCAAAATTTACAAAAATTGAAGGCTATGACGTAGGCTGCACTCAATTTGTAAGTAATTTACTTTCATGATGTCATCAAAAAAACAATTTATAAAGACAAACATATAATCAGCTGTTAAATTGAAAGCAAAATTTCCAAACAAATGGAAAGGTAAAATTGAAAGCAATGTCGTGGTCAATATAAAAAGTGTGAGTGTGTAAGTAAAACAGTGAGAATGTACTGCAAATTGAAAGGCAAAACTTGATCGTGTGGCCACCAAGTTAGTCCCAATTTACACTAGGGCAATTTCTTGCCGGACATTTCTTGAATTCTCTTTTAATCTTACCTGAAGCGTTCACATATGAAACATTAGAAGTCAGACAGAAATTAATACTTATATGTAACCTACGAAAAGTAAGAAAGAGAAATTAAAAAATGTCCAGTACAGATAGTCATGTACTACACACTCTACCTTTTCGACCCCTCGCCGTCAAACTTCTTCTGTCCGGCAAGAAATGTCCCAAGTGTAAATTGGGACTTAAAGAAATATTAATTTGTTTGTTGTGTTTTTTGTTAATCAGCTGTCATCTTAATCAAATGTAATGTGAACGGTTTTGATTAATCAACATTTTGCTTAACTTGGAGGCCACACGATCAAGTTTTGCCTTTCAATTTGCAATACACTCTCACTTTTTTACTAATGGCGATTTCTTTTCTGAGAAATATGTTGCATTAATGTAACATGTTCTAGATTTTTGTGTTCGTTTGTCCAAAAAATACAACTGTGGGAAAAATTTTCAAGTTCTTTTGTGAATACGTTGATGAAAAATATGCAAAACATGTTGCATATGTTACCCTTACTTCTACTTAAGGTGATGTACATTAATGATGAAAGAGTAGTGCCGGTTCACACACGTCAAGTTTGACTTGTCAAGTCTTGAGTTTTTAGGAGAGAGGGGAAAAGAAATGGCATTCTCTCTTCCCTTCTCTCCTAAAAGCTCAAGACTTGACGAGTCAAACTTGACGTGTGTGAACCGGCACTAACCTCCAACAAGACGGCTTCCTACAAAACGATTTCGATCTTACACGAAAAAAAAATTGCGGAAATCTCCTCATCTACAACACGTTTTCATTCTACGATGAAATGCAATTGCAACTTTATCATGATTGAGTTGTTAAAATTGTACCAAAATAGTACAAAAGTACTAATTTTTGCATCCCTGTTATGATTTAGTTAGATTAAAATAAAAATGTTACTCTTGTTTATTTTTGTCTATGTATTTTTTAGTATGTATGTACATATTTCTAATTAAAACAATGAATTTAAAAAAATTATATTTTACACTGTCTCCTAGCCTCATATTACACGTTTTTCTACAACACGGCATTTTCTAGGAACCTATCTACCATGTTGTAGGAGGGTTACCTGTAGTTGTAAATAAAAGCAGCTAATTGTGTTCTATTGAAATTGCCCACCATGAAACACTTTGAGTGATAATAGGTAACATTAGAAAGTGTTACATGTATATACTGTAACATTTTTTTCTCAGAAAAGAAATCGATATAACACACTCACACTTTTTAAATTGACCACGAGCTTGCTTTCAATTTCACCTCTTCATTTGGTTGGCAATTTTTCTTTCAATTTAACAGCTGATTACATGTTTGCCTTTACATGCAGTCTACAACTGACATAAAATGCTTAACTTTAATACTAATATGATGTTAGTGTTAAGTATAGACTCATCATGTTAGAAGTTTTCTCATGTTATAACACGGTTGTAAATGTAAATGTTTTAACAACGCTTTTATAACTTCAAGTTATAACAGCAAGTCATGTCAGTTGTAGACGGGCAGTTATATATTGTTTTCTTGATGACATCTTGAAAGTAAATTGCTTACAAATTGATTGCAGCCTACGTCACAGCTTGCAATTAATGTAAATTTTGATAAGCAGTTTTGCAAAGCCTATCAAGAGCAACTTGAACGTGTGGCCACAGGGTAAATGCGTTTACAGCCCGTCTATTACAGAGATAACACCGAGTCTACAACTGACATGAAATGCTGTTAAAACATGATGTTAAGACTCCATGTTGAATTTTTAATATGTTAATGGTGGAGTATAGTACTCATGTTAATGTTAAGAAATTTTATTATTTTTTGATTGTCGTCGAAGCATATTCCAAACAATAGTGTGTGTGAAATGAAAAAAAGCAACAAAATGACTTCTGTCAAGCTTAAACGTCATTTTATGTTATAAAAGAGTTGTTAAAACACATGGCTTAACAGCCGTGTTAAAACATGAGAAAAACTCTAACATGATGAGTCTATACTTAACACTAACATCATGTTAGTGTTAATGTTAAGCATTTCATGTCTGTTGTAGACTACATGTAATTATTTCGACATATATTGCAGTAAATGTCAAAATTTTGTTATCTTTAATGTAGGTAGCAAATTTTGCACATATTTATTGCTAACAAATTTGACGGTTGTCAATTGAAAAAAAGAAGCAATAAAGAAAAAGAGCAAATTGTGTGGGAATGAAATTAAGTTTGTGAAATTGTAAAAACTAATTAAATAAACACTAAAATAAAATTGTAAAAATTATTTGTATTAATATAATTTTGCCCTTATTTGATCTTTATTATTTAAATTTATATTAATTTGTATAATCTTGAGTTCTCTTTTATATAAAAATATAAATTTTATTTTAACAAAAAAAAAAAAATTTAATATAAATTAATATTATATTCAACATTTTTTATTTTTCGAATTTATTCTATGAGCTAAATTTCAGTTATGTATTTTATAAAGCTTTTTTTAATAGTCATATTCCTTCAATTTTTCAGAAATGACTTTATACACTATCAGACTCAAGAATGATAGAAATAAAGATTACGACATCAGGCAGGCATTAAAATTTTTTACTGCGCATGTAGTAACTCTGACGTCAAACAACCTGTGTTCTCATTGGCTAATATTTTTTAGCTCTCAAACTGGTATGTTTATGGGAAAACATGACAGTGGGACAATATTTAATTTTTCTAGTTAAATTATTTAAAAAAAAAACTTTTTAAAAGTATTTTTTTCATAGTTTTATTTAATAACATAAATAAATAAATACCTAATCTACATAAGCTCTATATTTAATACATAAATGAAAGCAGACGAAGGAGGAAACATTCTTTTATAGATGTGCAATTTATTCAAAACAAGGTTAATCAAGCAATTTAGTTTGTTATTTTATTTAGTTTCCTCTTTCGCTTGTTGGTATTTTGAGAAATCTCGGCATTTAGTAACCTCATTCTAAAATACATCCTACATCTAAAAAAAAGTTTTTTCACGTCTTCACTTGCTTCAATTTCCTTTGCTTCCAACAAATGATTTTGCAAATATCCACTTTTAAGCAACAGTTTTTCGCCATTTAATTTCAAGAAGATAGCATCACATGATTTCAAAGTTTCCATTAATGCACTTGATGGCTTACTTAACCCACCTTCACTTAATTGGTTAACCCATGAATAATTCAGGTTATCTAGGGAATTAGCCTCAATACTAGGGTTTTCATTTTTTTATTTGTTGCAAATATATCCGGCCAAACCATCATATTGCATATCTTCCAACTCTTTTTCATTACTGTCTGTTTGCAATATGTCTTTGTTGATACTAGGATTAACGCTATTAAGTATAGTTCCTAAAGAAATCACAAGGAAAATAAAACACTGTTTTATTTGATATTGTATATTAAAATTTACCTGTTAAAGAATTGTGTAAATCTAAATCGGGCGTATTGTCAACCTCGACATTTGCGTTAGTACCTAAAATGCCTTCATTATATCCTAGAATATATGACCGAAGTCTATATTTAAATTCTTGACGATCAGGATGATCATGAAGCCCGCCTTTGGATCTAATAATGCCAAAAAAATTTTCCAAAACATCCTGATTTAGGCGATATGCTAAAATGTAATCAATATTATATCGATTCTTCAAGTCGATATGTAGCATTTTTAACGCGGTATTCGATTGAATTATACCTGTAAAATCCAAGTATTACATTTAAGTCAAACATTTTTTTAAATATAATATAATATTTTTACCTTTTTGAAAAGGTAACAGTGTGTTTTTTCCAATCACACGGATCTCTGATATCATTTGCGACATATTATTTAGAATTTCATTTTGTATTTCCAGTGCCAAGCCATACGCGTGGAGTCGTTCTCTGGTATCTTGTCTCGGCACCCTTGAATTCATAACATCAAACCAATCGTTTGTCTAAAATAGGAAAATCTTAAATGTAATTTTGATTTTATTTGAAAAATTAAATTTTTACCAGTTTGATCAGTTGCAATTGTATGCGAAAAAAGTTTGGTTGCCAGTTTTACATTCTGTCTCTCAGCTCCAACCACACTTAAATTTTGAGCTGATATTTTATGTGTGATCTTTACGTCATTGGATTGGAGGGACAGAAGATTTAAAATTATATCCTTTTTAACTTCCTTGTTGTTAATGAGGAATCCACTGTCAACGAAATGATTTCTTAAAAGTTTGATCAAATGTGGAACATCATTGCACACAAATTTTTTGGTATCGTTGAACAAAATACATTTAAAAATTCAATAATAAAAAACCGATTAATGCATATTTGCATGAAACGTACCAAGGTTTTCTATAATCTGCTTCAAGTTCACTGAACAATTTCCTATTTCCACCACCTAAATCGCATACAACGGCCACAACTATAAAACCACACTGCTGCATTGTTTTTAATATATTAAACAAAATATTTTTAGACATTTGACAATCGTAGTCATAATAAATTGGTTGTTTCCAATTTGAAATTAAACCTTTTAATCAGACAGAAAATGATTCGAAAAAACACTTAAAGATGATGTAAATAACTCACCTCTCAACAAAGCCACCTGGATATAATTGGCTGGTGCTAGCAAAGAGTCTGTCGGCTTGTCATAACAATATATTTTTTTCGCCTTCATTTCGTCAAAACTCAATACACAAAGCTTTTCTGTTACAGACATTTGGTTAGCCGCAGACAGTAATTTCACCACAGGTATTAGAATACCTGTTGATATATCTAATTTTTGTGACCATCTTTGCAATGTTCGCACCGAGGGAAGTGGAAAATGTGTTTTCCTTAACAATCTGTAAGCCTTGGCACTTGATGAATACAATGTTATTGATTGGGCAATATCGGCTTCTGTAAAAGTTTGCCGTTTATCGTTGTTTTTAAGTTTTCTTATTTGGCCTTCACTAAACAAACGTCTTAATGCTTTTTCAAGATTTACATTTGCAAAACCTAACTTCTAAACTTGAATAGACAAATTTTTTATTGTGATATTAGATTGACTTTGTGACATTTTCAACTTATTATTCTCCTGACGCAGTGTTTCTCTATAAATGATTAAAATAAATGTTTGTGCACTCTTTAAAAACTTACATACATTTTTATTTCCAAAGTTTTTATGTATAGTTGAACACTATCTTCCTTAACGTCACTTTTCATTGGAGTGTTATTCACGACGCATTTGCTTTCATATTCATTTGGATTTTCAACATTAATTGGGATTTCAACATCATTTGGGGTTTTAATTTCATTATAACTTTCAATAGCACTCATGTTTATGGACGGAACTGCACCGGGTTTTAATTTTGGTGCACGACGATTACTAAATCCTATTCAAAATAATTTAGTAATAAACTGCAAAAATTAAATTTGCAGTAACTTACCCATTTCAAATTTCTTATAAAGTCTTCTTGTTTGAAATGTAACGCACAAATTTTTTCTTTGTTCAAATTAACTGGTTTCACTCTCTTGCAAAACATTACCCATTGCTTGCTTTGGGCTGCATCTTTTGGAAAATTGTAAAACGATACAGCTATAGTCAAAAATATTAACATTTTATTAAAAACACGCAAACGTTATTTTTTACACAATTTCTCACTTGTTTTTTTGCTGTTACTTTGTTTGCATTTGCCCACTGCACACTTCATTTTTGCACTCTTTTTTTACTCTCTTCTATTTTTTAAAATTTTTTTCTTTTGCTATACAACTTTAAACACACCGGTTTTAACGTTTTTATTATTAATTACATATTTAAATAATATTTTTAATATTAAATATTTATTACCTAAAATTCGTAATTTGTTTGACAACTGATATACAATTTTTTTGAAAACTCTCTGAGTAAATTTACTTTAGGGTAACCAAATATCACGAAATGCATACATTTTTTCCAAGATATTATGAATTTCACAAAAGAAACAGGCTTGGTAATCTTTATAAGGGAACTACTACGTCATCACATGCGCAAGGCGTAATCTTTAATTCTATCATTCTTTATCAGACTATTATATTGATAGTGTATAAAGTCATTTCTGAAAAATTTAAGGAATATGACTATTACAAAAAAGCTTTATAAAATACATAACTGAAATTTAGCTCATAGAATAAACTCGAAAAATAAAAAATGTTGAATATAATATAAAGTAACCTTCAGAAGGAAATAATTCTCAGTTTCTATAAATTAATATTTTTATATAAAAAAGATCTCAAGCTCAAACAAATTAATATACATTTAAAAAATAAGTCGAATTAGAAAGAATTTATATTAATAAAAATAATTTTTACTAGATGGCAGGAGTTTTTACACTACACCTTCTTCCTTGATTTTTTTCAAATTATGAGAACATTAATACGTTTTCCCATGCCTTTAACATAAGCTGAGCAATACAAATATTGCTCTGTTATTCTGCCGACGTTATTGCCAACTTGCTGAGTGTAGACCTAGGTTTAAGAACACAAGTGTTAACATAGTATTAGTTTAAAATAATTTTTGACATATACGGAGACTTCTTTTTCAAATTTGTTGTAATCAAGGTATATTTAAAGCAGGTAGTCTCGAAATGTCAGCTGTTTTTTTATTTGCTTGTTTTGTGATACGAATATTGATAATATCACTAGCGCTGTAATTTATAAGATTTTATCTTGTTGCGCTAGATCAGTTAATAAATAAAAAAAAAAAAAAAATGTCAAATGTGTTTATCTTTTGTCTTTTTTTCTCTTATCAACCCCTTTGCTGTTTGACAGTTCGTATCACATAACAACATTGAAAAGCCCTGTTGTTTGTTTTATTGTTCACGAGCTCACGAGTCTACCTTGTGTAGTAGTAGTAGTATTTTATTGAGTCTTCTTTAACTTATTGACAATACGTTAAATGTATACAATCGAAAATAAAACATGTTAATCTTAAAACTATAATTGTCTTGTTTTAATACACGGTGAAATGAAAAGGCTACTTGCCTGCAAATGATGTAGTACATATAGCATATTACAAATATCTTTAAAGAATGGCAATGCTTGCTCGCGGCATTTAAAGTGACTAAAGGCCCAACCAGAACATGCATGTATTAGCTTAAGCAACTGTCAAAAATTAACGAAAAGTCTGTCAAATGCATAAGCAAATAAAAAAAGGCTTTTAGGTGGCCATAATGTACTTTATATCTATTTAACCATTGTTGCATATTTATGCAATATTTTGTTTTTTTTGCGAGTACTTCAAACTAAAAAGTACCAAAAAGTCCAACCGTGTATTTGTTTATTTTATGCTATTTAATTTGTAAATAATTTAAAAATAGATAATTTGTGAGTGGCTTGAAAAAAATGGAAAATAAATTAAAATATGTAAAAGTCCATTTTAATTTATTTTATTTTTTATTGTTATACATACACAGCTGTTTTCGTACGGAATGTGCGTTCAGTTTGGCACTTTGCTTAAGCACATTGTAGCTTGCCATATATGTTTTATATGTATTCGCAGAGCTACTTAAGTTGACTTAAGCGACCTCATATACAAAATCGAACTGCCTTTTTACAGTGTCAAGGCAGTGAACACATACATAATGTATACATATAACAATAATTAACAATTCCAATATGAAAGGAAACAAAACCGAATGGTTTTTAAATTAAATTAACAAACATAGTATTTGTTAGGGTAATCGTATAGATAAGATATGTATGTAGGTGTGATGGTAAATCGCGGGGAAGGTTAAATTTCATTGAGAGATCAAATTAGCTTATAATATAAATTAAAATATCACAGGTTATTAAACATAATGCGATGAAAAAGTTCAAATCAGCCCCTATGTGTGTCTGGATCAGTCTTCCTGTAGTAGTCCGGCAGATCATAAGGGACGTCGTCATAAACAAACCCCTCGTTCAGTACACCAATGGGAGATAAATATGTGCGGCTATGCCAATCTAAGTGCCTCTGTGCCCCATAAATATCGTTCATCAAATGGTTTTCGTGTTCAGCGAGCTTTTCAACAAATTTTGTTTGCAGATGTAGGGAGTATTTGCATAATGGAACAATAGATGCATGTTCATAAACAAATGTGTTAGAGAATCTTTTAGTTGGATTCCTATATCTCCTGTTTATGCATTTTCGTAAAATTATTCTTTCAAAAATTTCAAATTCTTTTGCCACTGTCGGGGAAATGGTGAACCATATTGGAAAAGCGTATGTTAAAATTGATCTTATTGACACTTTGTATAGAATGATTTTCGTTTTCTCAGAAAGATGATTACTAATAAACAACCTAGAGAACATCGCTGCAATGCGTTTGGTTTTTATCAGGAGAGCTCGCCCATGGGGGTTGAATTTGAAAAGATTGTTTAAGGTTACTCCAAGGTACGTTAAGTTGTTAATGATTGGTATTTCGACTCCATGTAATTTGAGACGTAGACATTTACTCTGTGGGACCACGAATTTGGCACATTTTCCAGATGCGTTTCTGATACATATAGCTTTAGATTTTGCGGCATTAATTTTCATTCCCCATTTATCATAAAAGTTATTAATAGCACCGAGATGTGAGGCCGCATTGTAATGGAGATTCATGTAATGGAGATTCATTGTGACTATATATCATGCAATCATCAGCATACACTATTGCATTGGAATTAGCTGTATTATGTGGGAAATCATACAGGAAAATATTAAACAGATATGGGGCGAGAATGCTGCCCTGGGGCACACCACTATTTACTGGTCCATTTGAGGAATAACTATTTTTTATTTGAACACAAAATTCGCGGTCAGTAAAAAAGCTTGAGAAAATGTTCACTAAAAAAGGATCTACATCAAGCTCAACTAATTTGTACAAAATACCCTTATGACAGGCATAGTCAAACGCTTTCTCAATATCTAGAGAAATAGCTATTGTACAGCACCTTTTCCTGAGATTTACAACCACATCGTCGTGAAATTTCAAAAGAGCATGTTGGGTGGAGTGACTTCTTTTGAATCCAAATTGAGATGGGGGGATTGGATCAAACACGAATTCATCTTCTAACTTAGCTTTGATTATGTGCTCTAATATTTTACCAAGATTCGACAGTAGAGAAATTGGGCGAAAATCTTCAGCTCTATTGTTGCATTTATTCTTTCTGATCGGTAATATTTTGGCTAGTTTCCATGCTCGTGGAAAATAGCAGTTATTAATGCAGTTGTTAAAGATGATAGTTAATAACTTTAGGGAGTTATCTGGAAATATTTTTAGCAGAAAATTTGAGATCCCATCGAGACCACTAGATTTTTTATTATTTATGTTCTTGATTATGGTTTTTAACTCAGATACATTGGTGAAGTGGAACAAGTCATTGTTTGTTACAGCATTAAACATACTATTAAATGAGTATGTATGTTGAGGTATATTACTGATGTGAGCTTCTATACGTTGAAGTAAATCCGGAGTAGAGGAGTTAAGAGATTTTTCCCTATAAACTTCAGAATAATATTCTTTAAAATGTTCAGTACAAATATCACTATTCGTTATTGTTGAGCCATTGATACAAAGTTGCTGGCAAAAAGCCGAGCTGTTTTTACCAATTAAATTATAAACTTGCTTAAATGCTGCGGGTCCGGGTTTAATATATTTTAGCTTTTTGTTAAAAATGTTAGCTTGCTCCAGATTAACTAGGTCTTTTATAATAATTTTTAACAGCTGTATTTGCTTGGATAGTAAATTATATTCATAACTGATCCTGTTTCCATATCGATGGTATATTTGTTTTAATTTTTTTTGCCACCTGTATTTAATTCTGTAAGAGTTTTTAATATTTTCAGAGTAAACTATTCTCCCACCTTTCAGTTCGATTCTATCAGAGTGAAGATCATGAATAGATTTGAAGTTTGCATTAAAATTACCAATAATCTTGTCAATTTCATTATTCTCCAGATTTCTGTCTGCCGGGGGCATTAAAGCCCCAGAAATAAAATTTAAGTCCTGCTGAAATTGGTTCCAGTTGGTGTTTTTGTACGAGGAGTAGTACTGGGGACTTTTTACCATAAAGTCAGAGGAATCCATATTGATTTCTAGTTTAAGTGGGAAGTGATCTGAGAACGTTGGAAGGGATGAGATTCTATAATTTGTGGTTTTATAGTTCAATAAAGGTGTGCTTATAAGAAAGTGGCCCAAAAAGAATTCGAATTTGGGAAGGTTGGGCTACTGTTACAAATCCTTGTGACATCCAATGAGTGGTCTTGCAGCCAACTTTGAAGAATATTTCCGTTTTGGTTACTAGTAGTGTCGCCCCAGGCTGGGTTTCTACAATTCAAGTCACCTCCCAGGAGGAAGTTATCGAATCCACTCGCTACTTGAAGTATTTTATCTAAGCTGTTCCGAAGAGAACTGGATGCTGAATTACATTTTACATATAACGAACCCACCAAGATTCTTTTGTTAGCAACGCCTGTTTTTATTTGAATCTCTACAAAAGATCCCAGAATGCTTAAGTTATCGATAGTAATTCTACTATATGCAATGTGGTTCTTTAGAGCAATGGCAACACCGACAGAAGAGTTGTCAGAAATAAAGTTGTAGTCCTTTAAAAGAACTTTATTGTACCTTCGAAGGTGACATTCTTGAAGAAAGCAGATATCTATTGCGTTAAAATTTAGGGTGTTGAGAAGATCAATTTGACGGCTTTTCTCTAAGAGAGACCTTATATTGAAAGTTAAAAAATTAATCATTCTAAGGGCCATTATTACAACTTGCCAATAGTTAAAAGTCGGATTTTGTTGGACCGATAAATAGCTTTGCATTATTACAACTTCCATTTTTTATTGCTGTTATTTTCAATAATAATAATATTTAAATGATGAAAACATAATAAATGAAGGTCCATAAACAGATTGTACTTTTTTAAGTAGACGTAGGAATTCTGCTTTTGCGTCTGCTTTTGGCTTATTTTTGTAGACCTTCAAGAAATTATTAAGCTCCTCTTCTAGTGTGAGTTCTTCTGCCTCCAGAAAGAAATGCGCAAGTTTTAAAAAAGTTTCAACAATAACGGAACGTTTTGGAATTTTTTCATTCCTTGTATTGTGAAATCTGCTTGAATCCAAAACTGGAGAAATGTATTTACTTGTGTTGTTATTGACGGTAACTTTTATTTCTTGTGCCTCGCGTATACGTTGTTGTTTTTTGTTAACATAGTTTTTATAAAAAGAGCATCCACGCCAATTAGCTGGATGACCTTCCTCGCCACAGTTGACACATGTTGGGTTTGAGTTATCATTTTTATTTCGGTTGCATTCACCCGGTAAATGATCTTGGTCGCATTTAACACATTTATACAATGAGTTGCAATTTTTGGCAATGTGGCCCCAGTGCTGACATCTTTTACATTGGATGTCTTTGTCTTTTTTTTTTGGTTTTTCCCAGACAACAGATTGACTGAGAACAAATTTTATGTGGGCTATATCATTTAGATTTTTACCAGGCAGCAATGTGATCAGAAAGAGACCTGTATCAAGATTATTTTTCAGTGAGTGTGGCGTAGTAAGTTTGTTGACATTTGAGATAACGTTGGGAATCATCTCATCTAGATACAATTTTTCTTCTTCAATGTCTGTACCGTGATACAGGCCACGCAATACCAAAGATATTTGTTTGAGTTCTCTAGGTGTAAAAGAATAGGAGTTTACTTTCTTTTCCTTCAGAAGAGTCATCATTTCAGAGTGGACAGTCGCATCTGAAAGGTAAAGTTTGCTCTTATTTTTGTTTACGTTTTTTATTTTAAAATTAATTTTCGGTGATTTTGCATCTAATTGTTTTACCAAATGTTGTATATTAACATTATACAAAAAGATTGGCGGACAAAATTTATTTGAGGTATTTGTTGCATTTTCAGCTTTATTGGTTGACTGAGTCGCAGTGCCAAATGGTTTAGGAGTTTTTGTAACATTCCCATCACTTTCTATCTCAAGATCTGCCAGCAAGCTATACCTATTTCTGCCGTCAGGATCAAAATTGGCAGAACGAGTTGTCAAAATTTCATCAATGTCCAAATTTGATGGTGTGCGTAAACTGCCGCGTCTTCTTTTAGTTTTCTGCTGCTCCATTTCTCCAGCTTGTTGTGTATTTGTCGAAACGTCGCCATTGTCGTAATCCATATATGTATATGGATATATGGGTGGGAGAATTTTAATCCCACGTATGCAAAAGTTACGTGTCCTTCTCTTCAGTAACAATAATCCGAAATAAAATAATTTCCAAGGTAAGTTATCAAAATTAAAAGTCAATTAGAAAAATTTTTGAGCGTTTTCTAGAAAAAATAAACCTTCCCGCTTAAACTCTCTTTTCTTCTCTACCTTGTGTAAATATACCTTGGTTGCAGTGTTGCCAGAACTTTTGGAGGTAAAAACAGCAAAAAACAATAATTTTTCATCAAAAAATCTGCAAAATCTGCGTCAAGATCTTGAAAATCTTCAATAAATCTTGAAAACACATTTATAACATGTTTTGTGTAGTTTATTTAGGAAAATATATGATAATTAATTTCCAGAACGCCCAATGTTCTGGAATTTTAAAACGATGGTAGTTTTAAAAGTAGTTCTGGTAAATATCTATAAGTGGTCCTCGAAGTACAAGGTATAAAAAAATAAGTATTTTTGAACTTTCAACACAGAAAACTTTTAAAAATTTGTTTAATTTTAATTTCACTGGAATGCTATTTTCAGAACATGGCTGATAATATTTGCATATTTTTACATTACAAAATATATACCCAAATTTAATTACTCAGACTGAGTAATTAATCATATCTTTGTTATTTTAAACGAAAAATTAATTGTAAATTGCTTGACATGTTGTTTAAACTATCAAGGGTCTAATAGAAAATTTACAAGAGATCAAATATTGAATCAATTTAACATATGTATAATATACGCATATTACTTCGAGTAAAATCAGATGACATATGTAAGTCCGGTGAAATTAATGTGCCAAGACAATGCGAATTTTTAAGTAATCTTTTGTGAGTAAAATTCTTACTAATGAATCTATTTCCACACGGTTGCTCCATGAATGGTTGATATATTTCGTTTATCAAAGCAAGTAGTGGAAATAGTACAAACATGAGCGACAATGTAAAGAAGTTTTCATCGAACTCAAAAATCTGCAATTTTAAACCAAAAATCTTCAAATACTGCATTTTGGCAAAATTCGGGTATAAAATCTGTAGCTCGTTTCTGTATTTCTCGCATCGTAAAATTTCTTACATGAAGTGTGAAACAAAAAATTCCATCGTTTCTCGATTTATGAGATAAAAGTGTTTCTGTATTTGAATGCGAAAACAGACACAACAAATTCGGTTTATACTGGAATATTTCCAGTAATTAAGTGTCAAATAAAAGCGAAACGTCAACAAAAGAAATAAATATATTAAAAACAGGGCTGCCAGATTTGACGAGTTATCGTCATCTTGACGATTTTTTGTTCCGATATTAACAAAGTGGCGTTTTGATGATTTTTTCTAAAAAAGTGACGAAAGCAAAAACAAAATCAAAAATATTTTATAATTTTGTTGTTACTTTCTATAGAAATTCATCTTGAATTTTTAAATTTCAAACACTTCTATTTTGTGGCGTTGAAAATTAACAAAAAAATAATATGAAAATATATTTTATTTTATTTTTGCTTTTAATGAAATTGTTGGCGTTGCGTTTTACACTATAAGCCCCTTAGTCTTCGAAATAAGATAATTGTAAATAGTTTTATATGTTTGTTTATTAGAAAAAAAGATATTTTTAGAAACAAGGCTGCTTAAATTTTTATATTTATCCCTATTGTGAAAATTGTCCTCGAAATTGTTTGTTTCTTCCCTAAAAAATGTATCGGCAAAAGCAAAATTTCGAGGGAAAGTAATGGACCGACTTGGCTTATTTTGAACATTTAATACTTCTTATATACATATACAAAATATGATTGATATTTGATATTCTTATCTTATATGTATGTACACTTTTGTGCCAAAACCATTATTCCGGCAAGAAAGAAATTTGTTTGTCTCCCAGTAAAAACTTTTTCAAAATGGATAACTTCTTTCACTCGTTATTAAGTAGCTTTCTTCCATAAGAACTTCGATAACTACTTTTTTCTGGATGTATTAACCCAGCATTTACACGTGAAAGTAATTTCATGAAAGTCGCAATACACTCACAATTTTTCACTAACACATTTACATTTTTTTACTTTCAGCCCAACTTTCAGCTTGCTTTCAATGAAAATTTGAAGAAAGCGATTTTTTGACAATTTCATGAAAACAAATGACAATAAACTAAGCAGTGTTGCCTATTTAAAATTTGCATTTGAAATTTCAGGATTGTGTTAAATTATAGTTACAAAAGCAACTTCTTTTGGACGTATATATAAAGAATTTTAATATATTTTTTAACTACAATTATTTGAAACACAACTATTCTTATTAAAGTGGATAAATATTAAAATAAATAAAAATAAATATTAATTGGAACGAATGCCTAAAGTTCGGCGTGAGTATTTGTCTTGGCAACTCTGAAATTACAAATAAGAAAAACAATAAAAATGGAGGCAAAATTAAGCAATAAACAAATTATTAAATTAATAAATTTGTACCGATCCCACCCCATTTTGTGGGATATGAACCACAAATCCTACAGAAGGAACGACATTAAAAAAAAATCGTATGAAGCTATTGCAAAAATTATTAAAATCCTTGTCGTCGTCTTCCCACAGTAGGTCTCTCAGTAAATTCGCTTCCACATCGAATTCACATCTTTTTATTAATAATGGCTTAACCCACTGCCTCCTATTTACTGATTTTTTTATTTTCATATCTTTTTTTTTGTTTTGGTTTTCAATTTCTAGTTTTTATAGTTCTAAAACTAAAACAATTTTTGCCACTTTGCGCTTTGACGACATTTTTCAAATGAACTTTCACTTTCCTGTGTAATCGAACAAGAAATTTTCAAGAAAGTCATCTATTTCATTGAAATTTTTACTTATAATACGTATACAGAAATTTCATGAAAGAACTTTCATGTGTAAAGGCAGTGTAAGATAAAATAAATGACTTACTTTTGAATTTGTTCTTTTTGGCACAACCCTTGTAAAATTCATTAGTTTTTCAGTAGAATTGTATGTAGTGCTTTTATGTGTTTCTGATTACTTAACATATTATTTTGTAGGCGAAGATTTTATTGGGTCTTTAACCCGTTTATTTATGAACCGATTTTTTTAATTTTAACTACAAGGTATACTAAGTATATTTCAGGTAAAAAAGAAAAAGATTATAAGAATAGGTAAATTAAAGATTTATATCTCAATTATTAAATAATAATTATTAAATACCCATGAACTTAAACTATTTTTTTGTTTGATTATTTTTTAATAAAAGTCGAAACAAATTTGTTTAAAATTGATTTTAAATTGCACGATGTTTAAAACAAAAAAGACGATATTTTTTATTTTTTTCTCAGGAAATTGACGATTTTGACACAAATTTATCTGGCAGCACTGATTAAAACCAAAGCAAGAAAATAATAACAAAAATTTAAACTAACAATATATAACAATTGTTTTTTGTTTATTTTCATCATATAAATTATGCATTTATCATTTATATTCCTTCTATTTTTTTTATTTATTTAAAAAAAATAGTATATAAACATATTTTAAATTCAAAATATCTACATTTTGTTTTTCTCGCCACCAAATTCAAATGTGACTTATTTTGACAGTTCTTGAAAGAAACTTTTCGCAAAATATTGTTATAGAAACACTTTTTCTCGCATCCTTCCAATAATTGCTGGAAAATTATTAAAATGACAGATAATTCTCGCAACGGAAAGATACAGAAACACTTGTGCGAGAAAACCCATTTTTTGTTTCATTTTGCACTGTTTCTGTCCCGATTCAATGGTTTCATGCGGAAAATTTTACGATGCGAAAAATACAGAAACGGGCTACTGCAATATGCAAATAAATCTGCACTTCTGGCATCACTGCTTGGTTGTAATGTTGTATTAGCTGCCTTACACTGTGGCCACACGATCAAGTTGTTCTTGGTAGTCTTTTAAATATACTGCTTGTCAAAATTTACAAAAATTGAAAGCTGTGACGTCAACAAAAAAAAACAATTTATAAAGACAAACATGTAATCAGCTGTTAAATTGAAAGCAAAATTTCCATAAAAAATGGAAAGGTGAAATTGAAAGTAATCTCGTGGTCAATTTAAAAAGTGTGAGTGTGTTAGTCCCAATTTACACTAGGGACATTTCTTGCCGGACAGACGAAGTTTGGTGGCGAGGGATCGAAAAGGTAGAGTGTGTAGTACATGACTGTCTGTACTAGACATTTTATCATTTCTCTTTCTTACTTTTCGTAGTTTACATACAAATATTAATTTCTGTCTGACTTTTAATGTTTCATATGTAAACGCTTCAGGTAACATTAAAGGAGAATTAAAAAAATGTCCGGCAAGAAATGTCCCTAGTGTAAATTGGGACTTAGTAAAAAAGTGAGAGTGTATTGCAAATTGAAAGGCAAAACTTGATCGTAACTTGGTGGCCACACCATCAATTTTGACTTTTAATTCCTTTCAATTTGCAATACAATGGGTGTATGTGAAACGGTTGCAAAGTTCTATGCTGAATTAAAATTGTCAAAAAATTCTACGCTGGGTGTGTGTGAAACAGTAGCAAAGTTTTATAGTGAATTGAAATTGTCAAGAATTTCTACGCTTATGTCAAAATTTATACTAGCCCCCAGGGCTAGTGAAATTTAATTCACCTCAACAGTGTCGAAATTTTACTTCCATGAGTACTTTGCTACCGTTTTACAGACACCCGCTAAGGGTGTGTGTGAAACGGTAGCAAAGTTCTATGGTGAATTAAAACTGTCAAGAATTTCTACGCTAATGTAAAAATTTATACTAGCCCCCAGGGCTAGTGAAATTTTATTCACCTCAACAGTGTCAAAAATTTACTTCCATGCCCACAAGAAATGCATAACCAAAACTAAAAAAATTACTTAAACACTTGCAACAATTTTACTTAAGTTGTTCCACTCTAACATACATATATGTTAGGATGGTACAACTAACATTTTCAAAATAATATTTTAATATATTTATGTCATACGCGTGTAAAAATTTGTGAATTTCTTAAATTTAATATTTGTGATTGGTATTAAAAAAAAATCAATTAAATTTAGAATTTGTAACTAAAGTAGTGAGATAAAAAATTACTATAAAAAAGTGACACCGCCAAAAAGATGTAATCAGAATGCTAGTGGTAGAGGGCGTACTGATGGCGGCTTCAGAGGACGTGGTTCTGGAATATCAGGAAACAACAGCGGTATATGCGAAAAGGTAGTTTTGAAAGGAGTGCTCGTTCAACAGGTAGATGTCATTCGGGTGGTGGCTTAGGCCAGGATTATCGTTTAAGATTTGGTGCAGATAATTAAGGAACAAAAATAATTATTATATTTACTTATATTTACAAATTGATTGCAGCCTACGTCACAATTTTAAATTTTGACAAGCAGTATATGTTAAAGACTATCAAGACCAACTTGTTCGTGTGACCGCAGGGTTAGTGTCATGGTGGAATAAGCAGGTGGCATCGTTACGGAAACAAATACAGCATTACAAGAAAAACAGAAATTATATCACCGTTTACGTCAAAAAATACTTGAAACAAAAATCAAAGCGTGCCGCTGAACGTGATGAAATAATAAATAAATGTTTTGCCAATTTTTATTTAATTATGGTCAATATCTTATTTATTTTAATTTAAAATTATCAAAAACTTTAATAAAATACAATAACCACAGCACAAAACGTGGACTTTTTGTAAACATAAACAAAACTTTGACATAAACCTAGACAAACAATGCAAGAGCAAAAAATCGTCATCTGGCGCAGTGCTGCCACCTATTTATTTCACCGTAGTTAGTGCACCTGTATTATTTCCACATGCGGCTGCTGGTTTTTTTTTGCAGAGTTGTGTTATTACGTACAATTGTTTTTGTAGTAATTGTTTTTGACATTTCTACCATTTTTTATACAAGCAATTGCTTTTGTTCTTGACATCTTTAGCAGTTATTACACAAACAAAATGCTTGTTTTTCTACTGTTGGATTGTTGTAGTTGCGCGCATACCTACTAATTCGGGCATGATTTTGAGTGAGTGAACGATTGCTTTAATATGTAAATACGAAACACACACACACAATTGCGTTCATTCATAATATTTAAGAAATTATAAACAATTGAGACAAAAAGTATTTTGTTTATAAATTTTATCAAGTTCTACAAATAAATTTAATAACTAAAAAAATTTCAAATGTCACTCGTGCTTGAACTTTGTAATTTTAATGTCCAGATATTGGATTCAAATATCACAGCACTGTTCTAAAAAGGTCGTCTCTTTGTTCATATATTTTTAATGGAATTATGTTAGAAGCATAAACGCATAATAAAAACAATATGCACTGACAAATAAGTGATCGTTTGTATATCATAGTATGAAATAATTTTATTGCAACTAAATACATACAAACAGACGGAATACATATTTATTCCGGGGGCCTAAAACTAATGATATCGCAAAACCTTAAGCAAATACCGAAAGAAAAAATGTAAATCTACAACAGATGGCTCGCTATATTAGAGGTGTAATTCTAATTTATATTTATAGAAAGGTTATAGGTATATGTATGTATATTTTCCGTGTGCTTATTTTTTTGTATCGGCCTTAAGGAAAGACAGTAGATATATCTATGACTTGCAATGTTAAAATAGGCTTAATAACACGTTAAAACATGGTCAAATTTATAACAATTAACAAATAAGTTGGCTTTTATAATCTATTTGGGATATTTTCAGTGTTTTAAAATTGCTTATTTTAATTTGTACCAATCTGTTTATTTTTTTTCAAAATAATTTTAGTAAAACATATTTGAAATTAAATTTAAAAATTAAAAGTACAATGTGTGATACAAACAAAACTCTGTCTGTAAATGGCATAAATTGCATAGAGACAGAGCCTGGACTTTGCGAGAGCTATTCTGATATTTTGATGACATCAGATATTTCTGAAGATCAAACAGAGCATAAGATTGCTCTGCAACAACGACATAAACAACAGCAATTACAAAATCAACATAAACTACAACAAACAACTCAATCACTGCAAATGGCAAGTGCGATGTTTGTGGGTTGCTCTAGTAAACTTGTAGGCGTTAATAACAACAGCACCTGCAACCTTAACCCCAATAACAATACCAACAATGACTATGACAATTCTAACACCCATCATCAAGGCCATTATAGCAGCTCTAATATTTTCGGGTCCACTGATTCCATGAATGCTTCATTATTGACTACTATAAATAATAGATCACAAATGCAAATTAACGTTCATGAGCTAATAATGGAGAACCAAACGT
The DNA here is from genome assembly GCA_949318255.1 of Pollenia labialis. Taxonomy (NCBI): domain Eukaryota; kingdom Metazoa; phylum Arthropoda; class Insecta; order Diptera; family Polleniidae; genus Pollenia; species Pollenia labialis. The sequence continues at coordinate 52,856,257 of OX439140.1, forward strand.
TAAGAGAAAAACTTAAAGAAATCACTGCAGATCGCGACAGATTGTTGTGTGAAATGTCTAATCTGCGCTTGGAACTTGATATGTTTGAACTGAAGCGTTTGCCCGAAGAAAAGTAAGTAACCTACCTTTTGTATACTTAAGTGTATTTTAAAAATACTATTAAAAAACTTTGTGAATAATTTTATTTTCGGCTTAAGTCTAGTTTACCAACGCAGCTCAAAATAAAAAAATGTACATAGGGTTAGGTATAATAGAAAATTGAAAAATAAGAATAAAAAATAAAATGCTAAACTTCTCGGAAACGCATAGTTTCCGAGTTATGGACCTCTGAAGTTTTCATATAAATTTGCGATTTCCCACTACATTTTTGAACGTATATAGCCAATATTGGTATCATTTAAAAGCTTTTGAATAAAATTTTCTAGATATAAACATTTTATTTAAAAATTATTAATCAATTTAGGAGCCGGCTATGCGGAGAGGCTTTATTTAGCGAAGCCGGTGTTTGTTATACCGTAGAGTATAAAATCCTTGCGTCCGGCCGAAGGCCGGCTATGTAGAGAAGCTTTATTTAGAGAAGCTGGTGTTTTTTTGATTACATTTTTATAACCTAGTGCACATCCGTAACATTTTAATATTAATTTTGTAAAAACTGTAGTTTTAAATAAATTTTGCATTTCCAGAAAGATCTGACCAAATGCTTTCAAATAATACCAATATTGGCCATATACGTTCAGAAATGTAGAGGAAAATCGCAAATTTATGTATATGAAAACTTCAGAGGTCCATAACTAGAAATAGAACAAATAGGGATTCAAACAATGAAAAAATATATGTATATGTACCTATGTACATATTCATGAACATTGGGCTGGTTCACAAAAATAGAGCCACCGAATTAATAGGTACAACTGAATTAAGGGGGTAATTTTGTTGTTCACTTCACCTTGCGTTCAAAAATTCAAAAAATTTTATATGAAAATTTTTTCAACGCAAGGTGAAGTGAACAACAAAATTACCCCCTAAATTTATTTTATTTAACAAATTTTTTTTCTTGGTTTACTGTTTATTTAATTTAGTATGTACTTACAGCCAATTATACCAAGTACAGTTAAAACTAACTATTACTTTAACTTAGAGTTAACATTTTTTTGACAGTTATAACTTATAGTAAATTATAACTGAACTTGGTAAAATTTGCCATTAGTGGAATAACCATTATTATATTTTTCACCGAAGTTTTTCTTTCCGTTTGTAATTTCTAAAATTTTTTGAAAATGCTCCGCTTCTACAATTAAAATCAAGTTTGCAAGTATAGTCGGTAAAGCCCGTCCATATGATAGCCAACACCACTGTATTTAAATACCAATTTTCGAAAGTGTATGGCTATATGAATAGGGAGGGATCTACATATCTACATATGTTTTAAATTTCATTTAAATCGGTTTGATAGTTTCTGAGAGGCAAATATTGCACCCCATCTCCCCTCGTGGTCCAATTTTTTAAAAATGCATAGCTTATTGTATGTCCGTACAAATATGTATCCATCTATGTTTAAAATTTCATTAAAATCGGTTTGATAGTTTCTGAGAGGCCAAAATTACCCCCATCTCCCTTCATGGCATAATACCCTCTCCACTTGGTACATAGGTTCTTATTGGCACAAGGACCAAGCCTATTGAAAATGGGCCGAATCGTAGGACCACGAGGGAAGATAGGGGGGAATTTCTTCCTCTCAGAAACTATCAAACCGATTTTAATGAAATTTAAAACATAGATAGATCTATATCTATGTACATATATGGACACATTAGTTATACCGTTTTTCAAAAATAGGACCACAAGGGGAGGTAGGGGGCAATTTCTGCCTTTCACAAACTTTCAAGCCGATTTTCATTAAGTTTATAAACATATAAACTAAAAACTTGTGAAAAAATTATTGAAAAAGTCGTAAAACAACAACTTGAAAATTACTTCGAGTAAAATAATATATTTTCAAAATACCAATCGGGTTTTAGAAAAAATTATTCATGTGAAACTACTTTAAATTATGTAATCAATAAATGGAAATATGTGACAAAGAATAAAAGAATTATGGCTATTTTCCTAGATTTTAAAAGAGCTTTCGAGACAATTGATCGTGCAATTTTATTACAAAAACTTTATAATTACGGGATACAAGAAAATGAACTAAAATGGTTTAAATCATACCTAACCGATAGAAAACAAATGGTGAAAGTTACCAACATAAAATCAGAACTTATAAATAATGACTATGGTGTGCCTCAAGGATCAATACTAGGAGCATTGCTATGCTACAATGCTACAAAAATGCGAAGGTATTTTATATGCAGACGATACATTAATATTTACAGAAGGCGATACAGATCAACAGTGCTACGAAAATATGATACATGACGTAAATAATGTGAATAAATGGTTAAAAATGAATAAATTAAAATTAAATGAAAATAAAACGAAACTTATGCAAATAAATATGAACAATGATACAGTTTTTAAGATAAATGATCAAATAATAGAAAAAGTTAATTAAATAAAATACCTTGGATTTATAATTGATAATAAATTAAAACTTAATGAACATATAGAATATATATGCAAAAAATTGGTAAAAAAATTGGCTTCTTTAAAAGAATACGAAAAAAGGTATCTACGATTACTGCTATTAATATCTACAACACCATGATAAAACCACATTTTGAATTTGGCTCGACGATCTTATATACTTGCTGCACAGGAACACAAATAGAAAGAATTCAAAAACTACAGAATAAAGGAATGCGATCGATATTAAAATGTATGAAATGGCTCAACGTGAAACAAAGATTGGAGATGAATACGCTTAGCTTTGTACAAAAAATGAAAACTTTAAATGCCCCTTGAATACCTCATCGAACAACTAAGATACGTTGGAGAAATACAGCCTTATAACTTGAGAAATGATAACAACTTCAGGCTACCAAGAACAACCACAACAGCTATGCAAAGATCACTTCTACATAAAGGGTTACATCTTTACAATATGCTTCCAAATGATATTAAATATGAAACAAATACAAATGTCTTTAGAAGAAAAATTGTAAATTTTGTTAAAAGAAATTATGAAAATTGAGATGATTTTAAATATTATAATTGTTAACTTTAAAAGTATTCTATTTACATACTAATAAATAAATAAATAATAATAATAATAATAAATAATAATAATAATAATAAATAATAATAATAAATAATAATAATAATAAAGATAAATCCATATTTATATGGACACATAAGCATGATGTGTTTTCAAATACTGTGGTGTAGGGTATCATATGGTCGGGCTTAACCGACTATACTTTCTTACTTGTTATTTTTGCCACTGCCATTGACATTTTTAATATTTTTATCAACAGCCAATGTTCTGTTTTTCGTTTGTACAAAAAAGCAAATCCCTTATTTTGTATATTTTTATTTTTTGACAATTGCTTTTTTACCAACTAGTGACAAAAAGTGCCAGCCACATAAAAAGCACAGAATACACAGAACTGTCACGAGACGGAAGATTTTGCGTATTCTTTTGTCTCCTTTTAAGAAAGCTGCCCCAAGGCGAATTCAACTACAGGTGGTGTCGCAACTACAACAATCCAAAAACAACAGAAACAACATAGTGGGTTTTTCATTGCATTGTTAGTGCTTACGGCTCGAAATGTCATCCATTCTTAGCAAAACACTAACAAATCAAAACAAATAGGCCCGAACTGTCAAAATCAGAAGGCGGTTCGACAGCACCTGTAGTTAATTCGCCTTGAGCTGCCCTTTTTGCATTTCTCTTTGCACCATCTTTTTTGCCACAATACAATGAACACAAATTTATTAAGTTGAAATTAACATGAAAAACTGTTGTAAAAATTAACTTTTAAAATTACCACACCACTAGCAAATAATATTTAAGTGAGTAAATAACATTATAAAACAAAACAATATAACTTAATGAATTTTTTTTCACAAAACACAACGTTTGTTGAACAAATGTATTTGTATAACGTGGTTTGTGTTTTGTTATTTTTGTTTTGATTACGCCATTTGTGTTGATGGTTGCGGCCTGTTTTTACACATTGCCACTTCACACTACCACAAAAGCTTTCTGTCTTTTTCTTCGAATACTGCCTTCGCAACTGATTTGAGCCCTTTTCACACGTAATTTTTCACAGTTCTGTGTATTCTGTGATAAAAAGCAAAAGCTCAAAATGATTCTTTCGCCTTTTCCTTTTTTACTTTTTCCCTCAAAGAAGAGATACATAGTTTAAAAAGACAGACCAAAAAAAAATCTAAAATTCAAAGAACAAAAATTCTTCTCTAGCTGGTATTAACAAAAAGCCGATTCAATAAGTTCCCATTTAGACAGGGAAACATTTGGAAGGGAAACATTTTGTTTGAAGCAAATTACGGGTGCGGAAGAGAGAATGGTTTTTGTGCGAGACGCTTTGTTCTCATTTTCTTTGTTGACATTTACTTTGCTTTAAAAAAAAAAAACAACAATATTATCATAATGTTACCGGCAACATGTACGTCTGTATGACCGCGAATGAAAAAACAAAAGAGAATTCCAGATGTTTTCCTTCCAAAGTTTCGCAGCTGAAGTGTGTGCTAAAAGCAGCCTAAGCAGAGCTTTTAGCTCTGCAAAAAGGCAGATAACAACGATAAAATACTGATCAGTGTACAAGCAACATGGGTTTTTTTTACTTACATATGTATAATTCATTCATGGTGGTGAGGAAAAATAAATTTTTGCCTTTCTTCAGTAATGTTGTTGTTGCTCGACAGTTTGCATGACTACAACACGAAATTCGTGTGTGTGTATTTTGTTTTTGTAAAATATTTTTAGTAAAGGCTTACGTTGCAAATAAGAACAAAAATATAAGAATTTAAAAATTTGTTTTACTCTTCATACAAATACCGTAACCGCACACAAATTGTGACATTGATTTGATTATTTTATTGTATAGAAAACAAAAACAAATTCTTGTTGTCTTTGTTTTGCATGAAAAATATCACTTGTCGTCGTCGAGTATTCCTTCGCAATTGTATGCCTTTCAGCAACCTTTTGTGTTGCTATTATCTCCTTTTTTGTAGCTATTAGCTGTTTGTGTCATTCTTTTTCCTACATATATTTTCCTTCAACATAAAAGTGATTGTCGTTGCTTTTTGAGTTCCATACAATAAAAAATGTTTGCCACTGTTAAAAAAGCAAAAGTTTAAAAAAGCCAGTGCCCATTATTTTGTGTTTATTTTGCTGCTGCTTTTGAAAAGTATGGGCTTTTTCATTAGTGGAACTTGTCGGCTTTTTAATTTTGATTTTTTTTTAATTAGGAAAAAGCAAAATTTGGCTGCTTTTGCTAATATGGCGATAGCATTTTAAACCCTGGACAACAATCAAGCATTGTGTGTTCAAAAATAAAAAAATTATTCTAGCAGTCAGCCAAAGCGCGCAAAAAGATTAGAGTTGCCTGAAGGCCATGTCAGATAAAACTTCATAACTTTGCGTGACGTTTCTAACTTTGACAGAAAAGCGTAACGCAAAATGTGTGTCACAATAACTGCCCGTCTATACAAGAGATAATTATTGCGACATATATTGCAGTAATTGTCAAAATTATGTTATCTTTAATGTAGACAGCAATTTTTTGTACATATTTATTGCTAACAATTTATGTTGCAATAATTGTTAGTCCATTTTCGTTGACAATTATTGCTTACAAAAAACGTCAATTTGGTTGTCAGTTGAAAGAAAAAAGCAAAAAAGAAAAAAAAATAAAAGCAAATTGTGTGAGAAAGAAATTAAGTTTTTGAAATTGCAGCAAATTATAATCGTAGTAAAATAATTAAATTAAAAAATTAAATAAACACTAAAATAAAATTGCAAAAATTATAATTTTTTCCTTATTCGATCTTTATTGTTAAAATTAATATTAATTTGTTTAAGTTCGAGTTCTTTTTTATAAAAAAATAATAATTTTACATTAACAAAAATAAAAAAATTAATAAAATTAATATTTTTGTATTAAAAATTACCTCAAGCTTAAACAAATTAATATAAATTTAAATAATAAAGTCGAATAAGAAAGAATTTATATTAATAATAATAATTCTTGTAAGATACCGCCATTTTTTACACTGCACCTTCTTTCTTTATTTTTTTCAAACTATGAGTTAACATAAATACGTTTTCCCATGCCTTTAACATAAGCTGAGCAATAAGAAATATTGCTCTGTTATTCTGCCGACGTTATTGCCAACTTGCTGAGATAATTATCTTTAGTGTAGACCTAGGGTAAACACTTTGACAACACACACGAACTGTTTGTTAAATATAAATAAAAAAAAAAAAATTATACTAGCAGACTGTCAAAGTGCGCAAAAAGATGAGAATTGCCTAACTTTTCGCTTCGCTCTGCGTTAAAAGTAATTTATGTGACATGTTTCGTATCTGCCCATATGTATATTGCAGTAATTGTCAAAATTATGTTATCTTTAATGTAGACAGCAATTTTTTGTACATATTATGTTGCAATAATTGTTAGTCCATTTTCGTTGACAATTATTGCTTACAAAAACGTTAAATTGGTTGTCAGTTGAAAAAAAAGCAAAAAAGAAAAAAAAAATAGAAGCAAATTGTGTGGGAAAGAAATTAAGTTTTTGAAATTGCAGCAAATTATAATTGTAGTAAAATAATTAAATTAAAAAATTAAATAAACACTAAAATAAAATTGCAAAAATTATTATTTTTTCCTTATTCGATCTTTATTGTTAAAATTAATATTAATTTGTTTAAGTTCGAGTTCTTTTTTACATAAAAATAATAATTTTACATTAACAAAAATAAAAAAATTAATATATTTCTATTAAAAATGACCTCAAGCTTAAACAAATAAATATAAATTTAAATAATAAAGTCGAATAAGAAAGAATTTATATTAATAATAATAATTCTTGTAAGATACCGCCATTTTTTACACTGCACCTTCTTTCTTTATTTTTTTCAAACTATGAGTTAACATAAATACGTTTTCCCATGCCCTTAACATAAGCTGAGCAATACGAAATATTGCTCTGTTATTCTGCCGACGTTATTGCCAACTTGCTGAGATAATTATCTTTAGTGTAATGTAAATGTGTAATGTCACCATTTCTAAAAAACAACTTATTATTTTTAAATACTTTTTTTCTACAAAAGCGCCAAAATTTTAAGAGATAAAACCAAAATATATTTAGACCTCTTTTTGTTTAATAATAAGGGTATTCATTTCAGTTTTTTTATATGTTGGAAAAATGGAAAAGTGGAAAAATGTAATTTTTGTTACAACAACCACAAGAAAAAAAATTCCACCAAAAGTTACATTTTTGTCAAACTATAACCAAGTGTAAAAAAGTCAGGATAAAAAGATGTAATTTTCCACTATAAACGTCAAACGAAATGATGCTGCCATTCATAAAAAATTGCTAATTTTTAATACAAAGTACAAAAAATTACATCTCTTTTTATAAACTCTTGAATTGTACAACTCTGATTTTAAAAAATTTTTTTTTATAGTTACAACCAAGGTATATTTACACAAGGTAAACTCGTTGGCCCATATGTTTGTCAGCTGTTTACCTAAGTTGGAACACCAATGTCAAATTCCGTGTATATGAGCCAAAATTTGTACATGTGTGCGTTAAATTTATATGAAGACAATTTTGACAATTCCGTTCCACTCGGTTATTTTTATAGAGCAGCATGTCTACACTCCCAAATGAGTCTACCTTGTGTAAATATACCTTGGTTACAACATTTTAAACATAACTTCTTTCTCATTAAACTTTCAAAAAAAAAAACACTTATGAGTTCAATATAAAAAATTTATAAAAAAAGAATTAAAAAAAGAAATGAAATGAATGAAGTAAACATTTCTGCAATTTAATATTTCAAAGTTTATGTTGTATTGTTTTCATGAAAATGTATCTTTACATACCTTTATTTTCGCAAATATTATCAATTTTTGTTAATGATGTGACAATTAAATAAATTAATTAATTCATTTTTTGCACTTATTTGGCATATTGAAAATATCAATTACCTCCACGAATTATTTGTCAGATTTTGCGCCGACCAAAGATTGTCAACTCAGGAACACCAATACAAGTATGTATATTTACTTTCTTCAGTTCTTTTCTTTTTTTCTTCTGAGGAGCTGCACATGCCGGCTAACCTGCTCCGTATTTTATTGGTTCGTGCCGGAGTGGAAATAAATCCCGGACCATGGCACTGCTTCGTCTGCCAACAAATCCTGCACACTAACAGACCATCAGTTATGTGTACAGTTTGCAACCAGTGGTGTCACTTCAGGAAAGATGCTAGCCGTAACTGCAGCGGATTAAGGGCTCTAATGGAGTGGAGTGAGGACTTCGTTGCATCCTGCTGTAACGTCCTCGGCATCATCTACATCTTTGATGTCAACGACGCTCTCATCTCCTCCCTCCCCGCAGCAAAAACAACAGCAGATGCTCAGATTGCTGCAAATATTCCTGGAGTGACGATATTAATGCAGTTTAATTGTAACGGCCTATAAAATAAGATCGCGGAGGTAACAAGATTTATGCAGCTACACAAAGTCATGATCGCAGCGATCCAAGAAACGAAACTACCACCCAATTGCCGACTACAGAGCAGAGTTGTAATAATTACAATATTCTGAGGGTGGATCGCACACGAAGCGACGGTGGAGGTATCGCGTTTATCGTCCACAACTCTGTGAAATAAAGTTCTATTTCGCCTGGGCAGAGCATACCGGATCCATATATGGAAAAACAAGGGCATATCGGTCAGGTCAGGAGCTGCCGAAATAGAATTGTACAATGTGTACTCTCTGCCGGTCAACAGCTTACCTGCAGGGCATAACCCAGACATTGGATTCCTTCTTGAGGGCTGATAACTGTATTGTGTTGGGAGATTTTAATGCTCATCACGAACTCTGGTGCGGGTCTGATAAACTATGCGACTTGGCAACCAATAGTTTCTCTGGCATCAGACCATTTACCCATAATTATTAAGCTTGACAGACCTACAGACTTTGTGACATCTGAACGCCGCACCTATATAAATCAGAAAAAGGCAGAGAGTTTACCAACAGCAAATTTAATGATTTACCAATTCCTTCTGACGTGCTCTCCGCAGAAAAGAAGTTCCGGAAAGTCGTCATTGGTGCAGCGAAATTCGCAGAGCCAAACCGAGTGATCCCCGTATCAGTCAACTCAATAGGGACATCAGCAAGTTAGTAAACGAATATAGACGTGACAAATGGTTAAATCATTTAAATACGTGCAACCTAACCTCCGGAGCCAGCAAGCTATGGGCGACTGTCAGATCTCTGACGAATCCGCAGAAGCGTGACGATAGGGTCTCGATTACCTTCAGTGGAAATATACCAAATCGGACAACAAAAGGTGCTCGAACTACTTTGCGCGGCAATTTATAGAGCACTCCGTCCAAGATAAGGCGAAATGAAGTATTGTGAAGAAGGTACAAGGCCTTCGAGTTACTGACACACCATACGCTTTTGAGGTTGCACAGGTCATCAGGGCCGCTAAATCATCCAAAGCCCTTGGCCCGACGGTATATCCATGCTTATGCTCAAAAATTTGGACGAGCCCGGAGTAGAGTATCCAACAAACGTCCTCAGTTTATCCCTAACCTTTCTAATAATAACCGAAGCCTGGAAAGTGGGTAGGGTGGTTCCCCTGCTAAAGCCAGGGAAAGATGCGACTCAGGGAGACTCATACAGACCAATCTCCCTGCTGTCACCCGTCGTGAATATACTTGAGTCACTACTCCTCCAAGAGCTAGTGGAACATTTCCAATTGGCGAACCATCAGCATTGATTCCGCAAGCAGTACGGTACAACAAATGCTGTACCCGCCATCTCCACTCAAATCAGCCACGACCTTAATCAAGCCCGACCATGTGAAAGAACGGTCCTAGTGGCTCTTGACCTATCGAAAGCGTTCGATACGGTCAACCATGCCATACTGTTCAGAGACATAGCGACTTCTAGTCTCTCGGACAGTACAAAGAGGTGGCTTGTGAATTGTTTGTGTGGAAGACAGTCGTTTGTGGAGTTTACTAACAAGAGGTCGAAGTGCTGCATTAAACAGGGAGTTCCACAGGGTGGAGTTCTATCCCCGATCCTGCTTAACTTCTACATGTCTAAACTCCCGACACCTCCCCAAGATGTCAAAATTGTGCTATTCTCAAGATCTCTTTATTAATTGAAAAAACCTTATAATTAAATACAATTATTATTGGTTAGTATGTATACTAGTACTAAAAAAAGTACTTATTGTGTTATGAAGTGTTGTAGCAATGAGGCAATGTTTACTTAGTAATAGATACAGAGTCATAAATGACTGTAAACATAAAATCATTACTACAACATCTCCCTTTTCTTATAATTAAACTTATATTTATTTTAAATACCTTTTTGGTAGTCGACAGACCCTACCACTTTTAGCAATATTAACAATATTTTTATTTACATGTTCATTTGGATTTTCATTGATATTTTCATTACATTTTCCATTTAGGCTTTGATTAACATTCTTATTTATATTTTCGTTTATATTGTCATTTAGGTTCTCTTCAAAATTTTCATTTGGACTTCTAGTGACATTCTCATTGACAATCGGCCTTATTGTGGTTGTCGTTGTCGTATACGACTGTGTAATAGATTAAAGTAATTCATAACATGTGTTCTTTAATCTACTACAAAAAACGACACGTTTGTTTAGGAAAATGACAACCACAATAAGGCTAAATATTTTAATTTACATTTTCCTTAATATGTTGCATATTTCTCCTATAAGTTGCACCCTCATGGTCCCTTATGATATAAGATCTAGGCTCCTTGCAATCTCCTAGCATGGTACCAGGGTACCATAAAGACGTTGGTGTTCTCTTAAACATAATTTTTCTACCTACTTCTACCGGTTTCAAATTTCTCGTTGTTTTGTCATACCTTCTAATCATTTTCCTTCTCTGTTTATCAATTTGCCTAACGATTTCCTTTGTATTAATAATTCTCTGCCCTAAATTGGTCGGAAGGCAAGGTAATTTAGTTCTTAAAACCCTACCCATTAACATTTCCGTAACAGTATATATTTACCACCTCTACCAGAACTTTTTGCTTTAGGATAGTGCCCAATATGATTCTTTACAAAATTCAAAAAAAATCTACTATTTTACTAAAGACTTCATATTTTGCCTTCAAAAGGTATGCAGTACAATATCTACTGTGATCATCAATAAACGTAACAAAATATTTATAACCACTACAAGATGCGGGAGATATAGCACCACATACATCAGAGTGAACAAGAACATAACAATTTTCACATCTTGAAAGACTTTCTTTTGGAAATGGATTTCTTGATAATTTGATAATTGTAAACAAATTTCACACGTTTCGTTATAGTTTTTGCATTCTCTTATTGTAATATCAGTTGCTACTTCATCTCTTAATAACTTTTTAATATCTCCTTCATTGTGGTGACCGAGGACCCTATGCCAATAGTGTATACAACCATTATTACAATTATGAGCAGAAAAGACTTTTTCAGAAATTTTATTAAGTATATACATACAAACTATTTTTAAGATAAGCCTTACAAACAACCTTAAAATTGTTCTCTATATAACATTCCAACCACTATTTTGAGTGGAGTTTGAGCCCGGCGATGTAAAGCTAAATAAAAACGAAACCCATCCTATATACAGCTTGAAATATATCCTGTTTGTGTAGTATGTGGTGAATTACATGGTACAGTTCTTTGCGATAATTCTAAAACCGATTCCAACCTTAAAAAAAAGCAGCAACTGTGGGTAATGACACTGCCAATTATAGAGGATGCCCTGTATACACTATCGTCAAGCAGTTGTCTGGGCCGAAAACTAACCCCTCTCAAACGCCGGTAACAAATCAAGTAAACACTAATGACATTCGGGCTACGCAGGCTAGTAATAACAGAACCTCTTATGCTAACGTCTTAAAATCAAACCATGTGCCAATGCAAGGTGCTTGTAATGATGAAACTCCAGTTTCAAATTTGAGTCGTTTAGAAAAAACCATGGAAACATTAGTGCAAACAGTAAATAATTTTACGAACACAATGGGTAATATGATGCAGGAAATCTTTAGAATGCAATCGATGTTATTGCAAGCTGTACTTAACAAACCATGAGCTGTTTAAAGATTTGTTTTTGGAACGCAAACGGCATCCGCCAACATAAAAATGAATTAGAATACTTTCTTAAAAATAAACAAATTGATGTCATGATGGTTTCTGAAACTCATTTGACCTCACGAAACACGTTTAAAATCAATGGTTATACACTATATGATACCAAGGACCCTAAAGATAGAGCTTGTGGAGGTTCTGCCATTTTAATAAAAACCCGAGTCAAACACTACCTAATATGTGATCATCGTGAAGATTATCTCTAAGCAACGAACATTTGCGTTGAGAAATTAAATAGAAACCTAGTACTCCCCACCTAGATTTTCAATATCAGAAATCCAATATTATAAATATTTTAAATCATTAGGACCCTGTTTCCTAGCCGCTGGCGATTATAACGCTAAACATACCTTCTGGGGGTCACGACTTATAACACCAAAAGGTCGTGTTTTATTTATCACAATTTCTAAAATGGATTTAAATGTGGTAGCGAGCGGACAACCAACATATTGGCCTGCTGATCAGCAAAAAAATTCCAGATGCCATCGATTTCGGCGTCGTTAACAACATCCCAATGGAAACGATCCATGTTGAAGCTTCCTTAGAATTATCCTCCGACCACACACCTAAAGTTGTTACTTTAATGAACACCGGAGAATGTAGATCGCTCTATTGTTAATTTTGACAGTTTTCTGAAACTAGTTGTTCAACATTCTAGTACTGCCCCCAAAAAAACAAAAAATATTAAAATATTTTCCACAGATATCGAGTGCCTTTTGTCTGAAAAAAGGAGAGCTCGAAGAGAGTGGCAATTGCACAGATCCCCTCAACTTCAGAAGTTACTAAAAGAGTGTACAAAAAGGCTAAGAAAGCTATTGCAGACTCAGAAAACAGCTTCTCTTAAAAAATATCTTAAGGAACTTGATGCAACTCCGCAATCAGACTACTCATTATGGCGTGCAGCTAAAAATCTAAAAAGGCCAGTCGCCTCTAAGCCACCATTAAGAAACTTGAACGGAAGTTGGGCAAGAAATGATAACGAAAATGGAAATCTGTTTGTTAATCACTTAAAAAACGTATTTACCCCAAATATATCTCACGATACTGTGGCCGAGTTACCACCTGTTCCTGCTAGAGCGGCTGTTCCTCTAAGATTTGAAATAAGAGAAATCGAAAAGGCTGTTTGTGAATTAAACCCCAAAAAAGCCCCTGGTTTTGATAAGATCAGCAACAAAATGCTTTTGGAGTTACCCAGCACAGCAAAGAAAATTATTCTTTTAATTTTCAATGCTATCTTACGTCTTCAATACTATCCTCAAAAATGGAAGGTTTCCTTAGTCACCATGATACCTAAACCAGGAAAGGATCACACAAAAGTTGAGTCATATAGGCCTATAAGCTTACTTTCTAATAAGCTGTTTGAGAGGCTGTTAGTGTCAAAATTAACTCCAATTTTAAGTGAAAATAGATGTATACCTAACCACCAATTCGGCTTTAGAAGAGAACACAGCACAATTGAACAAACCCATCGTATAGTAAACGCCATAAGAAAAGCCTTTGAAGAAAGAAAATATTGTTCCGCTCTCTTCATCGATGTTTCTCAAGCTTTTGATAAAGTCTGGCATGAAGGCTTATTACATAAATTGAAGCAAAATTTTCCAGCAAACACACACAAGCTGCTAGAAAGCTACTTAGTCGGTCGTCAATTTATTATTAAAGAAGGAAAATTCTTTAGTTCACCTTAGCCAATTGGCGCTGGAGTCCCACAGGGCAGCATTCTGGGGCCTCTATTATACTTAATTTATACTCCGGACATGCCAACGAGCAACTACACACAAAATTCAACATTTCATAACTTCATAACTCTATCTTAAAGCCTATCTGGTGCTACGGTATTCAACTATGGGGCACTGCCTCAGCCTCTAATATCGAAAAAATTCAAAGGCTTCATAATAAACTTCTTCGAATAATCACAGCCGCTCCCTGGTACGTTAAAAATTCAAACATTCATAAGGATCTCAGTGTGCCATTAGTAAAAACTATGATTACAAAATATGCGGTAAAATATTTGAAAAGGCTTGAACAACACCCAAATCCACTAGCTCGGAATATTTTAAATCATGGCGGCCACACTCGCTTAAGAAGAAGAGACACTGCAGCACTCACCGAATCAGAAGAGCGATAAACACCCACATATGTGAACATAAACCGTTATGACGAAATTTTGTCTGGCACTGGCTGGACATATATAATGTATTAGGATACGATTTGCTTAATTATTGTTAGTTCATATTAAATATATGAAGATTCAATAAATAAATAATGAACATAAAAAAAAAAAATAACATTCATAGTTTGCAAAATTTACAGCATAACCCTTTTCTGTAATTTTTCTCACTGATAACAAATTAGAACCAAAATCAGGAACGTAATATACATCACCAAAAGAATGCATCACCAATTTTAATTTTGCAGACTCCTTTTCCCTTGGACTTTGAACATTTCCCATTTGCTACAGAAAATAACTGTCCACTATCCTTATTGTTGAGTTCACAAAACAATTTCTTATCATTGGCAATATGGCAACATGCTCCTTTAACTTTAACCACACATTTTGATGTTTGCACTAACCACTATGTGATTCACTAACTTATTTATAACCACGGTAAATAATTTTATATTTCTCTCTATTCAAATTGATGTATCGTGCCAACTTTGCCAAGAGAAACATCAAAATAGGATAAAATAACAAAGAAGAATAAAAAAAAAACAAAACAAAAACCTTTTAATTTATTGATTTTAAATATTATTGTGCAAAGTGCGTAAAACATTACTAATTTTTAAATGTGTTATGTTTATATTATTCGGCTTGAGGTCTGTTTATAAAATATAATAGAAATAAAAACTCTTGTTTTTGTTTTAATTTTTATTATTTATTTGTTCCAATATTTCGACCAACTTTGTTGGTCATCCTCAGGGAAAAAATTATGATCTAAAATATTATAAATTTTAAACATGTTTCTTAATTTTAATAACAAACAATTAATTTACTTAATATTTAATGCAGTGTTGTCCGATGTTGTCGTTTTAAGTTCTCTTCACTGACTGTCTAATAATTTTCTTTTGTTTATTAATCTTGTGTTTGTTTATTGTATGACGATATATGTGAGCGCAATTATCGGTATCAGTTTTGTAGTTAATTCTCTTTTCGTTTGGTGTATTTATAATATGTAGCATCTCCTGCATGTATCGTTTAGTGTAATTATTCTCTCCCACAAGTATTCTCACCTTATCAAAGTCTGGTTGATGTCCCGTTTTTGCACAGTAGGCTGCTAGTGCTGTTTTTTGTTTGTCATTTGTGCGATGATAATCTTGTCTTTAGTTTAGTCTTCGTTGTACCAACATATATCTTTTGGCATATGTCAGTATCGTCTCCCTTACATTTAAGCTGATATACTAGATTGGATTTATCTAGTTTGTCTATTCGGGATTTCATGTTATTAAACAATCTGTTCATTGTGTTGCTCGTTTTCATTGCTAATAAGTAATTTTCTTTGTTGTATATGTCTGAATACTTCATCCTTTCTGACAGCCCAGGTATATATTCTATCGACCTATATATCTTTGGTGTTTCCTCTGCCCTTAGGTTGTTATTTGACCAAGACTTATTAATAACATATTCTATCAAGCTGTTGATAGTTTTGTATGGAAAGTCGTGTTTTCGTAATATATGTTTTATCTTCTTCCTGTTTTCCTTGTTATAAAGTTTGTCGCCGTGTTTATTATTATCCTTCTAGGATGTTTGGAATAATAATTAATAAGTCTACCAGATGCTTGGGGTTTTTGATACCAGTTTACTTTAATTATATTACTTTTTCTGATAATTAAAGAGTCTAGATATGGTAATTGATTGTCCTTTTCTTTCTCCAGTGTAAATTGTATTTGTTTGTTATGTGAGTTAAGAGTCTTTAAAGTTTCTTCGACTCGATTTATTTTTAAAATTCCAAACAGGTCGTCTACATATTTTGTCATCATTCTTGGTTTATTTTCCATTTTATCAAGGGTCATGTCTGCAATTATTGGAGAAATTGGAGAACCCATTGGCATTCCCTTATTTTGTTGGTAATAATTATCTCTATATTTAAAATATCTGCAATCCATTATACAAAACTTCAATATATCCATAAATAACTCTTTTGGAATTTTTGTATGTTCCTCCAACAAATGCCATTTTCTTTCAATTGTTCGAATAGCAAGGTTAACAGGAATGCTAGGAAATAATGAAATTACGTCAAATGATATTAGAACTTCGTCATCTTCTATTCTTGTATTATCTATCTTGCACTTAAACTGTTTTGCGTCTCTTCTATAGAACTATATAGTTTATATTCAGAATTTGTATAGATTTTTTGTAATACAAAAAAAAGCCCTACTTTCAGAACCCGAAAATGGGTCAAAATCGTAATGGTGCTCTAAAATGGACTAATAGGGTTGATAGTTTAGGTATTCTAGATTTCAGAACTATATAGTTTATATCAGAGAATGACAACAAGTACCCATAAGAAAAATATACAGAGGTATTTACCCACGCTTTTCGTTATTGTGTATACACATATTTATAACACAAATAATAAGAACAGCTATGGTTGTGCGTTGCAAAAAGTATGGTTATTACTTATACTTATGCACGGCAATATCTTCACGCAACCACATTCAGTAGACAAAAATACATGAATATTATGCAGATGTTATTCAATACCCATGAATGTGTTTTGGTTATATGCCATTTTGGCACTTCTGTGTAAAAATGAAAAAAAAAATTTCAACAAAAATGTGCGTTGATCACTACGCAGGTATGGGACTATGTACATATTATTTATGATACATAAAATAAATTTGTCCGTAAAATCAGCAGTGCCTATGTAAAACTACACATAAGCTATACATTTTTATAAAAAATAGGACCACGAGGGGTGGAAAGGGGAATTTCTGCTCTCCGAAGCTATCTGACAGATTGTAATGAAATTTTAAACATAGATAGATTCATATTTATATAGACACTTACGCTATGTATAAAAAAAATAGGATACAAGGGGAGATAGGGGGCAATTTATGTCACTCCAAAACTATCCAATTGAACAATTTTTTATGCACTTCTGCACTTGTCGCTGTCACACAAAGATATTGTTTTTTATGTATGCATGTAAGCAGGGTTGTGAACTATTTCTAATCAAAAAGCGCCGTTCCCCCAATCAAAAAGCGCTAAAAAGCGCTAAATAAAATTTAAATAAAATACTTAATGAAATGTTTAAGAACTTAGTTTTATTAATTACACTGGTCGTCAAAAAGTGATCGTTTTAAATAAAAATATATGAAATACAAAGATTTTACAGAGCTAAATTCAAATCCGTTTTCAGTTTTTTCTATCATGTCTAGTTTATTTATGGACTAGACTAATTTTCGACCGAAATAAGGAGTTTATGGTACATACATTTTATCATACCTTAAGAACGATTTGTGCGATTTTGATCTTTTACAAATGATTATTTTCAAAGTTATTTCTTAATTAGTAGCGACCATTTTTTCATGCAAATTAGTATTTACACATTTTTATCATTTTGCAGAAATCCAGGTATATTATGAATAAAATATGATATCAAATCATGAAGATGTTAACTAGACGTGATTGAATAAACTATCTGGATTCAATACGCTAAAGTCAATTAAAATCACATAATCAAGTTCTCTATACCGACTTTCTTTGTCATTTGCCGCACTGTGTTAATAAAACATTAGGTTTTCTGATATTTCAGGAAAAGTAAAATAATATAATTTCAAATATACATGGAAAGTCATGTTTACTAAATCACCAGAAAATATGTCTTAAACCAAGAAAATGTTTCACCATTCTCGTCCAAGGCAAAAATTTCTTACTGTAAACAAATGTGTGGCTTGGCTTAAGCAAAAAGTAGTGACTCAAAGCGACCTAAAAATTACTTAACCACAGCTAAAAAAAATTATTGTATTCTATAATTTCTTAAATCTAGCACTAGCTAGTTTAAGAAAACTTGATATAAAAATAAGAAACTTTTGATTGATTTGCTTAACATGTTGATAAATTAATTGAAACAAAATTCTAGCATTTATTTCTTGATGCAAAAAATTCGATTCTCTTTAAAAATCAAGAAAATCAGACAATAGTTATTAAATAAATAATGCTTGATTTCAGAACTATGTATCTTTCTTCTTTTTAATAAAAATAAGCTACTTTTGTATATCTTGTTTTAAGAAATTTTTGATCTT
The DNA here is from genome assembly GCA_949318255.1 of Pollenia labialis. Classification (NCBI taxonomy): domain Eukaryota; kingdom Metazoa; phylum Arthropoda; class Insecta; order Diptera; family Polleniidae; genus Pollenia; species Pollenia labialis. The sequence goes on from OX439140.1 coordinate 52,874,833, forward strand.
ATATCAAAAACATAAATTTTTTGATCAGGAGAAAATATTTTTTTATTAAAGAGAGTTTCACAAATTACGAACAAAGCAAATTAAAATCAGGAAATTATTTTTGCATTTTCTTGTTTTGAAGAACGAAATGGATTTCTTTAGAAAATATACTTCTTTCCGTGTATAGTATGCATTTCAGAGTACTATATATTAAAAATATTTGAAAAACGGAAACAAATTTTGGTTTAATTGTTCTTTATTTAAATATATGCAAATTAAAGTACAAAAACTTTGGGTATCTATAAAAGCGCTAATATAGCGCTCTTTTAAAAATAAGCGCTAAGGGAAAAATATGCGCCTTTTCGACAGTTAAAAAGCGCTAAATATAGCGCCAAAGGCGCTAAATTGGCAACCCTGCATGTAAGTATTGATTTGTATGTTGTGCTCATAAGAAAGAGTGTAACCGCCACGTAATACATTTAGCGCTTGCTTAGACGCCTTTCTGTAAAGATTTAAAATTCAAACATTTCTTTTTAATAAGTTGTAAAGGAAAATACCCTCGAGCTTCCCTCGTGGTCCTATTTTGAAAAAAATATGTATAGCTTGTCTTATCATATTAATATGGATCTATCTACATATGTTTTACATTTCGTAAAGATCTGTTAGATATTTTCGGAGAAGAAGAAATTGCCGCCAACTGCCCCTCGTTGTCCTAATAAAATAACCTTACCGCCTTAGTCAAATCTTAACAAGCTTTAAAATTATCATGATTTTTTTCTGAATAACAACACAAAAAAATTTTGTATAGTTCCAAAATTATTAAAATTGCATTTGTCATCTCTGCTCTCACTCTCACTCTTTTTATTTACGTTATACTTACGGTAATACACATACTTATATGGGTATTGCAGATAGCTAACAGAAATTTTATTTATATCTGCATGTACATTCAAAAAGAAGATTGAATATGGATATCCACATTGGCAGCGTATATTTATACATATTTAAGTTCAACTTGTTATGGGTAATGGTATGTATGTGTATGGTTTTGATCCGCACCATTTCGATTTTGACCCATTTTCGGGTTCAGAAAGTAGGGCTTTTTTTTATAAATCTCATAAATTCACTTTCAGCTATGCTCTATTACAAAAAATCTATACAAATTCTGAATATAAACTATATAGTTCTGAAATCTAGAATACCTAAACTATCAACCCTATTAGTCCATATTAGAGCACCATTTCGATTTTGACCCATTTTCTGGTTCTGAAAGTAAGGCTTTTTTTGTTAGAAATCTCAAAAATTCACTTTCAGCTATGCTCTTTTACAAAAAATCTATACAAATTCCGAATATAAACTATATAGTTCTGAAATCTAGAATACCTAAACTATCAACCCTATTAGTCCATATTAGAGCACCATTTCGATTTTGACCCATTTTCGGGTTCTGAAAGTAGGGCTTTTTTTTAATTGTAATTCATTTCCGGGCCAAATTGTTTAAAATAAAAATAAATATTTTATTAATTATTCTGAATTACCATTTATAAATTTATTTTTGTCTCAAATTATTTATTTTTGCCAAAAAACATCCATTCTGTTGTCTTAACAGTGTTTGAGTACGAACTATGTTAACACAAGTTGCTTGTGTGCAGGAAACTTGATAGTCAAGAAAACGAAGCTAACTGACTGAGCTAACTTCACATACATCTCAATGATTGGGCAATAAGGCCATTATGGCTTTATCTCCCATTCAATTGAGCAATAAAGCCATCATGGCCTTATCTCCCATGGTTTTAAAGCACCCCCCAAAAGCAAGCTCTAGAAACGCAAATAAAAAATTCAATTAATTTCCTGAACAAACAAATATTTTTTAGAAATTCAATCCCAAGGTAAGTTAAATATACCTTGTTCAATCCTTTTTAAAAATTTCCGGGCCAACTACATTCTATACAATTATTTAAGAACAAAGATGCTACTCAAAATCTTATTTCATATTTGTACTTCAAAACTACTTCTTTAAAGCTTTAAAGTAGCATTAGCTACTTTGGATGTAATTAAATTGCCGTTTATGAAGTATCACTACCATTTTTTTTGCTGGGTTGTGAATCCTCAACACACAAACTCAATACTGCGAAAGCTTCTACATTTTCTTTCTCCAAAAATCTGTATCTTGTACAGGATCTTGAATTACGTACCACAAGCCTACCCTAATTAACATCTTCATCTTGAATTTCCAATTTTAAAAATTTTCTTGATTGAGCTTTTCAATGCCATAAAAACGATTCTCGCTCATCTTGATTTATTTCTAAAAAATATTCCTTTATTGTAACTTATTTAATTGCACAATCGAAACAGCAACCACTTGTAAATTGATGTTTCAGTACAAATTATTTTTAATTCCAGAACATATTTGAACAATTTATTATTTTTTAAGTACCGTGTATATAATTAATAAGGGAAATCACGATGAGTAGTGCAAAGTGTGAAAACGATTCAAATGCGTGCAAAAACACACATTTGCACAACACAGCAACAACATGTATGTATTTGCAATTTGCTCTATTTTACTTTATTTGCACTTAAAAAAATCCATGAGCAAAATTTGTAGTTCATATTTGCTCAGTTGCAAACAAATGCAAACAATAACATTTGACAAATTAAGCGCCATATTGTTTTTAAGGAAACTTATAAATTGAACATTTTCGTGGGTTTTAATCAGGGTTTAAAATGCTATCGCCATACCCAATAAAAAATGGAGCTTCCAACGAAGCAGGTTTGTAAGGGAGAAACATAAACGTTTCGCTTACCATTGCGCTGACGGAAGACATGAATTTTATATGACGATCGACCTTAAACACTGAATGTTTTGATACAGTTATTTTTTAGTACTCTCCCTTACAAACCTGCTTCGTTGTAAGGGAATGCCGTAGCACTTGAAATGTTATTTTTTTTTGTATAAAAGTTGTTGAGAGTTCTTTCACTTACTTTACTGCATTTTTGTATGTCTTATTGCGTAGCGCATAATTGTGCGCTTATTTTTTTAAATGTACCATTAGTACTTCGCAAAATGATAATATTTTTTATTGGGTATTAGCAAAAGCAGCCAAATTTTGCCCTTTTCCTAATTAAAAAAAAATCAAAATTAAAAAGCCGACAAGTTCCACTAATAAAAAAGCCCACTCTTTTCAAAAGCAGCTGCAAAATAAACACAAAATAATGGGCACTGGCTTTTTCCAACTTTTGCTTTTTTAACAATGCCAAAAATTTCTTATTGGATGGAATTCAAAAAGCAACGACAATCACTTTTATGTTGTAGGAAAAAATATGTAGGAAAAAAAATTACACAAACAGCTAATACAAGGCGAATTGTAGTGTCGAAAGGTCTTCTGATTTTGACAGTTCGAGCTTATTTGTTTTGATTTGTTAGTGTTTTGCTAAGAATGGTTGACATTTCGAGCCGTAAACATTGGTTTGTTATAGTTGCGACACCACCTGTAGTTGAATTCGCCTTGAGCTAATAGCCGCAAAAAAGGAGATAATAGCAAACCAAAAGGTTGCTGAAACCCTGCAAATAATAGGACCAGTCCAAACACGCGTGAAAAGAGTAGCCCACAAGGGACTAGGACTAGTCCAAAAGAAACCCAAACATGTGGAAAAACATGGTATATTTAACATTACGATGTCCTAGGGCAGGACCATATAACCCAGCTTTGGACTACAGAGGAGTAGTTTTAAAACAACTCCATGGTTTACTCAAGAGGATTAGTTTTGAAGTCGTTTAAAAACGAAAGCACGTCGTTAAAAACGAAGACATGTCGTCTCACTTCAAACACTTTTTAACAATGAAATGGTCCATGCTTGCATTACATCGGACCAATCCACGGAGTAGTCCATTTAATCAAAATGGATCAAAAAGATTGTAGCACCGCGATCATACAATTTCTTCACTTTGCCCTTTTTATTTTTTTTAATTCGTATTCTTAATCATTGTAACTACTCACAAATAATTTTTATTTTTCACAAGAAAATCATCGTCCACCTGTAAAACACATTTAACCACGAAGTTAAAATTTAACTAATCGTTATTTTTAATGTTTACATTTATTTTTCGCTTTAGTATTGCCAAATTTAATTTTGATTTGAATTTAACATTTGATAAAACATTTAATGTCAAATGTTTATTTTCAAATCATCATCAATTTGAATTTAAATGTTAAAGTCAAACAATTGAAAAACGTTTGAAAATTGTGTTTGATGTCAAATGATAAAGTCATTTCATTCAAAGGTTTGACAATGTTGTTGTGTGCCTTCGATAAAACATTCATACATGCGCTCATTTACAAACAAATAAACAAGAAAAACACAATTTTAGCTGAAAAAAAGAAAAAAAGTTTACAGTACATTTCGTTCATTTTGCCAATCTAGCCGGACATTACTTTTTGTTTTAGCTTATATTGCTTCTTAAAAGATATTTAGTGCCCCTAGATCGATAAAACTTGAGAGAAATATGTGTTCTGGTCCTAGGCAAGTAAAGCTTAAAAATAAATAAAATCGGATTAAGTAGGAAAAAGTTCCCTATAGAAGAACTTATCCAATCTCTGAGAAATTAAATTTTTTTTAAGTTTTTCCCATACTTTTGTTTATCAAATGCAACTTTTAAAGTCGGCGAGAGTTTGTATTACACCTTTCATCCGTCCTCGCCCCCTTTTGTGGCTGGCTACATAAAATAATATATAATATTAAAGAAAGGTGAAGTTGGAAGTATGGGTTAGGTGAATTTTTGTAGTTTTTTTATTTGTGTATTATTGGGCTGTCAATCGATAGATCACTATGACAGCATGGTGGGAGGGTAAAGACCGGTGTAGCAAATGAGATCTTGAGCTACCCCTACACTCATCCGATAAATTTTTTCTTTCTTCTCTCTCCTCTGTATAATATCGTTTATGTCTTAAAGCTACCTAAATTTAAAATTTTCTGCTGGCGATTCAAAATTTTGTTTTCAAAACTACTATTCGGGAACTGAACACACCCCATCCGACGAGCACAGCCGAACTACTAGGTAGCATGTTCCCATAACAATACCCGTAATCCCAAAGAATCGTTACAGAGATTTTTGTTATCATTTAAACTTGTTAATTTCCTGACGATGCTAACCAAAGGTTATCTTCTCTACATATTTTTCTCTAATTAAGGCGTCACAATGGACCATACTGGTCTCTGGGTGAGGGTGTGAAGGAGACTTCACACCAGCCTTTCAACCTACCTAACCAAAGGTTAGCGAAATATTGAATAAAATAAATATAATTTTTTATAAAAAACGACCTCAAGCTTAATTAAATAAAAGTAGTAATATACACAAAATTTAAATTTTAAATTAAATAGATTTTTTAGCTTCAAGTGCTATTTCATAGCACGGTAGTAACTCGATTCTTCACGTACTAGATACTTGCACACCTCGATTCTTGCAACATAGAAATATTTTTCATTACGCACTCAGTACTTGCGACATCCGAAAATTTTGAACTCGATACTTTCAACATTACTCTTGTGTTCTGCTTTGTTTACGTTTTCTTAGACGGAATACATTTCGGGAAATCCCCGTCGCAAAACAATGCTTCATTAGACGGTATTATGATGCTCCAGAGACTAAGAAGCAGTGTAGTACTGAACTTTAATTCCCCATAAAATATGTATCTACTGTCGTACGAATGCGTTGAACTTAAGGGGGTAATTTTGTTGTCCACTTCACCTTGCGTTGAGAAAATTTTTTTTTTGAAATTTCAAAAAATTCAAAAAATTTATATGAAAATTTTCTCAACGCAAGGTGAAGTGAACAACAAAATTACCCACTAAGACCCAGTTTTTGACATAAAGATCAGCGATTAAATTAGAACTAATCTTTGAAATTCGTTTTTGGGTAGTCGATTATTTAATTTTGTTTCCAAGTTTAAACGCCCAAAGTTGGCGGTTTAAACTTGCGACAGAACTTTCAAAAGTACGAACAGCTTATGAAAGGAAATATTTTTTATATTTTTTTTATTTAAAGTTTTATTAAATATTCCACCCTCAAGCTTAAATAATTAAAAGTAATTATAAAATAGAGGTCAAATAAGAATAAATATCTATTTATAAATATATAATATTATATAACACAATACAAAATTCTCGCCTTTTCTTCTTCTTTTTCACGTTAAGAACAGTAATTTGATGACAATTTTTGGTATTTGTTTTAAACTGCCATACTTATACATAAAAGTATTGTCAATTCATATGGCAATGCTAAAAGCTTTAATCTTTCACTCAAAAACGCCACAGAAGATTAAGGCTAGATTAATTTTATTATAAGATTAACAAATCTTACTATTGATCCTGGTTTAAACTCTAAGTAAAAAACCCGTTTTAAGTGTCTTGAATTGAAATATTAAACTTAGATTTTAAACAGATGTATGTGCCTTTTATTTTGTATGGGAAATTAATACTCGGTACTTGCGACAATCTCGAACTAGCACCGAGCCCGTTTTTCATTACGTGCAAGAATCGAGTTTCTACTGTATTTAATTTATCTGGGCGGTTACCGCGTATTCCGATTCGAAAGAAATCATTTACGAATTCGAACAATTTGTACTGTTTATTACGATTTTTGAAATCGTTCGAAACGATGGTATAGGTTGTATTTTTAAAAAATTGGAAATTTTGATGAAAACTTTTTGTTCGTAATAGAGAGTGGCTGTTAAGAAAGGGATTTTTTGTTTTCGATAAAGTATAAAAAACGTCCGTTTATTCGAAACAAATATTACGAAAATCATAATAGGTACACAGTACAAATCGAATTCGTAAATTATATCTTTCGAATCGAAATACGCAGTAACACCCCTGAAAATAATTAATTTATTGTTAATAATAACTTATTTATAATAGTAATAGTAAATTTTATTTAAAATAATTTTAACTTTAATTTTTTTCTCATGGTGAGTAACATTTATTATATAAATTTTCGTATTCATTCTAAGTCAAATTACAATCCTCAAAAGCTTTTATACTTTAATAGTCTTATTCCTTCAATATTTTCCAGTAATACAAACGAAAATTCTGATAGTGCATAGAAAATATTCCTGAAAAATTTTTATTAAATTGAGATCGGCGAATTGACAGACATTTCATTCAAAAGCATGTTCATATTACTATGCGTTTCTATAATGCTGAAGCAAAAAAAATTCGAATATATAGCCCTGGATAAGGTTTTGTTTGCAACTTAATATATATAGACATGCTGAGCCACCAACAAATTAAAACTTATTTAAAATAAATTTGGGAGAATATCTCAAATAATAAATTTATTAAATTCCTATAATTTTTTAAAACCAAAGATTTTCAAAAATTCTAAACCTTTGCTCACACCTATTAAATATTTGACGTCCTACACGTAACCACTAGTTTTCTGAAAAAATTTTTTGCTTTTGCAAAACGTTTGGCTAGAACAAACATTATTTAACGGTTTCTAAGCTACATTATACATAAATAAATACAATTATCATCTTAGACGTAAAGTTAAGGTAAATAAAGCTTAAGTTTAATCAATTTACTGGTCACGCTTTTTTTCGATTTTATCGTCAAATATTTGTTAGGTCTGAACATACCTTAAGTCATAGCTATGGATTAAGTTGGTTCCTCACCTTCGTGAATTGTGTTGTTTTTATTCTAATTATTAATTTAATTAACTTTTTATTACAAAAACTAATTTGATTTTTGTATTTTTAGGTATTCGAATTAAAACCGGTTAACCGGTTATTTTTAAAATACTTAACCAAAAACTAGTTTTTTTAAAATAGCAACTATTCGGAATATTCAAAAACCGGTTATTGAAAAAAGTCGAATAATCGATCCCCTAGTTGCGTTTTATATAATTAGGGCCTAATTAATTAATGTTTGCCTCCCTATTTTAATTAATTTCTTTTTTTTTTAAACAAAAGGCATTATTTACATAATTTTTTTATGATTAAAAAACAAATTTCCTATAAAAAAAATTTTAATTATTAGCCTTTTATAAATCTAAATTTTTTATTTATAAAAAAGGGCTAAAACTAGAAAAGACTTTTATTATGATTTATTATTATTTATATGTACATTTTTATGAATTTTCGGAGGAGAATATTTTCACTTATTTAAGTCTATGGACAAATTCCGTACAGACTATCTTAGTGTAGTAACATAATAATTTATTTTTTTTATGCAAAGAAAGAAAGGTTAGAATAAACAGCATTGATTTAAATATAATATGATATTGCTTTTTATGATATTAATGTTCAGAGAATAGTCGATAAAGTTATACATTTCATTGAAACAGCTACATAATTTTCTGATTGGATCTGACATCGGAAAGTTTGTTCGGCATGTCCGACATATAGAGGGTTGAAAAAACGAAGTGAACGTTGAGGAATATTAAATGTTACGTTACTCAATAAAAATTCGGAATGTGTTCTACCATTTATAAAATTCAAAAAATTCGCCGGCTTTTTAACGTTGGTAAATTTATTTCAGCTAGTCTTGTTGAGTATAAAGGTAGTACCGGGCATCCTCTATAATCTCTTCTGCAGCAGAAAAAGTAGAAATTGTTTTTGAACTGATTCGATACGGTCATTATGAATATTATAGATCGGGCCCCAAATAATGCTACCGTATTCCAAAATTGGTGTGACGAGCGAAGTAAAAAGACTTTTTGTGGTTAAGGGATCGTTGAAGTATTTTGCTCATCTTTTAATAGAAGCCAGAACACTGCGGAATTTATTAACAGTCAGAACTTAATATAAAATTATTATTGCCTGTTTAACAATTTCGAACACAAACGTTTGTATAAAATTTAATGTAAATTTTAACGTTCAAAATTGTTGGTCAGATAATAAATATTTAAAATTTTACGCATTTTTCTTAATTTTGGCGTATAGTGCCGAAATATTTTAAACCGACTTTCCGTATTTGGTCAAATAAACAAAGGCGAATTAAATTATTTTAACAATTAAACTAACCATTTCCCCCAACAAAATACAAGTTGATTTTTGTTTTTGTCGCCCTGCGGCCACTTTATAAGTTAATTCAGATTTGTACGGTATTCAAAGAAAATAATATTGACGCGACGCCCTGTTGCTTCACAATAGTATAAAAAAGTTGAACGTAACAACATTTCCATCTTAGGCAACAGAATAAAGACAAATAAGAATGAGAGCTAACTGTAGAGAAAAGTATATATGAGTATATGACAAAATGTTTCAACCCTTAACATTTGAGCTAAATAAAATGTTGTTATGCATTGCAATACATATTTATATACAATAAATACCTTTAAAATATTCTAAAATTAAAAATATTTATTTAAAGTTTTAATATATTTCTTTCGTGTTAGCAAAAAGTTTTCAGTTTAATAATAAATACTAAAATGTACTATTTTATTGTGGCTACAACCCTCTTGATTTGCTTTGGGGGTAATTAAGGAAGGGCAATTCGCTCTTTTCCAGTAATTGCTGGAAAATATAATAAAAGTGTTTTTTTTTGTGCTACTGCTAGTTGGTAGTTTTCTAAACCGAAACATGACGGTAATCGTGTTTACGGAATTTGAAGTGAAATTAATAAAATAAATGTAGAAATATGAAAGTGTTTTCCAAATGAATGTTTAAAAAAATTAAAAACATATTCAGCTGTCAATTAACTTTTTGGAAAAATTTATAAATATATGTGCATATTTCTGTCTGAAACTAACAACTATAATATTTTTTTTTAATAAAAAGCCATCAGCCGATTTGTGTATGTATACCGTGTCTCCTTGCCTTCGTTATAAGGGAGGAACAATTAATTCATGTTAGAAAATGTAATTTGGAAATGGTAAAAAAGTTAATTTCGTTGCAACAAAATAAAATAGACAATTTTTAAAAGTATGTTTTTGTTACTGTTAAACAAACATATTAAACAAAAAGCTAAAAAATTTAAAAAAAAAATTTTTATTTAATCTACATGCCGTCCACTTTTCTTTTTTATGTACATACATACACATGTAATAAAGTTCATGACTTCTTTGCGTTGTGTTTTAAAAGAAACAGGCAGAATATTTGCAGACTTTTTGAAGTATATACGCGTATAATATAAATACAAATTATTAGCAATATAAAATTCGCAAATTAATTAATATTTGAAATGATCACTTCAAATGACATGTATTGGTAAGTTTAATAATAGATTACATATGCACATATTTGTTGGTGAAATTCCAATAAAATTATTAACTATCTATTTAAAATCAAAACAAAAATTCAGGGCAACCTTTAAAATACATCAATGCATCAAGCTAAATTAGTATTTAATTGTAAATATGTTTCAAGTTCTCTTTTAAAATATTATTTATCTAGAAAAGTACCAGTGTACAGTGTGGGTTGCCCAAATACGACCTACCAGTAGTCGTTGTTGGCGGTGGCAGTGCTTGCACAATTTGAATTTTGTATAAATGCATCTTAACCCATTACCCGCCAATGTCCTTTTTTATACTTTAAAAATAACGTTCGTAACAGTTGTGTATAAATAATAATAAAGACGTTTTTTTTAAATGCGTCCCAAAAAGGACATTGTCGGTTAATGGGCTAAGATCCAACTTTACAATTCTCTGCAATGATGTTGAAGAAATGCCTGATTGGTTAAAAGGAAAACAAACAATTTTTCAACGTTTTTAAAATGAAAAAACAAAAAATGTACTTTGGACTTCAAGAAGAATTCTTGACAAAGGGTACGAAAAGACAGAAGTAAGGAAGAACATGTAAAATCAATTAAAATAGATAATCATTCAAAGCAAATTTCGATCTACCAAAGGTAAAATGAAATTCGGTTTAAAGATTGATGTTTAACTATTGACTGCCAGCAATCGTCGATGGCTGCGAGTGTTAAACCCCTCTGAAGAGATTGAGTGGTGGCAATAGAAACATGTAAGGGTAACCTGTCCGTAAAAACGCCTGGGTTCGAGCCTAAGGTCAGTCAAGAATGACAATTATCCATAAATTTTAATTAATTTCATGTTTTAAAGTTCCTTTCTTCATAAAAATAATATAATGAAAATTAAATTTGATGAACTTAAGCCCAATTAAAATATCAAAATTTGGATTAAAAACCATAGAACAGTTCAACAAAATAACCACAATACTAATAATAATTTTTAAAAATAATAAAATTTCAAAATGTATTGCCAAAGCTTGAACTATACGTATGTATGAACCCCAACAAATGATTTTTAAGCAAAGCGTAAAGGCCGCTTTAGCCGACCGTAAATGTAATTAAATGCAATGTAACGTACCGTAACATAATGTAAGCTCGTTTGTGGACTTATACAACATGTAAGAACGTGTCAGCTGTTTTTCACAAACATAAACAAAAAAGCATTAATATACATAAAACAACATACACAGTGATGAGAATTAAAAATGTTGAAATGGTGACCGTTTTGCAGAAAAAGTACCAAGTGATTTAAATTGTAGTAAAACTGAATTTCTTGCATGTGTATATAAATAAATAATTTAATATTTGATATTAATATTACAGATTTACAATAAACTAATATGTATTTTATCATATTCGTACACATTACGGAGTGTGTGGAATGGATTGGATCGAATATGGGGCGAGTGGACGCTAACATTTTCACGGATAGCCAAAGGGCAATTAGGGCGATATCAGCTAGTAGGGTTAAGTCCAAAACCTTGCTGGACTGTAGAAGGGCCATTACCGAGTTTTCCTACGGGGGCAGGATCCATATCATATGGGTGCCGGGCCACTCGGGGATAGCCGGGAACGAAAGGGCCAATACACTGGCAATTCGGGGAAGGGAACTCGAGGCAGTTAACTTGGCGAACGCAAAACCGTTTGAGGCAACGAAGGCGGAGTTAAAGGCGTGGGCTAGAGAAACCCACACGGCCTGTTGGAACAACGGGACGGTGGCCAGTACCACTAGAATTTTATGGGGTAACCCAGATAAAAGGTGGACTAAGGGCCTCCTAAATGGGAGCAAGTCCGAGGTCAGTATGATGGTACGTATCCTGACTGGTCATGCAGGACTACGGGCACAACTGTATCGAATTGGACGGGCGGATTCCGATGAGTGTAGAGCGTGCGGCGAGGAAAGCGAGACGTTGGAGCACTTTCTCTGCCACTGTCAGGCAATTGCCGAATTAAGGTCCAGACACCTCGGGAGCGATATCTTATCGGACCTGGAATCCCTGAGGAACGTCAACTGGAGAACTTTGAGGAGTTACGTCCGAGAAACCAGGTTTCTGAATACCTTACATTGACAATTGACAATTGGTTCTCCATGTTCTTAAGGAGCGCACAACAGGCCCAGCAGAGGCCTAGGTGTATATCGTAAGATATGAGGAGGCATTTCGATGCTTCATCCTCCTTTCGACCTAACCTAACCCTAACCTAACACATGTTCTTACATTATTTTCAAAATGTGCATACACGAAACAAGGTTTTGATACCATTAACAACCAGACTTTTTATTGTTTGTGGATATGTATACATTTGTTTATTTTATACATCTAAACATATATTTGTATAAACGAAATTATGTACGTATTGTAACTCATTTTGTTAAAAGTCCACAGATATAAAATATAAGCAGCCCATTACTATCTACAACTGTCACGTAAAATCGTAATGAAATTCTATTTTCTGCAGGTTGGCACGTTACGGTTAAGTGACATTACAATCAGTTAAGCGTTTGCATTGTTTTCCATATAACAGAAACGATCAGCTGTTAACATTTCATTTACGTTTCTACATTTACGGTCGGCTAATGGGGTCTTAAGTAAAACATTTGTTTTTTATTTGTTTGTTGGGTCCAAAGCTGAAAATAGGTATAAGTCAGGAACGGTAAGAACAAATTCAAAAATGTTTTTATATTAATTAGAATGAATTGATCTTTCAAACTGCGTTGTTAATTTTCTTATTTTGAGTAATAATTTTTAAAGTTATAAAGCGTTGTTTAGAAAATTTACGGAAAAATTTTAATGTAGATGAGAAAATTAATTTAAATGAGAAAATTAATTTCAAAAACTTTAGTTTCTGCACACAAAAATAAAGTTTGGACATTTTTCTTTTAAAATTTTTCCCGTAAAGTGAATAAAATCGTTGTTTTTGACAAAGTTATGAAGAAAACTCAACTTGAGCGACCTCTAACCTCTTCTGAAAATTCTCAAAAATACTTGCCCTAAAAGCTTTTAAACTATACCCATGAAATTAAAAATAATTTTTTTTGGACACACTTATGTATATTCAAGTGGTGTGGTCCCTATACAAAAAAAAAAAAAAATTTGAGCCAGTCACTAGAGTTGTGTCGGTCATGAACGAACTAGATCAATTGAACGGATCAGTCAGATGAACGATGAACGGCCGTTCAGTTTCGTCGTTCAATCATTCACTTGGGTCTTTTTATTCAGTCGTTCACTTGTTTACCTAACAACTGGTTGAAAAGAAACAACAATACTATTCGTTGTTGCTCCGACAAAATCAGCTATGTGTTTTTCCTGGGTTTTCAGGAGAGAAACAAAACCGTTTTATGTAGTTACCTTAGCATATATTTTTAAAGTGAAACGTATAATTGAACAAATGTTAACATTGCTTTAAGTACATATATCGTAAAATAAAACTCGACTTATTGGCCATTGGGCAGCTATAACTAATTTTTTCAAAAAACTACACATAACTCATTTTGTTGGAGCATTTTTAATAATTATTATTAATTTTTTTTTCACATAACTCGGTTGGTTTGAAGAAAGAATGAATATGTTTATTAAAATTTAGCATATTTTAAGCAATATCTGTGTTTAAGGACTTTAAAGAATTGTAACTTTAGAAAAATTTTGAAATACCTGCAGATAGCTAGATTAGACAAATATGTTAAATCCGATAAATCGAACATATAAATGAATGAATGAGGTCTAAGGTAGAAAATCATGACCAGTCCAATTTCAGGGCTTGGCAAAATAAAATTTGCAGTCCCTTTGATACACCCCTTTGTTATCTTTCAGATGGCTTCTTTGGAAACTTATTCACGAGCGTAAGCTTACTAAGAGCTTAGAAAATCGGGTTTCCAAGGAATTGAAATTAAAAATTAAGACACAGTTGATTTGCAAATTTGATAGCTGAATGCCCACTGGCATCTTAAGTCGACAGGTGCAAACACAAATTACCAATTGTATCCACGAAGTCGCTGAGCAAAGTATGTATTTTGGACAAAAAGGACAATGTATTTCATTCCACTATTCCAAAAAAAGTTCAGGCTAATAATGCACGTAGAAAAAAAATATGGTTGGAGGTTACCATATTCTAAGAGCAACATACTATGGTTAGTTTTTAACAACGCTTATGTTTGCAGGTTACCTTATTATGTTTTAATATGACCATATTATGTTTAAAATCAACAAAATTGTTCCCTAAATCAACCATAATATGGTCAAAATTAACCATATTTTAATAAATATTAATCATAATACAAAACTAAACATATTATGTTCAAAATTAACCATAATATGGTCAATATTTCCCAGAATTTTGAGAAAGTAACCATATTATGGTCAGGATTAACAATAATATGGTGAATGCTAATCATATTTTGGTAAATCCATTTTTTCAATTAGTTTGTTAAGTGTCAAATTATAATTTTATTTAATTGATAGGTGTTACGTTCCACTTTTATAAAAAATTACCTTCGGTTCATTTGCCAGCCTGTGACGACCTTCATATTACCATTTTTTCTGTTCTACTAGTTTTTTCTACGTAAATTTATGTGTTTTAATCAATAATTAAAATAAAATGAATGAGAATTTTAAGCAAACCAAGTAAAATGCAAATTACCAGAATGTTGTTGCTTTTAAACATATTATTTTAAATTTAAAATTAATCATACAATGTTTTAAGATATTATAATTTCGAACATATTATTGTTATTAAATATTAAGCATAACATGTTTGGAGGCAACCATAATATGGTGATAGCTTTTGGGTGGATGAATTTAACCATAATATGGTTACCTTGATTATAATATGGTTAAGGTAACAATAATATGTTTAAGTGTATGGTTGTAGTTTTATTTTATTTAAACATAATACTGTTAAAATCAACCATATTTGAAGTTTTAAGGGAGGTAAACACTTTATTGTTAAATAGAAACAAAATATTATCAATTGTGAAAAAAGTTTTTTTTAAAACAACAAAAGTTTGTTTGTTGCCATTGCAGAGACCATAATATGTTTTTTATATAACAATCTTCACCAATGTTTTTTCTCTAGGTGTGGGCTAATGCTAATTAATTTTGGGAAAAGAGCCAAAAGGAATGTATTTAGTATTTCAAAAACAGAACATTAAAAATTTTATAAAATAGTAAATTAAGAGCATATGATTTAAATTATCATCAAATGCGTGGTAATCTTTATGCATACATATATGTTTTTGAGTGATTGAGTGAACAGTTTCTAAGTGCACCCAAAGCAAACATATTTCACAATATGGTCCGACAAAATTACAACTAAGAACAATTTTAAACATATTGTAGATTTTTAACCATAACCGGCAACCATACTATGGTTAAAGTAGTTATCCATATGGTTCCCTCCGAAAAAAACAACTAAATGAAGTTTCTTATGTGGTGTTGTAAGTGAAGAATATCGAAAAATAGTTTTTCAATTTTTTAGAGTTTTATCCACTGGGATCCCAAAGAAGCGTACGTTACTAATACAATTGCAAATAATGTTCAAACTTAATTAACCGAGCAATAGTAACGAAGACCTTCAGCACTTTGTTGTAAAACAGACCAGATACTCTGGCGGGCATCGAACCTGCACTGAAAGCACTGATAGATCAGCTTACTACCAACAAGCCTACCGGGGCACCCTTTTTAGAAATAAAATCACTGAAACTAGTTAAAATCTATAAAGGTATTCACCTCAGAATTTTTACTCTTGCGGAATTGCGGAATCGCAATACTTTTTATTTTTCACTACAACAAACACATGAAAATAATTTCCCAATACTTTCTATGTTTTGCAAGACCTTTTTGATGGAGCGTAATCGCAAGGGTAAAAGTTGCACAATTCAGCTTATAAACTTCAATATTGGTATCGTTGCCACATTTTTAACAAGTGTATAGTAATATGTAAACAGTACCTAAAATTACAACCTTTAATGACAAAATTCCGTTGTCCAACACTGTTTTTTTTAAAACACAATCAAAGTTCTACGAAATTAAGGAAAATTTAAAAAATTTATTCAATTCCTCGACGTGCTGACAAAACTAAAGATAAATCATCATAAAGTGTGGTTAATTCCTCTTCTACGAATTCGTCATCCAAAATATCTTCAGTTGTCAAATTATTTTGATACTTTTCTCAAAAGTTTAATTACAAATTTTAATTTGGTATTTTTAATAAAATAGATCTATACTTACCGATTTCATGATAGATGTTTTCAATTTGAACAAAAGATTCATTAATTAAATGATTTACCAAAAATGTCTTAAAACTTTGCTTCGGCATCTTTAATTAATAAACAGCAATGATTTTTTGCAATCAGTTGACAATTGTGTGCTTTTTTTAGTTTTTGACAGTTCGTAATATTTCGAAATTGAAATTTCAAAATGTTTAAAGCTGGGTGTTCACGACACCGATAGTGCAAAACCGCAATTCCACACTTCCGCAAGAGTAAAAATTCTGAGGTGAATACCTCTTATATGTTGTGAAAAACAGTTAAGTGAAGTTTTACACATAGCTTTTTTTGTACGAACATTTCGTATATGGGTTACACATAGCTACTTTTGTTAACTTTTGACCCATTAAAGATATCATTAAACGGTTGGGTGAGTAGATGTATCATTAACAAAGGTTTCAAAGGGTGTAATAAAAAAAATTTCAAAATTTTGCACATAGCTGATTTTGTTGGAGCAACGACGTATTGTGGTGTATATGCACTGTTGCCAATTTAGAGATTTTTCCGCTAAATCTAGCGTTTTTGCCCTTCGTATTTATTTGATTATAGACCAAGCGTATCGGATGTTGGTGCTATAAGGCAGAACTTGAATTATACGCTTGACCGATACCGCAACCCGTACGTTTGTTCGTAATACACGTGTGACCTCAAGATCCTTTTGTGGTCGATTGGCCGGTAAGACGTACAACGCATTACAGGAAAAAAATTTGGCCAGACTTATTCATTCAATAAGTTCAAGTCGAAGGTTCACAAGCTACTTTCCTTTCCTCCTTCCCGTAACTTTGTTCCAACACAATGCAATGCAAAAAAAAAAACAAGGTGCGAGGTTACCATTGGCGGTATTATTCTGATTTTCCTCAATTTTGAAGAAGTGTGGACCACTTCACTACGTGCTGGATGTGGTCTAACCGTTCGAGTATCATCTAATGTAAACTGGACTCAAATTTGCTAATGGTGTTGGCTATTGTGGTTTCAGTAGGTCGATTATGCGTATCCTTACTTGCTCGAATCGCACGAAAAACATTTCTCACATAACGCTGATTGTGCATAAACATTTCATTAATTTAATTAATTCAAATGCGTGAGAAAACACAAAAGTGCTAAATAGTGCCCAGTGTTCGATAAATCGAACTATGCTTTTAAAAGTCAAATAACAAAAACGCAATTGAAAAACACGGACATTTTTTGCTGTTTTTGGAAGCTTAATTGTTTTTCAATGGAACTACATTTTCACTTTTTTTATTTTTTTATATTTAATACAACATTTTCAGTTTTAAAAATTGTTTAAAAGGGAAGAGTAAAGCTACGGTCACACTTATCAAATATTTGACGAAAAAAACGGGACCAACAAGCATACTAAATAATCATTTCCGTTAATTTTAATATTTATTTAGATTACAATACCACATTTTACAAAAAACAATTTGTTGCTATGTCTGGTAGTATAATTAGTTTATTTTGTAAAATTAAGAACATGTTAAACCTCAATAACTATTAACAAAAGTATGGGTTACGCTTATTTGGGCAAATATTCAATAAGTGTGCCCGTAGCTTAAGAACTTTTATTTTATATTTTTAGCGAACCGCTTACAATATTTAATTGTTTAAAAAAATTAGTTCTTTGTCTGACCTAAAAAGAGTAAAAAAAATAAAAAACCCATAAAATTTACTGTTCGAAAAATCCAACATTGGGACGATATGGGTTAAATAAGTTATAAAGGGTGTTTTTTTAAAATCATTAAACTTAATATTGTAAAAATTAACAGAAAAATTAATTTGAATCCAAGATCAATACATGGTTTTAACATGGCAATAAAATGATTTCAAGAATATTGGCACCGCGCCTGTACTTGACGATACGCATTGAAGACGCCATACTTTGGTCCACTTTTTCGAACATTACTGGCTGTATGTCATGAATAACATGAACAATAAGTATAAACCAGTAACTTGACGTAGCCTTACGGGAAATATGCTAATTGACAGGTTATTTTCTCGAAATCAACATATGGGCATTTCCATTTTGACGTGTCGTGATATTTGTAGCACAAAATGTGAAAAAATTAAATGACGAAGTCAAATTTGTAAAAAGGGTTTTTTTATATACAAAGTAATGAAGTAGCTCTACATTCAGAAAAAAAATTACAATAATCGACGCTAAGGATTTGCAGATATAAGCAAAAATCTGCCCTGGCGTGACGTTAAAAAAACGGAAGTGGGTATTGATTGCATTACAAAACTGAAAAATACTGCGAATTGAGCAAGAAGTTTTGTACAAAACCTTTTTTAGTAAACTTAGAGCTTATATAGATTTATTTTTCAAGCTATCAAATTTAAAAATCTTTGCTCGTATGGGAATTTTCAGCTAAAAGTCTACTTTTTTTAATGTAACGCCAGATTGCAAATAAGGTTGTATTTTCGAACCATGTTGTTCAATCGTTATCCCTTTTGTTACTTAATGTAGAGCTTGTTGAGCTTTACACCAAAATATAAAATAGTAAACGATACATATAAAATTTTTTGAGAAACAATTTAAAATACTTCTGGCGTTACGTGACAAAAAGTAGACTTTTCGCTGGAAATGCCCATATCTGCTTTATTTGTGGTAGGGATGGGCAAATTGAAAAATGTATCGAATCAATATTTTTAAGAGTATCTATATTTATTATATCAAAAATATCGATATATCGAACGTGTTTTCCTGTAACTATTACCAAGTTAAAAATTGAATATACCTTTGTACATCCATATTTATGAATAAACATATTGTATGTAATTACATGATTACTTTTTATTGTTTCACTTTATTTCAAAAAATTCAATAAAAACAAAAAATCAATTATAACAAAAACAAAAGGGAATAATACAAAAAACATATGAAACAAAAAAAAAAGTAAATTACGAAAAATTTAAATGGAAGTAAATAAGTCATGGAAGTACCATCTAACCTTAAAATTTTAATTGAACCCCAAAAGTACCAAAATAAATGTTTTTGATTGTTTTAGTCAAACCAGTAATCATCAGATATGTACATCAGGAGCACTCTCTGTTTTATGTGCTCTCCTGCCAACTGCTTCTTGTATCCGGCACTGCTTCTTATAAGTGACAATTATTTAAGATCTTCATATAAGTTTAAACAAAATATAATGCATGCAATTATGCCAATTCTTAAAAAAACAAATTGTTTGAAAAACGGTTAAAATTTTGAGTTTTTAATGAAGACTGACTTTAAAAAATATCGAATTCGATAGTGGTATTTCAATATCGATATATTGCTATATCGGTATTTTAAATATCGGCGATATATATCGATAATTTTTTCAATACCAATATTTATTGTCCATTCCTAATTTCTGGCAAAATAAGTTACACAATTAAAATCACGAAGTCGTCTAGAAATGGCGCAAATCGATGGCTGATATCCAAAGTAACTTTGGATTATTTTGTAGCTTTGTTCCAGCATGAATCTATTTATGATGATTTTCCCGAGCTAAAAGTGAGAGCAGTACGATAGTTAGTTTGACAGATAACCTTTCGTAAGTTCTATAAGGTTTCACATCCATTATAAAGGAACGGCAATGAACATTTTGAACCTTTCCTTGATATTTGCAATCAAATGGGGAAATTGAACTCATTATTTTAGGAGTTTTATTTTATGTTTTTAATGGGTTTTTGTTAATTTATTTTAAATTACAATAAGAATCTAAAAAATATGACTAATATTAATCTCTTTAAATATTTTTTTTGTGTTTTTTCTTCTTTTGTAAACAGTTTTATAATATAAAGAGATAATTTCATATCAGGTGTAATTCGATTAAAATCGGGTAATTTTACTTGATCTCAAATTGAATTTTGAATTTTGCTGATTGTTACACTGATATAAATCTTTTTAATTTTTAAAATTATTCGGTTTGTGCTTTGTTGTGATACAGACGTGTATTTTTAACCCCGCATACGATTTGAACTACATATTAATCAATCATATTTGATTTTGTAATATAAACTGCGAATGGCCGCTAAAAAATAAATTATATATTTTGTTATTTAAATTATTTAACATAATAGTGAACAATTAAAACGAAGAAAAAATTAAATAAAGAAAAAAAGTAAAAATATATACGTATGAATGATCATACATGTGCATGTATATGTACATATTCTCAGCATTTCAGTTATATTTCTTATTTTTTGTGTTTTAAAATACAATAAATAATTGGGGGATTCACAAGGTGCCATAAAGTCATCAGTCTTAAAATAATAACATGAAAATATACGACTGTTGTGAACAACCCCTCATAATTTAGTGTGCTTATTTGAATTTAAGTCAGCTGATTTAAAACAAATATACAGGTAACCCTCCTACAACACGGTAGATAGGTTCCTAGAAAACGCCGTGTTGTAGGAAAACGTTTAATATGAGGCTAGGAGACGGTGTAAAATATAAATATTTTTTAACTAAATATTTTCTTTACATTCATTGTTTTTATTAGAAATAGTATGTACATACATACAAAAAAATACATAGACAAAAATACACAACAGTTACATTTTTATTCTAATCTAGTACTTTTGTACTATTTTGGTACAATTTTAACAACCCAATCATGATAAAGTTGCAATTCCATTTTATCGTGTTATAATGAAAACGTGTTGTAGATGAGGAGATTTCCGCAATTTTTTTTTCGTGTAAAATCGAAATCGTTTTGTAGAAAGCCGTATTGTAGGAGGGTTACCTGTAATTCTAATCCATGAATTAATAAATTAAATAAGATCTCTTCTGACTATTTTCCATTTGTCAGACGCAAACCACAAATAAATTTTATTTTGTTTGTTTACCAAACATCAGAGTCCTAAGCCGATCTAATTTGACGCCGCAATTGTGTTGTTGCAAAAATTGCTAGCCGCAGGTTAAATTCGGATATTAGCCGGATAAAACTATACATCAAAGGCGACGGCTACATAAACTAATGCGGATCGGCTCAGCCGCTCAGCGAAGGTCTCTTCTTATTAATTACGACAGCACAATATACATACCAAGCAAAGTTCTATTAATTTAAGACACTTTTTGTTTACAAAGCAACAACAATTTTTTTAAGCCATTGTAAAATGTTAGAACATTATGACAATATAACATGATAGCACACCTTGTGAATACCCAAAATAAAAATATTAAAAGCACAGCAAAACGGTGAAAAACAAAAATAGCTCTTTGCATGAGTAAAAACAGTGAAACAACAATAAAACTAAATTAAAGAAATGTTTGTGACAGTGCATGCTAACGAAGGCAATGCTGTAATAAATAAAACAAAAGAAAACAATAGTAACTACCTAACGGCTAAACCAATTGTTCGTTCACGTTCCCTTTCGCCCTCGGTTTTTACAAAGACGGTTGATGGTGATACGTTAAAAAATATTCAGCCTTATTGTGGTTGTCGTTTTCGTAAACAAACGTGTCATTTTTTGTAGTAGATTAAAGAACACATGTTGTGTATTTCTTTAATCTATTACACAGTCGTATACGACAACGACAACCACAATAAGGCCGATTATGCCCCTGTTACGGTTCTCCACTTTTGTAACAGTTTGGATGTATTTGGTAAATTCGCATTGCCATTCTCAACTCAACTGGCAGTTGGCTTTTCAGTTGTGTATCTGGTTTTTTCGTGGTATTGCCCTTTTCAACTTTGTAAAAGTTTGGTCGACAGAAACGTTATAAATATACAACTGCTAAAAAGTAGTTGAGTTGTTTTCAGTTTTAGTTCACTTATTTAAAAAAAAATAATAACAATGGAAGAACCATAAGTAAAAAGATTTGTTATACTGTGTATTAGCATTTCACTGCATTTAGATCTTTAAAATTACAACTAAAGCACAATTTGAGAGGCTTGTTATTCTAATGAAAAAACCCAGAGATTGCATGTTACATTGTAGATTGAGCTACTCCTATATTAAAATCGTTACCACTTCACTTCTGATAGCTCCCGTCAGCGAAAAATGGAAGTGCAGCGCATAACTTTAATATAGGAGGAATAACCACTACGCGAACAGGTGTTTTTAAATGATCTTTAATTTCATCCAACAAATAACAAATCGCTTCCTAGTTTAGTCGGAAATTACTTTTAAATCTACAATTTAAAATTATTATTTAGTTACGTTACTTATGAAGTTCATACTTGGCATTAGGTAGTTCAAGAGGGTTGGAATCATCCCGAATTTTTCTTCTTATACGTGTACAAGAGTTTTCATTTTCATCATCATAAAATAAATCGACACTAATATCCATTATAAATACATTTTTTTCAACGCATAACTAAAAATATACTTTTAGTTAAAAAAATTATTTAATTTTATAAAATTTTCACTTGTCAAACGTTATATTTAAAGTTGGCATATCGATATTTTAAGTTGGCAACTTTATAGCAAACTCAACTAAAAACAGTTGAGTATCACAATATTCGTTTTACGTAGCTGCAATCCAGCGTGGTAATATAAACGAGACAAAAATACAGGTTGATCATGAGAATGATTTTCGTAAAATAATTAACAAAACAAACTTTTACACATACCAACTGAAGAGCAGCAAAGGTGTTCAGGTAGTGATCAAGGGCATAGAAATGTTACGATTATTTTGAGAGAACCTGGCGACGTTAAGCTTAAAAAAAATGAAACGCATCCTATATATAATTTAAAATATATTCTATTCAGAAGAATAACTGTAGAGGAGCCGCACAAAAGGAATGGTCCCGTTCAATGTCTTAACTGCCAATAATTTGGCCATACTAAAGGCTAGATTACACTATCTCACAAACCTTACGTATTCCATAATACTTTGTGAGATAGAAATCTAAAGAGTTTTGTTGCGACTGTCAAAAAATCTAATTTAACATGACAGTTTGTAATCACACCATCACACAAAGTATAAACACTCACACATGAAATAAAATGCAACCCTGATCCAATGAAAAATATTATTGTTTTGAAATTTTTCAAAAACGATGAAGTCGTATGGGATGTCAAAAATTTTTCTTTAATACTTGTCATTTTCATCACACATGCATTCATACTATCAGACATTTACATAATACTTGAGTTTTTGACATGTATTAATACAAAGTATAATAGTGTAAACTAGCATTAAGGCATACTGCTATTTACCACCTGTTTGCGTAGTATGTGGTGAATTACATGGCACAGTTCTTTGCGATAAGTCTAAAACCGACCCCAACGTAAAAAATGTAGCAACTGTGGCGGTAATCACACTGCCAATTATAGAGGATGCCCTGTATATACTATCGTCAAGCAGTCGGTTGGACCGAAAACTAATCCCACTCAAATACAGGTAACAATTCAAGTAACTACTAATGACACTCAGGCTCCGCAGCCTAGTAATAACAGAACCTCTTACGCTAACGCCCTAAAATCAAACCATGTGCAAATGCAAGGTACTGCGCCGAGTAATGATGAAACTCCAATCGATGTTATTGCAAACTGTACTTAACAAGCAATGAACTGTTTAAAAATTTGTTTTTGGAATGCAAACGGCATCCGCCAACGTAGAAATGTATATAAGTATGTATAATGGTCAAATTCGACCATAATTTTTTATGTAAATATGAAGAAAACATAAAATATCTAAGTATATATGAATTTACATGTTTCGAGCATTTATTTTTTTTGTCTTAGGGCTAAAAAATCAGAGCAAGGTTTAAAATGTGTTTAAACCAACAAATCTACTAAACATATAAACCATCTTTAAACGTTTTTAATTAAGCTTTTAAATTACCAATTTGTATGAATTTGATAAGATTTATCGTAGTGCGGCCACATGTAATTTTTCACAACATATAATACATGGGACACTGATTTATAGTTGTTGAGTTTGAACTATGTAGTACATATAAATTCAGGTTTAGTTCAACTAAACCAGCGTTTAAACCATCAGTGATTTATTAGCCATAAGTGGATCGATTTGGCGAAGGACCAACCTCAGGTTCATATGTTATCTTTCACGTAAAATAATTTAATTTCGTAAGTTCAATTTAACAAATAACAAAAAGTACCAATTGAAAAAGAAAAAAGTATCAGTCTCCTATTATAGATTCTTACCCACTCAGAACATTGCATGTTTAATTTCATGTTTCTATGTCTAATATTGGCGAAAACTTATGAAAGTACCAGAAATATAACGGTAAAGTACCAAAAAGCTTCGCCTTACATATTTTAATGCACTCAGGACCATATATGTTTACTTGTATCTTGTTAAGTTCAATGTTAACAAAAATTCAAAAAGTACCAGATAAAGAGCAAAAAAGTACCAACATTTTTCATCTTATAGGTTCTAATTTTCTCAGGATACTGCACCTATAATATTATGTTTATTCGTTCAATATTATAAAAAATTCAAATATTATCACATTCAGCACAAAAAAGTAAAGAACGAAATTTAATTTCCCGAATTTCCACTGTTTGATACTTTTTTCTTCTTATTAAGGTTCGGTTGACAAACAAAGGAGGAAGTGTTCTTTACTGGTTTGCCTTTGCCGTATTATATATGTATAAGATTTATATAGTGGAAATATTTGAAAACCGGTTTCTGAAAAATGTTAAATAATCGATCACCCTATTTTTTTTATTATTTGATAGAAAAAACTTTGTGTAATTGGAAAAAACTAGTATGCGCCAGCAGTCGACACAATCGACTG
This sequence comes from Pollenia labialis, assembly GCA_949318255.1. Lineage (NCBI taxonomy): Eukaryota > Metazoa > Arthropoda > Insecta > Diptera > Polleniidae > Pollenia > Pollenia labialis. Next base: position 52,900,024 of record OX439140.1, read on the forward strand.
CCTTCTAGAAATAAAGACTTTGTTTAGTGCATGCCAGCCAGCCAAACGGACTTAATCCATTGGAACACTAAAGGGGGGGTTCAGAACCAATATTTTTATCTGTTACATACTTCAGTACAATATCATAATATCCTCTCTATATATGGCAGTGTGGGTATTAAATTAGAAAGATTGTAATAATTTTTAATTTTCTTTGGTTTTTCTACCCACACTACCAAAGGTAGAAAGTATATTATGCGTTTGTGCTGAACAAAAATAAGAATTGGTCCAAAATAACACATTATTCCTCATACAAACATATTTCAGGAATATAATTGCCCATTAACCATCAAATTACATTGGTATTTACATCGAATTTGACCCAAAAATATTTCATTGCAACCTTAAAAATTTTACCAAGTGTTATTGGAACCGATCCATAGCTCCCATACAAGTACCACAAATGATATAACTTCGTTAGAAATGTTGGTATAAATAAAAATTTGGCATCGATAACTTTTATAACAGCTACTATGTGAACTTCGTATTGGTACCTCCATTTTAACCATTGGTCCCATATAAACCCCCTCCCTAAAATCACTTGGCGACGAACAAATCTTATATAGATGAAGATATTAGAACAAAATTCGGCACATATAAGTTTTACTTGAATCTTAACCTCATTGCAGAATTCGTGATTGCCCATGATCAATAGTTTTATTTATTACACACATCAGTGCAACCGAATATTTGTAAATAGGTATTCATACAATTATAAATTTAGTTACTAAAATCAAGTCTAAACTAATTAACACCAAACACTAATTAATTTAAAGTAACACCCAAAAAAATAAAGCGCCACCGAATTGTTTTAAAATAAATATAATACACCCATTCTTTACATTGTAACCATACTAATAATATAACATTGAAATTATTCATATGCACAAAGTTCGAGAAATCAACGGTAACATTTAAAATTATTCATATGCCAAAATCAACGGCAACATTTTAAAACAACAACTCTTCCAAAAGAAAACAAAACATTTACAATTGTCCGTCTCTTTTTTCTTATTTTCAATTTAAGGCATAGGAGAAAAATTCTATGTTGTTGTTCTTTTTACTACGTATAAACACAAAAAAAGAAGCATAACTGTGTTTCTGTTATTTGTTTACATTTGTACGTGTATATTCGCTAGCCCTATCAGAATTACCGCTAGTCCCACCACAATCTACCTCACATGCTTTTGAGTGGCGAATTTAACACGAGGATGTCATTGGAGGTGACAATTGACCCCTCCCTGCATTAACTTTACCTACCTATGGGGTTAGCGCAGTAAAACTATGCAGATCACTGCTCTAAGATATAGCACAAGAACTGTACCTAAAGCGCTAGCATAGTTGCCACCTCTTATTCGGCAGTCATTTCTCTAGGACCCGTAAGCAAGGCCCTTTACTATTTATGTATAAATAAATAAATTGTTTTTTGTTTACAAACATACATATATGTATGTACAAATGTATTACGTACTTTTCGCTTATAGTCCATTTCGCTTAAAGGCCAAAAACGGATATAAGCCAAAACTGTCATATTCACATGCAGATTTTTTCGAATTTCATACAAATTATTTGTCCTAAGGTCCATTTCGCTTGTAGTCCATTTTCGTTTAAAAGCCACATTTTCTTAGCATGCGAATATAATTCTTTATGCAAAAATGTTCGCTTATAGTCCACTTTCTTTTTAATATTTTTTTAATGAACTTGTAACATGTTTTTATTTACAATTCTGGTAACTATTATAAATACCAAATTTCGCAATTTATATTTCATAACATGGTGTATTCATCTGACCATTTTTGTTTTCATTGTATTATTTTTCGTTTTAACTATTTATTTAAAATAAATCAAAATTTGGTTATGTTTTAAATAAACTTTTGTTTTGTTTAAAAAAGAGCAGTTTTATTGAAGAAAATAATTTTTATAAAGTCCAAAATGTGGATTATACACTTATAAGCCATAAAATGGCTTATAAAAAAATCGGTTATAGTCCAAATTCGCTTATAGTCCACAAATGTTGTGCAACTATAGTAGTGGACTATAAGCGAAAAGTACTGTAACAATATTTTTTATTTTAATTAAGTAATTCATTTGCAAAAAAAGGTATTTTAAAACATAAACTTATAATTCAAATTTGTTGCATAGGTACCTACTTATGTAGAGAACTATTATTACAGTTCCCTACAAGACATAAATGAGCGAATAATCATCGCACTCTCAAATCTAAAATAAGACTGAAGTATTAAAAAAACACAAAGAACAAACAAGCTGTGATCATTTAGTTTTTGTTGTTTTAATAACGCGATCTATTCAGCTGAACCATTGCTGCCCTTAGTGACGGTTTTTTTAGTAACGGGATCTACTTGGGATACACATTTTTTTGTCTTGTCGTTGAAAAAAAAAATGTTTTCTGCATTACTTGGAGCTATAGAATTAGCTAGCGAAACGTGGGTATTTATTTAAACACGTTGACATTGGTGTCTAGAGAAAAATGTAGGTATGATTTAAATGGCACATCAGTTGTGCGATTCACTATGCCTTTAAAACCAAAATTGTTTCGTTTAAAAATGTTAACCACAAAATTACCCATTTTGCTATTCACTAACACTTTTAACGACATCTGCTGGTGTTAAAAGCCAGCTGTTTCAGTCAGCTGTTATTTTTAACAAAACAAATTGTGGTTTATTAACACCAACATTTTTGGTGTGGTTAAATCCTCTTAGAAAAGTGTTTATTTATCGTTGTACTTATATAGTCGACTAGCTTAACCCGGTGCGCTTTGCTACCCCATCGAAATACAATAAGTAAAATTTTTTTAAAACAGATATCGTGTGTTGATAACAAAGCATCTTGTAAAGAACCCGCTCTACTGATATGTATACAGAAATCGCATGTGTTCGTATGGGAGGTGCCATATCTTCTTTTCCTATTGAACCTACTTTTGGAAGATGCTGTGTATTTTTATCTAAGCTATTTGTAAAACAGTACTCCAACTATGAAGAAATCTTTATTGTCATTGTATGAGAGGTACCACCCGCACTTAAAAATTATAAAATATCAATTGCCTATGTTAAGAGCGGGGTTATCGGAAAATTACTGTGAAAATTTTGGGGAAAATGGCTCTGTAGTTTAGAAGTCTATAGGGAACAAAATTTCATACGCTTTTTTACTTATATATTATTGATTGTGCCTCCTGCACCTAACCACTTAATTTTTATTTTGAAAGGTGTAGCTTACCATAAGAGTGGATCCTACAAAGCTTGAAGACATTTGTCTTCAGATATTCGGAATTTAATAATTTCGTTCTATGGAAGCTACTGCTCTTTCTTCCTCTACCTCGCCAATTGTTATTTAAAAATTAAATGTTCACTATAATAGTGGCTTTAACTACGTTTGAAGACTCTAGCTAAGATAGTTCTTCAGTTACGCGATATTTAATATATACATCCTATAGGGGTATTTCCCCCCCTGCGCCTACCTGCTTTGTTTTTATTTTCAAAAGTGTAGTATACCATAAGAGTGACTTCTACAAAGTTTGAACATTCTCACTATAACAGTTCTTAAGATATGCGATATTAAACATTGGCGTCCTATGGGGGGTACCACTTCCCCCGCTGCTATTTTATTTTAATTTTGAAGCTCAGAAGATTCTACTCACAAAAGGTCAACAAAATGCGTGCATCGGCTCTTAAGATATGCGATATTTAATATAAGCATCATATGGGGGGTACCAATTCCCCAGCCCCTATCGAAAAAATAAGGAGCCTATTTTATTTTTATTTTATTTATATTTAGTTCTTCACTTGAGCGATATTTACTGCCGTATTCATAAAAAATTAAAATGGATTTGAAATGCATTTTAAGAAAAATTTGTATGAAAATTTTGCCTTAAAACACATTTTAAACTTATTTAATTTTTTATGAATACGGCAGTTAATATATGCATCCTATAGGAGGTTTCCCCCCCTGCGCCTACCCGCTTTATTTTTATTTTCAAAAGTGTAGTATACCATAAGAGTGACTTCCACAAAGTTTGAACATTCTCACTATAACAGTTCATAAGATATGCGATATTAAGCATTGGCGTCCTATGGGGGAACCACTTCCCCCGCTGCTATTTTATTTCAATTTGGGGGCTCAAAAGATCCTACTACAAAAAGTTCAACTAAATGCGTGCAGCGGTTCTTAAGATATGCGATATTTACTATTGGCATCCAATGGGGGGTACCAATTCCCCTGCCCCTATCGAAAAAATAAGTAGCCTATTTTATTTTTAGGGCTCACGTGATGCTACTGTAAAAATTTCAGGAAAATCGGTTCAGTCGTTTAGGAGTCTATAAGCCAACAAACAAACATACAAACATTTTTCATTTTTATATATGTACTAGCTTAACCCGGTGCGCTTCGCTACACTGCTTTAACCACATTTGAAGAATCTCCCTTAAATAGTTTTTCAGTTGAGAGATATTTAATATATGCATCCTAGTGGAGGTATTTCCCCCCTGCGCCTAACCGCCTTATTTTTAATTTCAAAAGTGTAGTATACCATAAGAGTGACTTTCACAAAGTTTGAAAATTCTCACTATAACAGTTCTTAAGACATGCGATATTAAACATTGGCGTCCTATGGTGGGCACCACTTCTCCCGCTGCTATTTTATTTTAATTTTGAAGCTCAGAAGATCCTTCTACCAAAAGTTCAACAAAATGCGTGCAGTGGCTCTTATTTATATTTCTATCTATGAGGGGTACTGCTCCTCCCCTGTTTACCCCGCCCATTTTTATACTGAAATTTATAGTTTGCCATAGTAGTAGCTTTAACCACGTTTGAAGACGCCCCCTTTAGTATTTCTTCACTTGAGCGATATTTAATATATGCATCCTATGGGAGGTTTTCCCCCCTGCGCCTACCCGCTTTATTTTTATTTTCAAAAGTGTAGTATACCATAAGAGTGACTTCCACAAAGTTTGAACATTCTCACTATAACAGTTCATAAGATATGCGATATTAAGCATTGGCGTCCTATGGGGGAACCACTTCCCCCGCTGCTATTTTATTTCAATTTGGGGGCTCAAAAGATCCTACTACCAAAAGTTCAACTAAATGCGTGCAGCGGTTCTTAAGATATGCGATATTTACTATTGGCATCTAATGGGGGGTGCCAATTCCCCTGCCCCTATCGAACAAATAAGTAGCCTATTTTATTTTTAGGGCTCACGTGATGCTACTGTAAAAATTTCAGGAAAATAGGTTCAGTAGTTTAGGAGTCTATAAGCCAACAAACAAACATACAAACATTTTTCATTTTTATATATATAGATATAGAAAGATAGATAGAAAGATAGATAAATGATATGGCTTTTAGGTATTTAGCCTACAATTTATCCACTTCTTATCACACACCAATTTTCCGTTGAGCTTCTTATTTATTTATCCTAAAGAAAATCATTTGACTTAAATAAAATTAAAAAATTAATTTAATAAAATAAAATAATTAATATAACAATAAAAATAAGTAATTATTTAAGCACTTCGCACAATATCATTTAAAATCTATAAATTAAAATGTTTTTGTTTTGTTTTTATTTTATTCTTCTTTGTTATTTTATCCTATTTTGATGTTTCTTTTGGCAGAGTTGCCACGATATATCAATTTGAATAGAGAGAAATATAAAAATGTTTACCGTGTTTATAAATAAGTTAGTAAATCACATTGTGGTTAGTGCAAACATCAAAATGTGTGGTTAAAGTTAACGCTTTTTATAGTGTTAAAAGTTAGTGAATTGCACTACAGTAGTCCCTAGTACAAATTGAATAAAAGTGCTAACTATTTCGCCTGTCATGGTGGTATACCACTGGGTTTGTTGACCATCTTCAGGGGTTCTATATAAACAATACAAAGTTCAGCTGTAAGCTTTTGTCAACTAATGTTTTTTATATTTTATTTCTGTCTCTTTCTGTGTATCGTGTGTTTGTATGCATGAGCTGAGATGTTTTCTTTATATGGGCTACTTCAAATTTTTTGAGCACCTGCTGAAACCGACATGCTATGGCTCTTATTTCGTTAAGTTTAATGAATTGAAAAAAACGTTGTACAGGGTTTGGATGACTATACTTGAAGGATATGACGTGCAAAGTTTTACGTTGAAAAGTCCTCACCTTAAGAATTGGTGGTCATCTAAAATTCGAAAAATTGAAAAAACGACATGAAACTTGCAAGAGTTTTTTCATTCATTCCGTTTTCTTTGTAATAGTTTTAAGCTTTCAGATCCAAACCCATACAAAATATAGTCACTAGACTTGGAGGATATATCCACTAAAAAAAAAATTTTGATATCGCTGCTGGGTGAAAAGTTGCATGGTGTTTTAAAGTGGAACCAAAATTTTCCGAATTTTGAAATTTTTGAAGATTTTACATAGAGTTTTTGCGCCGTTTAATAAAAATGAGTTTTAAGCGCAGAATTAAAAAAACTGCGTAATTTTATAAAGTTTGAGGTGTATCAAGTTGGTGTCAGCGCACCAATAACGTATCACGGACATCACAAACTTAAAAGAAATTAGCGTAAATTTTTTAAAAATGTATCTTTTTTGCGTCTGACAATCTGAATTGCCTTTTAAGTTGGCTAGTGTATTGCGTGACGTGAGTAACTTCGTAAAGGGCACCTCCGAGGCGAAAACGCACTTTAAAATTTTTAAACGCAAAAATTTTATGAACTTTTGAAAATTTTTGCAGAAAAACAATTTATTTTTAAGCTTTTTTTATATCAAAACATGTCATGGGAACATGTTTAGGTATCTCAATAGATTCTTCGCGACGGACTTAACTGATAAAGTGCAAAAAAAAAAATAATTTTTTTCAACCCTGGCGCGTGCAGCGGCAGTTTTTTCCAAACACATTTCGCTTTGTGACAACTGAAGCGCTTTATCAATTCCGCTCAAACGTACATCGAATAGAAGACTTTACTGAGCTTGATACTAAAATTGAAAACGCACCAAAAAATTGTAAGGATTTAAAATTTTATGGAGGAAACGAAATGTTTCTAACCTCAAAAAGCATCCTTGTATGAAATATTTGATTTGGTTTCAGATTATACATCTTAAAAGTCCTGAAATTCGTAAAAAAAAAACTGAGAAGCGAAACAAATTATGATCATAGTAACTTTTGCTACTAACCATTTTAGAGGTATTACTGATCTAAATATATAATTTGGTAAAAAAATCATGAGTGGTAAAGTTTAAATGGTTATATCTCTTAAGCCATTAGCGATAGCCAAATAGTTTTTTTTCCAAAATATTGCAAATTATGTCTTATACTAGCCTTAATTTTGTAAAATGTTTAACAATTTAAAATAAATTTTTATATGCATACACGATCAAAAAAAAATTTTTTATATTTTTTTTTCCAGTGTATTTTAAAAAGTATTCAAGCTTTTACAAATATTTTAGTGTGCTAAGAAAGTCCTTAAGGGGTATTATCCACACGCGTTATCCTTTTTCAATTTTAACAATAACTGTAATTTTTATATTTTTTTTTAATTTTTAACTTTAAACCGCAGTAAAATTTGCGCCGTGTAATAAAAATGATTAACGCGAACGGATTTCACATGCTCAAATATCGGTTTATACACACGCAAATCAACATTGATGTCAGACAAAAAAAAAAATTAAAAAAAAATGTCTAGGTGTCGTAAATTTTTGAAGTTGCTCATATACCCTCCAAGCAATTAGCAGAGGAATTTTAGATTATCTCCGAAATTTGAACTACTTCGTCACATTTAGTAGTTAAACAGTAGATTTTGCGGAACTTAGCAACAACAAAATACGTTAGAATGGAATAATGAGTTCTAAAATGATACGTTTTCGTTACTTTAAAGAGTTGTTCAGATAATTGTAATAGTTATACAATTACAACAATAACAAAAATGAACATTGCTCATGTAATATTGACTTCTTCGCAACGATTTGCTGTTAAAAAGTGAATACCATGTAAAAAAGCAATTTGCCAAGTTATTTTTTTTTTTTTTTTATATTTTTTTTATATTACTACCTAAGCTAATTCCCGCGAAGCTCTGCGCTTGTCTGCAGGAAAGAAACCAGAGTCTCTGGCGGGAATCGAACCCGCAACCCCGGGACTGATAGACTAGCTCACTACTAGCTAGCAATGTGATCGGTGGTGTTGAGTGCAAAATAAAGTAAAATTTTAAATATATAAAAATTAAATAGTAATATTGTACTCAAACTTAGGACCCCGATGAATCCAAAAGGTACCGAGCATTCTAGTACATAAAAATACTAATTGAGGGCACAAAACAGCCCAAACTCATTTTGCGGGTAGATTGGGAACATTTTAAATAATTTATCATACATTAATTTTTTCAAGCCAATTCAAGTGAACTTAAAGTTACGGTCACATATTGCCAACAATTTTTAAAAAAATATCAAATATTTGTTTGCCCTAATTTGACCACAAAATATTTTTGAGGGGCAAACAGAAAAACAGCTGATTTTGGGCAAACAAAATTATTTGCTAGCAAAAAAAATTATTTGCTAGCAAACAAAATTATTTGCTAGCAAACAAAAATGCTCCTAATGTGACCATTTAACATCAAATATTTTCCTTGATTTTAGGCAAATAAATATTTGTTCTTACAAAAATTTTGTAAGACCAAACAGCGGCAAATAAAAAAGCTTTAAAATAAAAATTACTGAATAAAATTGAAAAAATTAACAAAATTAAATAATTTTTTAATGACGAAAAAACTTATTTATGTAAAAAAATTTTCCTGTGTTCTCTTTTTAGCAAAGAGTTGCGCGGTAAGTAGGTTTCAAGATGTTACAAAATACATTTTTCTTAAGTAAATAGGTAATTTATTAAATATGGGTACATATAATATATAAGCTAATGTTACGAATAATGCATTGCAAGAATGGCGTATCTATATAAATAGATTTTTCGATAGTGTACCAGTTTGGAGTCAGTGGACAATTTTGGACCCGCCTAAATAAAATTATATAGTATATTTAAGATTTATATAAAACTTATTAGTGCCGAATAATTTACCGACATCGACATCTTTATGAGATTTTTTTCGTCTTGAAGTGACTGTAGCACTTGACCGACATACAAGCTATTATAGAAATTTTTGCCAAAACCAACATTTATTAGATTATTATGACATTAAAAGCTATTTAACGAAGGGGTATTTGTATAAGAGCTATGGTAAAATATGGATCGATTACAATAACATTTGGTAAGGTGATAATAGATTGTCTGTGGGCACAAAACTTTTCTCCAGAAATAAGTTTTTATGAGCAACAAAGATACGCGAAAATTGCAAAAATAGCGATAATTTTTCATATTTCAAACAAGCTATAAAATTGATTAAGAGTCCCTAAAACTATAAGGAATGGCAAAAATTGCTAAACCGTGGAAATTTGCAAAAATTCGCGATATTTGTTTGAAAATACATATTGTTTTCATTAAATTGAATAAAGAACATTTCAAACTAAAATCCAAAATTATGTTTTTGCTAAAAATGTTCTCACATATAAGAATTAAGGTCGATTCGTTTTATTTTCACTAACCCCTTACCACTCTAATTGAAAACGGATAAAAACATGTGGAGGTGAATTGCAGAACACAAAAAATGCTGAAGTAATTCACTTTCGAGTGAATTAGGATTCTAGAACACACCCGAATAAGGTTAACATCGACAGCTAGCCGGAAGAATGGACATTGTTATTTCGATTTAGAAAAGGATGCTGACGAAAAATAAAAATGTTGGTCGCAAGTTCGTCCAAGCAGTTTGGATTGAAATTCAGCACTTTTGGTTCAGTAAAAAAAGAGTTATGGAGCGAAATGTGAAACAACCTCTCGAAAAAAATCAATATTTGTGTGCGGAATGCACCTTTTTTCGTTAAATTTTGCACTAACTCAATTTATAGGTCTAGAAATCATATAACTAAATTTCGTGAAGATCGGTCTATAATTTACAATAGATCCACTGTCGAAAACACTTTATTGCTTGCGTCTAAAACCGTAACAAATAATGCTTTAGGTTCATAAATTATGTTAACTTAGTTTATCCCTTTATTAGTTATCTTAATCCTCTTTTACTTTTAAAAATGCTGTTCTCGCTCTTCTGTTCCATAAAACCATAAAAGTTTCAATATTTTGCATCAAAATGTTAATTTTTAGTTTTAATGTAAAGTAATTTTATTTATTTAATTTTTGTTTTTGACAATTTGTTCAAATATTTATTTTTATGCAAATATTTTTATATGTGAACACAGGGCAAACATGTTTTCCCATTTTTTATTTGAAGGTATTTAATATCTGTTTGAACAAACAAAAATGGGCAAATAAATGTGCGTAGTGTGACCAGCAAATAAAATTTTTATTTTTTTTAACAAATTTTAAAAAAATGCCGGCAAACAAAATTTGAAAAATGTTTGCCATATGTGACCGTACCTTAAGACTTATAGCAACAGTTCTACTTGTAATAATATCAAAGCTCAAACAAAACAACATCAACAATAAACAGTGGCTTTATCTCATCTTACATTCCCCGCTACAATTAGTTGAAATTCTCTCAACATTAATTGTAGTTGTAAGTAGGTTAAGAAAAACAAAATAAAAACAACAACAACTTACAAAAGATGTTGTCAATTAAGTGTTTTTTAGGCCGTGCACCCGCCTGTTTATTATCAAAAAGTAATTTCAATTTTTGGGAATACAGAATACAAAGAAGCATAACTGTGTTTCTGTTATTTGTTTACATTTGTACGTGTATATTCGCTAGCCCTATCAGAATTACCGCTAGTCCCACCACAATCTACCTCACATGCTTTTGAGTGGCGAATTTAACACGAGGATGTCATTGGAGGTGACAATTGACCCCTCCCTGCATTAACTTTACCTACCTATGGGGTTAGCGCAGTAAAACTATACAGATCACTGCTCTAAGATATAGCACAAGAACTGTACCTAAAGCGCTAGCATAGTTGCCACCTCTTATTCGGCAGTCATTTCTCTAGGACCCGTAAGCAAGGCCCTTTACTATTTATGTATAAATAAATAAATTGTTTTTTGTTTACAAACGTACATATATGTATGTACAAATGTATTAACAATATTTTTTATTTTAATTAACTGCCTGTTTAACGATTTCGAACGTCAACGTTCGCATAGAAAACTACATTTAAAACAAAAACAAATTGTCGAATATTGTTTTTGTTTTACATATAATTTTCTATGCGAACGTTAACGTTCGAAATCGTTGAACAGGCTGTAAGTAATTCATTTGCAAAAAAAGGTATTTTAAAACATAAACTTATAATTCAAATTTGTTGCATAGGTACCTACTTATGTAGAGAACTATTATTACAGTTCCCTACAAGACAAACATGTTTTCCCATTTTTTATTTGAAGGTATTTAATATCTGTTTGAACAAACAAAAATGGGCAAATAAATGTGCGTAGTGTGACCTGCAAATAAAATTTTCATTTTTTTTTATCAAATTTTAAAAAAATGCCGGCAAACAAAATTTGACAAATGTTTGCCATATGTGACCGTACCTTAAGAAATGATTATTGTCTTTTTTAAAGTATATTGGTGATTTTTTTGAACTGTTTGTTTATTCAATGGCTTTAATAATTTTTGTTGAAAATTAGTGTTTTTATTGTTCTAGTGAAAATCAATGTTGTCAGTGAAAAATAATTTTCAGACTCGCCTAACAAAAACAAACGAAGATAAACAGTAAAATGGCCGTCTTCTTATAATAAAGAACAGTAAGAAAATATTTAATTTCAAAAGAGTACGTTTAAGAGCCTAAAGAGGTACCACTAAATTCAGTTGATATCCAAAGCGCTCTAATTCGTCATAAATATAGACATTAAGTAGATTCTTACGGTAAATACTACCATAGTGGGACACTTCCTATCGAACGATGTTACTACATCAGTAAGAATTGAATAGCAAAAGCGATAGTTTTTTGCTAAATGGGGACACTATTTAGATTATTTTTCGATCGAAATTGTTTGCAGGGAAGTATCAAAAATTTACTTGCAAGCATATTCTCTTGCAAGTTGAGCTGCAAGTACGAAAAACGTGATGGTGTTACTAAAAAAGTGTGCATGTATTGAGTTTTTCGAACTTGCACTTGCATATGGAAACGGGGGGTTACATCAAATCGCCAACAATATTTAAAAAACTACAGATAACACAGATATTTTTAAAATACTTATGGTGACAACAGATATCTGTGAGCAAAAAAAAAAAGGTTATGATATACTCAATGCATAACCATAAGCAACTGTTTTTGTTTTTAAGATATGGTGAGTGGGCAAAAGCAAAGTCATACAATATTAGTTACACTCATTCTCTCATTTATATCAGTAGTAACAGATACATATCTGGTTTATCTGTTTCGACAATACTTACTGATACACTAATGCGTACAGTAAGAATAGGGTTGCCATACGTACTGTTTTTAACAGTACATGTACTGTTTTTTTGCAGTTGTACTGTTTTATTCATAATGTCCAAAACAGTACGCAAATGTACTGTTTTTTACACTTTGTACTGTTTTTTTTTGTTCAGTCTACAAAAAACCAAGATATTAAGAAAAACCCTGTTAAAGTCATATTTTGAAAATATCCTAATATTTAACAGTACATAGCTTACAAAAATGTCGTGTTCCAAACAAAAAAGTTCTAAAATAATAAGACTTTTTATGCTGTGGTCATTGTTTTCTCATAAATACGCCGTAGAAATCTTAATTATAAGACTACCTCTTCCAATAGTATTTTACTTTAAACACCTGAAAAAGACAAAACCAAAATCGAAATTTTGTTTAAAATATTATATTTTTTAAATACTTAATACATACTTATTCCAACACAATTATCTTTCATTTCTAAAAAATTTTTTTTATATTCGGGCAAGTTCTGGAAATCGAAATCACGTGAAATTGAAAACGTACGAATTTAAAAAATTCTCCGTGCTTAAAATTTATAAAAATACCTTATTCCTTTCAGGTGTTTGAAATTGGAAAATTAACTTAGGACACATACATTTTCTCAAATTCTATGTATATGATTTGTACAACTATGTGTGTGGTAAAAATTGCTTTAAATACCAATATGCTTAAAGAAAGCAAAATTAGGCTTTTCTCCTTTATTATATGGCTTACAGGAATGTTATGGTTTTCCTGTCTTCAAAATAAAAAATATTTAGGGCAAATGCTTCGTTTTAGTGTTTTTTTTTAAACGCAAATGGAGTAATTTCGTATACGTATAAAATGCCTTAAAACGGAAATCATTCCTTTGACGTTACACATTTGAAGTGTTTTTCGTTATATTATTGTTGCATATTCAATCAAAAGTTTTAAATATATAATAATTTAAATATGTAAATAGTTGTGTTTTCGCCAAAAAAAATGTACTGTTTTTTTCTTGATTGTACTGTTTTTTTGTGTTCAATGTACTGTTTTTATGAATTTAAAATCTGGCTACCCTAAGTAAGAACCTAGCTTTTTTTGCTCAACCAAAAACAAGCTGTAAGTTATTGTTTGTACAGACAAGAAAATAGTAAACCCCCCCTTAAAATCACCTAAATATAAATTTATGCCCCCTAAATTTTTCCCTAAAAGAACTTCTACCCCCTAAATGAAATAAAACCCCTAAATCTGGGGAAACCCCCTAACATGGCCACTCTGAGACGAACACAACCCTTAATACTGTTCGAAACTATTTTCAAGAGAGTATCGAACATTTTATAGTGTTCGGTTCTTCGCTATAAAATTGTTTCGCGAAAATATTTAGAAGTAATAAGTTTACTTGGGCGCCTGGAAAGGTTATAGAGAAGTTTGGCTCGGTAATGTACAACTTTTTAGTAAAGTCTAATGATAGAAACATGCTGCAACGGAAACATCCCAATCAGCTTCGTACGAGAGTATCACTTGAAACAAGGGATGATGTTGGACCAATACTTTGATTGACTACACGGTTAAGTATAAATGAATGATGTGAATATGTGGCAACCCGATTTGACAGCTAAAAAAAAGAAGAATGTTAACCTATTTCGTTTTTTAGAAACCTAGCTGCATTTTCCAATTTTTTTTTATGTATTTTTAAAAGACAAAAATATCGAAATTTTGATAAAAAATGATTAAAAAAAAAAAAAAGTGTTTCTAAAACGACTGCGCAAGTTACGCCAGGTGCCCAGCTTGTCTGTTTTTTTCAACTAGCACAGTGTAATTTTTTCAGTGAATTGGTTAGACTATTTTGATTTTTTTTTACTCATTAACTTAAAATGATGGTTAAAAATTTATATCAGCGTTACCGTTTTGGTTTTACTTTTCTGTGTATGTCTTTTGTTGTGGGCAATAAAAACGAAAATTATTCTGGACTTTTTTTTAATCAAATTTTGTGGCCCTTTACTGTCTCATAAGCGGCTAATACACTTGCAATAAAATTGTTCAATCTTACGTATTGTACAATTATATCGCTAATGTGTATGTGTATGTATATTGGCAACAATCAAAAGACTTAATTTTTATTGAACAACGAAAATAAAGTTTAATGTGTTGACAACATTGTACATTGCTGTTTATGGTGTTGCTATAGGTAATGTGCACTTTTTTATTGAATGAAAGTTGAGCAATATTTAAATTTAAACCATTGTGTAACTTATTCCATAATATAGAACAAAATGTAAATAATATGGCAAACATCATATACAATAATATTGCAAGTTTATGGGCCGCTTTACAGGTAATAACACGCATTTTTAATGTGTTTTTTTAGTGTTGTAATTTTTTCTCGCCCCGTTTTTATTCGTAAGTTTATTTGACAGTTCAAAGCGAGAACTAGAGCATATTGTCATTTTGCCATAACTTCCACAAAAATACTACAAAATTTATTATTAATACGATCTCCGTATGACGTGCTAAATTCCCAGTTTTTCATATTTGATAAATACACTGAAATTTATTGTCGAGGGAAATTTAAATTTTGCCCACATTTACTTTTGAACATAAAGATATTAAGGTGCCATTAAGCACTTTTTTAAATTTCCCGCGTGGAAATTTGACAGGTATCTAAACATAAACACAATCGTAAAAAATACGGATAAAATATGTAAGTAAAACACTATTCACAATAGTGGTAAGGTAGTGGCGGTTACATAAGCTGTAATTTAAGTACCACGAATTTTTTTGTGAAAAATAATTAGTCTTTTTTAACAAAACATTAGGGGAATCACGATGGCCATTGTGCAAATTTGCAATGTGTAAATTTGCAGTGCATATTATGATTGATCGTACGCATACCAATTTTATTTTTGTGCAAATGGGCTATTTTTCTAAAAACTTTTTCTGGCAACACAAAAAACTTCTGGCAGCACTGTAAAAATCTGAGTTTGTTTACAATTATCCACAAGCAAATTCAAATAAATTTTTTCTTTTCAAATTATTAAAGTTTAATTTTTTTTTTTTATATTAAAACCCACAAAAAATTTTCATTTTATAAGTTTCCTTAAATATGGCGCTTAATATGTCAAATGTTTACAATTCAATTGTTTACATTTTTTGCAATTGAGCAAATATGCACTACTAAGTTTGCTCATGGTTTTTTAGTGCAAACGAAGTAAATGGAGAATATTGCAAATACGTACATTTTGTTGTTGTGTTGTGTAAATTTGTGTATTTTTGTACGCGTTTGCACACTTTGCACTACCCATCGTGATTTTCTTTAATATAATATGGAAAAGTTAAATATTAAGAAACGCAACCCAAATTTATGTGTGTGAAGTTAGCTTCGTTTTGTTGCCTATCAAGTGCCCTATACCCAAGCAACTTGTGTTAACATAGTTCATAATTAAAGACTGTTAAGACAACAGAATATATGTTTTCTGCCAAAAATAAATAATTTGAGACCAAAATAAAATTAACAAGTAAGAGTGCTATATTCGGCTATGCCGAATCTTATATACCCTTCACCATGAAAAGAACAGAAGTTTATATATATATATTTAAATATATGTATATATACATGTATATTTATAAAATATATATCGTTTAGTTTTATTTAATTATTTGCACATGAATATATTAAAAGTTAAATTAATATATAGCACGTTTAGCTTTGATCTAATTTCAGTATTTGGTCATACCGACATCTTAAAGTATAAAATTACCATTTACTTTGGTGATAAAACTTGTGGTCGGGAAGTTCTATGGTTCCCGAAAATAGGTATTAAAAAAAAACTATACTGTTGACATTACTTTTTTTTTACCGATATTCCGAGTTTTTCTAAAGATTTCCGATATTGTGTTCTTCTAAAGATTTCCGATATTTTAATATCTAAAACGTATGAATAGGTCATAATACTTAAAAATAATATTTCCATTAAATTGGCTTATAGGCAGTATATATACCTACATATATGTACATATATTTAAGCAAACTTAATTATGAAAAAAACAAACTTAATTATAAAATGAGTAATTTTTGGGATTTCAGTATTTTGATTATTACTCAGTAATTTTTTAACCGATTTGACAGATTTATATACCGACGTGTTTAAGAAGAAATTTACCATTTACTTGTGTTATAAAGCTTGGACTCGGGGAGATCTATGGTTCCCGAAAGTGGGTATTTAAAAAAAAAATTAATTTTGGTCATAACTTTTTTGTATCTGAACCGATTTTTCCGAATTTTTTATAAAATATGTTCTACTAAAAATTTTCGATATTTTTGTATATAAGTCATATCCATAGGACATATGGCAGCCCTAAAATTTAGGTTTTTATACAATTTTTGGAATTTATTAGAGGTAGTCGTGGTTTTTTGCTCATAACTCATCCATTTTTTAACCGATTTGACAGATTTATATACCGACATGTTTAAGAAGGAATTTACCATTTACTTGTGTTATAAAGCTTGGACTCGGGGAGATCTGTGGTTCCCGAAAGTGGGTATTTAAAAAAAAAATTAGTTTTGGTCATAACTTTTTTGTATCTGAACCGATTTTTCTGAATTTTTTATAAAATATGTTCTACTAAAAACTTTCGATATTTTGGTATATAAGTCATATCCATAGGACATATGGCAGCCCTAAATTTTAGGTTTTTATACAATTTTTAATTTTTTTTGTACGGGAGGTACCACGCCCACTTCTCCAATCCCGCCAACATTTTGTAGGATCGTGTGTATGGGCTACCTAAATGTGTGTACCTAATTTGGAAGCTTTGGCTTTTGCCGTTCCCCAGACATGCAGCAAAAAGTAATAAAATTACAACAACCACAAGGGATTTTTGGAAAATATTAGAGGTAGTCGTGGTTTTTTGCTCATAACTCAGCCATTTGTGGATCGATCTTGCTGAATTTCAATAGCAACCGATGGTAGACTATATGTGACACAAATGTAAAACAACCTAGCCGCTATCATGTCTGGAGTCTCCGGAAAACACATATCAAACGTAAGACGGACATACGGACAGACGGACGGATATCGTTAAATCAACTTCTCTCCCCATAAGGACCCAGAATATATATACTTTATAGGGTCTAAGATCAATATTGTAGAAATTACAAACGGAATGACAAACTTATATATACCCTTTTCCACCTGAGGTGATGGGTATAAAAATGGTAGTTCAGAACGGGGTTAACGTTGGTAATTTAGGAAAAGGGTCACAAAAAGTGGATTTCCAGAAAAAGGGGGAGAGTCAAGTTTTTTAAAAACAGATTTTCCCCATTTTAATATATATAATAAGAGTATGTTTTTTTTTAAACAAACAAAAAATATTTATCTCAGGTAGGCAGTGCTTAAAAAACTTGATTTTTTTTGGAATGCCCTTTCCTGTTTTTAATGCCTGACAAAAAGTTTGTACTTCATCATTAAATCGCGGTTTCAAATAAGTTTTAGGGTTTGTTTCCAATTTTGCAATCGTTCGCGATTTTTAGCCCTGTTCGCGATTGAAGCCATTTTTCCTTTAAGTTTTCTGATTCTTTAAAGCTTTTACGATTTTTTATAAATATTAGACTTTGCCCGCTGTTTCCAAATATGTATATGGGAATTTCAGTAATTTCTATTTTATTGCTGTTAGTTTTAGCAACTTTAAACCAATTTTATGGCGCTATTTTTTAAACTTTTTTGAGTTTTTAAATTTTGGCGAAGCTTTGTTGCTCTTTGAGGCAATCGTCGTCGTTTTAAAAAAGCCCCATACATAAACCAAAGTCACCTATTTTACAGGGCTCTTTTAACATTGTCGATTGAAATGGGGGCGAAAAGTTATTAATGGTGTTTTCTTTTGTACAAAAAAATGTGCATTGTTTTTAAAAAAAATGCAATTTGGTGTCTGTTTCTTAAAAATTTTGCTCCCGAAAAGCATGAGTTTTTTAGAATAAAACAAGCCACCCTTTTCGGGAGCAAAATTTTTAAGAAAAAGACACCAAATTGAATTTTTTTTTTTTTTTAAAAGGCACATTTTTTTGTAGAAAAGAAACCACCATAAGTGTGAATTTTTTAGCATACAACTGGCTACTCTTTAAGAGATCAAGACAAGAAACGAACACCTAATTGCATTTTTTAAATAAAATGTCACATTTTATTTCAGAAGAAATCACCATACGTTATTCAATAAATAAAAAATAACAAATATGTATATAAGTTTTGTTTGATATTATTAAAATTAGTACTTTAATTTGTACTTTACTATTGAAAATCTAATTTAGAAGTCGTAAAAAATCTTTTAACACAAACTTTTTACGAATACTAACTACTTTTTAGGAATGTGCGTTCTATATTTTGGTACTAAATCATCACTTATTTCGAAAACATTTATTTAGCACTAACATTCAGCAGTGTTGACAAAAAAACAAAATGTAAGTGCTATTTCCAAAAAGTGGCACAACATAGCCGAAAAGGATAATTTAAAAAAGGGTCATAAAAGGTATCAAGACAGTCGATAAAGGCTCAAATTGATACTTTAGTATCACAACGGTGACGCTGGTTCAGAATAATTAATAAAACATATGTTGTTACAGGTAAAACTGAGGTTTATAATTCTTATTCGCTTAATAGTTTTATTTGTATAATATCTTTAGCTTTTCTAAAATCTTTGGATGAAGTTTCCTGACGATCTGGCCTAAGCAACCAGTGAAATGCGCATAGGAATAGCTTATCCCTTCAACAATAAATTTCAGTTTCTCAATAGTATGAAATGGGAATTCAGCACATTTAAAAGAAATCATATATTTTTTAGTTTAACAATTTGGCCCGAAAATGAATTACAATTAAAAAAGTCCTACTTTTAAAACCCAAAAATGGGTAAAACTCGAAATGGTGCTATACGGGCCTGTTCTGAAAATCACGTGATTTCAAATCACGTGTTTTTGAAATCACACGTGTGATTTTGTGGTGTTTGGAAAGTCACACCGCCAAAATATCACACGTGTTATTTTAGTAGGCACATGTGATTTGAAATCACGTGATTTGAGTTAAAGTGATTTTCAGAACAGGCCTGATAATATGGACTTATATGGTTGATAGCTTAGGTATTCTAGGTTTCAGAGCTGTATAGCTTATATTCAGAATTTGTATAGATTTCTTGTAATAGAGCATAGCCTGACAGTGAATTTATGAGATTTCTAAAAAAGTCCTACTTTCAGAAGCTATTAGTCCATATTAGAGAACCATTTTGATTTTGACCCATTTTCGAGTTCTGAAAGTAGGACTTTTTTTAATTAATAAATTAATAATTAATAAATTGTTTTAATAAAATATTATGTTTTATTAATTTTTCTGAGTTACCATTTTTAATTTTATTTTGGTCTGAAATTATTTATTTTTGGCAAACAACATCCATTCTGTTGTCTTAAGGTACGGTCACATATGGCAAACATTTGTCAAAAAATATCAAATATTTTTTTTGCCCTAATCTGACCACAAAATATTTTTGAGGGGCAAACAGAAAAACAGCTGATTTTGGGCAAACAAAATTATTTGCTAGCAAACAAAAATGCTCCTAATGTGACGATTTAACGTCAAATATTTGTTCTTACAAAAATTTTGTAAGACCAAACAGCGGAAAATAAAAAAGCTTTAAAATAAATAAAATTGAAAAAAATAACACAAGCGGTTTTCACCCTTTGTATTAAGTGTACAACTCTGCTTGTCTTAATACGATTTTAAACTACAAAGCATGAGTGTCTTTTCGCTAGTATTGTAAATTAATAAAGTTGCTGAGTGAGGGAAAGAGACAGATATAGTTTCTTCAACTGTTTTATTCAAGGTTATTTAACAAACGTGTTTACTACAGCTTTTTGTTGAATTTTTCAACCACAGCGGAGTAAATTTTAGTCTAATACATTTTGTTGTTGCAGTGTTGTAAATCTTAGTACTTTAACTAAATTAGTAAGATTCACAAGGACTACAAGGGACTTTACTATCAAGGGTGAAAACCACTATAATTTTTTAATTACGAAAAAACTTATTTATGTAAAAAAAATTTGTCTGTGTTCTCTTTTTAGCAAAGAGTTGTGCGGTAAGTAGGTTTCAAGATGTACCAAAATACATTTTTCTTAAGTAAATAGGTAATTTATTAAATATGGGTACATATAATATATAAGCTAATGTTAGGAATAATGCATTGCAAGAATGGCGTATCTATATAAATAGATTTTTCAAGAGTGTACCAGTTTGGAGTCAGTGGACAATTATGGACCCGCCAAAATAAAATTATATAATAAATTTAAGATTTATATAAAACTTATTAGGCGCCCTATGCTCCAGTGGGAGTTAAAGGAACACATATATATTATTAGTGCCGAATAATTTACCGACATCGACATCTATATGAGATTTTTTCGTCTGGAAGTGATTGTAGCAAGTGACCTAGGACCAATTCTCGGCCTACGAAGACAACATTTTGACACTACATACAAGTTATTATAGAAATTATTGCCAACACCAACATTTATAAGATTATTATGACATTAAAAGCTATTTACAGAATGGGTATTTGTATAAGAGCTATGGTAAAATATGGATCGATTACAATAACATTTGGTAAGGTGATAATAGATTGTCTGTGGGCACAAAACTTTTCTCCAGAAATAAGTTTTTATGAGCAACAAAGATACGAAAATTGCAAAAATAGCGATAATTTTTCATATTTCAAACAAGCTATAAAATTGATTAAGAGTCCCTAAAACTATAAGGAATGGCAAAAATTCGATAAAAGTGGCTAAATTAGCGGAAATTCGCAAAAATTTGCTAATATGTATTTATTAAAAATCTTTAAAGCTGTAAAGAATCGGAGGAAACAATTGCATCTATCGCGAACATTCACAAAAAATTGAAAACCCAAAAAATTATTTGAAATGGCCAAATCGGTTAAAAAACAAAATATCGGAAACAACAAAAATAAACTAAAAAAAAGCGAAAATTCGCGAAAATTTTTAATATTTCAATGGTAAAAATTCTGTAAAATTTGCAAAAATTTGCGATATTTGTGTGAAAATACGTATTGTTTTCATTATATAAACAACATTTCAAACTAAAAACCAAAATTATATTTTTTTGCTAAAAATGTTCTCAATTCGTTTTACCATCACTAACCCCTTACCACTCTAATTGAAAACGAATAAAAACATGTAGAGGTGAATTACAGAACACAAAAAATGCTGAAGTAATCCACTTTCGAGTGAATTCGGATTCTAGAACACACCCGATTATCTCAAAAATTGCGACGTGTACTTTGCGAATAAGGTTAACATCGACAGCTAGCCGGACGGATGGACATTGTTATATCGATTGAGAAAAGGATGCTGACGTAAAATAAAAATGTTGGTCGCAAGTTCGTCGAAGCAGTTTGGATTGAAATTCAGCACTTTTGGTTCAGTAGGAAAAAAGTAATGGAGCGAAATGTGAAACAACCTCTCGAAAAAATCAATATTTTTTTACAAAAACTTACGTAAATTGGTGGCGGAATGCACATTTTATCGTTAAATTTTGCACAAACTCAATTTATATGCCTAGAAATCATATAACTAAATTTCGTAAAGATCGGTCTATAATTTACAATAGATCCACTATTTAAAACTCTTTATTGCTTTCGTCTAAAACCGTAACAAATAATGCAGTATTTTCATAATTTATGTTAATTTAGTTGTTCAAGACTGGAAATTACTTCGTCAAATTGCCTTTATCCCTTTATTTGTTATCTTAATCCTCTTTTACTTTTAAAACTGCTGTTCTCGCTCTTCTGTACCATAAAACCATAAAAGTTTCAATATTTTGCATCAAAATGTTAATTTTTAGTTTTAATTAAAAGTAGTTTTATTTATTATCAAAATAATTTTCGTGGGAATACAAAATTTAATTTAAATGATTTTGTTATTCGTGCTTAATTCCCAAATTTTATTATTTGATAAAAACACTGAAATTTATTGTTGATGGGATGATGGGATAAGCTATTCCTCTGCGCATTTCACTGGTTGCTTAGGCCAGATCATCAGGAAACCATCCATAAAGATTTTAGAAAAACTAAAGATATTTAACCAAATAAAACTGCCTAAACTGACTGGCAACCCGCTTTTTATTTTGTTTGCGAAAACAATAAAGCGAGTTGTTTTTGTTTTTATTTTGTTTTTTCTTAACCTACTTACAACTACAATTAATGTTGGAAGAATTCCAATCAATTGTAGTGGGGAATGTAAGGAGAGATAAACTCACAGTTTATTGTTGATGATTTTGTTTAAACTTTGATATTGTTACAAATAGAACTGTTTCTGTAATTCTTATACACTTAACAGTTTTACTTGGTTTAATATCTTTAGTTTTTCTAAAATCTTTATAGATGAAGTTTCCTGATGATCTGGCCTAAGCAACCAGTGAAATGCGCATAGGAATAGCTTATCCCATCAACAATAAATTTCAGTGTTTTTATCAAATAATAAAAATTGGGAATTAAGCACGAATAACAAAATGTTTATTTATGACAATTTGTTCAAATATTTATTTTGAGGCAAATATTTTTATATGTGAACACATGGCAACATGTTTCCCATTTTTTATTTGAAGGTATTTAATATCTGTTTGAACAAACAAAAATGGCCATATAAATGTGCGTAGTGTGACCAGCAAATAAAATTTTAATTTTTTTTTTATCAAATTTTAAAAAAAATGCCGGCAAACAAAATTTGACAAATGTTTGCCATATGTGACCGAACCTTAAGTATTCTTTTACTATGAACTATGGTGTTCATTTAATCGGGCTTTTTCTTTAATTGGTTAAACGCTCGATTAACTAACCTAGGTTTTGGTTTAATCGGTTAATTTTGTTATTGATCGGTTAACCGATTAATAAAGTTTTGTTATAAATTAAGTAATTTAAATAAATATAAATGCAAAAATTATTTATTATTTGGAGTTTATTAGCAAAAAACAAACAATAACATAACCAACGAAAAATTCTTGGACTAAAACGAGCAAAAAAATTGTATTTTTTACTTATCGAAGACGTTGGAGAAATAGAAAGCAACCCATAATACTGAATATCTTATTTCTCAGTCCTTTTCCAGGATTTCTCTAAACATATAAAATCTTCCATTTTGCCATTACTGTCCGGTTTTAATTTTTTAAATTGTTAACACTTCTAATTGTTTCGGAAAATTCTGTTAACTGATTGTTTGTGTTCCTAGCGAGAGTTTCTGCTGTTGTAAGGTCATCATTTGACTCGTCCTGGCAAAGCTCAGCACAGAACATTCTGCAAAAAATTTATTTCCTAACACATACCTTTTGTTTACGAGACGAAACAAATAGTTAAAAACATAAAAAACTTTGTTAAAATACTACTTATTTTCAAAATTTTGGTGCATCGGTCAATCGATTAATCGACTGAAATTAACCGGTTTAATCGTTAATCGAAAATAGCCAATTTTAAATTAACCGGTCAGTTAATCGGGTAGTAATTAATCGGTTAACCGAATGAATACCCTAGTATGAACTATGTTAACACAAGTTGCTTGTGAACGGGAAACTTGGTAGGCAACAAAACGAAGCTAACTGACGAAGCTAAATTTAAACACATCTCAAATTTATCAAAGAATGTTTTATATTTTGCAAATTGTGAAAAATCTTTTTTAATTAATTCCGTGTTCAGATATACCTTTTTTATTGAGTCAATATTCGGTTCATTGACATAATTATTTCTCTGTTCACATATACGCAATTTAGCATATAAAATTAGCGTTTGACAGTTAAAAAAACATTGTTTGTATTACTTCAACATTCAACTTAAGCAAAAATGCACATGTATAAGCAAAATGTAAACAACTTGGACATATTAAGGGATTAACATATGGCTGTTTCCAAAAAAAACGTCAACCACAAAAAATGGAAAAAAAATTTTCTTTTCAAGATTTATTTAGAGAATTGCTTATATTTTTTTAATATATGCGTATAAATTAATTGATTCGAAAAAAAAGATAAATGGTAAACGGTACTACAACTTTTAGCACATACTTGTGTGTATTAGAAAATATGCATTTGGAACAACAATACTCTAATCTAAGGCATATTTATGATCTGAAAAACATTTTTTATTAAGTTTCTTATATAAAGGATTATAAATAGCAACATAAAAAAATTTTAAATCATGGTGGAAAAATTGTCCCGTTTACAATTTCTTTAACAATTTATTAAAAAAAATGTAATTTATATTTTATTTTGAAATCGAAACCATTTTTAGGGCACATTAGTACGCAACATTTTAAAATTAATCCCAATAAAATATTGTGTCAGGTTTCGCAGAAATCACTGTTTAAACGGTTACCCCTTAAAACCCACTTCCGTTTTTTGTCCCGTTTACAATCACTGGTTTTTTGCAATTATCTCGGAAACCCCGACAGTAAGCGAAAAATTTCATTTGCGGAAATTAAAGAGCTAATTGAGAGTTAAAAGAATCATTAATTTAAAAAATGAAAATCAGGTTGTTTTTTACAGTTTTGTCAATATAAACGTGTGCGAATGTCCCGTTTACAATCTTGGAAGTGCCCATATGTCTTTTGCGCCGACCTAATGGATGGGCCTTTGTTTTGTTGTAATTTCAGTTGCAAAATATCAAAACACTTTGTTTTGTAAGTTGTGTTTTGCTCACTAAACACACTTGTGACAGTGTCGCATTTAAATTTTACTCAATATTTATAACAATTTCGTATTAATTGAGCAATAACTAAATTGCAATTTTATATGGATAATTGGGCTCAATAATGGCATTTATTGCGTAAAACTCAATTAACGTGCATATCTGAACACGGTATAAGATAGCACAATACATTATTTAGGGGGGAAAAAACGTTTTGGAAAACATTTGTTGTTTCAAATTTAAATGACAGATGACCCTTCAGTCAGTGAACTCGTTTCAATAAAAACCACATTTTTGAAAAATTGCACGTAGCACTATTTGAATATACGCCCTCTATATATCATAATCTTAATTTAAATAAATTCGGTATTTCGAATTCAGAAAAAAAGTTCGAGTATCGATTTTATCAATTCCGGTGTTGAAAACCCTAGAATTCTGGTAACTGCACTCGTGTTCGTAGCTTGACGTTAGTTTTGTGATTTTTGTTGGCAGCAATGAAGCAAGTGTTAATATTTGTCTACAAGCATGTAGCAGAATGGCCTTAATATAATCAAGCTTGAATTTAAGCCGAGCTCTTAACACACATAGATAAAAATATAAAAGTTTGTCTTGTGTCTTTGTACATGTACATACATCTATGTGAATGTATGTATGTATGCAATTGTGTTCGTAAAACTATACTTCGAAGTACGTAAACAAAGACTGACTTATTTTTTTTATGGTGGGTATTTACTAATTCGTATGAGGCGAGTATTTTTAGTTTATATTCGTGTGTTGTGCAAAGCGTGTTAGCTTTTAAAATCGACGTGTTGCCAATTCCATTGAAATGGTATTGAGTTTTTAAATATCACTTAAATAGAAACAAATACCTGTTCAACTTTTTATGTCCATTATAATAAGAAACAAGAAAAATTATACATTTTAAAGTTTACAACGACTTAAAACGAATTCGATTTTTTTTTAATTTTGCTTATTTTTATTTTTGAAAAAAATAAAAATACCTATCTTGTTTTTTATTTATCCAATTACTTGGTTTTTTATATGTGTAAAACGTTTTGTTATAGTTATTATAGGTACATATGTATATGTATGAAGTGACGCCCAGATTCCGATATAAAAAATTGTGTTAATATAAAAAAATGTTTAGCAACACGTTTAAGTGTCTTATCAATTGATCAATATCTAAAACAAATGAAACAAGTGAATTAGGTACATATACATATAGATTTGCATATGATTTAACATATCAACATATAAAATATGTATGCTTTTTTTCAATTTAAAATGTCATGGAAATTTGCCTTTCTCCACCTTGTACGGTTCATAATATACAAAAAAGTATATGTACATATATGCATGTTCATACATACATACATACATATGAATTTGTATAAGTATTGGGTAAATACACAAATATCTGTATGAACACAAAAAAAACACCAACTTACAAACAAATAATCTTACATGAACGCAAGTCTGTGTATTCGATTGCAAAATATTAACTACGAGCACTCTCTATTCCATTCAGTGACTTATATTGTGTAGTGGAGTGTAGTGTACATGAATACTATGTGTTAATTGTAATGTTCCCACATAAAAAAAAGAAAAAACATCAATTTAAAAAAATATAACAAACACAAACTTAAATACAATATAAACGAACAAAAGAAAAACAAACCAACGAACCAAATCGAAAAATAAGAAATAACATTTTTTACTAGTATAAAGTTTTTTAACAAATACAAATGTATAAAATGACGTACCTATCATACAAAACTAATATTAATTGTTAAATTCGTATATTTGTGTATTAGATAGGTTATATAAAAAAAATGCATTTTTTCCCAAATTTTCCGTAAATGTTTCAATACTTAAGTTACCCTAAAAATATTAGCTGATTGTGAAAAAAATAATTTCTTCAAAAAATTAAATGTTAACAAAAATAATGTATAAAAAACGCCTACTTAAATGAAGTATCATCTGTCTACTTAAAGTGATGTCATTTGCATAACAGCAAAATATAAATAAATGATTTTTTTTTTAATAAATAAATAATGATGTATGCGATGGTCAAAATTTCTATATTAGAGAACACAGTACTGTTTTTATGGGACTGTCCTGTGTAAATTATTAAAAAAATTACACAAAATTGGTAAAAAAAAAGAATTGCCTTCGTAGTTTTTATAGTTTTTGCAAAATAATCTGTCTAGTATTTGATTATAATCTCAAGCAGGGTTGCCATATTTGACGATTACCGTCATTTTTTTGATCCGAAATTAGCAAAGTGCCGATTTGCTGATTTTTTTTCTAAAAAGTGACGATTTTTTCAGTCTCCAAAAACTAAATTTAACATTCCAATTGCTGACAATTTTTTTTTAATCTTGGAAAGTTAAATAGCCGTATCTTAACAAGAGCAGAAGGCAGAACGTTTTCTTTCGCTTAGCTTTTACGCTAATATACCATACCAAAGCAAAAGCGTCAACTTTATGTCACGAACAGTAGTGATAGCTTTCTTGTTTAATAAAACCCACAAACTATAAATAAAAATAGAGATAAAAACACTAGATTGACCAAAAAATATCTAAATTGCCAATATTAATTAACAATAGCAGCAAACTTCACTACTGAACGTGCTGTGAAAATCGGGTTTTCCAATTACAAAGCGTTCAGGCCGCTCTATACAAAAACTAGAAAACTCGTGCCGCTTTTGATTATCTACGGCTGTAATATGCAAGTCTTAGGAAAATCTTTGATTATTTTCAGAGTACAAAAACAACAATGTTGCACTTTGTTTACCTTTCGTCAAACTATCATCGAATGAACCATTTACGGCTCTCTGAATAAATCAAATTTTCAGCAATTATACGGCAAGTATTTCACGAGTTGTAAGAGAATATCTACATGAGTCTCATACGATTCTTGACATGAAAGTCTCGTTAGATTTTCGTTACCCGTCTTAAACGATTCCCACACCGATTGATGAAGCGTCTTTCGCTGTGCTATGGAAGAATTTCACTCGTGTTACAGTTTTTCCCGTGTAAGGAATCTTCTACGATTAAAAAAAGCTGCCATCGACGATCAAAGCCGCTCTTCATGAGACTCGGTAGCTCTTACACGATTGAAAATGATAGCTGGGTATGAAGTAATTATGTTTTTGTTTGAATTTTTTTTTTAGAAAAATCAAACAAAAATAGTTTAAAACAAAACTATAATTAAAGTTGTCCGATTTTTTTTGACGATTTTTCGAAACGATAAAGACG
Organism: Pollenia labialis; assembly: GCA_949318255.1. Classification (NCBI taxonomy): domain Eukaryota; kingdom Metazoa; phylum Arthropoda; class Insecta; order Diptera; family Polleniidae; genus Pollenia; species Pollenia labialis. Next base: position 52,928,478 of record OX439140.1, read on the forward strand.
ATTTTTTTATTTTTTCTTAGGAAACTGACGATTTTCTCACAAATTTATCTGGCAGCCCTGATCTCAAGGTTTATAGAATCTAAGAAATTTATAAACGAAAGGAAATACTTATGTAATACCAATTGAGTATTACTACACTAATATATAAATAGGGGGATAAGCCCTGGGCCTTATATTGTTAGTATTGCTTTTAAATTTTATTTTCGACAATAAAATCTTTTAATTTCGTCTCAAAAAAAGGGAATTTTTATGTGCGTTTTTTACAGTACAAGTGATTGAAAGTGCATTTTAAATAATATGAAAAGCTCTCAGTTTTTACTACACGTTCAATCATTTGTATTGTGAAAACTTTATAAAAAAAATTAATTATTTAACAATAAATTACATGAACAAAGTTTTTATTTATATTGTGGTACGTTGTACTGCGATCTACATAATAACACAAAATTTGTTTTGTTCGCTTTTTCTTTTATTATATTTTCGTACGTGTCTCTTTCTTTTTTTTCAATCGTTTCCGTAAAAGTTATTACTAATTTACATAGTTGTACTATGCACGTAGTACGAGTATATACGAAGTTAAAATTTAAAAGAGAGCTTATTACTGTCGTAGTGAATAAATGCATTTCCGAAAATGTATTAAAAATTGTTTTACCTACCTATGCATTCCGATAAAAATAAAGAAAAATTGTATTAAAAAGAGCTTAATTGAACTATGATCCCAAAAGTATAAAAATACTATTGAAATTTTTAATCTAGAATTTGAGCGCTATCTTTGAAAAACGGCTATCACTATTGAATTCAGTGTACTCGAATTAGCCTTACAACTATGGTGCCCAGCTTGTTAAAATTTGTGACCTAGGGGTATTAATAAACGATACTCTAATATTGTTGTGTTTTCTTAATTATATAACCATTGAATATGAAATTAAATGATTTGATACAAATTTTTTCAAACCTTTATTTTTATATATGTACTAGCTGACGCGGCCCACGTTGCTGGCCCTAAGCAAACATTAGTGTTGTATTACCACACGATTTAAATTGAGCACTTAACGAAATTTACGGCCTTTAAAATAAAAATCCATGGAATACCTATCATAAAGTTTTTTTACAAAATAACTTACATATGAGTCGTTCAGTGGATAAAGGGAATGAGTCCAAAAATTTGAAATGGAGAAAAACGACAGAACAGTTGACGTTGACCTTAAAACTAGTTGTTACAACAAAACTCAAAACTAAAATTGCAAAATTAATTATAAGGGCTTCTTTTACAATTTGTTAATATATGATGTTAGTATGTAAGTGTATGTGTTCACAAAACCTGTTAATATGATACAAATACGTTTTTATTGATAAGAGTTTCAGTAGAAAAAGGGAATAAGTCCACCAAATTTCTTGTTGTTAAAATCGATAGCGTAAAAATGCAAATTAATTATGTTTTGACTTTGAGCATTCGTTCGAAAATAAAAAGAAAAAATATCCATCTAAATATTGGCTTACTATATATAGTAAATTTTAATATTTATAATATATAAAAAAAATACTATCAACTTTACTTACTTAATATGCGCAGGTCAAATAATTAAAATATTTTTACGAAATCTTTTTCAAATGCTTTTTATGTCCGTAATTTCTACAAGCAGATATCTGGTCGTGTTCGTTCCTATCAGTTATCTTTACCTATCCGGTAAAACTATTTTGGTTATTTCATCGTTAATTTTGCATGCGTGTTTTTTCCTTTAATTTTGCTTTTAAAAATGGCAACATTCGTATTTGTATTAATTTTTAGAATAAACTGTCAAAAATCGATGACGTTAAATACACTACAGTTTAACCAGTAGGTAAGACATACGTGTTAAAGTTATGAAAAATTCGTTACACCATAGATATCTATACACAGCTTGATATATGTATATTTTTAGAAATTACGGGCATTAGCAGGAAGGTTGTAACTTACGACGAAGGTTACGAAGAATCTGCACTCACTGCACTTATTAAATTAGAAACTCTTCTAACCACAGCGATATCATAAAAGCGATCAAAGGTCGAATTCATATGTAATAAAGCATAAAGTTCGATTACATTTACGCTTCCGATTGCTGCTCTCTTGCAGCAATGAACTAAGTATAACAACAATTTAAAGAACATACAAAATTGGCAGGCATCGAAAGCTCGAAGAGAGGCAAGAAATAGAAACAAATAAGAGTGATTAAAAGCAAGGTTAACAAGTGATTAATGCAATATAAATGCAAGCGTGGACTTATTCCCTTTTTCCACTGAAAATAAAAATTTTTGTTTCGTACAAAAAAATGTTTTGTCTTAAAAATGGGGTTTCCGTTGAAATTCGAAAACAAAACTTTTACCATACATCGTTAGTCATAAAAGGAAGTGTATCCACGCTAAATCTCAAAACAGCCAAAAATGGACTCATTCCCTTTATCCACTGATCGATTCATATGGTGTAGATATGGGCTAAATCAAAAAAGATACGCATGTATTTAAGGCAAATTGGAAATTACTTCATCTTAAGGCCAGCGCATAGACAATGTTTTTTTTTTTTTTTTATTTGGTGTAAAGAGCCGTTTTCTGATTTTAGGTAAATCGAAAAAAGCGGGCGGGGCAAAATTTTCTTTCCGTAAAAACCTAAGTTGGACCATGGCGATCATTTAAAAAAAAATCGTCCAAATCGGTCAAGCCGTTCTCAAATTATGCGCTTAATAGAAAAAGTGGGCGTAAAAGTAGGCGTGGTAATTTTTTCTTTCGATGAAAACGTAAAATGGATTAATACGAACAGTTAAAAGAAAAATTAGTTAAATCGATGGAGCAGTTGTTTGATTTTAGGTAAATCGAAAAAAGTGGGCGGGGCAAAATGTTCTTTCCGTAAAAAGCTAAGTTGGACCTTGGCGATCATTTTAAAGAAAAAATCGTCCAAATTATATAGATGTCATTGGTGGTGCAATATGAAAATTGGATTTTGCCACGCCCTTCCGCTCGCAGACCGAAAATAAAAAATCAGACTTCACAGAGGTCTGCAAGAATAAATAAAAAGCAATTTCAACGCACTCATTTGTTTTTTAATTACAATGTGTCGATCACCCAATGATAACGAAACAAATGAAAAAATAACCAGAGACAAAACAACAAAAACTCATTCTATTCAGTCAACTGAAGTCAAATGAGTAAATTATTCAAATATAATTTGAATGTAAAATATGTGTAGGTACACATTATGTATGTATGTGTAAGCTTAACTTTTATAAATAAAAGAAGCCACAAGCTTACACACATATTATGGCAAGGTATTCAAATAAATGTATGCACATTCAATAATTCAAAAATTATTTGAATATTTTTTGTAAACTTGCTCTCTCTAACGGGTCATTCCAATGTTTTGTTATTTATGAATGCCTCTCATATTCATTTACAGTAAACAAGTTTTTTATTCAATTCATTCATTCTTATTTTTGTATATGGTTACTCTCTTCTTATCTTTTTAAATGTTTTATAATTGAATTAAGTTGTGCACTTTGGGTAAAGGCAAATAAGTGAGTTATTCAAAGCAGACCTCTAATACATACATACATACATACATACATTGGTGAAGATATCGTGGGGCCACTAGATGATAGTGCGCTACCACTAAATACATACATACATACATACATACATACATACATACATACATACATACATACATACATACATACATACATACATGCATACATACATACATACATACATACATACATACATACATACATACATACATACATACATACATACATACATATATACATACATACATACATACATACATACATACATACATACATACATACATACATACATACATACATACATACATACATACATACATACATACATACATACATACATACATACATACATACATACATACATACATACATACATACATACATACATACATACATACATACATACATACATACATACATACATACATACATACATACATACATACATACATACATACATACATACATACATACATACATACATACATACATACATACATACATACATACATACATACATACATACATACATACATACATACATACATACATTGGTGAAGATATCGTGGGGCCACTAGATGATAGTGCGCTACCACTACATACATACATACATACATACATACATAGATACATACATACATACATACATACATACATACATACATACATACATACATACATACATACATACATACATACATACATACATACATACATACATACATACATACATACATACATACATACATACATACATACATACATACATACATACATACATACATACATACATACATACATACATACATACATACATACATACATACTTACATACTTACATACATACATACATACATACATACATACATACATACATACATACATACATACATACATACATACATACATACATATGTACATACATTTTTTTTTTTTTTTTTTTTTGGACGTAGTGATAGCGCACTATCATCTAGTGGCCCCACGATATCTTCACCAACACTACATACATACATACATACATCCTATGTTATATATATAGAAGATAGATAGAATGTATCGTCACCTGAAATACAAACAACGTATCATCTAAAAATTGACATTTTGATTGATTTTTGTTCGTTTTATTAAACTACATGTTCACCAAAAATTGTTTGATCCCTGCTATCAAAAATGGCGACTTTATTAAAGAAATTCAAACGCCAAGTACACCTTGTTGTTATTGATATTGTAAAGTTTTTTGGTTCTCTTGCAAACTTATAAAAAGTGTTGTTACGTTTTTTTTTTGTATTTTAGGTGACGGTATGTAATATTAGAAGACTAAGATTTCAATTTACATCTAATCTCGGCTGTTTAGAAAACATTCTACGTTTCAAGAGATATTTTTGAACTCGTAGCTTGAGCTGCTTATAAGTTATCATTACAGCTGCCTTTTTCCATTCCATTCATTCATTTATCTACTCCTTACACTTATAGGAAGACAACAACAATTTTTTAAGACAAATTGCCTGTTTTTAGATTCCGAAGTTAACAACACTGATTTTTAATAATTAAAGTAAGCTATTGTTAGAATTTTGCGCAAAAAAAAATAATTATTGAATAAAAGTAAACCGAGTGAAAAACAACAAAAATTTTTATATCCATCTCAATATAACCAAAAATCAGAATACAACACAAATTGTACGCAAACACAAGAAAAAAGTTAATACAAAAATACTTGCTTGCATACAAAAGTACTTAACGCAGATGCAAACATGGTATTATGTATCTCACACTCAATTAAAGCTAGGGGTAAGAAATGAAACAAATTTGACATATATTTTTGTAACACAAAGGAAAACGACAACTTCTCACATTTTTGCATTCTTTTTTTAGAATAGAACAAAAACCCGCGCGAATGGTAGCATACATGGAGCATTATTGTCAGAAAAGAAAACACCATTAGAATGGTTCGATCCCCATACAAAAAAAAAGTTGAGCCAGTCACCTCCTAGGATTAATGGTTGGTTATAAAGAATTCCAGAATAAATTTTTTTAATTTTTTGCCACGCCTCTGGATACCGCCCTTTTAGTTTTTTTTGTATACTGCGTCGCCAATTAAAGTCCGATCATAACATATTAATGCATAATTTTCAGGATAGTATTTAAATCTATATTAAGTTAATTTTCATAACAAAATACGATTTATTTAAAACAGATTGGTTTTTTGAGTTGTATTTGAAAAGTCTTATTTAATTAAGATAAAAGTATGGTAGCACTACTAAATACAAAAAAAAATATAAAAAAGTGTAATTGCTGACTGTTAATGCTTTGCCTGTTGTTGTTGTATTGTTGTGATATTGAGGCCACCTTGCTAAAATATTACAATGGAAACTTAAGTTGAAATTAAGTGTACCACATCGGTGACTTAAGTTTCACTTAAGTTTTTAGTGAAGAAGAGAATTTTGTATTTAAAACGATTTTAAAAATAAATGTGTTTTAATATCAATCCTGAAAATTGGCCATAAGTATCGTTATTCATGGATTGTCTATGGCTTCATTTTTGCGTTTGGTGACTTTTTAATCCGACATCGAATTCTGGGCGCCATTTATAACATCTCGGATCCTTCCCTCCTAAATTCCAATTTTTGGCATCTAGCAAGAAAGCCTTTTTGCTCACTTTTATGCCACGCCCTAAAAATACGCCCCATTTTTTTAAGGCTATAAAACTGTAAAAAATACGTTATTTAATATGCTAAATTTAATTTCTTCTTTATGCTGAATTTCAACTTCGTAATGTTGATCTTTCAGTTCATATTCGCCCTTCCAGAAATTATATTCCTCTAAGACTTCAATACTCTCATTCTCTTTATGGAAATGAGTTCTGAATTCGACAATGTTTATACGTACATATATTGATTTCTATGATCTTATTGGCATCAAAAATAAACTGTTAAGTGTCTTAAAATAACTTTAATCTTAAATTTTTCGTTTTTGTGGTATAATACCCAATAAAAAATGGTACTTCCAACGAAGGTTTGTGAGGGAGAAACATAAAAGTTTCGCTTACCATTGCGCTTACGGACACACAGAAAAAAATCAAGTTAAAAACGTAGAAAACAAGGTTGATTTAAAATTTTTCGGTGTTGATTTTGCTTTATACGTTTTTCATGTTAATTCAACCTGATTTTACAATTACTTGCGAACAACATTTTTTTCTTTTAAAATAACTATAATTCATATTAATTTAACATTGCAGTAAAGTTAGAGCAAAATGTCATTTATATTAAAATAACAATCCGAATCACGTTGAATGAAAGTTATTTCAAGTTGAAACAACGTGAATTTCATGTAGAATCAAATTGGTTTGAGTGTGAAGAAGCTTCAGGGACAACATATGCATTTATTTAAAAATAATTCAATACACTTACCCCTGTTACACATGCTTCACTTATTTTGTATTCTTCTTTCTCAACAGAAGCATCAGCAGAATCGCCTGATATGGGTTTCGTCATCATTCTACTTTGAAAACTTGATGTACTATTTAACTAAATAATTTTAATTAAAAGAAATCGGGAATTGTCTTCTTTTTATAACATATTTTAAGAATTAAAATAAAAAAATTAACATACTTAACTATGTATGCATGTTAATTTAACAAGATTAACTTTTGATTTTAATATAAAACAGGGTTTTTAATGGATTCAATATTGAATCCATATTTATTTGCCATTTGCCATCAGCTCTTGATGAGTGCGGATGTTTTTAAGTGATATCTTTTGTGGAAAAAAAAAAAAAAATACAAACAATACAAATTAAAGCCGAACCAAGTTTTATTATTCGTAATAGGTGCGGAGAATAATATTATTTTAAATAGTCACAGAAAATAGTGTTATTAAATTATAGGCACAGAAAATAAATAAATATCAACAAAAAGGGGGGCTCTAGCAATTTCGTGAATGAGCCTCACAAATACTCCCAACAAAGAGAGCAGGCCCAGCTCAACCAATAGAAATGCGTACATAGTTATTAACTCTCCAATCGTCAGCAATGAAAACACTCGTGACCCAGAGTATAATAGGAACTATCTAAGTGCAAAAATAACTGACAGAGCATCTGATCTCCTAAACACAAAGTTAAGCCCAAGTGTGCCCAACCTGAACAAGTGTGCTGAACAAGCCGCAAATACAGTTCAGAGCATGAAATCGTTTGATAAGAAAAAAACCAACGAAGAACCTTCTACACCCCGTTTGGCATTAATAAACACTGGAGCTGTGCCAAAAAATACAAAAGTCCAAATAGGTATGGATAGATATATCACTATAACCAAGAGAAAGGCTAGTCCTAGGTCCACGCAACAGGATCGCATGCCTAAACAATACAAAAGTTCTAACGTAGGCTCCTTGCCAACAAGCCAAAATAGATTTGCTGCACTCTCCATTCCTGACGACGAAGAAGCAGAATCAGTAATTAAAGAAGCCAAACCTCCACCCATCTACCTGCGAGAGCAAACATCTAATACTATAGTAAACATGTTGTCCGAACTTGTGGGCAAAAATAATTTTTATGTCGTTTCAATACGACGAGGACAAATCCAAGAGACCAAGATCCAAACCCATACTGAAATGAACTTTCGTATTATCTCAAAACACCTCGATGCAGCAAAGAAAAGTTACTATACGTATCAACTAAAAAGTGCTAAGGGTTTGACTGTCGTCATAAAAGGTATAGATAGTTCCGTTCCCACAGAGGAAATAAGATCTGCCTTAGAGTTGGAAGGGTACGAGGTGAGAACTGTTCACAATATTTTGAACAGGAACAAAGTTCCTCAACCAATGCACCGTATCGAGATAGCTTTCGATTCATCGCTCCTAAAATCAAAAAATTCGGTTCATCCTATTTACAACTTGAGATACCTCCTAAGTAGGAGAATAACAGTAGAGGAGCCATTAAAACGCAAGGGTCCCACTCAGTGCACCAATTGTCAGGAATATGGGCATACAAAATCGTATTGCAAGCTACCTCACGTATGTGTGGTTTGTGGTGACGCTCATAAAACTTCGGAATGCAATCACTCCAAAGTTGACCCAAAGGTAAGGAAATGCAGTAACTGTGGCGAAAATCACACAGCTAACTATAGGGGTTGTAGAGTATTCTTGCACTTAAAAGAACCTCAGCAAATCCAGAAATATGCGCACTCCCAATATCGTCCACCTTATGCGTCCAGCTTTCCCGCGGGCTCTTATGCTAACTCTATACAAACCAACAAACAAAACTACTCATATGCCCAAGTTCTGAAAGAAAACTCCCACGGACATAATCCTGCGAAAGAAGCTAACGCAAACCAACCTTCATACGCTAATGTTCTTAAGGAATCTCCACAAATACCTTCTGCAGACATATCGGGCTCAATTGAAAATCTAGTTCAAATTATGAATAACTTCATGGCCACCATGCAGAACATGTTTCAGGAAATGATGCGAAACCAAAACATGCTCCTGCAAGTTCTACTAAATAAAAAATGAACCAGTTAAAAATATGTTTCTGGAACGCAAACGGGCTCTCCCAACATAAACACGAAGTAGCACATTTTCTTCAAATGCACGAAATCGACGTGCTTCTCGTCTCTGAAACCCACTTTACTCTAAAAAACTGCTTTAGGGTAAATGGGTACCTCACTTACGACACAAAATATCCGAGCGGACGGGCTTGTGGTGGCACAGCCATAATTGTGCACAAACAAGTCAGACACTTTCCAATGCCGGAGTACAAGGAAGATTGTATCCAGGCTACATCTATAAATCTTACAGATTTTAAAATCACGTTATCATCCGTATATTGTCCCCCTAGACATAAAATTGAACAGGATAAATTTCTAAACTTCTTCTCCACATTAGGACAAAAATTCATTGCAGCAGGCGACTACAACGCTAAGCATACGTATTGGGGCTCCAGACTTATAAGTCCTAGAGGTAACCAGCTATATAACACCGTCACTGCAAAAAATCTTGATGTCGTATCGAGTGGAGAACCTACCTATTGGCCCACTGACTTCAACAAGCTACCAGACCTTATCGACTTTGCCGTAATTAAAAACATCAAGCGCGATCAATTACTAATTAGTCCCTCATACGATTTATCGTCTGATCATTCACCTTCAATCCTTATTCTAAAAGGCAACTTTGATAACGCAGTTGAAAATTTTATTTCCTATCCAAACAAAAACACAAATTGGTTGAAGTATAAAATGTATGTGAGCTCTCATCTATCTCAGAGCATTTCCCTAAAAAATTCATCTGACATCCAAACAGCTGTCGACCGACTTACGGATGTCTTGGATTCTGCTGCAAGAAATGCAACCCCAATCAAGCGTACAATAAAGCGTGGTCCGCAATTCACATCTGTGGATATAGAGACCCTTGTCAGGGAAAAAAGGAAGTTGAGAAGACAATGGCAAAATAATCGTTCCCCAACCATCAAGGCCCAACTGCGGTTATGCCAGGAAACTCTACGCAACAAACTGAGACAGAAACACGACTCTGCAGTAGAAGGCTATCTTAACAGCCTAGATGCCACAAAAAACTCCAATTACAGCTTATGGAAGGCTGTAAGACATATGCAATGTCCTATAAGCCATGAATCTCCACTGAGACTGGAAAACTGTACCTGGGCCAAAAACACAAATGAAAAAATAAATGCCTTTGCAAGCCACTTGGAGAAAGTTTTCAAGCCCCATGATGCTGATACTTGTTCCTGTCGTCCAATTATTTCTGATACAGTTAACGATCCAATAAAATTTAAATTACCCCAAGTAAAATCAGCGATAGAAAATGTCAACATTAAAAAATCTCCCGGTCCTGACCGCATCACAGGCTCAATGATAAGAAACTTACCTACGTCTGCTTCAAGAATCTTGCTGCTCATCTTTAATGCGATATTACGAGTTGGCTACTTCCCCTCCTCTTGGAAGACCTCTACAATTGTTATGATTCCTAAGCCAGGAAAAGACGCCAGTCAAATGACGTCGTACAGACCAATCAGCCTACTATCAATATTATCAAAGCTATTCGAAAAAATATTCCTTTTAAGTATAACTCCCTATCTTAATGAACACGCAATCATTCCGGATCATCAGTTCGGATTCCGAGCAAGGCATGGTACAATCGAACAAGTGCATAGAATTGTTACCCAAATTAGGTCAGCGTTTGAGAGAAAAGAATATTGCTCAGCACTGTTCATAGACATTTCCCAAGCATTCGACAAAGTTTGGCATGATGGGCTGATCATTAAAATAACACGAATGCTTCCACAAAACACTCACAAACTCCTTGAGAGCTATTTAACTGGCAGAACTTTCATGGTTAGATCAAAAAACCAATACTCCCCCACCAAGAAAATATCTGCTGGTGTCCCTCAAGGCAGCATATTAGGGCCGTTACTGTATATAATATATACAGCTGATATGCCAACTAGCCCGAGCACACACACTTCTACGTTTGCAGACGACACAGCATTTATTAGTGTTAATCAGGACCCAAAAGTTGCATCGCAGCATTTACAGTCCCACATCAATGAACTAGAAGCCTGGCTAGAAAAATGGAAAATAAAGGTTAACCCGGCTAAATGTGCCCACTTAACTTTCACGCTCAGAAGACAAACGTGCCCTGCTGTAAAAATAAATAACATCACTGTTCCGGTAGAAAGCCATGTTAAATACTTGTGAATTCATATAGATAGACGCCTGACCTGGTCTCGTCATATTGAAGCGAAAATAACGGCTATGAAACTTAAAGCAGCTCAACTACATTGGCTAATCGGTCGAAACTCAAACTTGTCCTTAGACAACAAAGTTCTCTTATACAAGTCTATCATAAAGCCAATATGGACATATGGCATCCAATTATGGGGTACTGCATGCGCATCAAACATCCAGAAGCTACAAAGAAGACAGTCTAGGATATTACGGCAAATTGTCTGCGCCCCATGGTATATACGTAATGACATGATCCACAGAGATCTTAACATCGCTACCATCCAGGAAGAAATTAAAAAGTATTCAGACAAATACATTGATAAACTAATGGTCCATCCCAACTACCTCGCTCGGGATCTAATAAAGTTCAAAGGTCACCGGAGGCTGAAAAGATCCGACACTTTGAGCCTTGCAGGCTTTTTTGGCACTTGAATGCTATTAATTAGCGGTTACATTGGTAACGGCTAACAAATACAAATAAGAATTAGGATTAAGCTTTGAATACATATTGTAATTTTCGACAAGAAAGATTCAATAAAACAAAAAAAAAAAAAAAAAATATTTATTTATATTTTAATATTTTTGTATTTTTTTTAACAGTGAATAATACCTATTAAATAAGCGTGATTTAAGATTTTTTTAATATTTTTCATTTAAAATTAATATGAAATAATGATAAATTTAAATAATGGGCATACTTTTACAGAAATTTACTATGATTCTCAAACAACATTTTTCCATGTTAATTTTACATTGGTATTTTTTTCTGTGTGGAAGTCGGAACTAGCCATTTAAGTTATAAATTTTTGACACAAAAAGCGCATTATTCAGCGCATACAAAAATTGTTCGATGTAACGATAAGCTTTACCCACTAAATGTTTTGATACAGTTATTTATTAATATTCTCCCTTACAAACCTGCTTCTTAGTAAAGAAAAAAGTGGCACTTGAAATGTTATCTATCTATATACATATATAAAACAGGATGTGTGTATGTATGTATGTAACGTATGGACTCCAACACTGCTGGGCCAATTTTGATAAAATGTGCAGGGAATCTTCGGAATATTTCATTTTCATATTGCACCACCAATGACATACAGTGGCTCACAGCTTTTTTTATGCAGTGAGTTTTTTATTTTTAAAGCTCTGTAAAAAAAATCATCAGGAACTGAAAAAACAAGTTCGTATCATAAAAAAGAGCCACCTTATTATAAATCAAAAAATTTATTTAATTCCAAAAATGAACATTTCAATGTATTACTACTAAAAAAAAACAAAAAACACTCCTTTTTAAATCTCACAGCTAATTGTGCAGCCACTTATGGTTTTCAGAAGCTCAAAACAAAAAATGGAAACTACCCCATTTAATATTTGGTGTGATAGCCATTATTATCTATAACAGATTTAAGACGATTTGGCATAGAAGCGACCAGTTTTTGTGTAATATCTGGCGAAATATTTGCCCACTCCGTCATAAGGGTTTCTTTTAAATCGTTTTTGCTATGTTATTTTGTAATATTGACCATTAATTTTCTATAACGTTGAGGTCTGGCGACTGTGCTGGCGGTATCATCAAATGTGGGTAGTTATATATCAGCCAAGTTTGAACAACACTCGATTTGTGCTTTGGATCGTTATCCGTTATCAGCCAAGTTTGAACAACACTCGATTTGTGCTTTGGATCGTTATCCTGATAAAATCGAAAATCTGATTTTATACCCAGGCTATCAGCACTCTCCAACAAGTTGTCCTTAAGTATCTGAAGGTGCTTCAATATGTCCATGGTTGTTTCAATAAATGTTAATTTTCCGGTACCAGCAGCCGACATACAGGCCGAAACCATGACACTGCAACCCCCATGCTTCACTGTCGCCTTTAGGTTTTCTTTGTGAAGGTCTGTGTTTGAAAGGTCGTAAATTTCGTTAAATGCGCAATTTAAATCGTGTGGTAATACAAAACTAATGTTTGCTTAGGGCCAGCAACGTAGACCGGGTAAGCTAGTTTTTTTTTATAAAAGTTCTTCAGAGTTCTTTCACTTACATCATTGTTTTTCTGTACGTCTTATTGCGAAGCGCATAATTGTGCGCTTTTTTTTTTTAATGTACCTTTAGCAGTATTGCCAAAACTTGGAGACCAAAAATGGCTAAATTTACGGGGAAAAATGGCTAAAAATAGCAAAAAATGGGCTAAAAAATGGCTAAAAGCTTTTTTTTAATAAAAACACATTAAAATTCAATAACAAAACATAAATACATAATTCATTTAAAGTTGTTTACGATGAAATTGTTTAAGATCAATTTCTTAAATAAGAATAAACGTTATTTAATATTTTGAAAGATATTTAAAAAATTATATCATCGATAAATTTTATGTCGTTATTGTTCATCTCATAGGAATCACTCGTGCGTATAAGTTTAAAATAATTTGAATGTAAATCATAATCACGACTACATTTACCCAACCTTTTGATTCCTGATCTACAATAAAAAACAAGTTAGAAAATATAGTCAGTCAACCCTGGCTATATGATACCACACCTCATTAGAACCTGTGTACCAAATTTTATTAAATGATCTGCGAATTAGCGATCTGTACTTTACGCACAAGGTTTACATGGTCAGCCAGCCAGCCGGACAAACATCGTTAATTCGACTCAGAAAGTGGTTCTGAGACAATCGGTATACGAAAAGGTGGGCTAAGGACCAATATTTTAAGGTGTTACACACATCAGCACAAATGCATAGTACCCTCTCCACTATTGTGGTGTTGGTATAAATATTTCATTGATAAAATCGAATTAACGGTTGCTGAATGTAACCTATTTCTCAAATTACTTTTAACGATGTTTACTTGGCGAAATACCCTCTCTACTTCAGCATTAGACCATGAAACTTTATAGTCAATTCTGAAATTTCTAAAAAAAATTTGTTGCCGCCTGCATCTCTTTATTGAAATACTTGCAACCAGAAAGAAACACCGATGTTTGTGTTGATCCATTTTATAAATTTAATATTGAAATACTGTTCCTTTATTTTGAAAGATGTTTCATCATCATCGTTTATAGCGATTTTCAACATTTGTAAAAGTTATGATTTAAATTAAAGGCGTTTTAATTGTTAAAAATTTTTATTTTGCTTTTATAAATTTTTATAATAAAATAATAATTATTCTAGATACTATATTTAATTATTTAAAGCACACTTGCCTGTATTAAATATTAGTTTCGGTAGAGAAATTTGTACATAAATTTATTTAAAAAATTAAAGCGGGAATTCTGAAATCCCGGGAATATGATTTTTAATTCCGGCTTCCCCGGGAATCTAAAAAGTGCGGGAAAAAGAAACAATAAATGGTCCGTTTGTTAACTTTTCCAGTAAAATGAGTAAATTTTTGGCAATTAGAAAATAGCTCTTGCACAAACAAGTAAGCATAAAAACAGATGATCATAAAAAAAACTTAAGATGGAGGTCCATATTACGCGTTTTCGCCTCCACGCAGTGCATTCTTTTCTAACCTTACTTGCGTTCTTACATTTAACGCTTTTTATGCAGCAGCAGCACAAGTAAAAATTAATTAAATTTGTCAAAATCAGCTGATTTGTTCGAACGCTTGCAAAAGTAGAAAGTAACCCTACTTTTCGCCTCAAGGCATCTACGCTTTTGGGCATGTAACTTGCTACGTATAACAGATTCTACTTTTTTGACAGTTGCGTATGCAGCGAAAAAGCGAGTAACGCGTGGTGTGGACCTCCAGCCTTATTGTTCTATAATATGTTTTTTTTTACGTTTAAAATAAATATTTTTAGTTTTTGCTGCAATTCTAACCCCGGGTCTACACTAAAGATAAATATCTCAGCAAGTTTTCAATAACGTCGACAGAATAACAGAGCAATATTTCTTATTGCTAAGCTTATGTTAAAGGCATGGGAAAACGGATATATGTTAACTCATAATTAAAAAAAAAATCAAGGAAGAAGGTGCAGTGTAAAAACTCACGCCATCTTGCAAAAATAATTTTTAATAATATAAATTCTTTCTTATTCGACTTTATTATTTAAATGTATATTAATTTAAGTTTAAGGTGTTGTTTTAAGTAAAACTATAATTTTTATTAAATTTTTTTTTTGTTAAAATAAAATTAATATTATCAAAAAGTAATTTCAATTTTTGGGAATACAAGATTTAAATTTTCAAAAGATTTTGTGCTTAATTCCCAGTTTTTATTATTGATAAAAACACTTGAAATTTATTGTTGATGGGATAAGCTATTCCTATGCGCATTTCACTGAAGGAATAAAACTATTAAAGTATAAAAGCTTTTGAGGATTGTAATTTGACTTAGAATACACATTCGAATAGTATGAAAATTTATATAAATAAAAAAATAGTTAAAAATATTAAATCAAATTTTATTCCTTTGACCTTTATTTATTAAAAATATTTTAATTTTAGTTTTTTATGTCCTTTTAACGTACAAGTGAATTATTTTGTACGGTGTTTTGAAAACTATTAGCGTTTATTAAAAATATAAATAAAAGCATTAGTTAATTTGTTTTTGTTGTTAAAAAAATTGCACAAACATTTTTTTATTACAATTAGGGGTCAAAAAGTAGAATTTTATTATTATTGAAACATGCTTTTGTTTTCTGCTATATTTTACTGGCAAAAATTTGTTTAGTTAAGAAGTTCAGGCTTTTAGTGGGACAACTTTCACTTTAACTCTTTCAGTAGATGCTCTTTTTTGCAAATTAACGCGTTAACGCAGTTCAGTAAAATCCAGTACAAATTTTTGCAAATGAACACAGCTATTGTAAATGATCCTTATGTGAATCTTTTTTTTTAATTGCCCTAGTGACAAATCAGCTTTGTATTCAAAACATTTTAGAAATAATTTTTTGAACATATGAATGAATAATATATGAATCCATTTTCAATCGCTCAAGTGATAAATCAATTTTTAATCATCAAAAGTGATCTGTGTAGACTAATTAAACCACAAATTATCACCCAAATGCTAGCTGGGTATGACTGTATTATATAACCCTGTATAGGTCACTACACACTATCCTATTTAGTCGTACGATATGTCAAAAAAATCGTGTGTGTTCATAAAGTACGATAGTGTGGCCTAAAAATTTAACTAAATGACAGATTTTTTTGACAAGTCTGACCGACTTGCAAAAGTTTTTAAAAATTTTCATAAAATGATAGTTTCTATGCGATCAGAGTTGTATTTTCTAATACAGCTGATAAGAAAACAACAATGTCGGCTGCATTGATTTAAAGCATCTTTTTTGTGTAATAGTGTGGCACCTGTAACAGACTTTTGTTGCGATTTTTTTTGAGTGTGATAAAAATTTGTCAGATTTTCCAGTGAATGAATCGTACGATTGTGTAGGATAGTGTATTACGACCTTAAGCAGCATGGCCACACACATACTTTTGTGATTGTGTTAGTAATAAAAAACTCACACGTGTCCCAGTTGGCCATGTCTGAAAGACAACGTCAACGACGCGTACAAGACCCATAGTTAATCCCTGACGACATGTTGGTGACAGCTTATGCAAATCGTCGACGACTTTTTCGAACAAAGGGCACTTAAGTCGTACACGACAATGTGAGCGACATTATCATGCACATTGCCGTTAATGGTTATATGGGTAACAATGTGGTTAAACCTGCCATTGGCGACTATATAAACGACTTTTTTCTCATAAAGTCGATAATGCCCGATTAGCGACATTACCCTAATAGTATCGTTGATGGCAGTATGGTGGACACCATTTAGATTTGCCGTTATATCCAGGATAAGGGGAACGGGTAAAGGGGCCTTCCTTGAGAATATCGATACTAAAAGGTCAAAAAGGCTTCCTGACGACTACAGTATATTTTTGGCGGGTGTTCTAGGGATTTTGAATTGGTAAGAGTTAGCATTGTTCGGGCTCGGTCACTACATATGTAAGTGGACAGCTCTTAGGGCTTTAATGGGCTGTGAATTCCAAACTATTAAATGATTGTTAAAGAGCTCTAAGGGAAATATTAGGAGAGTTTGTAGTGAGTGTATGCTAGGAACCTGATCACTGCAACATCACCGCTAATGAAATGGCCGATGAGTTCAAGAGACTAAGCTCGAAAATGGGGGATACTGGCTGTGTGGAGACAGTCAGACATCCAATAGGCTCTTGATTAATTAGGGAATGGGTTCTGAACTTAACCTATGTATGGCAATTTAGTCATCAGGAATATTAATTTGTTTGTGCTTTTTGGCCCATCAATTCACGTAGGCCCAATTTCACAATTGAAGCATAGCCGGGAATAACGTTGTTCTTATTATCAGAAATAATGATAATAAAAGCAAAATATCAAGAAATTTTAAATTACGTAAAAATTTACAGTTTTTAATTTTGTTTTAGTAAAGGACAATTTAAGCGAACATAGCATGCATTTTGTCGTCAAAGTGGTTTGAAACACGACAAAATGCATGCAATGGTCACTTACGTTGTCCTCAATAAAGTATTATCCAAGACAAGTTTAAAAAAATGTCCTAAAGACTTCTTCGACGACATTAGCGTCTATGACCATTTCGCCAACTGGGATGTCAAGAAAATTAAAATATTACCAACACATAAGTAAATTTAATATGTATACCAAATTAAATGCATATGTATGTATGTAAATCAGTGTTGCCGTTTGGTTACATTTGTTAAATTTTTCTTATCTTTTAAATTCCCGATGTAACATGTAAAATTTTGCAATATTTGGCCAAATTTTCGTAACTTTTGGTACATGGCACAGAATAAAATAAAATTTAAAAAAACACATTGTGAAAACGAAAACCCTATATTTTGAAATAAAATAAATACCCAACAGTATGAAATAACTCCCAAAGCAAAAATGAACTAAAACCCCATTAGTAGAAACTTATTGCATATTAATGATTTAAGTCCACATTTTTAAAATTAAACAAGTCCCCACATTAAAAAACTTATGTGTAAAATTTTAAATCTCCGAATAAATATATAAAATTCGCGGCTATGCAGAGACGGTATTATATGATATTATATTTAAAAAAAACTCAACAATAAGGTTAAATAAGCAATTTATATTTTCCTCGTGAGGCAAATTTAGAAAGTACAGTCTTTCTTCTGTCATTGTTGATCAGAGCCATGTTTTTATTAGACGACGGGTAGGAAATGACCTCTCTCTCGTAGCATTTCTGGGCAAGTTTTTTATGGCATATGCCATTTCTTCAATTTTTTTTTTTAAAGCAATTTTTGGTCCAGCTTGCCAAAGAATACCTTTTTGCAACATAGAAAAAAAATTTAAAATAAGCTTAGCGAATACGAGGCAGAATCTATTCGAAATGCTAACTGAATAATGCAAAAATCGGGCGTAAAAAGTATTTTCAATGCATCTGCTCAAGCCTCTTGAAGTTACAAACGAAAGGGATTTCTATGAATGAAGGCTTTGGCTTAATTGACAGTGCTTAGGAAAATAATACAAGATGTCAGTAAAAAAGATTTTGTTGAAATGTTTAAAAAACGTTTTAGATCGTAATACGTGTGGTAAATTTTTCAATACTCCTGAAAAATCTATATGGCTTGGCATTTCAATTTATAAAAGTTTTAATCGATTTTCTCACAATTTTGTTTTAATGAAAGTGAGACGGATGAATTTATTGACAACCTTTCTTCATCTGAACTTTTAGTGTTCAAATATGCTCCAGTTACATCTTGCGATGTTCAAAGAGTGTTTTTCATTTATACAACTGTTTTATGTGATAACAGGAGATTATCAGGGGTGTTCTAGAATTCGAAGACTCAAAACGCAAGAATTTTAAACGTCGTTCTTTAATAAGATTTCCCTGAAAAAAAATTTTATGACTTATTATTATATTATATTATAAAAATATTTCTTTAAAAACAAAATTTTTTAACAAAAATTAGATTAAAAGTGTATTAAAAACAACATCCAAATTCTTGCGTTTTGCCCCCAGAATTTTTTTTTTTTTTTTTTGCAATTTGAAAAAACATCCCAGCAAAAACTTACATTGCAAAATAATGAGTTAAGAGGCTAATATAACGGCTCTACAATACTTATACATTGGCATTTTTACTCATTATTTTAACACGGTGATGTCATTGGAGGCAAGTACTTACCACCCTCGCTTACAAATAGGGAGTTAAATAAGTCATTACCACATTCTCGTACAAATAGGGAGTAAAATATTCCTTTTGGTGTTGCATTGCAATACTGCGTTTATGAAGTCAGCCATATTCATACCCAATAACCTAGAGAACGATATGAATTCAAAGTCGATATGCAGGATTGTTCTGGAAATCGAAAACGCAAAATGCAAGAATTTGGAAGTTGGTTTTAATACACTTTTAATAAATTTTTTTTAATTTTTGTTATAAAATTCTATTTAATAGAGAAATATATCTATAATATTTGTCATGTAATTCTCTTATTACAGAAACCTTATTCAAAACTAACTTTTAAAATTCTTGCGTTTTAGTTTTTAATTTTTCATATTTAAATTATTTACAAATTGGTTTTTTATTTATAACAAAAAAAAAAACAAATTGTAAGAACAAATATTTAAAATCAATTTGTATTAGATTTGAAAGCATTTTATTATGACTGACTTAATTATAAATTTTGTTAATCAACTCATACACAAGTACTTATTTATCAGATTATATGTCACCCATTACTAAACTACTTCTATGTAATGCAGATGGTATGAAGTAGTCATTGAAAAGTAAGTTGTTCAGTAATCGCAAGTCATTACCAAGTTTTTGCTGGGAAACTATTGTCCTTGCAAAAAAAACTTAATAAAAAAAGATTCTTAAATAACATGTTTATTTTTGCCATTTTTCGTGCCATTTTTATACTTTTTCGTGCCATTTTGCCAGCTATTTTTCGTGCCTCTTTAAAGTTGTCCTGCTGACGAGCATTGAAACGAAAATTTGATATATTTTTCTTAGATTTCGGTAGATATCTTCATCACAGTTTATTAAAGCATCTACAACGTTATCTAATAGATTTTCAGATATTTTCCATGTTTGTTGCTAATGTAACAGTTCAGACTCAAGTTAAGATGTTAGTTGGTGTTTATCTATCTCTTTTATCAAACATAATCAGCTAATCAGCTAGTTGTGATTTTAAAAGTTTTGTATCTGTATTTGACTTGATTACACTTTGAGGTAGAAGTTTAGGTATGCTCAATATTGGGAAACGTGTTTTGAGATCTTCTAAAATAAATTCAATAAGAGGAATGTAACCTACAACTCGGTAGTAATCTTTAACATTTTGAATGGGATTGGAACCTCGATTTGAATGCAGATAACTTTAACTTTTTTAAAAATCGCTTTAAATAGTTCTTCAGCTTTGTTGCTTTTCTCTTCAAGGCACATGATTTAAGTTTTGATAAGGCTTAATACTTTTTGAAGATCTATATCGTGCTTTTGTAAAATGATACTAAGCGGATGTGATACAATAAGTATCACACATAAAATGAATTCAAAAGTTCTAAGCGAGTTCCTTAATATAAGGCTTTTGATTAAGTATCTCTACCCTTCCACTCAGATATTTTTTCAAAGCTTCTACTATATGATGTACACTTGTTGCAAAGTGTAAAATTGAGTCGTGGCGGTCCAACCATCTTGTCTCGCATAATGGAGAGAGTTTGGCTCCCAAATACTTTGCTAAAACTGCGTTTCGCTTAGGATGATTATATTTAAAAAAATTTGTCGTTTCTTTAACAAATGATACAACTTATTGTATTAATGGCACTTTGTTGCTTTTTAGAATTGAGTTGTTTGATTTATGGGAATAGCAAGGCGTTTGTTTTGCATTTGGCCAGAATTTTATAACAGCTACATTTTCTGCTGACGTCAGAGGACACCCATCTGTTCCATTTCCTACAAAATTTTTTAGGTCAAGACTAAAATTTGTCAAAACTTTTAGAGCTATTGATGATAGTGCCTTCGCATCAATTGATACATCACATTATCAATATCCTTTGAAGCCTCTTAAAATGTGTTTACAACAAAGCCAATAAATGCTTTCCTAATAATTTGTTGTTGTAAGTTGAAATATCTTTAAGATAAGGAAATCTGAGTTTTCCCCGAAAATCTGTGTTTTCGTCAAAAATTATCGAATAGAATTTTGATTTATATAACTGTATATGGGCTACTTCAAATTTTTTGAGCACCTGCTGAAACCGACATGCTATGGCTCTTATTTCGTTAAGTTTAATGAATTGAAAAAACGTTGTACAGGGTTTGGATGACTATACTTGAAGGATATGACGTGCAAAGTTTTACGTTGAAAAGTCCTCACCTTAAGAATTTGTGGTCATCTAAAATTCGAAAAATTAAAAAAACGACTTGAAACTTGCAAGAGTTTTTTCGTTCATTCCGTTTGCTTTGTAATAGTTTTAAGCTTTCAGATCCAAACCCATACAAAATATAGTCACTAGACTTGGAGGATATATCCACTAAAAAAAAAATTTTGATATCGCTGCTGGGTGAAAAGTTGCATGGTGTTTTAAAGTGGAACCAAAATTTTCCGAATTTTGAAATTTTTGAAGATTTTACATAGAGTTTTTGCGCCGTTTAATAAAAATGAGTTTTAAGCGCAGAATTAAAAAAACTGCGTAATTTTATAAAGTTTGAGGTGTATCAAGTTGGTGTCAGCGCACCAATAACGTATCACGGACATCACAAACTTAAAAGAAATTAGCGTAAATTTTTTAAAAATGTATCTTTTTTGCGTCTGACAATCTGAATTGCCTTTTAAGTTGGCTAGTGTATTGCGTGACGTGAGTAACTTCGTAAAGGGCACCTCCGAGGCGAAAACGCACTTTAAAATTTTTAAACGCAAAAATTTTATGAACTTTTGAAAATTTTTGCAGAAAAACAATTTATTTTTAAGCTTTTTTTATATCAAAACATGTCATGGGAACATGTTTAGGTATCTCAATAGATTCTTCGCGACGGACTTAACTGATAAAGTGCAAAAAAAAAAATAATTTTTTTCAACCCTGGCGCGTGCAGCGGCAGTTTTTTCCAAACACATTTCGCTTTGTGACAACTGAAGCGCTGTATCAATTCCGCTCAAACGTACATCGAATGGAAGACTTTACTGAGCTTGATACTAAAATTGAAAACGCACCAAAAAATTTCAAGGATTTAAAATTTTATGGAGGAAACAAAATGTTTCTAACCTTAAAAAGCATCCTTGTATGAAAAAAAAATTTGCGCCGTGTGATAAAAATGATTAACGCTAACGGATTTCACATGCTCAAATATCGGTTTATACACACGCAAATCAACATTGATGTCAGACAAAAAAAAAAAAAAATGTCTAGGTGTCGTAAATTTTTGAAGTTGCTCATATACAGAAAACTTACATAAACAAATCGCTTCAATCCCGAACAGGGCTAAAAATCGCGAATGATTGCAAAATTGGAAGCAATCCCTTCCATTTATTTCAAATCGGCAAAAAAAAAAAAATGTCGGAGCATAACATAAAAAGTATTAAAAAAATGAGTTATAATGATGAAGAACCAACTTTTTTTCAGGTGTTAAAAACTGGAAAATTCATTCCATAAACTTGACCCCTTTTTTTTATTGAAATATCCTTTTTTGACCTCTTTTTCTGGAAAATCCACTTTTTGTGACCCTAGTTAGCAATGGCAGTATTTGTTATACCATACAGGAGAACATATTTAGAAAAGCTTAAGTTAGCGATTCGGTATTTTGGAGTTCGGTATTTTATGTTTCGGGCATATAAACCCAACCTTTTAAAATAAAAACTTAAATTAATTAAAAAATATTAATTTGGACTTAATTCATTTACAAAATTTGGGGACTTATTTCATAAAAAAATACGCCATCACAAAATTAAAATTTATTTCATAAAAAATCAACAACCTCCCTAAAAGTTGTTGTTGTTATTCTCTATATAAAAAATGTATTCTTAGTTGTATTTTTGTTCAATAAATGAGTTTGTTGTCATGTTTTTATCACTGAAACATGGAATGTCAAGTGATCAAACTGTTGAAATCGATGTCTTCAGGCCAAGAACTCACTGAGTTATAAAGGGTAAAAATTTGACATTTTGGACAAACAGGTGTTTGTTCTCATCAATGTAATTTGGGTACGTTGCGCATAAGTAAAGTTTAATGTTCGTAAATGCATCTCTTGTAAGAAACTTGGCATTACTCTCATATGTAAAAAGTTTTTTTAATGCAGTGATGCCGCAGCTCTGCAGCAAATGTTGGCAATTATTGCTTCAGTTAATTTTCTGATGCAATAACTTTCAACATAAAAGAAATCATTTTATTTTTCTTTTTTACGCTTTTTCTTGTTATTTATAAGAAAACTATTTCTTTTTGGTTCAATATTTTCAGTAAAATTTACCATCGCTATTGTTGATAACATTTTTAGTATTGTTTTATGTTCGCTTATAAAACCTTTTCCATTTAGCTCGTGTTCAAAAATTCAAATTTTGCACAGCTGTTGTGCAGTAACAAAGCATCAGCGTCACAAGCGCAACTGATGATCACGCATCAGCAACAAAATTTTGAATCACTGCAGCAGTGATGCACAGTTTTGATTCATTTACGAACGTACCCTTTATTACCTTTTGTTCTTAGCAAAATTTGTCCCTAGAAGCTGAGATAGCT
Source organism: Pollenia labialis (assembly GCA_949318255.1). Classification (NCBI taxonomy): domain Eukaryota; kingdom Metazoa; phylum Arthropoda; class Insecta; order Diptera; family Polleniidae; genus Pollenia; species Pollenia labialis. The sequence goes on from OX439140.1 coordinate 52,952,464, forward strand.
ATTTCATCAATCTTTTTTTTCGAAAGTATTGTGTCAAAACTACTACTATCCAACATGACTAACCTTGGTGCAAATTTCATCCCAATCGGAAGACATCGGGTTCAAAAGTTGGATCACTTGACATGTTTGCTTGTAGAGGTAATCTCCGTAACCGCTGACCCGATCTTTATGAAAATACAGTATATTACTGATGGTCTGGGAGGTGCTATAGACCATATATTTTTTTAAATTCTAAGTGGGCGGGGCACCTCATATACAAAGACATTATAGATTTATGTATATCTGATTTTGTAGTACGAATATCTTGGATATCAATACACAAAATCTAAAACAATCTGGGCTGGACTGGAAAAGTGGGCGTGACACCTCCTATATAAAGACATAGGTAATATCTGTAACCGTTAAACCGATTTTTATGAAACGTTTACAGTACATTATTGATGGTCTGCGAGGTGCTACAATAAATTAAAACGTTTGTTCCAGGTAATTTTTACTAATACATACATAAGAACCGCTGGATTGGTTGGCACTAAACTTTAACAATAAATTTGTTTAGTCTGGAACCAGGCTTCTCTAAAGTGTAATCGCGAAAGGTGGCGCGGTTGTCGTGATATTTAAATTTTTTTAATTTATGGTACAATTTGGCTGAAATTCACAAAATACATTTGTTTAACAAAATTAAGTTTCCTGATAAAATTTTTACCCCGTAGATAGCGATGGATTCCAGTCATCAATATTATTTGGAAAATCCCAGGCAAAGCCGGGGACGAAAAGCTTATATTTTATAAAATTATTAAGGGTCCTCATTATACCGTGCATTTTTACGCCCTCGTAAATGAACTGTCAACAATTTTATGAGAATACATTTACACAAAATTGGTAAATTTGCCAAACAATTTTGTCTCGTAAACATGCGCTGTTCAATTGTGCATTTATACAAACAGTACTTGGCAGTACTTCTAATAAAACATTGTGTGATTTTGGAACAGAATGATGAACAAATGGCATTGCGTAACGAAAATATTCTCCAGCTGCAAGAACATAAGTGAACTCCTCCAAAATTTCCTCTTCTGCCTTACGTTGGTTATCTTTTAAATACATACAAAAAAATCTAGAGTGTTTACATACATATTTATATAAAATTAAACAAAACAAATTTAAGATTACCGTCGTGTTTTCCAAAAAAAATCAAGTATTAGCATATCACAAACAACAACTTCTTCAAATAATTTGAGTAGTTTAGTCTTTTGTAGAGTTTTTTTCCCCGGAGTTTTTCGATCCCGCTCCATATAAATAATACAAAGTAAATTTGTTTTAAATTAATCAAAATAACTTTTTTTTTAAAAGCGTAAGGGAACTTGTTTACAAAGTAAGTAAAAGTAATGCCTAAATAATACAAAAATTTATTAAAGGTTGAAAGAGGAACTTGAATTATTAGCTGCGTTCGAGAACACAAAAGTTTTTACTATTTTTTACTAAACTTTACTGCATTTTACTAAATTGCGTTCGCGTACACAAAATACAGTAAATGAGAACACAAATTGAGAGCGTACAGTGACAGTTATTGTCTGAGTATTTACAAATGTTTACTGCAGAAATTTTTGCAGTAAAATTTAGTAAAACAAGAAAACATATGTTTCAAAAGGTAAACAAACAAAAGTAAAAAACAAAAAGCTTACAAATTGTGAAAAAATTGTTAAATAAAAGAAAAGTTTAAATAAAAATTAAACCAAAACAAAAAGTGAATAAATATTACTTAATTAAACTTGTTTGTGAAGCATTTATTTGGCTAAATACCAACTTTTGAAACTTTTTTTGTTATGTTTATTATTTAGAGTTGTAAAAGTGTGAAGTATTTGGGTACTTAAGTGATCAATAGCAAAAAAAATTTTCATGTTCTTTTGAATAAATTTACCCGCCACAAATTAGTAAAATCGAATAAAATAAAAAACAAAAAAAATATGAAAGATTACATAAAATAATTTGTTTGTATTTTCCACAAATGTTCGTGTTATACAATGAATTTAATCGAGTACTGATAAGAAAACGAGTTAAGTAGTCAAAAGTGTAAACATTTTTTAACACATCAATTATTTGTCATCAGCTGTTGCCTTTATTTTACAAATTTTATAAATTTTGCATTCGCGTACTTTTTTGTACGACAGCTTTTTGTGAGAGCAAATTTTTCATTTTACTCATTTACTGCATTTTACTGTAAAAGTTCTCAAACGCACCTATTATTACCTTACGCTTTTATATGTAAATTTCGAATCATTATGTTCTAGATACAAGATAACATAAGCATAACAATTTAATTCATAAAACAATAATAAAAACAAACAAGAATTATGGTACTCAAGTTATGAGATCAAAAAGTAAATTCATAAAACAGATAAAATATTTTAAATAAATATATTAACATTTTTCAACAGCTTAGGAAATAACATTAAGACGCACTCAATGCGTTTAGAAAGTCGGCCAAGGGTATATTTCTCGTTTTATTTACTTATTACCATGTTTCCGAAAAATTTCGTTCACTTTTTTACCGAGATTGGACAAATAGTTTAAAGTGCAAAAGTTTAAAGTTGTTGCATATTTCTAATTCACAGTCCGAAGTAATTTTTCTTTTTGATAAACAACGTCTATATCAGTCAAATGTATGTCAAGGTTGATGCAAAAAATAGCATCAAACGGACTTCTTCTTACAAGATCCACCTGTAATCTTTAGGACAATGTGTTTTTAAAATTGTATGTTGTAGTATCTTACACGTGTCACCTTATAAACATATCGTCATATCTCAAAAATTTTTTTTAATTTTAAGTTAATTAAGCAAAGTGTTCCTTCATACTTTCTCTTAAAATTTATCTCAAACTGAACCGAAGTTATAGCAAAATATATCTTTAAATCGGTACATTTTGAAATCTTTAATCGCATTTTGCCAACCTCGATTTTTTTTCTAGATATGACTTTGCTGCAATAGTAATATGCGATATTTTTGGATATCTCCTATTTTTAAGACTTGTCCATGGACAATTAAAATTTACTGCCTGCATCTTATTTTGAATTTATGTTCTTTATTAACTCTTCACTTTACTAAATTTACTAGTTATCAACTGTTGCACGGCACATTCTGCTTTTAGTGGATTTATTGCGTCAGTAGACATTGATTTACGAACGTACTCACTTCTTGTTATTGATCTAATCGACAACCCATCAACAGATGCTAATTTTTAGAGAATAGAAAACTAAATTTCAAAGTATAAATAGCTTTTTTCTGAAACTATGAGGAACTTTTATTTCCCGGGATCCCGCAACAAAAATCCCGGGAAAACGGGAAATAAAATAATTGAAATTCCCGGGAAAACCCGGGAAAAAACCCTAGTCTTTTGGCTTTCTTTAGGCCTTTTTAAAAACAAATTTTGCTTTTTAGGCACAAATTTTAACTTTTATTTTATTTTTAATTTTTTTTGTATTGACGTTTCTTGCCAAGTAACATTTAGTGTTTACAATTACACAAAAGTAAAAAGGGGCTTCATGAAACAAGTCTCGTAAGTTTGCGCATTTGCACAAATGGCAATTTTAAGCGACATCATGAGGACCCTTATTATTTTAAAAGAAATATTTAAAAATTTAACTTTTGACGAAAAGCGTAACTTTTTTGGACTTTTTAAAGGCCTGCTTAAACATTATTTTGATTCAATTACTATATACTCTTTTCTAACTGTTAAACAAGACCGCATGGAAGACCTCGGCTCTTTCGTATAAAAGATAAGATACACATTCCACATTCGCTTCTATGAGAAGGGAGTAGAGAGGAGTAACATTTTTTGTAATGTTTTTTTGCACTAGCAAAAGCAAAATAATTTTTTACCATTTTTATGTACCTGTTAAAAAAGCGAAAGCGGAAAGTATACTCCGCTATGACAACATGTAAAAAGATATGAGTAGGGAGTGGAGCGAGCAGGCCTTGTATATCCTAATGAAGGAGTACTTAGGCCTTCTAGATGGCATCCGAAATCCTTTTTCCGCTGGGAAATCGTGTGAAAATGATGTTATCTAACTTTCATGCGAAATGGGCTTTTTTGGCCCTCTCTTTTTATTCAGTTTGTAGAAAAGAGAAACCTTTTTAACAATACAGTTAACACACTGCCTTATTCCCATTCTCAAATACATGTTTATGTACATAAGAAAATGTACAATAAAAATGTATATGCGAGTAGATCCGCTGATTTTGTATTAGTTAAACTTGTTGTTTGTTCATTTGTTGTTAAAATAACGTGTGTCTTTAGTTAATTGGTCAGGAGTGCTATTTTCACTTTTTATTTAACATTCTGTTTTAATTCTCATAACATTGCCAACGTTAATCGGTTTAAAGTTGTTTAATGAATTTATACAGAAGCTGTTTTATTTGCTCTTTCATACAAAATTATGTATTAGGGAATTGATTTAATCGGACTTAAATCGGTTAATCGTTCGATTATTAATCGGCTAACCAATTAATAAAGTTTTTTTTTATAAATTAAGTAATTTCAATAAATAAAAATGCATAAATTATTTATTATTTGGAGTACACAACAATCTATATGAATAATACATCGGGTTAATATGCAAATCTGCTTAATCCAATTTTTAAGTAAAGTGAGATTTTGATGCCGTATGGTAGAGAGAGATACGGCTCGTTGGCCGGCATGTACTTTTTCTTCAATTTGACTCTTAGAGTGTGTAAAAATAACTATATTTTTGGTTTTCCTCTCAAGCTGCAAATATGAAATATAAGAAGTTTTTTGTCTCTCCTGCAAAATGTGCTGAACAGTGCTGCCACGACCAAAAAATTGTTTTTAACCAAAATGTAAAAATAACACAATCAAACTCAATATAAATATTTATAACAACAATATTTTATTTGCAGTTAAGTTATTTATAATAATAAGGGTCCTCATGATATCGTTTATAAAGCTGGGATCACACGATTGCCGCAATGCACCAATTTTCACACTTTTTAATACCCCAATCGTGTGACCGCACAACCAAATGGCTCATGTACCAATCGAGGACAATATTGTGCTTACTTTTACCAATCAAATGCAACCCTGGTGCGGCAATCGTGTGACTGTTTGCTATGCAACCGCGCGTCAATAAAAATGACAAAAATGCACCAATATTTATTGTGTTCTTGTGCGGCAATCAAACAACACAATACGCGCCAATATTTGCCTTTTTTTTATTAAATTTACTTTTTTGTGTTTCTTTTAGTAGGTAATGAAAATAAATATGTATGTATTTATTTATTTTGCATTTAAATTTTTTTAAGTATGTATGTTCACAAGCATATTGAGCTTTTCTGTGCGAATATTTTTAAGATATTTCTATTCGAACCTAAACATACGAAATTGTTGAACAGACTGTTAATTTTTGGAATATCTTAAAAAATTAAATAAAACTATTCAACAATAATTTGTTTAATTATATGTTTTGTATCATTTATCATTTAATTTTGTTCAATGAACAATCTAACAAGAACTTTCAAACAAATAAAAAAGCTACCACAACAGCTGTTTTCGCAGTTAATATACATACATAAGTAAGAACAATCGTGTGACTGTTCTGCGGCAATTGTTGTAACCATTTCGCTTTGTACCAACTAGCGGCAATTAAATTTGTATAAAACAGGGCAATCGTGTGATTTGAGAAAATTTGGTTGGGGCAATTTCATTATTGTGCGTCAATAAAGCACAATAATAATTGTGTCATATTGGTGCATTTGCGGCAATCGTGTGATCCTAGCTTAAGTCTCGTAATCTGTGCAAACTGTGCATTTTTACGCCCTCGTAAATGAACTGTCAAAAATTGTATGAGAATTCATTTACACAAACTTGGTAAATTTGCCCAACAATTTTGTCTCGTAAACTTGCGCTGTTCAATTGTGCATTTATACAAACAGATCTTTTAATGATTTTAACGTCGTTTTCAATGAAAAATCCAAGTGTCTATAAATCACAAACAATAAATTCTAGCAATAATTTCAGTAAATTGGTCTTTTGGCTTTCTTTGAGCATTTTTAAACGCAAATTTCTCATACATACATATTAATCACAAATTTAAACACAAATTTTTATATTTTTGAATTTTAATTTTTAATTTATTTTTGTATTGACGTTTCTTACAAACTGACATTAATTGTTTAAAATTACACAAAAGTAAAAAAAGGGGCTTCATGAATCAAGACTCGTAAGTTTGCGCATTTGCACAAATGGCAATTTTAAGCGACATCATGAGGACCCTTAATGTATTTAGCCACCTAAACCTCTGTATCGATTTTTTTTAAATGTTAACAGTATGTTACTGCTGGCCTGGAAGGTACAATAGGCCTTATTATAAGTGTTTAAAGTTTTTTGTGGAATTGGCACTGCCCTAACAAAGCTAACACTTATTTTCGTCTATTTAAAAAACTGTATGCGTTAGAGCCAGTGTTGCCCAGACTTGGTGACCAAAAATGGCTAAAAACATTCTTAAATAAAAAAACACATTAGTATTGAGAACAAGTTGTAACAAAAGAATAAACGTAAATAAAATATTTTAGCAATTAAAAAATTAAATCATGGATAAATTCGATGTCGTTATTGTTCATCTCATAGAAATCAATTATGCCATCAGTTTTATATATTTAAATCAAAGGTAAAGCATAATCATGACAACATGTACCCAACCTTTTGAGGACAAATCTACAATAAAATATAAAAAAAAATAACAAATGTTTTATTGTTATGGTAAAAATATTTACCTAATTGTTAGAATCGAATTAACGGTTGCTTAAGGTAACCTATTTCTCAAATTACTTTTAAAGATGTTTACTTGGGTAAATACCCTCTCAACTCCAGCGTAAAGCTACGGTCACACTTGTCAAATATTTGACGAAAAAAACGGAACCAACAAGCTAACTAAATAATAATTTCCCTTAATTTCAATATTAATTTGTATTATAATACCACATCTTACACAAAACAGTTTTTTTGCTATGTCTAGTAGTATAATTAGTGTATTTTGTGATATTAAGACTATGTTAAATCTCACTTACTATTAACAAAAGTAGTGGTTACGCTTATTTGGTCAAATATTTAATAAGTGTGACCGTAGCTTAAGGCTATGGAAATGAAAGCAACTTCATAGTAAATTCTGAAATTTCCAAAAGTTTTTTGTTGACATCTGCATATCTATATTGAAACACTACCGACCAGAAAGAAACAGCGTTGATTGTATTGATCCTTTTTATAAATTTAATATTGAAATACTGTTCCTTTTTTTTGAAAGATGTTTCATTATCCTCTTTGATAGAGATTTTCAACATTTGCAAAAATTGTTAATTGTTTATTTTGTACTTAGCAATTCTATAATTTTTATTAGAACAAAAAAATTATGGCTAAACAAGTTGAAAAATGGCTAAACTCATTTTTTAATGGCTAAACAAGGTTAAAAATGGCGACATCTAGCCACTAAATGGCTAAATTGGCTACACTGGTTAGAGCTTTTAAACTTTTCAAGAATCAACGGACTATAAATCTATGTAGATTATTATTAGGTTTCTTATTGCTTCGGTAGAAGTAGAGAAAATGATACCCCAGATCAGTGATGCTATATTTTTTAAAGCACCTACACAGCCCAAAAAATTTTTACTTCTTTTCCCTATGTCCATTTTTTTAGAAAAAAATTGCTACAAAAAGGGATTTTCCCTACGTATAACATCACTGCCCCATATAGTGGTTATTATTTACAGAATATATAGCTTATATGGCTTAATTGATAATCGGCTTCATTAAAATGTTTTATAAAGTAAACGAAAAATAGTATAAATGTTATTGTATACATCAATAACATGCACAATTATAGATATCTAGACAAGCGGAGTGGGTAATGGTAGTACTAACCCTGCATTAGAGTGGTCCATGCTTACATAGAAGAAAAAAAAATTTCCAAGCAGAAGTTACGCCACCCCCTAGTTTGGTTACACCTACCATTCATAATATGTCTACAAAATTTCAGCAACTTATCTTATATACAAGGGAGTGCTCATCGATTTTAAAGTATTTCAATTTTATGAAAAAATCCTGAGAACGAACTAGTCAAAACATTAAGTAAAAAATGTAAGCAATGTATCAAAAATAATTTTTTTATTCAGATATACATAGTATTAAAACACACAAAAAATAATATTAATAAAGAAATACTTAAAAATAATATTAATTAAATTTTTTTTTTAACTTGTTACTAAGCTTGTTAGCATAGTTTTAGAAGTTTCAGTAGAAATTGCCATTCTGTTCTGTTCAACGACATGAAGTAAAAATTGTTTTTCCTCCTCATTGTTAGTAAGTATCGTATTGTAATCTTCAAATAGTTTTACACCCCTCTCCGCAGTGTCGTTAACCACACGCAAATTTCGTATGTAACTTTTGCCTTAAAGATAATCAACATTGTCATCCCAAGCCTCAGGAGGTAATTGTAAGAAAGAGTCCACGATTTCTAAAACTGAGAGAGTTTTTTGCGTTCTTTGCGATGCAAAGGCTTCTAGTGTGGCTTCCATGGATAATTTGGCAGAGTCACCTCTTATTAAACGAGAACCGACGTCAACATCCATTCTTTGAACAATGGCCATTTTCTCACCATAAGACGGCTTATCGGAAAACAAAGAAAATGCAAATGTTAAAAAAACCCCATAAAAAAGTATCGTCGTATCGACAGTAAAATATCGCCTATACCGATATATCGGCAAATCCGAAGTATCGTCGATAAATCGGTATCGGTATTCGTTCGTATAAAAGAGTTAATTTATCTGTGTACAACTGAACGTTTTCCTAAATTCTATCTGTCATTGTTAAATTCATTTAAATGTTTTGATCTTTTTTGACATAAAAGTTTAAAAAAAAGTTTCACTGTACATCACTTAGCATCTGGGGCATAATTATAAGGACATGTATAAGTAATCGCATTTCTTTTGACCAAACATGCGTTTGATAATGCCATAAAGAATATTGAAGATTTTCTTGCTAAATCTATACCGAAAAGGGTTCAGTTGACAACATTGCTTAGACCAATTAAAGGATCATTACACAAAAAACCATCAAACCCAATAAAATAAAAAAAAATAACGAACAAATTCGCTGGAATGTGGGATTATTTCCAACCCTGGTAATACAGTGGATGTAGGAAGATTTTGGCATCAAAGTCTTGTTTCATAAAGATTTCTTGTACTCGTATGTAAGCTCTCAATATAAGAGAATTCTAATACAAAACAATTTACTATTGTGTATCAACTCAAAGTTTGGATTTTTTCACTTTTGTAAACTTCTGTTTTGTATATCTTTTTGGCTATGAAACGGTTAGTTTTAAAATTCTTTATTATTAAATTAAAATTGTTTTGCTTCTACTAGAAATGTTTAAATTTTGAGTTAATACCCTCTTTATAATCAAGTTCGATATGTATGTATGCATTAGTTTTTGTATGTTTAGATTGTAATTACGTTTGTAAATATAAAAACAATGTTTAGTTAACGTTGAATACATTTAATTATAATTAAAGAACCGAAGAAAAACACAGTTATTATGATATCGAAGAACTCAAACTATTTAAGTATACCAAAGATAACCTGTTATATTGGCAATTATCATACGCGTAAAAGATAAAACAGGCGAACAATTAATTGTGTACGTTTGTGCGCTTTTGGAGAACTATGTCAGAAACGGATTTGTATGACAAACTTAATTCTGAAACATTTCTCAAATATGGATCAGACAACAAGCCACCACCGATTGTTGTTGTTGTTGGTGATGGTCGTAGTCGCGTTCGTAAAGTGGTTCGAACGGCAACACGCCACGTAACCGTTGTCAGCTATTCGACACGGCACAAAGAAACGAAAACCCATACATCACATCACGTAACTACAGTAAGGTAAGAAAAAAAAATAATTAATTCATTTTACCCCCAATTTCGCCAAGTTCAGTTAAAAATAACCATTACTTTAACTTCCAGTTAACAAATGTTTTGACAGCTATAACTGATAGTTAATTATAACAGAACTTGGTGAAATTGTGGGTAAGTGAACTAAATTAAATTTGTATTTTAATATAAGTGTATCCAAATGTTACTGATAATCCAATACAAGCTTAATATGTATGTAAGTATACGTAGTTTTGACTTAGCTGCACAATCTCCTTTGCACGATTTTTTGTGCAGGTAAATCAAAAATGCAGTTATCTTAAATGCATTTACCTGCCTAAATGTGCAGGTACACAATTGTGGTTACCTGCACAAAAGTGCAGCTAAAGTAAAGTGTTTGATTTAAAAGTAGAATAAAAAAAATAATTATTTTTTTAATACATAAATTTATATTTTATTAAAATTTTATTTCAACCCAGGAGCTTACTGGGAATCTCACAGAGTCTTTTGATCGTCGACGAGCTCATTTTTTAATTGTAGGCGATTCCTAGCACGGGAGAAACTGTTACACGTGCTGATTCGTATGAGAGATTCTTCCATAACACAGCGAAAAACGCTTATATTAATCGTAAAGGGAATCGTTTTTGATGTATGTTGAGATTATCTAACGAGTCTTTCAAAAAGCATGGTAAGAGTCGTATGAGACTCATGTAGGTATTATTTTACAACTCGTGAAATACTCAGCCGTATGACTAAGCTACCTAAATAATGGCATCAGGCGTATTTTTCATACCAAAACTTCTAATTTTCATACAATTTCTATAAAACAAACCTTAAGGTCGCGAAATCAACACCATCCTGTCGGAAAATCCTTTTTTGCAGATCCTTAGGTCGGTTTGTTTTATTAAAATTGTATTGTCAATAGCATTTTCATACTTCAAAAACTGTCTTATTTAGGTAGCTCAGTAATTGTTATACGACTCTTACAGAGAGTCCCAAAAGGTTAATTTCAAGATTTACAGACGAGCGTGTCAAAAAATAAATAAAAAAATTAATACATTTTGTTACTCGTCAGATAATCACCAGAAGATTCTTTTAGGAGTTGTATATTAAAAGAAACATTAACAAAAACAATGAGAATTCACAAAGAACATAAAACATAAAAAAACAAAATGATTGCGATTTATATTTTTATAAACAGCTTAAATTGGATATTTATGTGAAAAAGTGGCCACCATACATTTTTATGTGTGCAGCTAACTTTGATATTTTGTATGAAAATATTTTAAAGCTGCCCAAAAATATGAAAAATGTGCAGGTATACAAAATGCACGTAAACAAGGATTTTGAAGAATAATTCCGGAAAATATTTATTTTGGGCAGTTAAGTCAAAGTGCAGCTAACTTTGATTTTTTGTATGAAAATAATTTTAAAATGCCAAAAATTTTGTGCATTTATCTTAAATGTGCAGGTATAGAAAGTGCACTTAAAAAAGGAATTTGTATGGAATTAGAAAGAATAATTCCAAAAATTATCAATTTTGTGCAGTTAAGTCAAAAGTGCACGTAAACAAAAGGCAGTTAAGTCAAAACTACTGTATTTACTGTAATCATTTATTATGAACCTTATAGGTCGGTACTGTTTTAAAAGCTTTGTGTAGTGTTTTTAACGTATTTTATTTTAAATAAAAATTTGTTGGCATTACATTAGAGTTTTTCTTTTCACGGACTTTTTCATTTGCCAGGAAAGCGGGATTTATTCCCGGGATTTCCCGCTTAATATAAAACGATGCAAAATAATCTTTGTTTGAATAAAAAACAATTCATTAGATCTATTAAAAAAGTTCATCATTGCATTAAAAGTTAGTAAAAAAAATTAAAAATTTTAGTTCTTCATTGACATAAAACCAAAATATTACAAAATATTTTTTTTTTGGAAAAAGGATTTTAGTACAAGGGTCAAATTATGGCAGTCGTGATCGAATACGTTTTCAATTTGAAAGCAATTTTATTTCAGTCGATTCTGAACAATTCGTAATTATTTTTTCAGTGTTTTGAAAACTCAAATAAATGCCTTACAACGCTAAAAAAAATTCGATCCGTTAAGTATGGACAGAAAGAATTGGAAATAAAATTGCTTTCGAATCGAAAAAGTATTCGATCTCGACTGCCATATTTTGCCCTCAGAATCGTTCGACAGCCTTTTTCTAATTTTAATTAAGAAGAGTCCTGTTAATGGCAAACGCCTTAATTGTCAACAGAACATTGTGAAATCGCTGGATACTTTCTGTTTTCTCACCACTTCCTTCAATTTTTTTTTTCTTTTTTAAAGAAAATTATTTAAATACAAATTTTGATATTTTTTTTACCCTTTTTTACCCCCTCAACATTCGAATTTCCAAAAATCCCCTCTTAGTGGATCGATTTGGGCAGAAACCTCCCTCCAGTCCAAATTTCAAGTTTTTAGCTTCAGGCGTTTAGGCTGTGCGATGATGAATCAGTCAGTGAGTCAGTCAGTAACGTTACAATATTAAATATGTGACAGCGCATAGAGAAAGGGACCAGTATGGTAAAGGGAACAGTAAAACCCAACTACACAAAACAAGAGGTAGGGACGACCTACGCGCGTTTTCAAGGTTGACCAACACGTTCCTGACGTCATGAGATGTGTCGCTTTCAAATGAGTCCAATACCAACACGCTCAGTGATATTATATATATGACGGACTTCATGTCAAGTGACCCAATAAAACACTACAGTCAAATCCCGATAATTCGTACCCCGATAAATCATAATTCCCGATAATTCGTAATAAACTGTCGGTCCCTTGAAAAAATCTCGTTAATTCGTAAAATTTCCATACATTTTTTTCCAAATAAAATCTTCTTTGTCTCTTATAAATCGTAAACGTTTGCTAACTACCACTTATAAGTCGTAATAAAAAACACAGAAACATGGAAATAATGATTTTTTGTTCACCGCTATTTTTTTTTTTGGGCGTGGGTTTTTGCTTGCGTGTGTTGATTTTTTTAAGATCAGTTTGTTACATGTATAATAAAGAAAAATGCCAAAGCGCACGCATAAAACACTTTTGGTTTTATAAAAACAACAAATTTTTGCTGCCATTGGCAATAGAGAAAAAAATAGACGTTACTAAGTCCCAATTTACATTATACGATTTTTGTCGTTGCGATTATTGTCGTTTCCTCTTTGAAGTCGGTCTGATATTTACATTGTACGATTTTTGTCATTACGACTTTTTCTTTTACAACCGAACTTCAATACATTTTTCGTCAAATGAGAGAACAATGAAAGAACGAATGAGTGAACAAAATGAATCGAAGAGTACACTCGCTTGTGTACCCCTTTTAATTCCTCTCTCCCCTCTCGGCAATAAGGTAAGAATCTCAACGACGCACAGTGGCGCCTTTTGACTTTTTTCGTTGCAAAAATCATAACTTTTGAACTGATAAAGATATTTAAAAAATTTAAAAAGCATTTGAAAGAAAACTTCTTTAGCTTTAATATACATGATTTGCAAGGTCATAGGTTAGGCGCGGCACTGTGCACAGCGTCTGCTTTCGACTGTTTTTATTACAAACATCATAACTTTTGAGGTAAAAAAGATATTTTAATAAAAATGAGTATCATTATTGGCCATAGCTTTGTGGAGGCACTGTGCACAGTGGTTTTTTTTTTGTTGAAAACATCATAATTTTTTAAGTTACCAAGAAATTTGTAATGGGGGAAAAACACTGGATTTTTAAATCTTTTAGGATCAAAATAAGTGGTCCCTTATTGTGATAGGCATTGGACACGTTTGACCTTTCTTGTCGCAAAAATCATATATTTTGAAGTAATGATATTTTTAAAATTTCTCAAACATTTAAAACACAACTTTTTGTGCTTTAAATGACATTCTCATAGGGAAGTCTAGAAAAAATGCTACTCTAATATAACATGTTATATTAATATAAGTCTTTTTATTTATATTACAGATAAAAATTATTGAAATATTTTTAATACTAATTTTAATTTATAATATTATTTTATAGTATGATATATTATAATATGATATTGAGTTATTTTTATTAATTTTTTTAATAGTTAGTTTTCTTCAAAATAGTCATTAACATTAAAATCAGTGGGTCTGAAGAGGCCGCCAACATATTAAAAAGATCCTTCAGTAACTTTTACATTAGATGGTACTGCTTCTTTTTTGGCAGAGGTAACCTTTTTATATCCAGGAAAAACATTCACATTATGATTCTTTAAAGAGCTTCGTAAAATATAATATTTCTCCTTTGACAATCCCCAGTCCATAAATAACGCTAAAGCTTCTTCTATGCTATACTTTGTGGGTAATGCATTCGGAGGAGTTGGAATACTTTTTTTAATCCTTCGCAGTCGATCTGGGCTAGCAAGCTCCACAGCTTTTGTAATATCAGACCTTGATTTATCTTTATCTTTTACGTACTTAAGACATAATGCTTCTGACAGATTCGATGTAGATATATCTTTTGTAGCATTTTGAAGTTTACGTTTTTTTGTGTACTCCGAACACTCGCTTATAGTTTTAGCAGGTCTTTTCTACTGTCCAAAGATGTATGCGGTTCTTCGATGTTTTCAAATGTTGTTATTCCATTTAGCCAGTCTGAGTACTTTTCCATAAAGATTTTTGTCGTACTGTTTGAGGCAAGCCATTTTCTACGAATATCCAAGAAAACGAAGTGAATTTTGTTTTTAACATCCTTTTCCTGGTAAACCGTGCAATTTTTCCACAATAGCCAAATTAAATACATTTTCATTATGTGATTTTCTAAATAACTCGAACAATTCCGAATTTTGAAATGTCATTATGAGTTCTGGTACTAATCACTACTTTTGTAAAGTAAAACTTTAACTGATTGCATTTCACAATTGCAGATTAATTTATACCCAAAAATAAAAAGGTTCAAGCTACCTGATTTGCGAAACATAAATCTAGGCCACAATTAACTGGATTATATACAACTGCAGTTTTTATTTTACTTAGTATAAAAACCAAGTTTTAAAACTACCTGCCAATTTTCATAATGTGTTCTTAAATTTAAATAAATAAACAAATTCTAATAATTATGCCTACCTGATTGACACAAGAAAATACTGTTTATAAATAAGGCTACATACATATTTATAAGTAGGCACATATGCATACATTAACAGAAATATGTCAGTCAGTTCCACTTATATTTACATTTTTGTGCTGTAAGATAACATAAAATATAAAAAATATTAAAATTTTGGTAGCTTTTTTTCCTTATTTGGCAATTTTTTTTTTTAATTTTGGTTGCAAAAATATCTTGTCTGTGGCAACGCTGGCTATAAGATTTTAACATCTTTCTTCAAATTTCAAGAAAACCTGTAATTTTGTGTGGCCCAATTTAGCGAAATTATTTAAAGTACTGTGTAGTTAAAATGCTAAAAAAATATGGGCGTGACCATTTTTGCCCATTTTTAGATATTCTCTATTTTAATTGTAAAAAGTACCTAAATATAGGGTGTCTGAAAAACGGCAACTGCCAAAAAAGTAGGGTATCTGGTGGCCATTTTCTTACTTATTTTAATAAACAATAGATATACCTTTAAAACAATACCAAAAAAGTAGTGATCACATGGCAATATTTCTGGCACTTCAATTCTAAAATGTTTTTTATTTTCTCAAAATCACCTTTTTTTGGACTTTCTAAAAAACTGTCGACTTTAAGCAGCTCCACTAGCTATAATTCTTATCCAAATAAGAAAAACGTTTTTGAATTCTGATCAGTAAAATGGTCTTTATACGATGTGTTCATTCATTTTACAAAATTTTGTATTTTTGCCACGGTTTTTGGGAAAAGGCGCCACAGTGCCACGCACAGTGGCTGAAAATCGTTTTTCATCGGCCAAAAATCTGTAACTTGTAAACCGATAGAGATAATTCTGCAATTTTTTTGCAGGAGAGAAGACTTCTTGAACTTTTTTACAGTGTTAATTTTGTTAAAATCGGTTCAGTAGTTGTTGAGAAATTTAAGGTCAAAGAACTTTTGATGTTTTTAGCATTTAGTATGAAAATGCTAATGGTTGAGATTGAGATTGAGAATTATGGTATTTTTTATTCAAAAAGTGGGATGTTTTTAAAAAGTTCTGAAACAGTGGACTGAAAAACATCCCCATTTTTGATTAAGAAATACCCTAATTCCCAATCCCGGAAAACGGCTTTAAATTTTTTTTTTTTTTTGTTCAAAAAACGCAATACAATTTACCACTCGATATTGATCAAAATTTTGGTGTAATTTTAATAGTGTCCCTTGGTGGCAAACATTCCTTCTTAGCAGCAGTTATGTGATGATAAGCAGGATACAGATTTTAACCTTTTTCAATTGCACGTACTCTGAGCTGAATATATTGCTCTTTTGTTAACTTCAAATCTAAAAATAATGCTAATGCCTCTTCATTTGAAAACTGTCTTTCATCGCTTGGCGTTGGAACACTCTTAAGAATTCGTTTTGTTCTCTTGGGAATAACGATTAACACTTTTTCAATAATATCGACTTCTGTGAGTTCTTTTTGTGATCGCAGTTGATATAGCAAAGCTTCTTGAATATTTTTATCTCCGATTTCTTCGTTGATATCCTTAAGCTTCCGCCTTTTAGATCTATCGCTACAGTTCTCAAGTGATTTCTTTGGTCTCCCAAGGTTCTTTTGATTTGTACCTTCTGAATATATGTGGACACTGAGTTCGCCATCTAACCAGTTTGCAAAACTGTTGTAAAATCTAGGTTTACTCCATCCAACTTGTTTGAAGCGCTTTTTTAAGTTTTTGACGAAATCGGTTATTTTATTTTGCAGTTCCGATCGTATTTCAGTGCTGCAGGAATATAAATTGAATTTTCCTTCAATGTAACTTAAAACATCTTCCTCCTTTTTATTTTTAAAATACTCTTCGGATAATTCTTTATAGCTGAAGCTCTCCATTTTTATAGATATTAAAAAAATTAGATTGTTATTGCTTAGATATATTTTAACAACTGAGATTTTATTCGAATACCACTGGCTTTTTTATACATAGCTTGCGTTATACTATGTTCCTAGGTAGCAAAATAAGGTAGAATAAAAAAACTAAAATGGGCTTAAGTAGGATACTCTTAAAATCCCACAGGTATTGGTAATTATATAAATACTTGGCTTGGTACACTTATATTTCAGTCATATGAATAGGTAAAATAAAAAGAGCAAAAGAAATGTTGCGAATAATTTTACACTAAAAAAGTGTTCTATAGGCTGGTCCAAACAGGTATAAAAGTGCATTTGGGCTTAAAGTGGATACTTTCACCTACCTACAGCTAGTAAAATTTATTTTACCCCTTTTGACCCTCATAAATTCTATTCTTCTGAACTTCAATTTGACTAAAATATAGAACCTGAAAAAATATTTAATAACACATCAGGTATAATCGGTACAGTAATACAATATAACATTGTTTAAAGACTGCTTTACTACCAACATAAAAAATGTAGAACCCACTATTGATAACAGTTTGACATAAAACATAATCCACCCGATTAAAAAACTAAAAAAATCGTTATAAAATCAAGCCAAAAAATCCGTTTTATCCGAATATCTCCAAAAGCAAAGGAGATAACCTAAACATTTAAGAATATTTTTTTGTAACTCAGCTTAAGTTTAATTTTTTTTTTGCAATCCATAAATATATTTTTGGTGAATTTTTTAAAAGTTTGAATTTCCGAGGTTACCAATTTTAGAGGTCCGCAAGTCACTCTCCCGACCCTCCATGGAACCGTGTTCTTCCAATTCAACACAAAAGCTACCCGAACATGACAGTTTAAAATTTCATTCAAATATGTTCAGCCGTTCATAAGAAGCAAAATTTTTTTTCAAAACAAAACGCTTGTAAACCATTGTGTTATACTTCAGTCATATGAGCAGCTTAAATAAAAAGAGCAAAAAAATGTTGCGAGTAATTTCATTAAAATAAAAAAAGTGTTCAACAGACAGTTCCAAACAGTTGCACAAGTATATATGGGGTTAATGAGTACACTTTCAGCTTTCTGATGATACTAAAATCTCTTTGACCCCTTTTGACCCTAACAAGTTCTACTCCTCTAAAATTCGGATTTAACTAAAATATAGAACCTGGGGAAACATTTAATAACACATCAGGTATAAATGATACAGTGATGTAATGATCCATTTCTTAAAGACTACTATCCCATTAATATAACAAAAAAATTTCGACCAATTATTGATAACGGTTTGCGAGAAATCATAATTTAGTTCTGATCAAATTTACAAAAATTAATTTTTTTCTAAAACAAAATAAAATATTTGTTTCCAGCAGCATGCCACAGCCACAATTACCAATATTTTAATCTAGTTTTTTGGATACCTTAGTTCTAATATGTTTGGTATCGAATGGCATTAAAATTTTTGAAATTGGCGATGACAAAAAATTGGACTTTTGGCCGATGAAATTCAATTTTCAGCCACAGTGCGACGATCGTATAATGTGAATGTTCACTAAGCGATTTGAAATTGCTCCATCAACTCTTACTGCAATCCTTTTTCAATTTTACGCTAAGTAAATGAATTTGCTATTTTATTTTATGTATTTATTTTGTATTTTATTTTTGACATTTTTTTTGTGTTTTTTTTTTGTTTGAGTAAATAAATTGAAAAAACCCCGTTAATTCGTATTTATTTTATTTTAACCCCGTTAAATCGAAAACCTCTATAATTCGTAAAAAATTGCCGGTCCCTTGCGATTACGAATTATCGGGATTCCACTGTATTTCATTCCCCATTCATTAGGGAATAAACAGCTGTTATTGTATATCCGACGTATGTACGTATACCAAATACATAATTGTTTTTTTTAATGAATTTGTTTTTTGTATAGGCAGATGTTTTGTATGTACACAAGTATTATATTTCAAAGGATTTAAGAACATAATATCTCTAAATTTACAATCATACAGTGTTGAAAAATATGATAAGGCAATTTTTCTAAGTATGTATATCTACATACATATGTATGAATTTTATATTTTAAAAAATTTTTTTCAATTTACTAAATATACTAAACTTAAAAGTTTAAATTTGTTTAGGATATTAAAGAAATTATTTTTTCGTGTAGATACATAAGTGTTTACCCAATAAAAAATTGTGGTTTGAGCGAAGCAGGTTTGAAAGGGAGAAATGTTGCAGTTTAGCTTACCATCTCGCTTACGGAAGGCATACATTTTATATGTTGAGTTCCGACTTTGATGCAATAAATTTTTGACACAAAAAGCGCTTTATTCAACGCATATAAAAACTGGTGAGTGTAGCTATCAGCTTTACACACTGAATGCTTTGTTGCAGTTATTTTTTAGTATTCTCCCTTACATTAATTTTATTATTTGTTTTTTTATATAAAATTTGTTAATATTCATTCACTTGCTTTACTGCATCTCTGTGTGTCTTATAGCAACGCGCATAATTTTGCGCTTATTTTTTAAATGTACCATTAGTGCCTCGCAAAATTATACAAAATTTTTATTGGGTATATAAAAATGTGAATGTAAATTTGCCTGTAAAAAATTTTGAAGTCAAATAAATTTTTTACTTTTTTCTTTATGTCCTGTTCTGCTATGAAATTTAAAGCTCTTCGAGCGTTAGAATGATCAACATTAAAAAGGAATCTAAATAACAACATTTAACAAAAACAAAAAGTCTAGTTATCCTAATATTAAGAATGTGCGACACCAGTTTTGAACATTTTGAATATTTTGCAAATATTATTGCTTCCAAAAACGAAATTTGTTGCCACTTTTTTGTTTTCCAACACTGTATGTATGTACGTATACTTAAAAAAAACTGCGTAAATAACTCTCTGTATGTGGTTTAAGGCATTTCTTACCTGCTACATTTTAGAAATGCACCTGGTAGTTTTGTTTATTTTATAAAAATACACAGGTTAAATTAATTGAAAGTTGTTCTTGTATATTTTGTTATAACCTCATTGTTTTGTTAAATAAAAAGTGGCCCAAATTTAACATAAGATTTGCGTTAAATAGAAAACACATATTTTTGTCTTGAAGTACAAGTTTTTATTGAAGTGTTAAGCACGTACATAGGAATTACAAATCGGAAAAATGTCGTATGCAGATATTAAATTAATTTACATCCATTGGCACCATATTATTAACATCGTGTGTATGCCACTTGATATAAAAACGAATTGTGTAATCATGTCGCGATAATTAGCTATTGTGGCAGTTACTGTCTGATATTGCCTTCAATCCAAATCCAATTACACCAAACAGGGACACCTTGGTGTTACGCTGCATTTTTACTAACATCAAACTGACAGTCATTAAATTTTATTTAAGGGTTGCCTACACTTTACTTTAATTATGGGCCTGCCTTCAATGTACATATGCCTACAGACATACGAAAACCAACCATCTATTATGGTTTAATATCGACCATATTTAATCGGTTACTTCAGTAATTACTGAACACGTTAAAGAATCATGTACTGTAGAAGTTGTCATGATGAAGAGGAGGAAGAACCCGTACTTAATTTTCTTTGTAAATGTCCTGGTATTCAGTATATAAGAGAGAGCTTCTAATGATACCAGGGCTGTGGTCCTTAAAACTACAAGTAAAACACGTTAATAAAGCAAAAATTTACAATTTTTGTTTTTTGTTTAAAATATATTTTACTTGTAAAATTGTAACTTGTTGTTTTCAGAAACAGGGCTCTGGCTGCTTTTTTTGCCCCAGGCAGCTTTTTGAATCAGGTTTATTTTTAATTTAATACACTTGACTTTAAAAAGTGGGCGGAAAGGTGGAGGTTAACAGGGAGTTTATTTTAACATTATGTTTGTTTGAAAGGCAAAATTATAAGGTAGTTTATTTTTATTATTATAAGTAAAATGTGCTACCTATATGATCTTAAAAAACTTTTTATTGCTAAAAACATTCGGAAATCAGTTTTTTAGAAACAGCGTTAAAGTTTAGAATTCGAATTTTGGCTTCAGGCTAAGAGATGCACATTGAAAACAATAATTTTTTTCAAAAGATTGATCAAATAGCTATCTAAGCTACTTGGGACAGATTTTGCTAACACCAATAGGTAATACGTTACATTGATGAGAAAAACACCTGTTTGGCCATAATGTCAAATTTTGTGTCCCTCTAACTCAGAAACTCTTGTTGAAAATTTAAATATTTATGCAACTTTCATCCAAATCAAAATACATCGATTTCATAATTAGGTCACTTGACATGAAATCCCCCATATGTATTAATAGTATTTCTACTTGCTTAGTATATCATATTCTTTAAATTATCTTATTACCTATTCAATAACCTTGATGCTATTTGTAATTTTTACTACATTTCGAAATGTCTTGTTTTTCGTTTGACAAATATGGTGACCGTACATATAAAATATCATATTGATGAAGATATCTAAAAAATATTCGGCACAAAGAACTTTAACATGAGTCCTACCCTCATTTCATAATTTTGTAACGGCGGGTCCATGATGGATCCCGTGGGTTCCAAATAGGTAGGGTGCACTATCAAAAATTGTTTTTTTTATTTTTCTTCAATTATATAACCGAGCCTTATCGCCTTTTATGGTTAATAAAAGCTACTTAATAATAAAAAAATGTAATAAACAAGAAAATAATGTTAAATTTTGTATACAAGTGTTTGCCTAATGGTCGAAATTCGGCCATAATTTGTTTTAATATGAAGAAAATAAAGTGGATCGATTTGTGGACGGACCAGTTCATATGCTATGTTCTACGTGAGCGGTTGACAAACAAAGAGAGATATCGTTCTTAACTGGTTTGCCTGTGCCGATTTATATATAATATTTATATAGTCGAAATATTTGAGAACCGGTTTCTTGAAAATGTCGAATTACCGACCAGCCTATTTCTTTTTTTTATTTTTTGATAATTGGAAAAAACTAAATTTTTATTTGTGTATTGCATATGTGTTAGTATCAAATTTGAACGCTTTTAACTCTGAAAATATTGAACAGATTTTAATAAAATATATATTGTGCACTTCTTTCAGTAAATACCTTTTAAATGGTGTATTTTTTATTCTAGTCCCTGGCGAAACAGAGGAGAAAAGTGTTCTTAACTGTTTTGCCTTAGCCGATTTGTTATGTACAAGTGTTTGCCTAATGGTCGAAATTCGGCTTTTTTTTTTTTAATATGATGAACAAAGAAAGTTATCGACCGTAATTGGTTTGCCTGTGCCGATTTATATATAAGTGTTATATTGTCGAAATATTCGAAACGCGGTTTCTTGCAAATGTCGAATAATCGACCACCCTATTTATTTTATTATTTGATAATTGGAAAAAAACAAAATTTTTATTTATAAGTTATGCATATGCTTTAGTATCAACTTTGAACGCTTATAACTCTGAACATATTGAACAGATTTTAATAAATTCCATTCCCAATTCCAAATCCCATTACTTTCGTTTTAACCCGGTTCACGCTGAATCCATTGTTATGAGCCCATGTAACCACCTCACGAATCACATAATTCACACCCTTCTCCAACACGTCGAGGAACTCACCATCAGAATAACAAACAAATTGTACATCATCAGCATAGACGAAGGGCTTACAGGAGACGTCATTAAATGTCTCTAACAGGTCATTTATATAACCAGGGTTTAAAAAGCTGCAGTCAAATTAAAAAAATTGCTTTTTCTTCCACTTTCTGATTTTTCATTGGACGAAAATAAACCAATGCCTTTACTTCTGATTCAATAAATGAAAACAATCGTAGTGAAGGCAATAGCAAAACACGAAAAGTTGAAAACAACAAAGAACATCGGCACTCGACATGTTCGGAAGTGTTTCGTTTGACAGACTATAACTTTTAATAAATACCGAAGTTAACGAAGATGGGACGTTGTGTTTTTTTCCGCAATTTTTTTTTTAATACATGTGTACATAAAAACATACGTTTTATTTAATTTCAAAAAATTAAAAAGATTGTTAAGCATTAAAATAAATACATATGTATGTATTTATGTACACATGTAGGTATTATTTAAAAAAAAATTCGGAAAAAAACACAACGTCCCATCTTCGGTAACTACATGATTTTTTAAAAGTTGCAGTCTGTCAAACCAAACACTTTCGAACATGTCGACTGCCGATGTTCTTTGTTGTGTACAACTTTTTGTTTTATGCTTTTGCCTTTACTACGACTGTTTTCATTTAATGAATCAGAAGTAAAGGCAACAGTTTTTTTTGTCCAATGAAGTTGCAGCACAATCTTATGACTTTTACTATCTCAACTGCAGCTTTTTAAACGCTGTATATAACACCACTGGCAATCTGACAAATCTAATAGTAACGAGCACCTACTGATACACTGAAAGAATTATGCTGCATAAATCTAAAGAATCAATTTTATTACATTTTTTTTTCTTTAATCCATTGAAAAATTTCATTACGGGAAATGCAATTTTACAAATATAATGAAGGAATTTCATTAACAATACGAAATTGAGTTTCGTAATTTCGTTAACGTTTTTCATTAAATTAATGACAACTTAATATCTCTTTCAAAAGAAAAATTCAACTTAATGTTGTACATAATTTCAATAGGTTTTCTAAGATTAAAATGAACTACTAATTAAAATATTCAAATATTTTTAAATGTATAAAAAATTAATCTTTTGTAACTTCATATTTTCCATGTCACTAAATCAATGAAAACAAAATAAGAATCTTTAACTTCAAAATTCTTAAAATAAGTAACAAATGTTCTTCCTATTACTGTTGTAAAAACATTTTTTTAATTAAATTTTTAGCGATAGACATGTAAATCTACGAAAAAATTGTAAATTTAAATTTTTTATAACATTAATGAAGAAAATTCATTACGATAACGAAATACTAATTTTAGCTAAATGTAAGAAATGTTTAGGTTCAAAAACAAACAATGCGTAAGAAAAAACAAGAGCAAAAAATTCTCACATACTTTTCTCTTTAATTGTTAATTTAAATACACAAAAAAAATTTACGCAGTAGTACTCTTCAATAAAGTTTGTCACGCTTTGTGTTCAATGAATTCTAGCTTACAAAGTGTATGACGGCCATTGTTGCCAACTTTTTTTGAAGACTTCCCGTCAAATCGCACTTCAAAAACCGCTAGAAACCGCTAAATTTTTTATTTAGCTAAAAATGTTTTAAAAATATCGCTAAAATCTAAATAATATGACAAATCTAGATATAGGGTGATTTTTAAAAGGTGTATTATGTCTTTCAATTAAAATTATATTGTAAGTTTTTTACTTTCACTGACCCTTTTAGTCCCGCAAACGTTCAAAATGTTGATATTCATATAAAATTCAGGAATTTGTGTTGCTTGAAATCTATCCAGACATTGGAGTTAAATGCACTTAATACACTGCCAGTTCAACGATTTTGAACGTTATCGTTCGCATAGAAAATGTATATAAAAACACTCAGTTTTAAAAATATTTTCCATATAAAATTCTATGCGAACGTCTACGTTCGAAATCGTAGAACAGGCAGATAGTTTTGGTAAAGATGCTAAAAATTTTAGACCGTAGACCAAGATTAAAAAAAATCGTAAAAGAAAAGAAGGAAGTAAATGCAAGGCAATCGATTTGAAATTTTACACTATTTTATATTTGATATATACTTACATTTACTTTCTGAGGTACATTATTTAAAAAAGGTTGAATAAACATATGTATATATGGATAACATGGCCACTACTGCTCTATAATGTTTATAATTTTTAAAAGTTTTTGCTCGCCATTATTTCAAACAATCATGCTTGAAAACTGATTACAATCCTAACAAACGAATAGATAATTTTTGTTTCGCTCCGAAGACTTCGCTTAGGATTATACAAATTATTTTTCACTTTTTTAGGAAAACTAGAAATAAAGTTTGTATCCGTTAACTAAAATATAAATATATATGAATAATGGCATATCTAGTAACAAGCTTGCTTATACTAAACAACAAACTTATGTAAACCCAGGCAAAGGCGTAAAATGGCGCTTTCTTGTTGTTTTTTAAAGCATTACAAACAGTATTTCTTGAATTCTCGAATTACAGTACGTTGTTTGGCATTAGGTTTGACAACTGTGTGGATGTTTTATCCGAGGGATATTTAAAAATACTTTTCATTTTTGGTTGCTTAAGTGCTTTAATATAAACATTGATTTGCTGTAGACAACACCCTTTTAACTTTAGCTTTGACTATAGATTATATTTTGATCGTTAAAAGTTGATAACACTGGCCCGCCGTAAAAAGTGTTGTAAATAAATTCAAGTCCGTTCTCAGTTTTTTTTCTATCACGTCTAATTTTTGTGCCCCGGTAGGCTAGCTGGTAGTGAGCTAGTCTATCAGCGCCGGGGTTGCGGGTTCGATTCCCGCCAGAGACTCTGGTTTCTCTCCTGCAGCCAAGCGAAGAGCTTCGCGGGATTAGCTTAGGAAATAAAAAAAATAAATAAATGTATATATAAAAAAAAAAAAAAAAAAATATTTCGCTGGAAATAAGACGGTAATGTTAATCTATTTCAATTTAACTTCCTAATAAGAAAATTTATAAAATCTGCTTAAAACGTTGTACAATTTTTTATTGCGGAAACAAATTTCCACAATTTTTTCTTATTACTTAACTAATTTAATTGAAAATAAATATTTAAATGTTTTATTTTGATATAAAAACTGTAATTTTCAAATGCCTAGAACAAAAATTTTATTTTCTAATGATTTTAAAAAACCGCTAGATTTCCCGCTTACCGCCAAAACGGAAATTTTACCCCGATGGACACGTAAAAACCGCTAGAATCGCGGTAAACCCGTCAAATTGGCAACAGTGATGACGGCAGTGCAATTTACAAAAATGAATTTCGTTCATCTTTTATAATGTGCTGATGTATTCTGTATGTACATATGTACATATGTATTTATTTATGCAGGTTTTGGTTTTGTCCTGTTATTTTTCATTTGCTACTTTGTAAAGTAGTTTATTTTTTAATTGCGATTCAAAAGTTTGCCGGCAAGTGTGTAGTAAAGAACAATCCAAAAATAGTATGCGAAAGGTAAGAAATGTCCACAAATAATTATAAAAAAGAATTTAGTGCTAAAATGTTGTTAGAGGTTTTTGTTCACTACAACGAACTAAAATTCAATGTGGGAATAGAAGGTTTACCGTTGTTCGGCAATATTTTACTGGCCAGTTTTGGGAAATTTTATAAATTTCGGTTTTAATTACAAAATTAAGATTATAGAGAGTTAACTATATACATACATATTTTATTTTTTTAAACCGAAAGTCTGGTTTGAATATTCTTAAAAATAGTTTCAAAATCAAAAATTCTGAAATGACGCGAAAATCTAAAAAAAAACAACCTGCTTACAATATGTGGGAATAAGTGTGCAAGACGCCTGCTACTTGCCCACGAAGTAAGCGAAAATGTGTATAGGCTGCGTACTGACACCTTATAATGTGTGCGAAGTAGTGTGCAAGTGGTTTCCACTTGCCCACGAAGTAAGCGAGAATATGTATAGGCTGTCTACTGCCACCTTACAATGTGTGCGAAGTAGTATGCAAGTGGCTTACTACAGTACAGAGTTTATATTTATTACATGAACACTTCACCATTCCGCTTACTTTGTGTGCAAGTGGTAGGCGTTCACTCCATCAATGCGGCAATGCGTTTGAAAAAGTGTGCTAAGTTGTGTGCATTACTATCTTACTCGTGTCTATCACATCATCGCTTCTGTAATCGGAAAATTCGCTCCTGGGACAAGCCAGACAAATGTAAAGAAGGCAGATGAAAGTCGTCGCGGGCTGGAAAATTAATTTGGTACAATTGACATAAAGGTAAGCTTATGAAAGAAGAACATAACATAATATAAAAGAAATATTAAAATGAAATAAAATTAAAAAACTTGATGATTTGAAAAAGGAATTAAAAAAAATCGCAACAACTCAAAACGCACATTAAAAAAATGGATAAAATAAATACTAAACATAAATTTATAACCATAACGATCATTAAACTAATAAAAGACACACACAAATATCATTGAGAACATATTAAAATTTCATTCATACATAAAAACATTTATGTTAAAACAATAAAATATTTTCTTTAAACGTTTAGCATTGAAATAATGCAAAATTTTCATCGATTTTATGAAACATTTCATTAACTGGGGGCTAATGTAACATTATTCGTTAATCCAATGAAGGCTTACATAGGTTGACTTTTAATGTAATTTTTCATTGGATTAATGTCAAAATCCATTGGTGCTGTGAAGAAAATTCTTTCAGTGTACATATTGAGATTTATCATAAAGGTAAGATTCAATAAGTTAACATGCATAGTAGGAAAAATTAAATTCATTAGACAGTTTAAATAGTAGCATAGAGTGTACTACTCTATCAAACGCTTTTTAGAAATCTATAGAAAGTAAAACCTCATTCTTACGGCTATCTAAAAACTGTCTAATAGAATCTGTAAGAGAAAATAGCAGCGAAGTTGTGTTATAACCTTTTCGCAATTCCGACTGTGCCGAGTGAATTAACGATCTCTGATCCAGAAATTCAATCATTTGGTCTTTAAAAATATGCTCAACTACTTTAGAAAGAACGGAAAGTATTGATATATGACGCAAGTAATCAAAACAGGACTACTGACCTTCCTTCTTGATCGGCACGACTCTGGCAATTTTCCAATTATGAGGAAAAGTTGATGTTGTTATAATCATATTAACAAGGTGAAGCAAATGCGAGGAAATCAAACAGAAAAATAATCTTTAAAAATCTTACTGATACCATAGCATGACCCACAGCAATGGATTTTATTCTTAGTAATGCAGTGTATAAAGAATCGTAATTAATACATTTAAAGGAAACCCCCAACTCAGAAAATCCGCCGGCAATACTGAAAACACTTGGATTGTTATTTTGGCATTCAACAAAATAATTATTCAAATAATCTGGCTCAGAAAAAGCCTTATGTTCTCGTGATTCGAGATATCCATTTCTTCCCAAAAAACGCCACATACTTTCCGTATTGAAATCCTTAAAATGTCGTTCATGTGCACATCTTTTTAACTTTCGAATAACCCCTTTTACTTTATTCCTATATACACAACAAAATTTCCAGTTACTCGGTGTTTTTTATATACTGTGGTGTAGGGTATCATATAGTCATGATTGACCGAATATAGTTACTTTCTTACTTGCTTTTATCTTTTTTATTTTTTATTGTAGATTTGGATTAAAAAGGTTGGATAAATGTTGTCATGGTTATGATTCAAAATATTTAAAACTACTAAGCTCAAGTGATTCCTATGAGATGAACAATAACGACGTCGATGTTATCGATGATTTAATTTTTAAATGCTAAAATATTTAATTTGCATTTATTCTTATGTAACAAATTGATCCCAATTTAGAATTCATTTATAAAAAATTTTAATGAACTATTTTTGTTTTGTTATTAAATTTTAATGTGTTTTTATTAAAAAAAAGTTTTTAGCCAATTTTTGTCCAGTTTTTAGACAATTTTTTCCGCAAATTTTGGCATTTTTGGTCACCATGCTTTGGCAACGCTGGCTTTTTTCACAAAATGCCCGCATGCCTCTTTAGTAAGATTCCTTTTTTACCAAAAAGAAAGTTAAACAATTATTTTTAAGTCTAAAAATAGTTCGGTAATAAAAAAAACCACCATCGTTTTTAGCAACCGTATTTAGTCTTTTTTTATTAATGACTACATATTTGTTTTTATTAATAAAATTGTAAAGAATACTTATACATTGCTTCAAAACAAGTTTTGTCTGTAAGTGTGAAAACATTTCTAAAATACACATTATAACTGAGTATCCTGCCTTCCAGTACTAGCATGTTTGATATAAGCAACTGCAAGTGTATGTGTTTTAAAACAGATTGTAACAGTAAAGTCTTGAACTCTGTTTAGTGTGTTTTAGTCCGTGGTTACGTGAACGTCCGTGCCGCTTCCGTTAAACTATTGAAAATAATATTTATGTATTCATTAGAAATTTATAAAATTGTTTTTTGGCTACAAGTTAAAAAGTTTAGTATATAAATGCGGAAGTGTCAATGTTAAAATAAACTGAAATATTATATTTTTTACAAAAATATAATTAATTATGATTATATGTATATCTGGATTTATAATTGGTGAAAGGTATAAATAAATTATTTGTTCAGAGTCTTTAAAACAAATGTTTTGTATTAAAAGTATTTTCTATGAAATCTAAAAACAAAAAATCAGTAATAATATAAAAACAGCAACAATTTCATCCCCTTGTACATAATCTTTGTCCATTTGTGTTCAGATCACGAATACCAAGGCGTATTCATGTAAACGGTGGTGGCAATACTACAACAAGTACAACACCAAAAACACATCATTGTATTTTGTTTGTTGCGTTCGTTGGTCAATATGTCAAGAACACAAACAGCTTTTGACATTTTTCTCTCTAAGTAACCCCAGGCCTACACTAAAGAGAAATATCTCAGCAAGTTGGGAATAACGTCGGCAGACTAACAGAGCAAAAAAAAAAAATATGTTAAAGGCATGGGAAAACGTATTTATGTTAACTCATAATTTGAAAAAAAAATCAAGAAAGAAGGTGCAGTGTAAAAACTGGCGCTATCTTGCAAAAATTATTTTTATTAATAAAATTTCTTTCTTATTCGACTTTTTTATATAAAGCTTGAGGTCTTTTTATATATGTATAAAAATATTAATTTTATTAAATTTTTTTTTTTGTTAAAGCAAAATTAATATTTTTATATGAAAAAGGAACTCAAACTTAAACAAATTAATATAAATTTAAATAATAAAGATCGAATAAGAAAAAAATTATATTAAGAAAAATAATTTTTGTAATTTTATTTTAGTGTTTATTAAATTCTTCAATTTAATTCTTTTACTTCAAATTTGCTACCAAAATTAATAAACAAGGTTTCTTTCATATGTGCTAAATTCCCATTTAATACCATTGGGAAACTTAAATTTATTGTTGAAGGGATAAGCTATTCCTATGCTCAATTCACTGGTTGCCTAGGCCAGATCGTCAGGAAATTTCTTCCAAAGATTTTAGAAAAGCTAAAGATATCATACAAATAAAACTGTTAAGCGAATAAGAATTATTAACCTCAGTTTTACCTGTGACAATATCAAAGCTTAAACAAAAACAAAAACAATAACAATAAACAGTGAGTTTATCTTTTCTTACAGTCCCGACTACAATGGGTGGGTAAAGAAAAAACAAAAATAAAAACAAATTACTTTATTTTATTTTGCCAGTTCAGTTAATTTACACTGCGACATGCCTATTAGTTATCAAAGTTTTTCTTGGGATTCAAAATTAATTAATTAGTTTCCTGACGATCTGGCCTAAGCAACCAGTGAAATGCGTATAGGAATAGCTTATCCCTTCAACAATAATTAATTTGCTACCGTTTCACAAATTTAAATTCTTTCTCACATGATTTGCTTCTATTTTATTTCTTTTTGCTTCTTTTTTTCAATTGACAACTAAATTTGACGTTTTATGTTAGCAATAATTGTCAACGAAAATGGTCTACCAATTATTGCAACATCAATTACCGGCAATAAATATGTACAAAAAAATTTTCATGATAACATAGTTTTGACAATTACTGCAATATATGTATGTCACAATAATTATCTGTTGTATAGACGGGCAGTAAGAAAAAAAGGAGCTCGCTCAGCTGTATTTTTAAACCGACCGGAAAAGTGAATTCGCGCTGATAAATACATACTCCTCACCCCTATTGTAGACAACAAGAAGAATTTTTGTCTCTATGATGGGAAAAAAAGCAATCGTGTGTCCCGTGAAAAATTTTTCACGCTACCAGATCTCAGTAAATTTGAAAAAAAGGCGACAAATTAAAAATCTATATATAAATCGTCTAAGCCAATTCAGTTAAAAACACTTTTCTCCTCTGTTTGGCCAGCAGCTGGAATAAAAAAATACTCCATTTGAGAGGTATTTACTGGCAGAAGTGCACAATATATATTTTATTAAAATCTGTTCACTATTTTCAGAGTAATAAGCGTTCAAATTTGATACTAACACATAAGCAAAACACAAATAAAAATTTACTGCCAGGCCCACGATGTCGACAAGAACGTTTCTTTCGCATATTTATATTGAAAACAATAATAAAAAACTAAAATTTGTTTTTGTTTTCAATACAAATATTCGAAAGAAATGTTAATGTCGACATCGTGGGCCTGGGCCTTAGTTTTTTCCAATTATCAAATAATAAAAAATAGGGTGGTCGATTATTTGATATTTTCACCGGTTTTTCAAACCGGTTTTCGAATTCTTCGACTATATAAATAGGCACAGTCAAACCAGTTAAGAACGATATCTTTCTTTTTTTGTCAACCACTCACGTCGAACATAACATATGAACCGGAGGTTGGTCCGTCGCCAAACCGATCGCCTAAGACGGACAAAATGAATGCTCGAAACATGTAAATTTATATATGTTTACTTAGATATACAACATATATTTTCTTCATACATACAAAAAAAAAATTTATGGCCGAATTTCGACCATTAGGAAAGCACTTGTAATATTAAATTCAAAATACATATACATATGTACATATATTTAAAAAAATTTAAAAAAAAACCAAAATATTTGTTATTGGAGGTATAGTTTGATAACAACCTTAGTTTTTTGCATTTTTAAATTTTATGTATTAAAATCATGAAGGGTAAGAATAAAGGCCAAACAAAGGTTGTAAATTTTAGTTTAAAAAATGGGAATTTTCTAAATTTCGCACACAATAGAATGTACATAAAAGCTTGTCTCTAAAAAGATCGAAAAAACACATCATTAGTTAACGGCATATTTTTTCTTTCTTTATTTTTCCAACATAAAAGTTTATGCTTTTTGTAAAACAGATGTTTTTAATTTTCATAAAATCAACCCAAAAAAAAAATTTTTTTGAAGAAAAGGAAAGAAGTTCCTGCAAAGATTAGAAAAGTTATCATAAAGTTAAGAAATAAATAGAAGTCGTACGGAAGAATCTCAAAAACTCTTGAAATTTGTCGTCCAACAGTTCAAACTATTAAAAGAAAGTTTAATTAGATCAATACCACTGAAAATAAACATCGATTAGGAATGCCAAACTAACATTCAGACCGTATAAGCGAAATCTTGTATGTTTTAACGACCTGAATGTTAACAACGAAACCTAAAACTAGTGCGAAAGGTCTTGAAAAATTTTAAAATATTAGAATAATTTTGACTTGCTGCACAATCTCCTTTGGACGGTAATCTTATTTTAAATGCATTTATCTGCCTTAATGTGCAGGTACACAATTGTGGTTACCTAAAATAAAGTGCAGCTAAAGTGTTTAAAAGAAGAAAAAAACGTTTAATTAATAAATTAATATCACAGTGCAACACGAAAAAAATTAACCATGTACGGACAATAAATAACCATAAAGCACCAAAAAAAAAAAGACCCGTGTCTCCCAGTTTTAGGGCCTCGTCATTTTTGCAAAAATGTGATCATTTTCTCAGGCTCATATCTTGCAAACCGTTCGGAATTTTGATTAACCCTCTGAGACAAAGTTGTAGCTCTTGCAATAAGGATTGTGAATATATAAAATGAAAAAACCTTATTCTTCAAGATTAAAATCGCAGAAAACTTGAAAAAATTCGATTTTTTTTACCTTTTTTCTCCTGTTCAGGTAGCAAAACGTTCAAAATTCAAGAAAACAATCAATCACAAAAATGTACCTATGATCTAAATAAACAACTTTCTAGAGCATATAAACTTCCTCGGAATGATTCTGTACGATAATAATGCAGGTATACAAATGCACGTATGCGAAGATTTTGAAGAATATGTATTTACAGAAAATTCGTATTTTGGGTAGTTAAGTCAAAGTACAGCTAACTTTAATTTTTTGTATGAAAATAATTTTAAAATGCCAAAAATGTTGTGCATTTATCCTTAATGTGCAGGTATACAAAGTGCACTTATAAAAGGAATTTGTATGGGATTTTCAACAATAATGACAATAATTTTTAATTTTGTGCAGCTCAAATAAATACTTTTGCTCTGAAAAAGGTAAGCAAAATGAATACTGAAGAAGTTTTAAATAATTTAAAAAGCAATACAAGTCCAGGTTATGATGGAATAACTCCTAAGATGTTATTGACAAGAACTAATTTAGTAGCTGATATAATTACTGTTGCTTTTAATAGTATGATTGATGAAGGAAGTTTTCCTAATGCTTTAAAAATACATAAAATAACACCAATACCTTAAATTATTGGATCAAATAATATTGAAAATTTTCGGCCTATATCGGTTTTAAATACTGTTGATAAGATATTTGAAAAACTTATTTGTTACCAACTCTCTGATTATCTTGAAAGACACAACATATTGTTTGAAAATCAGTTTGGATTTAAGAAAGGAACTGGAACTGAGGAAGCAGTGGTTAGTGTTGTTGAATAAATATTCAACTGGATGTGGGATTTTGTGTCGTTGCAGGTGTCTTTTTTGATTATTCCAAAGCATTTGATTTAGTAAATCACAATATTTTAATGAAAAAGCTCAGAACAATTGGATTAATGAGCAAAACTTTGGATATTTTTTTGCATTATTTATCAAACAGAAAGCAGTTTGTTCAGGTGGGTGAGTCAAAAAGTAATATGAAGCCTGTAACTTGCGGTGTGCCCCAAAATTTTTATTAATGACATATCCAATATAAATTTTAATGGAAAATTATTCATGTATAATGATGATGTTTGCATGTTTTACAGATATAATCATTTAAAGGTTTTGCAGACCCAGATTGAGTACGATGCTGCAATGATATCGGAGTTCTCGAGACTCAATAGACTTATTCTTAATACAGATAAGACAAAGTTAATAATATTTAAACCATATCGTTCTAGAAATGAGGAAAAGATAACTGCGCACATAGATGGTAGTTTGATTACTGAGTCTGATATGGTGAAATATTTAGGAGTAAACTTGAACCACAACTTACTATGGGATTGTCATATAAACATGCTTAAGTCAAAAATTTCTTCCGGGATTGGTGTTCTCTACAAATTTAAAAATAAGCTCAGCTTTGATGTAAAAATGTTGCTTTACCAGTCACTTGTACATTCCCACTTGACATATCTTCCAATAATATACGGGTGTAGAATTAATCAGTCGTTGAAATCTCTCCAGTCTGCTCAAAATAAAGCTCTAAAGCTTGTTTTTAATCTTCCTATAACCCATTCTACGTTGGAACTTTTAACAACTCATGCTAAAAATATTTTGCCTATTCGAAGTCTATATGAACATAAAATTTTAACGTATGTTTTTAAATCATTGAGAGGAAATCCCCAACAATCCATTCAGTTTACCCAAAATGTATTTAATACGCGACGTAATACCAGACAAGCCTCTAATTAAAGTTCAGTAAGATGTCGTCTAGACCTGACTAAACAACGTATTGCTTTTGCTGGCCCATATTAGTATAATCAACTACCAGTTGACTTACGAAATATACAGGTTCTTTCAACGTTAAAGAACCGCGTTAAAAGCTATTTACTTCAAAACGTAGAAACGCTTCTTATGTAAATTTCTTATGTAATTTTTTTTTCTTTTTGTTAATTTCATTTGATTACTTCAAAAAAATAAAATATATTTGTATGTATATTAAGTAAATAATCTTCTAAGCATATCATGTAAAGTTGCCTACTATAGCCTATTTTAAGCCTGTAAGGCGCTGAGGCGTTAACTTTAGCCAATTGTTACCTAATTTTTTATTGAATTAATAAAATATATACATAAAAAAAAATAAAAAAGTCAAAAGTGCACTTAAACAGTTAAGTCCAAACTACTCTAGTACCATTTCGAAACTGTGCAAAATGTTCTTAGATCACAGACTTAAGAAAGAAGCCATTTATAAGCGAAGTGAACATGAAAAGAGGGCTCGGGCTTGCGGAACTTCACATAAATCACGGAACAGAGTTTAGAAAAATTTTATTTTTAGCTACAAGTCTATATTAACGTATTGGGTTACGATGGTAATAAAAAAGGATTATATATTCATTAAACAGTCTTAACAAATGCTTTATTAACAGAGCATGTTTAAAATGGCACGAAAAAACGTTGTTATTTAAGAAATATTTATATTATTAATGGTATTCACGTCACAAGTTGCATCCTTGCAAAAATGCAAAAGTGCAAAAATATAACAACAACCACACAGACAATTAGTTGTGCGTAAATAATTTTCTTTGTGGTTGTTGTTATGTGTTAGCACTTTTGCTTTTTTGCAAGGGTGCAACTTGTGACGTAAATACCCTTATTAAGTTTTAATTGCATAGTACAAAACATGTTTCTTCAAATGCTCAAAAATATATGTTCTCCTGTATGCATTGAAAATTTAAAAACTTTCCATAAAAATCATTTTTTAATTTTATTAAAAACAAAAATTATAAAAAATTCAGTCTGTTGTTGTTGAAATATATTTAAAAGTCTTTTATAACTAATTAAAATTTTTGTTTGTTTAAATAAATAAGTACTTTTTTATCAAAAGCAAAACTTTGGCTTCTTCTTTAAGATTGCCAATGTATTTGAAATTTATAATATTTAAGATTTAGTTTGTCAAATTTTATTCTTGGTAGAAACACTGAAATTTATTGTTGAAGGTATAAGCTATTCCTATGCGCATTTCACTGGTCTACGCAGCCAGATTGTCAGGAAACTTCATCCAAAGAATTAAAAAAAAACTAAAGATATTAAACAAACAAAACTGTTAAGCAAATAAGAATTATAAGCAACAGCGTTACTTGTAACAATATCAAAACTTAAACAAAAACAACAACAATAAAGAGTAAGCTTATCTTTTCTTACATTCCCCATTTAAATTTGTTTTATTTTTTGAAACGTTTTGGATTTTTTTTAATTTGTCGGGCTATTCTTCCTTCCACATTGTTATATTGACTTTCTGCAATATAAATTCATTTAACTTGAGTATTAAGTGAAGTAAATCCCTCCTAATTAGTTATTGTTTCACCAATATATAGTTGGAAAATACAAATGTTAATTGACTACTAATGTTATTTAAATTTAATATTTGGATAAAATATTTTAAGCTAATTGGAAGCCTTAACCATGTAAGATGCTGCATCGGTTTAAATTCGGTTATTTTGCAATGGAGGTGGTTGCACAACATATATTTGCATACCTCAAAAAGGCTAAGTTTATTGAATAATATAAAAAATTCCGCAATAAAATTACCTTTAAGTAAAGCTACGGTCACACTTATTAAATATTTGACCGAATAAGCATACCCCCTACTTTTGGTAATAATAAGTGAGACTTAGCATGGTCTTAACATCACAAAATAAAACTAATTAAACTGCTTGACATAGCAAAAAACCGTTTTTTGTATGATGTGGTACCTATTATAAACAAAAAAAAAAAATTGGAATTAAGGGAAATTATATTTTAGTTTGCATGTTGGTTACGTTTTTTTGTCAAATATTTGCCAAATGTGGCGGTAGCTTAACCCATTTTCGGCCACGTTTGTATTGCGAACAGTAAATTTACCGAATTTGATTGCCAAGTTACAAATGTTTGTACATTTATTTGTTAAAATTTAATGTTTCCATTATTTAATATAAAGTCTTAATTTCAATTAGCCGTTATAAAAAAATAAAAAATATGTTTTGAGTACCGCCTGCAGGGATATTTTTAAGGACGCTTTTTAACAAAACATAAATAAAAACCCTAAATAAAAATTAATATTTCTACTAAATTATAGCTGTTTGTTTCACTGTTCGCAAGCGCGAACATTGGCTACTATTTGGAGAAAACGCTTCTTTGGTCGTCAGTCATGCAAAATGTGTATCCGGAATAAACCACTTCGTTTTGGGTACAAGATTTGGTGTTTGTGTTCGAATGGTTGTTTTTTGTTTAATTGTATGCCAAATTCTGGTTCGAGTGACAACTACGATGGTCAAATTGGCGTGGTTTTAAAACAATTGGAATGTGTAAAAGATCCAATTATCTCTAAAATTTATTTTGACAACTTTTTCACATCATATTATTTAATGTGCCTTTTAAGTGAAAAAAGGTTTTGCGCCACGGGAACCGTTTGACCCAATCGAATTGCAAAAGCCCCACTACGCACAGGAAAACAGTTGAAGCGGGGAGAAATTGACTATCAAGATGAAAGACCAAATTCTATATTGGTTTGTCATTGGGCAGATAACAAAGAGGTAACGGTTCTCACCAACTTTGAACGAATTTAACCGATGCACAGCGTAAAGCGATGGAAAAAGGGTGTAAATACGAGAAAGTACCACCTCCATTTGCTGGTTGGTTACCGTGGTAGCACGCACAGTACTTGGCGTGCTGCAAGTAGAGTCGACAGTGACTCCATTTTGACACCACACAACTCGTCGAGAATTGGAACCTCTAATCACACTTGATCTGCCCCTGGATACTGAGGAGGCTAGAGCGTTGAGATATCTTAGCAAGTTGCTGAGTTGCGCCCGCGATATCCCCGAGAGTCCTTGTAGAAGGTAATTCTCATAGCGTGCTTACAGATCGTCCAGTGACCAGTAAGTACGTATACATATAAGCCTCGACAGGTCTCTCCGACTGAAGTTGAGAAGTCGCTCAGAGCGACCTATTTCATATGTGGGCCACGTTACTTTGGTAGCCTTGCAGCCATCTAGTTTCTTCCATTTATCGTCAGCCATATCCAGTTAGTGTCTGAAGATTTCGCTTCTGATAATTCAAGAAAAGAAGTGGTATTTGCCTTTATATATTTCTGTTCTAAGCCCCTCACTTTCTTATGCCTGGAAACTGCACTGCTTCTTGAAACAAGAAGACAGGAAAAATATGCTATCTCAAAAACAATCCAGATCAAGCAGATGCTGAATCCACTCAGGAAACGTGCGGCAAACACGTTGGTTATCAATTGCTAAATATTGTAGGGAAGCATATTCCAATAGATCAGCCACAAGGGAAACCTGGCAGGTGGCAACTTAAAGGATGTGGCAAACCAATCAAAAGGATGTGCCAAGAAGCAACGCACATTTGCATTAAAAATGCTTTGAAAATTTTCATTTAAAAAAGACATTATTATTTTAATATCCTAATAAATATATTTTTGAAACGTTGCTCATTCGTTATTACAGTTGTTTTCGGTTAATTGAGGCCCGCTTAATTGAGTTTCCACTTTTATTGCCCTAAAAATCGTGGAACGAAATCCCCGTTTAGTTAAGTTCCATTTAATTGCGCCAACCGCTTAATTATTTCGCAAAATAAGACTGCATTGCGAAAAACAAGAGCAAATGTTTCGGTTAATTGTTTCCGTCTACTTAATGTGTTTTTGTTTTAAAAAACCTAAACCATTTTTTAAACTTAATAAATAAAGCAATGAGTTTTATTTTCTATCTACACATGGGCATTTCGGTTTATTACACATATTGTTCAATTAAGCGATTTTCGTTTTAAATGCGTCGGCGATTCAATTAACCGGGTACTGCTTAATTGAATTCCCGTTTAATTGCGTCAAAAGTCGTGCATTTTTAGAAACTCATTTAAGCGGAAATAACTGTATCTTATTTTTAACATTTTTATTAATGAAAAAAATTTGTTGATATTGCAAATTTATGTCAAATAGCAGCCAGTTCGCATTTGCGAACACCCATTTCCGAGACTCATGGACAAGGCAGCGTCAAACCGACAACGGATTTGCATTACTATAAAAAGACTATACATTTTTAAAAATTTCACGTTTGAATTTTCTTGGCCGAATATGGGTTAAGTTTAAAACTTTTTTTTCATCTGCGTCGTTTGAGAAATATAAAATTTGTTTGGGAAAAAAAATAATTTATTTTTTTTTTAGCAAAACTTCGAACTATTTTTTTTTTAAACGGCATAAAAAATTTCAAAATGCAGCTACAGTTTTAATTTTTTGAAAAAGTGTAGAAAACTATAAAAAGTTCCAAGCAGAACAAGCCCTAAATGATTTAAATCTGTCCACAACTTTTAATTTTATCTATAAAAGATAAAAAGTTCTTGTTTTTATACTCTCAAAACTTCAAAAATTAAAAGCATTTATTTTTATTGTTAATCAAAGCTTAAGTTTTTGTTTAGAAATGTATTTTTCTTCCTCATAAAGATTCCAACAAATATTCCCTTGAAGCAAGTTTTTGCAACTGTACCAGTCTTCGAGTCTATTTGTTATTTGTTGAAATCTCTTGCCGTGTCCATCAGACTCGGATGGTGATTGTTTATTAAACTGTTCTTCATGCAGTTAATAAGTAATTACTAAGAACACTGAAGAATTATTCTCAAAAAAGCTGTTGCCCAAAAAAGTACGCAAACCGAAACTTTGTAAAAATTCGTAAAATTTAGGGAACAGCTGATGGCAAATAAATGTAGTGTTGAAAATTTTTTACACTTTTGACTACTTAACTCGTTTTCTTATTAGCGGTTTTCATCCTTGATAGTAACGTCCCTTGTAGTCCTTGTGAATCTTATTAATTTAATTAAAGTACATACTAAGATTTACAACACTGCAACAACAAAATGTATTAGACTTAAATTTACTACAGTGGTTAAAAAATCCATCAAAAAGCTGTAGTAAACACGTTTGTTAAATAACCTAGAAAACAAAAACAGTTGAAGAAACTATATCTATCTCTTTCCCTCAAAAAACAAGTGCAATTCTAAGTACCCTAATGCTTCACAATTTTACAACTCTATAAAATCAACATAACATAAAAAGTTGGTATTTAGCCATATAAATGCTTCTTAAACAAGATAAATTAATTAAAATTTATTCACTTTTTGTTTTGGTTTAATTTTTATTTTAAATTTCATTTATTAAACAATTTTCTCACAATTTGTATGCACTTTGTCGGTTTTACTAAATTTTACTGCAACCATTTCTGCAGTAAAAATTTGTAACTACTCAGTCAACAACTGTCACTTTACGCTCACAATTTGTGTTCTCAGTTGCTGTATTTTGTGTACGCGAAAGCAATTTAGTAAAAACCCGTAAAGATTAGTAACAACTTTTTTGTTCTCGAACGCAGCTATATTTAAAACTTTTATCTCTTTTTATCAAGTAATTTATTGCACATACATACATATGTAGCATAAATATTTACTTTACCAATCATTATTTATTTTAGTTTTCCCCAAAAGCCTATTGAACGGAGTGGATCCGCTCAATATGGTATTGCTGGGTTACCAGGGTGTAACACTTCCG
The DNA here is from genome assembly GCA_949318255.1 of Pollenia labialis. Taxonomy (NCBI): domain Eukaryota; kingdom Metazoa; phylum Arthropoda; class Insecta; order Diptera; family Polleniidae; genus Pollenia; species Pollenia labialis. The sequence continues at coordinate 52,992,792 of OX439140.1, forward strand.
GTTCGGAGAGTGGAGGATACGTTTATTTACAACAACATTATGTTTCCTCAACTGCATCCACCAATTCAAGTAATTCGATTCCTTATCAAACAGATAATACCCCATCTATAGTCTTCCAACAGCATCCACAGCCCTATGCTTCGTGCCATCAACAACAGCATCAATTGCCTATAAATTTTCACACTGGTAAAGTTTGAAATGTTTTACCCAATATAAATAAAAATTGAATTTGTGTTCTAATTTCAATAACCTTTAAATTTTAGGTGGGATTCATTATGCTCATCATATTAATACCCATGATCATGGTTATCATAAAAGCCACCATCATCACATTCATGGACATCATCCACACCATCACCATCATGGAGGAGCGGTCGTCATAGCTGGTAGCGGCGTTGGAACTGGAATAGGCAGTGGTGGCACTTCACCGTCCTCAGTGCACCAGCAAAGTGCGAATAAAAAAAGTACAATTCGTAATGGCAGCGAAATATTAAAACGGTCCAGAACACAGTCTGCGTAAGTTACAAAATTTTACTAAAACCGTTTTACAGCTTTTTTGCCTTGATTTGTTAGTGCATATTTTACCGTTTGCAGCGTTTTTGCATAATTTAATTTAAAGAGGCTTTTTGCAGCATTTTTTAAGTTTCGAAGCAAATAAAAAAACAAAACATTTTTTTTGCGAAATTCTGGTTTTTCTGTTTTAAATATCTACCCAAAGTGTTGCTTCCATTCGCCATCTACAGTTTATTTTTACTCAAAAATTGTAGGACAAAGCAGGTTGTCAGTAAAGATAAATGATATTTTAAACTTTAAAATTTTATAAATGTATAAGCAAAAATTAAGGATAAAGCAAGTATATACGTTTTTTGGCGATGTGTGTAATATATAGAAATCTGGACCAATCATTTAGTGTACCGATCGACTTAAGCACTTTTTAAAGTGATCTTTTGGTGTCCATCCGTACGTCTGGCTGGTTGTCCGTCCATGTTAACCGTGTGTGCAAAGTGCAAGTAACGATCTTGTAGATAATTTGATCAAATACATACATTTTTATTGTACTAAGGACGAAGTCTATGTAAGTGGTGAGAATCGGTTTATAATTTCACATATTCCGCATTAAAGCTTATTTCCAAATTAGAATCTTTGTGTCCGTAAACTACAAATCTAATTATATTTACTGCAAATTTAATTCTTTTCAAATCGGTTCATATTTGCCTAAAGTACCCATCATAAATAGCTTCAACTTCCTTTTAAATTTTAACATTAATAAACAATTTACCGACCGTCTCCAAAATCTCTTTAAGGCCAATAATCGTATATGGATGTTAATATCTAGATATTTTATTTATTTATTTATCTATATATGTAATAGCATTTAAACCGCTACTTCGTTAGCGACTCCTTTTCCATCGTGGACATATTTGTATGCCAAAGTTTATTAAAAAATACCAGTTATAGAACCAAAAAGCTAAAGGAAAATATCAAATTTCCCGTATTTACTTTTTTGGGTACTATTTTTCCCCCATTAAAGTATCAAACATTTCAGTATTGTTATGGGAGCACATAATTTAGTACGAATATGTCAATGAATGGAGAAAAATATTTTGTAAAAAAAAGTACCAAAAATAGTTACGATTCTCACCCCTTAAATGTTCGAAAAAGTACCAAATTAGAATTCGTATTTTTTTAATAAGTTTCGAATGTGGTATAAACTTTGTTTCTAGTTTATTGGTTCAAAAGATAGATGGGGTGTCAAAAAAATACCAAAATTCAGGTTTAACCCGTTTACTCCCTAATAGGTCCGAATTTCAAAAAAGTACCAGACCTGTCCGCTTATTTTTCTAAAGAACAAGGATAAGTATTACATTTTTTTTTAATCTCTTTTAGTTTTGGAGAATTTTTACCCCCTAAACATTTTAATTTCCAAAAATCCCGTCTAAGTGGATCGATTTGGGGAGCGACCAATCTCTGGTTCAAAAATTAAGTTCTTAGCTTCAGGCGTTTAGGCTGTGCGATGAACCTGATAAAATTAAAATTTCTCTCCGTTTTTACGTATCAGCTGTTAAGAGTTGTATTTTGGTTTTGAAGCAGTGTTGTCAAAAAAACTTATTAACCAGCCTATTAAATTTTATTAATGAGATTCTCATCAAAACATTAATTTAAATAGGATGTAATGAAATTCAATGTTATGGGTTTTTTGTTCGAACTGAAATTAATGTTGGCTTTATTTTTCACAGAAACCAAAGTTATCGGGTTTTTATTGAAAATAAAAGAAGCAGATTACAGCTCTTGTTTATTTGATGGAAATAAATATTGTTGTTAAAAGTTTAATTTTTTATTTTATTTTATCCAACAGTTAGATTATTTCCATAGATGGAAGTAAATAAAATTGATAAATGTTAAAATAGTATTTTTGCATGTTTCCGGCAGCGGGCTGCTGTAAATTTGCAAAAGCCTTTTTCTTACTTTATCTATGGTCATTTTATTTATTTATAAGTTTGAAACAACAAATATTTTTGTATTTTAACTAAATTCGCTTTATATATTTATAAAACAATAAAATTACACAAATATAAACAACAAATGCAAGTTATACAACAATGGCGTTTATCTTATATGTACATTTGTATGTTTACTGCATTTCCACTTCTTATTTTATTTTCTATAATTTTCATTTACATTTACAACACAAGTTTTAACAATATTTTAACGCAAAAATCATAATTTATAAAATTATTAAATAAAACATTAATTTAAAGCTGTAAACACATGAGCCAAAACATAAAACAGCTGATTCGATTATTGATTTTATTATAAAATAATTATTTGCATAGATTTTGGGCAATGCAAATAGAAAAAAATCAGCGCAATATTCGCGTTAACCTTATTTTATTAAATATATATATTATTTAGTTTTATTTGACCTTTATTTTTTTATAATTATTTTGAATTATTTAAGCTTGAGGTCTTTTTAAAAAAAAATATATTATATTTATTTATTTTTTTCATTATTGCGCTAACCTTTGGTTAGCTTTTGTTTACATTTTTAAAATTTTGTATTATAAACGAAATTTTTTTTTAAGTTTGGTTTTTTTATTATTTAATAAAAATGATTTTTTTCATCGAGTTTTTTTAAAAGCTTTTTGCTATCTTATCACGACTTAAGATGTTTTTTCAAAATGTATAAAGTTTTTTTTTTTTTACAAAAACGCTGATATCGGTATGCATTGGCGATATAAACAAGAATGTTAGCAACATGTCTTGGAACAAGACTGTGAGCAAAATCAAAACAAATTATAATTTACATACATACATATGTTCGAGTACACGCATACACCTCAACAACATATGACACGTTTACGTTTTTGTAGTAACTACCAACATTTCAAGTCGACCGCAACGTTTACGTATCCGCAACATTTACGTAAGAGTAACGAGGCCTTAAGGGGTGAAAATCGTAACTATTTTTAGTACTGTTTTACAAAACATTTTGCTTTATTTATTGACATATTTGTACTAAATTAAGGGCACCCACTAAAATACTGTAATTTTTAATACTTTAATGGGGGGAAAATAGTACCAAAATCGGAAATACGGGAATTTAATATGTTGGTTTCTTCAGCTTTTTGGTTCTACAACTGGTATTTTTTAATTATCGAAAATATTGGAAATTAAAACATAAAATTCAACATGCAATGTCCTGAGTGTATACGAATCTACGAGGGAACTTTTTGGTTCTTTTTTGTTTTTTAACTGGTACTTTTTGAATATTCGTAAGTATTAGACCTAGAAACATAAAATTTAAGATGCAACGTTCTGAGAAAGTAAACGCGTACAACCTGTACATATTTTTGAATACTAGGGGAAATTTACTTACTTTCATTTGCTTTTGTGTTCTACGAGTGGCACCTTTTTAATTTTCTATACTATTGAACCCTGGAACACAAAATTATAGGTTAAATTTGCTAAAACTTAGGAACATAAACTTTGGCATATAAATATGTTTATGAAAGAAAAGGCCCGATAACAAAGTAGCGGGTTAAATGCTAAAATTTAAACAAGTTAAAACCTGGAACAATAAACTTTGGCATACAAATATGTCCACAAAGAAAAAGACGCTAACGAAGTTGCGGGTTAAATGCTAGCTTATTTATAATCACCCCTATCGTGAATAACAAGTGAAATTTTCGTTACATGTTGTGTTCCCTAGCAAAAATAAAGTGACAAAATCTAAGAGAAATGTGAACAAATTGCGAGGGAAAAACTTTTTACGATAAGGAGAATTTTTTCCGTGAACATTTTTTCACGTTATTATTCTCATTTGAATTAGCTTTTTTTCATGGGAGTTTTTCATGATCGCAAAAATATAAAAAGGGGAATAATTTCGAGGAAAAAATTTTTCACGATAGGGGTGAATATTCGAATTATATTCGTTTCCAAATGGGGTAACGTTTTTCTGTAAATACTATGGTTTTTGGGATTAACCGATTATAATTTTAGGATTGTATTTATTAATTGGAACTGTTATTAAATTGTTTAATATTTGATTTACAATTTTAAGGAAATACCGAGCCCTAATAGCAAAATTGATGTAACCAACAACATGTTAGATTTTTGTTTTTTGATGAAAATCGACAATTTTAGATCATTTGCATCATCTCTAAAACTTTTATATCTCTGGGAAGTGCCGTTACGAAATAAAAGTAAAAGCAAAAAACGCTCGATATTTTTAACAATTTTCAGAACATATTTTAAGTTTTTACTGCATATTAAACGGGTTGTTTAGAGAATATTTCTGGTTTTCCAGTTCATAAGTAATGTTGCAATGTTCTAAAAGGTTTATAAAACGAGTTTTCTACTGGTCCTTATTTTACTTTAATCTTTTTTTTAATGCAGTACCTTTAAAATGGTTATATGCAGCAAGAAAATTATTTTGTAAAAATTTCAAATCGATATTTTAAATATTGCATCGACAATTTAGAAGAATTTTTATTTTGGAAAGTATTAGAAATTATTTTATAATTTCTTATGCCGAATAATTTTGCAGTCGGAGTCACGGCTCTTCAACTCCGACTCCACAGTCCTGCTTCTTAGGCAGCGGTTGGAGAACGCTTGTAGACGATGTTCAATTTTAGTACTGCCATCAGCAGCAATCTGGTTTCCAAGATAGCTTTGACATTGCTCCGATACTTATGCCCCTATTGCGGTTCTCCACATTTTTAACAGTTTGGGTGTCTTTGGTAAATTCACATTGCCATTCTCAACTCAACAGGCAGTTGGCTATTCAGTTGTGTATGTTTTTTTGAAAAAGTTTGGTCGACAAAAATGTTAAATACAGAAAACTGCTAAAAAGTAGTTGTGTTATTGGCAGTTAAAGTTTATTTTTTTTAAATTCGGTAAAAATCGAAAACAAAATGGGGAAATCGTATGTATAAATTTTTGTAATAACTTTTTCGCTATTTTTAAAAACTTTTATTAGTGTGAAAAGCTCAATTTGAGCGACTTAGAAATTGCTCGCGGAAAACACCAAAGTTGATTTAAGGAGTTATGGGAAGATATTATAGTGGAGTTAAATAGTTTGGGTCCACGACAAGAACTTCTCTTAAACACTTATAATCTTCTTAATCGAGTTACAATATTCTTGCCACAGGTTTGTATACACTACAAGACAAGTATAAAGAAAAATGTTTCCCACAATAAAAAAACACTCAAGCGACAGGGGGAGTTCTATCACAAGAAGTTCCATTAGATAGCCTTGAGGATGCTGTTTCGCAGCTCTTGTATTGCAAGTCCGGCCAAGTATTTGGCGTTGAAAATATTCCACCATCAAGTGACAATTTTACTGAGTCAGTTGAACTAATAATCTAACCAGCAGATTGACCAACAGCTACCCCAACAAGAAGAACTCATCAGGCACAAGAAAGCTTCGTTACTTATTAGTTCTTACATGGCACTGGGAAGTTCAAGAGGGTTGGAATCATCACGAATTTGTCTTCTTGTACTTAGCGCATCTATACAAGAGTTTTCCTTTTCATCATCATAACATAAATCGACACTAATATCCATTATAAATACATTTTATTCAACACAACAATTAAAAATACTTTTAGCTTAAAAAATTATTTAATTTTCGACCATACATCGATGGTCATCTTCAGGGGATTTAAAACACTGTCAAATTTAAACTACAAAAAAGTTGATACATCCTCACTGTTTGCCAAATTTTCATCAACTGATTTAATTTTATAAAATTTTCACTTGTCAAACGTTATATTTAAAGTTGGCAAATCGATATTTTAAGTTGGCAACTTTATAGCAAACTCAACTAAAAACAGTTGAGTATCACAATACCTAAAATGAGTTTGGTTGTGCATAAGTTGGGTTGACTCTCACACGACCAAACTGAGTTGAGTTGAGAACCGCAATAGGGGCATTAGTTTTTTGGTTTTGCCAGCGTTGTTTATTTTGAGGTCTGTGTATTGTAGCTTTTCAAACTCATATCGTCAGCGTATGCCAGGTAATTTAGGAATGTGTTGTTAATTTTCCACAGGCAAGGATTTTATTTTCGATATGCCTGAGAACATCTTCCATGACAAGGAAAATAAGAGGCGACAATATGCATCCCTGGAGCACTCCACCGTAAATGTGTCCGACAGCTTTCCCTTGTGCAGGACAAAGCACTTTCCATGGTTGTAATTCCCCTTAATTAGTGATATAATCTTTAAGTTATATGCCTTTTTTGCAACGCTAATCAGATACATTCTCAGTTTTTGGAATCGGACGCTTTTCTATAATCGTTAAATAGCAAATTTCGTTTGGAAGTGATCTCAACGTTTAATAATAATGCGCAGAGTTGGTGTGATCAGTCGGCTTGACATTAAATGATGATCTGCTCTAAATTTTTTCTTTATACGATTTAATATTATCTTTACCACGCCAGTTATTAAAATTTTTGAGATCACCCTTTTTCGCGGTCTTATCGATTATTCCATCCTTCCGGGAACGTTTAATTCTCCCAGGTCTCGATTAGTAGAGGATTTACCAGCTGTGCAGAGAGGGACGGATCACATTTATAAATTTCTGCAGGAATACCATCAGTATCTCGTCAGCTGAAATTGAAAACCACGTAACTAGAATTTTTTATTGATTATGATGCATATTAACATCATCCATGGCTAACGCTCGTATATTTTTTTGGACCAAAAACAGTACATTTCACTGAAATTATTTAAAAAAGCAGTAAATCGATTTGGAAAAACAGTACTTTTCGCAGTATATATTTCACCGTCCGACAAAAAAAGAAAAAAATTGTGAGACACGAACCGGATGATAAAATTGTGAAACTATAAATTAAATGGAGAAAAACAACGTTTTCAGTTTTTCATTTCGTGATCCTGTGTCCTTTTTAAAGGACTTCAAACTTTCAAAGAAGAACACTTTTCAAAAAATATTTTAAAATACTTCCGCGGATCCAACAATGCCAAATTTGATGTCAAAAGACTATTCTGCTGGTGTCTAATAATTGTAAATTTTTCTGTTCATACAATATACCTCATTGCTTTCCAACGGAAAGCTAAGGTAAAATGTAACAAGAAAATACAATATAATAGTCTGATAGTGTATAAAGTCATTTCTAAAAAATTGAAGGAATATGACTATTACAAAAAAGCTTTATAAAATACATAACTGAAATTTAGCTCATAAAATAAATTCGAAAAATAAAAAATGTTGAATATTTATAATTTATTTAAACAATTCTGGTTGAATTTTTTTTTATAAAGTGGCAACTATTTCTGAACCCACGAAAAAATATGTTAGGTACCTAATAATCTAAGTACTAGCTATTTTTTTTTCGAATGAAATTTTAAAATAAAAAATAAAATAATGCAAATTTAAAGTATTAATTTACACTTAAGTAGTAAAGCTAGAAGGTTGAAATTTTGGCATGTGGTATTCAATATTTGGTTCTTCAACGCACTATTTGTTTTAAAAAAAATTATTGGAAATGTAAAAGGACATTAAAGGATAAAAATTTGAAAGGACATTTTTGACATCTTCTAATCCTAAAAGAATAATAACAAAATAATGCAAAATATTTTACAACTCTTCTTGATCATTTGACACCAAATTTGGCATAGTAGGATGAGCAGAAGTATTTTAAAACATTTTTTTAAAAATGAAGTCCTTTGAAATTTTGAATACCTTTTAAAAGGAAACAGGATCAGAAAATAAAAAACTGTGAACGCAGTTTTGCTCCATTTAATCTCTAGTTTCAGACTTATGTCATCCTGTTCGTGTCTAATATTGAGTGTCGGACGGTGTTTTATTCAATATATAAAAAAATTAACAATAATTTCCACAAAATCAGCTTTTGTGGTTGTTTGGTATATGTCGTTTGAAGCAATTGCCGGCTTTGTTTTGAGGTTTTTGTAGAAATCAACGCATTTGTACTTCAAATTACATTTGACATTCAGAATCGCCTTCAATGTTTGCACATCATACATACAGATACATTTGGTAGAACAACCACTCTACGTGGAATGGTATTTCATCAGATGCGAATTTTAATGCATTGTGTTCTATGTGAGCGGTACAGCCGATGCCGACCAAATGTAGAAGCCACTGTTTCAATCGGTGATAAACATTATTATTTCCGCCACGAGTTTCTCTACCAAAATTAACTTTTGCATTATCGCCACAGAAGCAGGCGACTTTCTTCCTCAGATTGTAGTCACTGGCAGTAAACTTTATAAGATCGGATATGAGGGTGAAATTTTCACCAGGTTCTTCGGTTAAATTCAAGATTTTAACTCGTACTCCGACAGTAGGGATAAAATATCGAACGAGCATAGGAAAAGGTTTGATATTCCCATGGTATGATGCATCTGTGTAGATTGACACATATGTAACTACAGTCTTTTAAATCTTCTTTAAGCAATTGTTGGGCGTGCGGCGCGAAAACATTGGTGACTATTGCTTGACATTTTTTCTGCGTCCTCGAAAACTTTTTTATTTTAAAACATGATTAAAATATTTGTGTCGCACAATCCGACGATTTCAAACTGTGATTCGAATTAATAACATGGTATGCCCACACTGCTTCCATTGCCGATATATGTGCTGGTAGAAAAGCTAATTAGAGCGTCTTGATGTTTTTTTTGTTTTGATGTGACGACTGATATCCGCGTTACCACCATACGCAATAGAAAAAGTAGCTCTGCACTTTTTGCACAAAACATCATCACGTCATACGAAAATCGTATTAAAATGAATTTTGTATTTCCGAAAATAACTTTGATAATATACATCATCATGTTATGTTTTTTCGAGAAACGGATACTTTCACGGAGTTTTGCATTAAATGTGTTTTTTCGTCTTGATTCAGACATTATTTATTCTATAAAAATTAAAATTATTAAAATGAAGATATTTAAATTTAAAAAATTAAGCGACGTGTTCTAAGCATGTATGGACAAAATCCGGGAATGCGTTGCCCACAAAATATATGTTGAACGTTGGCGTCGTTGCCCACAAGGAAACACTGTTTTTAGTTGATTTTAATTATTTATTACGGATTTAACACTTTAATTTTAAGTTTAATTTGACTTTTTGGAAGACGCGACTTTACGCATTGAAGTCAACGCCAACGCAGAACAGAGGCAGTTGGCGGCTGGCGACGAATCCGAGGAGAGTGCTTATTTCTGAAGTAAACAATATTATTGTATGAATTTGCTTTTCGCCGTTTTAATTTCTGTTATGTATCGGAAAACAGTATTTTTAGGGAGAAAAGCAGTACGCAGTTTTTGATGTCGAAAAACAGTATAATACTGCGAAAAACCGTACAGATACGAGCCTTATCCATAGCCTATCCAATTTTTATATTCAGAAAATGAAAAAATAACAAAGAACAATAAATAACAACAACAAAACCCTTTTGATTTAAATTTCACCAATTTATTTATATATCGTCCCAAGAATTTAAGAACGTTGTAACTGACAAAACATAAAATGTTTACCAGAGCCAAAAAAAAAACTGTATGAACTTAGGAGCATGAATTTAAAAACGTATTTTTATTTTTCTCGTTTTATATATTGGCTGTAAACGTTTCCTCTCAATTCCATTATTCCCGGTGATTCTGCGGCTTACAGCAAACGATTTTTTTCACAGACCTATTAAATGCTGTAACAACAATTATTTTTTATGGAAACAAAAAATTGGATTTTTTTCATCATACAAATATTGGACTGGGGCCAATCGACGCAGTATTTTATTCTGATAAAAATGATGCAAAGAAACGTATTTTCGATTTTTTGTCAGTTACAGCGTTCTTTAATTCTTGCGACGATATCATTTTATGTTTAAAATTGGTTTTTCATGACAAATAAAACTAAAATTTTATAAAAACTATATTCAAATATGAATTGATGTATAGAATTGGTGAAATTGATCATAAAAAGTACAAAGTGCGTAGAACATTAGTAATGGTGAATTCTTTTCTGAGAAAAATATGTTACAGTAAATACCAGGGACCGTAAATAACAGTTTTATGGAAAACTAGCTGACCCGGTCCACGTTGCTGGCCCTAAGAAAACATTAGTGTTGTATTACCACACGATTTAAATTAAGCATTTAACGAAAATTACGGCCTTTAAAAGAAAAATCCATGGAATACCTACCATAAATTTTTTTACAAAATAACTTACATATGGTGTAGATATGGGCTCAATCAAAAAAGAAAAGCATGTATTTAGGGCAAATTGGAAATTATATTTATTTATTACTTCATCTTAAGGCCAGCGCATAGACAATGTTTTTTGTTTTATTTTTGTTTGGTGTAAAGAGCCGTTTTCTGATTTTAGGTAAATCAAAAAAAACGGGCGGGGCAAAATTTTCTTTCCGTAAAAACCTAAGTTAAACCATGGCGATCATTTTAAAGAAAAAATCGCCCAAATCGGTCAAGCCGTTCTCAAATTATGCGCTTAATAGAAAAAGCGGGCGTAAAAGTAGGCGTGGTCATTTTTTTTCGATGAAAACGTAAAATGGATTAATACGAACAGTTAAAAGAAATATTAGTAAAATGGATGGAGCAGTTTTTTGATTTTAGGTAAATCGAAAAAAGTGGGCGGGGCAAAATTTTCTTTCCGTAAAAACCTAAGTTCGACCATGACGATCATTTTAAAGAAAAAATCGTCCAAATCGGTCAACCCGTTCTCAATTTATGCGCTTAATAGAAAAAGTGGGCTTAAAAGTAGGCGTGGTAAATTTTTCTTTCGATGAAAACTTAAACTGGATTAATACGAACATTTGAAAGAAAAATTTGTCAAATCGATGGAGCCGTTTTCTGGTTTTTTGTAATTCGAAAAAAGTGGGCGTTAAAGTGGACGGGGCAAAATTGTCTTTTTGTATAAATCTAAGTTGGACCGTGGCGATCATTTTAAAGAAATGATCGAATCGGTCAAGCCGTTCTCAAGTTATGGATTTTGCCACGCCCCTCCGCCCCCAGACCGAAAATCAAAAATCAGACTTCACAGTTATATTCTGAAGATTCCCTTAAAATTTCATCAAAATCGGCCCAGCCGTTTTGTAGTCCATACGTTACATACACACATCCTATTTTATATAGATAGATAGATAGATAGATTGATAGATAGATAGATAGATAGATAGATAGATAGATAGATAGATAGATAGATAGATAGATAGATAGATAGATAGATAGATAGATAGATAGATAGATAGATAGATAGATAGATAGATAGATAGATAGATAGATAGATAGATAGATAGATAGATAGATAGATAGATAGATAGATAGATAGATAGATAGATAGATAGATAGATAGATAGATAGATAGATAGATAGATAGATAGATAGATAGATAGATAGATAGATAGATAGATAGATAGATAGATAGATAGATAGATAGATAGATAGATAGATAGATAGATAGATAGATAGATAGATAGATAGATAGATAGATAGATAGATAGATAGATAGATAGATAGATAGATAGATAGATAGATAGATAGATAACGCTGGATGTGAAAAACGCTTTTAACACAGCAAAATGGGGCGTGGTATTAGAAGCACTCAGGAAGAAGGGAATTGATAATTACCTTTACAACATAGTTGCAGGTTATCTGGATAGGAGATTTCTTTTATACGAGACGGAAAGTGGTATAAAAGAATACCAAATAACAGCCGGTGTACCTCAGGGATCGGTTCTAGGACCTTTCCTCTGGAATGTGATGTATGATGGTTTACTGAACTTGAAGCTGTCGGAAGGATTGACTCTAATAGGTTACGCAGATGATATAGCTCTTGTTATAAACCAGCGCACTACAGAACTGATTGAGATAGTGGCTAACGATTGCTTATGCCGTTGCAGCAGATGGTTGCGGAAAAATGGACTGCAGCTAGCTGTACCTAAAACAGAGGCAATTCTGGTGACAAATCGAAGAGTCTATAAAACACCGAAAATTCGGCTTCAATCAAGTGATGTACTATTTAAGCATAATTTATGCTATCTGGGCGTACAATTGGATGACAATCTCGGTTTCAGCCAACATGTGGTGAACATACGTGATAAGGCTATGCGAACGGCAACTTCATTGGGGAGGATAATGCCAAACTGTGGCGGCCCAAAGCCGCATATTAGAAAACTGATAAACAGCGTAGTACACTCTCAACTTCTGTACGCCGCTCCAGCTTTCTCGAGTGCGTTAAAACGGAAATACAACATTCGCGAACTACAGAGACCACAGAGAACCAGCGCCCTTCGTATCACATCTGCGTATCGCACGGTGTCTACCAGTGCGGCCTTGGTACTAGCGGGGCTTCTTCCCATAGACTTATTAATACTGGAAAGAGAGGAAATATATATGCAAATTAAATGTATAAATCAGGCAAATCATAGTCCATTGGAGCGAGCCAAAAGAATCTCAGAAATAAAAAAAGATGCCAGGGATAATGCAATAAGAAAATGGCAAGAACGATGGAATCAAGAAGAGACAGGAAGATGGACGCACAAACTAATCCCACATATTAAAACATGGGTTGAGAGGCAACATGGAGACATGGGTTATTTTCTAACACAGGTGATGACGAATCACGGCTGTTTTAACAAATACCTGCATAGATTTAAATTAAAGGAGATAAGCAGTTGTGAGGCATGCGGATCACCGGACGAAGATGCAAGGCATATAGTTTTTGAATGTGAAAGGTGGGTGGCACAGAGAAGAACTTTAAATGGAAAGTTAGGCGTAATCTTGACACCTGAGAACGTGGTGGGCATAATGCTGCATTCCGCAAGCTCATGGAAATTGTGTGAAGACTTCATTAATAGGATAATGAAGGAAAGGTGTTCAGCGGTTCCGAACCTTCATTAGGAGGGTAAAGTTGGAAGGATGTAGGAATAATGCTGTTTTTAACTGCCCGCCCCGATGTAATGCTGACGTAGTCCCGGGGTGGTGTTGGTGGAGTTATCGTGGGGCCACTAGATGATAGCGCGCTATCACTACGTCCAACAAAAAAAAAAAAAAAAAGATAGATAGATAGATAGATAGATAGATAGATCGTGAAATTCTTGCAAATCAATCTCGGAAGGGGTAGGGAAGCACATGATTTGATGTTGCAAAAGGTGACAGAGGAAAACACTGATCTGGTGTTAATAAGTGAACAGTACAGAAATCCACCATCTCAAATTTGGTATGAAGATAAAACCCATCGTGCGGCCATAATGATAAGAAATACGAGGTTTTTTGTTAGTGAAGTTGATGAGACAAATTCTGGTTTCGTATATGTAACCGTTGGAAAAATGAGAATATATAGCTGCTACTTTTCACCAAACATTGAATATAGCGAGTTTGCGGAAGCTCTTAATACACTTGAGGTTTCCATTAGATACTCAAAGTATAAAGTCATCATAGGTGGTGATTTTAACAGCAAATCCCCTGAATGGTACTCTAACACCCTAGATAACAGGGGTTCTGCAGTGAGTGAGATGATTGCAAGCACTGGACTGACAGTTTTTAACAAGGGATATAAGCTAACCTTTAGAAGAGGTGCAGGTGGGAGCATTATAGATATAACCTTTGGGACACCTATTTTTTGTAATGAAAATATTCACTGGATGGTGCTAGAGGATATCTCTTTAAGTGATCATCAGTATATCACGTTCAATATATACGAAGGAACAAATAATGATCCGAATGTGGTAGACCTTCCAAGATGGAATGCTAAAAAATGTGATGGGGGAAAACTGTCTCAATACATTAAAAGCGCTAAAGAGAGAAGTATGCGAAACCAGTTAAAATACTCACTAGAGCCTGCAACGTATCAATGCCTAAAGTACGAAAATGTAGGTACCCACAAATGTCCCGTTTATTGGTGGAACGATGAGATTCGTCAGATAATAGTGAAATGTCTCGCCGCACGACGAGTGTCTACACGTAATCCCAATAACGAAGCCCTGGCTTTAGAATTGAAGGTATCACGCAAAGCTTTGAGGAAAGCCATAAAACACAGTAAGAAAAAATCTTGGACTGAACTATGCAAGGAAATAGACTCAGATCCATGGGGAAAGCCGTTCAAAATAGCTATGAAGAAACTTGGTCGAAATAAACCCATACCTGGGATTAAAGAACCAAAATGGGCAATGGAAATAGTGAAAACATTATTTCCTTTCGACGCAGACGGGCTTATAAGTGTACCAAAGCTTCCGGTTGATAATTTCGTGCCCTTAGACGCAGAAGATATCAAATACGCTGGAAAAAAATTAAGTGTGGGCAGGAGCCCTGGACCAGATGGCATACCCAATGAAGTCATAAGGATGATGTGTGAGATATGGCCTGAATACCTAGCTTCAGTATTTAACTCATGCCTTGAAACTGGAATCTTCCCTACTAAATGGAAGCTACAAAAAATGGTTCTGTTGCGAAAGACAAACAAACCATTAAATGAGCCTAGCTCGTATAGGCCACTGTGCATGTTGGACTCCCTGGGAAAACTCCTGGAATGTCTTATCTTAAAACGGCTGGAGGAACAAATTGCTGATCTTGGAGGTCTATCTCCTATGCAACATGGTTTTCGCAAGGGGAAAAGTACTCTTGATGCGATAATTGAAGTTTGCAATAAAGGAATGCTAGCGATGACAACAGGAGAATACTGTGCAATAATAACGCTGGATGTGAAAAACGCTTTTAACACAGCAAAATGGAGCGTGGTATTAGAAGCACTCAGGAAGAAGGGAATTGATAATTACCTTTACAACATAGTTAAAGGTTATCTGGATAGGAGATTTCTTTTATACGAGACGGAAAGTGGTATAAAAGAATACCAAATAACAGCCGGTGTACCTCAGGGATCGGTTCTAGGACCTTTCCTCTGGAATGTGATGTATGATGGCTTACTGAACTTGAAGCTGCCGGAAGGAGTGACTCTAATAGGTTACGCAGATGATATAGCTCTTGTTATAAACCAGCGCACTACAGAACTGATTGAGATAGTGGCTAACGATTAAGCATAAAAACTCTTCATGTTAAAGCCAATGGAGACCTATAGTATCATAAATCCATAGATTCGTTCTGCCGAGCTCTTTCGGAATCTGTGGTGATCTTAAAAAACTATTTTATGTTTTCCGTCTAAAATAAAACTCATTTGAGGAGGTTTATTTTTACCGTTTAATGTAAAACCCATTTTACGCTTTTTTTTGTCTAAAATAAAACTCATTTCGCTTTCATAAAATAAAATTCTTTTGAAGGATTAATTTTTTTTAAAATTCATCTGTTTATTTTCTTTTTTTTAACAGACTTTTTTTTATTTGTTTAATTTAATTTAAAGATTTCACCGCAGGTCGCTCAATACCAACTTAAGAGCAGAGAATGCTCTTTCCAAGCTTACTTGGGTTGCAGGAACACATTGCACAGTTTTTGCCAATTTATACAAGTAAAGATACCAAATTTTTTTTTTGCCCCCAGTGTTAAAAATAGGTTTATCAATCGATAACTGCCTTGGAAAAAAGTTATCGATTTCATAGGACGAATATTTCGAATATATCGAATATTTTAAAGTGTCCATTTTTCGAATATCGAATAAACCGGTTATTCTAGTAAAATAAACCGGTTATTTGAGTAATGTGTAATTTATATACGTTTTCCTTACTTTTGTTATAAATGTACCCGTAATTTAAGTATTTTTCTAATTGAATATTTGACAAACTTAAACTATATATAAAAAATATCAAAACACAATGTAACAATAGTCAAAAAACATTATATATATATATATATATATATATATATATATATATATATATATATATATATATATATCTTTATAAAGATGTCATCTCTGGTGATAATAACGAACTGATTTTAAAAGTCAATGGTGCTTTAACAACCCTAAAATGATAATTTGCAAAGGTTCTTCAACGTCACGATTTATTAATCACTTGTAATTAGTCTACAAGCTTGGCATAAATATGCGCCAAGTAAAACTTGACCCTGTTCCAAGTAGTTTTTAAGAGACTGCAAATAATACTTTACTAAAATATGCTGCCAATAATGAATGAAAAACTCTTAAGTAGTTCTAGCATATCTTCATGCTTAAAGGCGAAATCAACGATATTGAAAAATTCTTCACTTTTATTTATTAAATTACCAAGAAATTAAAACAAAATTGAAGGAGTCAACCAATCTAAAGGAAGGGTTTAAATTGTGATCGACGAATTGACAGATATTTCATACAAAAGAATGTTTATATTACTATTGTTTCTATAATCCTGAAACCAAAAAAATTTAAATATATAATCCTGTATAAGAGGTTTTGATTGCAACTTTTCATAAATATGGCTGAAGTTCACTGATTCATATAGACATGCTTAACCAGCAACAAATTAAAGGTGTTCAAATTTAGGTGTTCAAACCTATTAAATATTTGATGTCCTACACGTAACCACTAGTTTTCTTAAAGAATTGTTTGCTTTTGCAAAACGTTTGGCTAAAACAAACATTATTTAACGGTTTCTTAACTACATTATACATAAATACAATTATCATCTTAGACATAAAGTTTAGCAAATAAATAGAAATTGTTAAAAATAAAAGCAAAAGTGCAGTTTACGGTACGAAAAAAAAATTTGAACCCCTCTGAAATTAAAAACAAAAAAAAACCAAAATCCAAATTTAAGGTGGCTGAGGCCTGTGGACCCCTGGATCCAAAAAACCGTCCCGTCCACTTAGTGGCATGTGTGGGTACTCAAACTAAAGGTAATTGTACAAGAAAAACAAAAATAATAAAATTTAGGGCGGGCAGGACTTTTGGGTCCCTCTGGTTCAAAAAAAAACGCCGACATCAAGGATTTTCTCCTCTATGGTATAACAAACACCGGCTTCGCTAACTAAAGCTTTTCTGCACCTAAAATATTCTTAAATTAACCTAGAGAGGAAAATAATATGCGAATACAAAAACAAAATGCATATTTGCAATCGTGAGCAAATTACCTTTAATTTGAGTACCCACACATATTACTAAGTGGGCGGGGCAGTTTTTTGGTTCCAGGGGCTCATCCCCATTGAATTTTAATTTTGGGTTTTTTTCTTTTTTTATTCTGAATCGGTTGGCATATTTTTTATTTTTTTTTCGAACGCCCTGTAAAGTGCACTTCAGCCAAAATTTGCTTCTGACATTGTCTCTGTTTTTACTCATAGTTATTGCTGAAACCAAAGTAGTTATCAGTTTCAAAATAGCTTGCTGCTGCCACAAAAATTATTATTTGCGCCGTAAGAAAGTTAGCCATCTTAACATTTTTTGCTGTTATATATTAGACAGTACAACATTTTCCAGGTGATTGATTCGGGACTCAATTCTGATAATTGGTTATGAAAGTAGATCCAAAAAGAAGAACTTCTGCATCATTTGTTTGAATTTGAATTTAGTAAGCATCATATAGGGGAATTTGTCACGTTTTAGGCTCTTTTGTTTGTCATAACTCGAGAACCACTAGTCCGAATTAGCTGAAACAAATTAAGAATTACAATTCCTTTAATCTGTTCATACAACGTTTCGCTACATAAGCAACAGTTTCGCAGTTATAAATAAATGTATGAAGAAAAAAAATATTGCTTTCCCAAAAAATTTAAATTTCTTATTTTTAATTCATAAAAAATCCAAAACGGTAAAAAAAATGTCAAGTGTTATTATTTTCACGTAAAGTCGCATAACGTATGAACAAAATGACATGAAAATCGATGAACGCGTTTCGCTTTTATTCACAATTAATTAATGGTATGAATTTCAAAAATTTGCTCGAGATATCTACAAAATTCTTTGGAAAAAATATTGAAAACAATAATGCAAGTTGTTTTTGCTTTTTCTTAACCTACTTACAACTACAATTAATGTTGGAAGAATTCCAATTAATTGTGGTGGGGAATGTAAGAAGAGATAAACTCACTGTTTATGGTTGATGTTTTTGTTTAAACTTTGATATTGGTACAAGTAAAACTGTTGCTGTAATTCTTTTACGCTTAACAGTTTATTTTGTTTCATATCTTTAGTTTTTCTAAAATCTTTATGGATGAAGTTTCCTGATGATCTGGCAACCAGCGAAATGCGAATAGGAATAGCTTATCCCATCAACAGTGTTTTTATCAAAAATAAAAATTGGGAATTAAGCACGAATAACAAAATCATTTAAATTAAAAAAAAATATTTGATAAAACTTACTTGCTTCTCCAACCTTAAAATCCGAACGGTGACTTTTTTAAGATGGTTTCGAGTACACATTAATTATAAAGGCTCCTTTGCAATGATGCACTGAAAACGCGGATCCAAATATAAAGCTGCAAGGAATGTTTGATTATTAAGCAGTATTTTCTCACGCCGTTCTAATTTTTTTAAAAATGCAGAGCTGTCGGGCTTCGTCTGAATTTCAAACTTCATTTCAACCCATGTTTTAAAAAAATCGCTAAAAAATAATTGCTCTTCTTGAAGCTTTTGTGAGGCTATGTATACAGGCTCCAAGACGGTTAATAAGACTTCCATATTTTCCCATTCTGACTGATGTAGAGATAGAGCAGCATCGAAATTTTTCAAGCAAAATTATTTGTAGACCATTAAGCTTTTTATCATGACGTATGTTGAATTCCATCGTGTCTGTACATCCAAGGTAACTTGCGGTAAATTAATGGTGTTTTCTTTTCTACAAAAATGTCACATTTTATTTAAAAAATGGAATTTGGTTTTCGTTTCTTAAAAATGCTTTGCTCTCTAAAAGGGCAGCGTGTTTTATTCTAAATAAAAATCACCCTTAAATATCATAAGGCATTGCACTTTACGCCCCGTATTAAAAGAGAGTGTTGATAATGCCCTGAAAAGAGATTGCTTCTGTTTATATATGGGGTTACCAAACGAAGTTGGGAAAAAATCGCCTCTTATCAGCACAGTAAAAATTTTAAGTTTTAATAGTTATTTTTTCTATTATTTTATAGCAAAAACAAAAGAAAGCATTACATTGTTAATGGTAGGTTGTCAGTGGTATAAAATTTTAATGAATTCAGTGTTATAAAATTTTTTTTTTAAAAAAACGTCAAATCAAGAAATTGTAAAAACTTGGTGTTATTCAATCGGAAATCTGGCAAATGTATTTTCTTGTTTACATATTTTATGAGAAACAAACTAAAGAAATTGGAATTTCATCATTCATTTTGTTATTTATTTAATATCAATCTATTAACAAATTAAGGTTTATGTATATTTTTTTATATTTTGACGAACACATTTTTTGATTTATGTACATATTTTTTTATATATTGAAGAACAAACTTTTTGTCAGCTGTTAAAATCAGGGCTATCCAATTTTGTGGTTTGTTCTCGTCAAATAAAACATTGCAGTATTACATGTTCGGCAAGACATTTTATACATGCACCTTTTAAAATGTGGTATTTTTTTTGTAGAAAAGAAAACACCCTAAGATTACTAGTCTTGCTCTTAGAATTGTTTTAAACTCATTGTGTAAAATGTTCAATTAAATGCATCTTGTGTACAACAAACATATAAGTAGGCCCTCAGCTAAATTTCATACGCGCTTCAGTAAGTCCTTATTAATTGTATCTGAATAACCCTTAACAACCAGTTGCAGTGAATGAGCAGCATACTTCAGTATATAGAGGCTGTATAATCAGACTCGCTTTCATCTTCCTCGCCGAATAAGCTAACCATTTTGATTAAATTCCGGCCATTATCCGTTGTAATGGTGCAAATTTGGTTCTTTTCAATGCCACAGCTCTCCAAAACATTTTCAACTTTAGTTTTAAGATACTCAGCTATAAATTGCCATTAATAGTAGTTTGTCACATACATACAAAGTGTAATTATTGTATTAATGCACCTGTATGACGCTCTGTCAGCTCAATGCAGCCTGAACGTTTATACGCATTATGCTGCGTTGAATATCTTGTGGCCAAGTCGATTTTCAAAGACAGCAATTTATTTTTTTGTTTCGCTTTTAACCAGCTTCTTTCTTTTTCGCAGGCTTCATTAACTAACTCAGTTATATTTCTGGACGTAGAAAACTAAAATAAAGAGACAAAAAACAACACACCACGAAGAAAAACAATGCGAACAGCTGGCCTTGTGAGCCCACCACCTTATTGCATCATGATTAAAACCATGGCAGAATATATGCAAGGAATAGTCGTTATAAATTTTGTTCTCAATTTTAAAACCCATAATATTACAACAAGCGTATATTATGACAACTCACCCCAGTGAACATACCTTGTACTTATTTTACTATGAGTAAAACATAACTAATCTGTAGTTTATAGAACACGAGCGCATTACTCGTCCGTTCAACTTACATTTAAAACAAAAACAAATTTCAAAATTTTGTTTTAAAATTTAAGTTGAACCGACGAGTAAGGCGCTCGTGTTCTGTCAACCACACATAAATTCAAAAAAGAAACAAAAGTTGCTAAATTGACGAAAAACATATCGGACCAATCTGCTGGTGTTTGATAATTGAAAATTTATTTGCTTGAAAATATTTTTAAATGTCAAAAACAAATTAACTAATTATCATAATTATTTGTTGAAAAAAATCAGATTTTTGCAATGAACTTAGTACAAAATAAAATGCAAATTTGTTTCTGACGGAAAAAATAAAACTCAAACGAGTTTTATTTTCTGACGGAAAACATAAAACTCATCAAATGAGTTTTACTTTAGACGGAAAAAATAAAACACCTAAAATGAGTTTATTTTATGATGGCGAAATAAAACTCGAAATAAATGGAGTTTTTTCAATTTATGAAATAACTGTTATAAAATAACGTTTTTGATATCACTTATAACGGTTATGGTCCCTGGTAACTATGTAGACGTAATAACATGTTCGCACGACAGAGTTTTTCCGTAATTCACTCTCTCATTCGTAATTCACAGCCTAATTATGATCCAAATTGCATAATTCGTCATACAAAATTTTGAGAGCGGATTATCACATTTGTACATAATTTTAATTTTTATTACCCTGTGGAATACTTTAAAATCAATGTGATCTCTAATTTTTATCGGTTTTTTCCGTCACCAGCTGTCAAAGCACTAAAAAAACAAACAAAATCTATATATATAAAATAGGATGTGTGTATGTATGTATGTAACGTATGGACTCCAAAACGGCTGGGCCGATTTTGATGAAATTTTCAGGGAATCTTCAGTTTGTGCTTTGTTGTGATACAGACGTGTATTATTAAACCCGCATACTATTTGAATTAATTAAATTCGATTTTTTTTTATTTAAAATAAACATTCCGCGAATGAACGCAAAATACATAAATGATTTTTAAATAAATTATTTAGCATAAAAGTGATCAATTAATAAAAACGAAAAATGAATAAAGATAAATAAAAAATATTAAGTGAATATATGTACATACATACTTATGTATTTTGTAGGTATACATAATCTTGCAAAAACATTTTAATTTTGTAAAGAACAAAATAAAAAAAAATAATAACAAAAATATTAAAAGCACAAAGTTACGGTGAAAAACAAAAACAATATTTTGTATGAACAAAAACAATGAGACAACAATAAAACTCAACGAGAGAAATTGCTATGTAACAGTTCATGCAAATGAAAATAATGAAATAAATAAAACAAAACAAAACAATATTAACTACCTAACGGCTAAGCCAATTATTCGTACACGTTCCCTCTCACCCTCGGTATTTACACAAACGGTGGATAGTGACTCATTAAAAAAACTAAAACTAGACCTGGTGACAAGTGTTGCCAGGCCAGAAAGTATTGCCGCGACGTCAAAAACAAATTTAGTGGGAAATGATACCATGAACTTAAACACAAATGCAATGGAAACCCCCCCTGTAAAAAGTTGTCAAAAGCCTCAAGTCCAAGTTGGTATGGACAGGTATATAACAGTCCTTAAACGGGGTCGCAGCCCTACATCTTCAGCTGTTGCTTCGGCCTCAAAAGTGCCATTTTTTGATAAAATAAATTCCCAAAATCGCTTTGCAATTCTGGAGGATGAATCCTCTGAAGCACCAAACGTAATAAAATCGTCCAAGCCTCCCCCGATATATCTTAGGGAGCATAACTCAAATGATCTAATAAAGAGTTTAATTTCGTTGATTGGTGAAAACTCTTTTTATGTAGCCGCAATAAAGCGAGGTAGTATTAATGAAACGAAAATTCAAGTAAATAATGAAAATGATTTTCGCAAAATAGTTAACAAATTTGAGGCACTTAAAAAAAGTTGTTATACATACCAACTCAAGTGCAGTAAAGGTCTGCAGGTGGTGATTAAAGGAATTGATTCATGCGTAGACCCAGAGGAAATTAAAACATTCTTGGAAGAAAAAGGTTTCAAGATAAAACATGTGGTAAATATTAGAAATAGGGAAAAAAATCCTCAACCACTTTTTCGTGTAGAATTAGAGCCCGGCGACATTAAGTTAAAAAAAAACGAAACGCATCCCATTTATAGTTTAAAATATATTCTATACAGAAAAATCACAATTGAGGAGCCGCACAAAAAAAATGGACCTGTTCAGTGCTTAAACTGCCAAGAATTTGGCCATACCAAGGCATACTGCTACTTACCCCCTGTTTGCGTAGTATGTGGAGAACTACACGGTACAGTTTCTTGCGATAAGTCTAAAACCGACCCCAACGTAAAAAAATGTAGCAACTGTGGCGGCAATCACACTGCCAATTATAGAGGATGCCCTGTATATAATATCGTTAAGCAAACGGTTGGACCGAAAACAAATACCCCTCAAATGCAGGTTGCAAACCAAGTAAACACAAATGCAATTCAAGCCCCCCAGCCTGGTAATAACAGGACCTCTTACGCTAACGTGCTAAAATCAAACCATGTGCCAATGCAAGGTGCCTCGCCAGGTAATGATGAAACTCCAGTCTCTAATTTAAGTCGTTTAGAAAAAACAATGGAAACATTAGTGCAAACAGTAAATAATTTTACAAACACAATGGGTAATATGATGCAGGAGATTCTTAGAATGCAATCGATGTTATTGCAAGCTGTACTTAATAAACCATGAACTGTTTAAAAATTTGTTTTTGGAACGCAAACGGCATCCGCCAACATAAAAATGTATTAGAATATTTTCTTAAAAGTAAACAAATTGATGTCATGATGGTTTCTGAAACTCATTTGACCTCAAGAAATACGTTTAAAATTAATGGTTATATAATATATGATACCAAGGACCCTCGAGATAGAGCTTGTGGAGGTTCTGCCATTTTAATAAAAACCAGAGTCAAACACTACCTCATGGGTGATCATCGTGAAGATTATCTTCAAGCAACAAACATTTGCGTTGAAGAATTAAATAGAAACGTAGTAATCTCATCGTTATACTCCCCACCTAGATATTCAATATCAGAAGGCCAATATAATAATTATTTTAAATCATTAGGACCTTGTTTCCTGGCCGCTGGCGATTATAACGCTAAACATACCTTCTGGGGTATTTAATACTATTTCTAAAATGGATTTGAATGTGATAGCGAGTGGACAACCAACATATTGGCCTACTGATCAGCAAAAAATACCAGATGTCATCGATTTTGGCGTGGTTAAAAACATTCCCTTAGAAACGATTTATGTTGAAGCTTCCTTAGAATTATCTTCCGACCACACACCAACAATTGTTACTTTAATGAACCCCAATAGAATTGTATCTCCAACTGGTTACTTAGCGACGCCAGCTACACAAATCAATTGGCTAAAATATAAAAAATATCTCAGCACCCATTGCACAGAAAATATTCTGCTTAGTACACCGGAATACGTAGATCGCGCTATTCTTAATTTTGACAGTTTTCTGAAGCTAGCTGTGCAACATTCCAGTATTACCCCAAAAAAAACTACAAATATTAAAATTTATTCCACAGATGTTGAGCGTCTCCTGTCTGAAAAAAGAAGAGTTCGAAGAGAGTGGCAATTGCACAGATTCCCTCAACTAAAGAGTTTATTAAAAGATTGTACAAAAAGGCTAAGAAAGTTACTACAGACTCAAAAAACAGCTTCTCTGCAAAAATATCTTAAGGAACTTGATGCAACTCCGCAATCAGACTACTCATTATGGCGTGCAGCTAAAAATCTAAAAAGGCCAGTCGCCTCTAAGCCACCATTAAGAAACTTGAACGGAAGTTGGGCAAGAAATGATAGCGAAAAGGGAAATCTGTTTGTTAATCACTTAAAAAACGTATTTACCCCAAATATATCTCACGATACTGCGGTCGAGTTACCACCTGTTCCTGCTAGAGCGGCTGTTCCCCTAAGATTTGAGATAAGAGAAATCGAAAAGGCTGTTTGTGAATTAAACCCCAAAAAAGCCCCTGGTTTTGATAAGATCAGCAACAAAATGCTTTTGGAGTTACCCAGCACAGCAAAGAAAATAATTCTTTTAATTTTCAATGCTATCTTACGTCCTCAATACTATCCTCAAAAATGGAAGGTTTCCTTAGTCACAATGATACCTAAACCAGGAAAGGATCACACAAAAGTTGAGTCATATAGGCCTATAAGCTTACTTTCTAATATATCAAAGCTGTTTGAGAGGCTGTTAGTGTCAAAATTAACTCCAATTTTAAGTGAAAATAGATGTATACCTAACCACCAATTCGGCTTTAGAAGAGAACACAGCACAATTGAACAAACCCATCGTATAGTAAACGCCATAAGAAAAGCCTTTGAAGAAAGAAAATATTGTTCCGCTCTCTTCATCGATGTTTCTCAAGCTTTTGATAAAGTCTGGCATGAAGGCTTATTACATAAATTGAAGCAAAATTTTCCAGCAAATACACACAAGCTGCTAGAAAGCTACTTAGTCGGTCGTCAATTTATTATTAAAGAAGGAAAATTCTTTAGTTCACCTCAGCCAATTGGCGCTGGAGTCCCACAGGGCAGCATTCTGGGGCCTCTATTATACTTAATTTATACTTCGGACATGCCAACGAGCAACTACACACAAACTTCAACATTTGCAGACGATACAGCTTTTCTAAGCGTCCACGAAAACAGTTTTGAAGCATCTCGTTACTTACAGGATCATATATTTCAACTAGAAATATGGTTAAAACAATGGAGGATAAAAGTCAATGAGCAAAAATGCGTACATATAACATTCACCTTGCGCCGGGAATCATGCCCCCCTATTAAAATCAATAATCAAATAATACCTCAAAATTCGCATGTAAAATATCTCGGTATACATTTAGATCGCCGTTTGACGTGGAAAAGCCATATAGAGGCAAAATTAACTCAAATGAAACTAAAAGCCATACAAATTCATTGGCTTATTGGAAGAAACTCTGTCCTTAGTCTCGACTGTAAACTCCTACTTTACAACTCTATCTTAAAGCCTATCTGGTGCTACGGTATTCAGTTATGGGGCACTGCCTCGGCTTCTAATATCGATAAAATTCAAAGGCGCCAAAATAAACTTCTTCGAATAATCACAGCTGCTCCTTGGTATGTTAAAAATTCAAATATTCACAAGGATCTCAATGTTCCATTAGTTAAAACTGTGATAACGAAATATGCAGTAAAATACTTAAAAAGGCTCGAATTGCATCCGAACCCACTAGCTCGAAATATTTTAAATGATAGCGGCCACACTCGCTTAAGAAGAAGAGACACTGCAGCACTTGTCCAATTAGATGAGCGATAAACACCTACATATATAAGTGAACAGAACCAGTAATGAAAAAATTTTTTGTCTGGCACTGGCAGGACATAAAATAAAGTATTAGGTTAAGATTTGATTAATTATTGTGAGTTCATATTTACTATATGAAGATTCAATAAATAAATAATGAAAAAAAAAAAAAGAATCTTCAGAATATTCAGGCGGGTGACACTGTGAAATCTGATTTTTTATTTTCGGTCTGGGGGCGGAGGGGCGTGACAAAATCCATAACTTGAGAACGGCCCCGCCCACTTTTTTCGATTTACCTAAAATCAGAAAACGGCTCCATCGAGTTTACTAATTTTTCTTTTAACTGTTCGTATTAATCCATTTTACGTTTTCATCGAAAGAAAACATTACCACGCCTACTTTTACGTCCACTTTTTCTATTAAGCGCATAAATTGAGAACGGCTTGACCGATTTGGACGATTTTTTTTTTAAATGATCGCCATGGTCCAACTTAGGTTTGTTAAATAACCTAGAAAAAAAACAGTTGAAGAAACTATATGTGTCTCTTTCCCTCACTCAGCAACTCCATTAATTTACAATACTAACGAAAAAGACACTCATGCTTTGTAGTATAAAATCATTTTAAGAAAAGCAGAGTTGTACACTTCCCTAGAGGGAAGCGAACTGACACTAAAGTAGTCCCGTGATAGGTCTTTGGTGGTAGAGACCGGTTCTAGTTCTAACACTTTATATGAATAAGACCTATCACTTTTACATGGGGTTGTCATTGGAGGGGGTCAATTGACACCATTTGACCAGTCACAGGTCTATTCTCAATGAAAGTGCTTAGTGTCCGTTACTAAAATGTAGTATTATTTAAATACAATGTAGTATTATTTCAATAAAACAAGTCCTAGAATTAAATTTAAGATCCAAATTTTAGAAATTATCAAAACATGTGTCACAGCACCAGTTAAAACTGTACTGTAATTCATTACTTTTTCTACCTTTTTGTTCTTTATAAACCAGTTAAGGGATTGGTTCTTCTTTCACTGGTCATGAGTCTTTTCTTTTTGTACTTGTTCTATTTTCACAAGTCCCAGGACAAGTCTGTTGGACCAATTGACACCAATTTCCCGCAGGGTTAATACAAAAGGTGACAACCGCAATTATAAAATTTAAGGGTATCCAAAAAAAGAAAATAAATATCTTATAAACAACATCATGGGGTCTTCACCTGCCAATTTTTTGGCTTAATAAACGTCAAACTTCTTATAAAAAAAACGCTGACAAAAATTTTAGAGTTTTTTTTATATTGAATTGTCAGGTGAAGACCCCATGTAAGATATGGTGAGTGGGCAAAAGCAAAACCAAGGCGAATTGACTAGAAGGTGGGGTCAAGTCAACATATGGTGTTTTTTCGGTGGCCGACTTGTCAAAGCTTGTATACAAATTAGTTTTTTATGTAAACAACCCTGTTTTTTACTAGCAATATTTTTGACAATTCGACCACAGAAGCAGTGTAGTTGTTGAGTTGACCTTACCTTCTTGTCAATTCGCCTTGCGCAAAAACACTCGTTGTCTCATTTATATCAATAGTACCAGATAAATATTTGGTGTATCTGTATCGGCAATACTTACTGTTAGAGGGAGTTCACACGGTGTCTTTTCAGACATGTCTAACAAAAATGTTTGTTAGAAAAGAAAGAGGGGTTGCCAAACAGACACGAAACGAGTTTTTATGTTTGTTAATCGTATTTTTGTTTTTGTATATAAAGAAGATAGACAATTATACATAAAAACAGACATGTTTGGAAACACATCGTGAAAAGACAACAGGTTTTTCGTAGCATGTTCAAAAGATAATGTCAAAAACAGACATGTCTGAAAAGACACCGTGCAAATGCCCCCACACACTCGTGTAGGTATTTAGTCTGAACATACCTTAACCTGACGTTTACATTTGCCAGTACTGGCAAGACAGTACCTTACAAGAAATATATGAGCGAGTAGTCACATTTTTAATTTTGGTGTTAAGAAAATGATGGAGAGAAATTACCGAAATCAAGTTTTCGGTCACATTCGGTCATTTCTGTCCATCATTTTCTTAACACCAAAATGAAAAATGTGGCTACTCGCTCATTCATTTCTTGTAGGATAGCAATACATGCAAACCTTTTCACTAAACATGCACACTTTCCCAACTGTCTTGTCTTCTGAAGTTTTGTTAGCAAAAGGAAGAAAAAATCCAAAAGTAAAAAAAAAATTAATATATTCTGCTTTAATTTTTTATGTTTTAGTTAAGTTTTATATTTGTTTACACAAAATAGTTATTTTAAGCTATTTTTAAATTTGTTTAGTTAATACAAAACACATTTAGTTCAACTTGCACTGCAACATTCACGTTTGACTTACATATTTTTAAAAGTGAACTGTCTTAACTACTGTCTGTACGCCTACTTCACGAAGACAGTTAGTAGTGTTTTCGGCAACTAATATGTATTTTCTCACTGTCTGTTATTCCACTTAACTTTTTAATTTAAAAACTTATTAGATTTTTGTGTTTTTATTTGTTAGTTTTTTAAATGCTAAACCGAAAACCAGGTTTTCTTAATGTTTCTTAACTAAATGTTTATTTTCGACAGTTTTGCCATTTTATGCCCTTTTTTATATTTTGCCAGCCATTTTTCCAACCATTATTCGTGCCATTTTAAGCTTGCCTTAAAGAAAAATTTAAGGTAAATTTAAGAAACAGCACCAATGTGCGGTTCTCATATACCAAAAAAACCGAGTTTTCGTACAAATTTTACTACACTTAATGTGTAGTAGTAATAAAAATAAGTTGTGCTATGTTCGTCATTTTATAACTCGAGAACCACTCAACCAATTTTCAAGGTCTACTTTCACTGATGGCTTATAAAAAAATCTCCCGATAGGTGGCGCTGTTGTCGTGATATTTAAATTTTTTATTGATGGTAGATAGCGCTGGGGTCAAGTTATTAACAAAATTATCCAGTAATTTTTTTTATTAAAAAAATCCCGAGCAGCGCCGGGACGAAACAGCTAGTTAATTATATACATATGTAAATCAATAAATGATTTTCAATTATTTTTAAGGTACGAACTTTCACAGGATTTGCTTGAAAAGCAAATTGAATTGTTGGAACGTAAATACGGCGGCGTACGTGCCCGAAACGCTGCAATTACAATTCAAAGAGCATTTCGTCACTACATGATGGTAAAGAAATTTGCCTCAATAACAGCAATGGCCAAAGCAGAGAAACGACTTAGTCGGCGTACTATGGTTGCTGTTGGTGGAGTAGATGAAGCAGCGGCGGTTAATACGTCGATGTCTTCCACTTATGGTAGTAATATTGAATCTCAATTAGAGCCAAATCAATCGATTGCAGTGTTAGCGCAAGAAAGCCATCAAATGCATCCACGAGTTACTATTATGCCAGGTCCCCCTGGTGGTGTTGGCCACCAATCCCTGGCATCAGGCTCACGAACACCTCCAACTCGATCACTGTCTATGCGTGAGCGAAGATATGTGGATGGTGGTACAATACCACGCAGTCAATCAGGTGAAGTTTTTGTTAACGATGTAAAGGTAATCGGTTTTTCATTATTAAAAAATTAAAATTTTCAGGAGCCTCTAATACTTCGGTTTCATGTTCGGTGTCTGGAGGCGTAACGGGTTCAAGTCATCCTCATGTCAATTTGTTGCATACAGCTGATCCTCATTATTATTCAGCTCATAGTTTGACTGGAGCTCAAGTCGCAGCTTACTGTGGCAGTTATCATTCCGTTCAGCATGACGGAAGTTTTACCAATTCTGCGAATAGTTCCCAATTGGACTCATCACTCAACGTGTCTTGGGTAAACGCGAGTGGGACGTCACCACATACTCCATACTATTCTGCAGCTCAAATTTATATGAGGCCACGCGGTTCTTCAACTTCTTCCCAAGATCGAAAAAAAGTTCCTCCAGAGGTGCCAAAGCGCACTTCCTCAATAGCTGCACAGCAACATGCACAACATTTAGCCGCACAGCAGCAACAGCACCAAATACATCAGCAGATGATAGTTATGCGACAAACTCCCCCGCCTTCATCGCTTATTCGGTCGAATGGTCTTTGTAAATCGGCAGAAAATGGTAGTCTTACCTCAGTGCAGAGTTCGGGGAGTGACTCAAGTGCTACTTCTGTGGAACGTAATGCCGTCAGCGATTTGGGTTCGGATCGTTCAAACTCTCCAAATACATGGAAGCGCGGTAGTAAGATTAACAGTTCTCAGCAGTTTGTACACACGTCAGACCCGGCATACGCTCACGCACAAAATTCTACAGCATTGGTGGGAGTTGTAAGTGGTATTGCACACGTTGAAGATCTTGCTATTTCATCACATACTAGTGCTGCCCAGTATGAACACCATGAGCAACATGAACATCAACAAATAATAGAAGCTACTTCCCAAACTCCACCTAATTATAAGGTCTCTGAAACCATTCGCAAGCGCCAGTATCGTGTTGGATTGAATTTATTTAATAAGAAACCAGAAAAGGGAATAACATACCTAATTCGTCGTGGTTTCCTAGAAAATACCCCTCAAGGCGTAGCGCGTTTTCTTATAACACGCAAAGGATTGTCACGGCAAATGATTGGCGAGTATTTGGGAAATTTACAAAATGCATTTAATATGGCTGTACTTAATTGCTTTGCAATGGAACTTGATTTGTCTGGTATGCAAGTTGATGTTGCACTGCGAAAATTTCAAGCCTATTTCCGAATGCCTGGTGAAGCACAGAAAATTGAAAGACTTATGGAGATTTTCTCGCAACGATTTTGTCAATGTAATCAAGATATTGTGGGTCGGCTAAGATCATCAGACACGGTTAGTAATGCAATAATATGTACGGTATCACCGTAATCTAATTAAAAATTGTTCTTCTTTTTCAGATCTTTGTCCTATCATTTGCTATTATTATGCTTAACACTGACTTACACACACCCAATTTAAAACCAGAGAGACGTATGCGTGTAGAAGACTTTATAAAAAATCTGCGAGGCATCGATGATTGTCACGATATTGACAAAGACATGTTGGCTGGAATCTACGAACGAGTTAAAGCAAATGAGTTTAAACCTGGCAGTGACCATGTCACACAGGTTATGAAGGTTCAAGCAACTATTGTAGGAAAGAAGCCAAATCTTGCTTTGCCACATCGCCGTCTGGTATGTTATTGTCGCTTATATGAAATACCCGATATTAACAAAAAGGAAAGACCTGGCGTTCATCAGCGTGAAGTATTTCTTTTTAACGATCTGCTAGTCATAACAAAAATATTTAGCAAAAAAAAGTCATCGGTAACATATACATTTCGCAATAGCTTTCCATTATGCGGAATGGTTGTTACACTATTGGATGTACCCAACTACCCCTTCTGCATTCAGCTATCACAAAAAGTCGATGGTAAGATTCTCGTCACATTTAATGCACGCAATGAGCACGATCGCTGCAAATTCGCTGAAGATCTAAAAGAATCCATTTGCGAAATGGATGAAATGGAATCGTTGCGTATAGAAGCCGAGCTAGAACGGCAAAAGTCGGCTCGAAATCGTGCAACTGGTAATTCGGAAAATCGTGATAGTGGTGTCGCTGATGTTGAGGTATGTCCGTGCCCTTACCAAAAACCCCAAGCCAATGAACTTGCACAGAACTCGGCGGAAAATTCACAACTAAAACGAAGCGCGCTCAGCAACAGTTTGTTAGACATACATGAACAATGTAAGTTAGAGATGATTTTTTTTTTAATTTTAAGGAAAAGTGCATATCAAAACTTTAACAACAATAACTTGGATTTTTTATTGCAGTCGGTGGCGATAAACCACAAAGACGAGGCAGCGTTGGCTCTCTCGATAGTGGAATGTCAATATCATTCCAATCGACAACTACTAGCAATGCATCTCGTGAAAATGCCGCTGTTATAGCAGCAGCAGCAAATGCTGCTGCTGCCAAATTGAGATTGGGACCAACTGCGTCTGTGGCTGTGGTGACACCTGCAGGAGGTTTGTATATCGCGCCAGGCGCTCAGAGTTTTAATCAAATGGCTTACATTCAACAACAACAGACCCAAGTTCTTCAACAACAACAGCAGCAGCATCAGATTCTGCAATCACAGCAACACCAACAACCTCAGGCTCCATCTATTAGTCGCATACCCGGGCGTGAGCGAAAACTTTCTCGTTCAGAGGAAAATAGATCGACTGAAGTTTAGAGCTTAATGCCTGTATTCATAAAAAATTTTTAAAGTTAATAAAGGCTTAAAGAACAAATTTTTTATGAAAATTATCCTTAATCAACGTTTGTTAAATTTAATAATCGTTTATGAATACGGGGGTTAATTTGTAATTTTAACCAAAAAATTTTTATAATCTAACTGTCTCTATAGCAGCAAACCTTCTCCAAATCTCAAAATTGTATTACATATGTATAAATCTTTGTGTATGTATGTACATAATGTAAGTCAAACAATTCCCTGTAGGAAAAGTCACTAGTGAATCTGTACTGATTCACTATTGACACAGTCACTAGTACTAGTGACTTATTGTACCCCAGGCAGTGTTATTTACTATAGACATTTAACATGTGCGTGTCATTGGAAATCTACTACTGACGTTGGTACTACTGACTATGTAGTTCCTTTGGGAACATATGTATACATTGGAGCCAGAGAATCACTAGTACATTTTAGTAAATGTAGTCTACACTTTTGGCACGAATACGAAATCATAACAATCTTTTTTTTTATTATTTCTTCAATATAGTGGCAAATGTAGTGTAGTGTAGACACTTCGTTGACAATGTCACCTAAATAGTCGACAAAACTGGCGACTTGGAGACTCTTGCACCCAGGTTTCCTTCAGGGTTCTTTTCAAAATAAAAATATTTCGAAACATGAATCTTAATTTTTTTTGGTTAATTTAAATTAAAAAAATAACGTTAAGAATGAAAAAGTTGTTCCTTATATTTTGCTGCTAACTATCATTGTACAACTAACCGGGGCACTCATATTATATTTTGAAATATTTTTATTTTGAAAATATTTGCTTGACTAACTTATTATACATATGTACATACATATGCATTTGCTCTTCGTTTTTTTATTTTTAAATAATTTCACAAAGTTCTTTCTTTATTCATTCAGATTTGTATTATTGTTTTAGATAATGGTAGAATAAGTACAAGGAATAGTCATTACAAATTTTGTTCTCAATTTCAAAGCTCATGTAACGTCAAACAAAAGAGAATAAGGAAACAATTAAAAACAAGCGTCAAAAATATAATAAATTAATTTGACATTACATGGGAAAATAATGACAACTCTCCCTAATGACATGGGTTTCGATATATTTAAAGGCATACTAATATAAACTTATCTTCAAAATTATTAAAATATATTATTTTTTAATTATCATGTATGTAAGTATTTTATACATACAACATACTTGCATATTCTACATACTAACATGAAAACATAAATAAAACACTTTTTCTATTAAACTATGTATTCTTATACATATAGTTACATATTTATGTACGTATGTATTTATGTTTTATACGCTATACATTATACAATTACAATAATTTATTAAGTTATCTGTAAATCTATTTATCATTTTATTTCATTAAATAATTATCCCCAACATATTTTGTATATATAAATAAATATTAATTGACACTGAAAAATTAAAAAGCAATTGAAATGAAAAAAGTGAAATAGATATTTGTTTTTTATTTGCCAAAACCGGGGTTTAAAAATAAGCAAATATTTTTTTTCCTTCACTGCAAACAACACATTAAATATTAATTACCAAAAAATGTGAATGCATTCATACTGCAAACAATTAAATCAAAGACTATAAATATATAAAGATGTTGCACCTAGTACATTTGGAATCTTCAAAAATGTTGTGCTTCTTATGGATGAGGGGGGGAAGTAACAAGGAAGCAAAAGCTTCGTGATCACATTCAGAGAACTAAAGAGAGCAAGAACCCTACAAATAATATTGGACCACCTGATCCATTTTGATAAAATGGACTACTCCATGGACTGGTCCGTAGTGTGTTTGTAATGAAACGACTTGTCTTCATTTTTTAACGACATGTTTTCGTTTTTAAACGAAATTAAAACTAACCCTCTTGTGTATACAATGGAGTAGTTTTAAAACTACTCCGTTGTAGTCCAAAGATGGGTTATATGGTCCTGCCATAGGTGATCGTAATGTTAAATAGACCATGTTTTTTCCATACTTTTGGGTTACTTTTGGACTAGTCCTAGTCCCTTGTGGACTACTCTTTACACGCGAGAAATGTATTAAAACAATTTAGTTTTTTCTATTTTGTCTTCAATAACCTTCAACTTTGACAATTGGTCTAAATATAACAATCTTTTTACAATTTCATTATTACTTTTCCGAATCTCTTGAAATGCAGATTTAATGTTTATTCTATCTTTTTCTATCGAATCCCTTAAACTGTTTATTGATTTATTAAATAAATCATTTACAATTATTTGCCTATTTACTGTTTTTATTAAATGTCTGTTATTTTCGTCCGTAGCTGACAGATGCTCCAAAATGTCGGTTCTATCTTCGTCGTCCATAGTCCCGAACAACCATTTCTGTGCCTTGCCGACAACGTTCAATAAGCCTCTTCTATTCCTCTTTACCCTAGGAATTATAGTCTGAACTTTTTCGTATATGCTTTCTATCTCACTCAAGAGTACTTGCTTATTACTTACATCTAGTGCTTTGATATTCGTTTCTATAAGGTTCAGAGTCTCAAGTATTTTGCCAACATTTATAATATGGACAATTGTATTCGTGGTGTTTACTATCAGAGAACTGCAACAATACATAATACTCGCGAGCGCACTCGCTGTTTACTAAATAATTTTTAGTCTCGAATACTTTTAAACACTCGCTTTTACTGATATGGTTGGCTCGTTGGCTCGTTCTTCATACAAAGCGAGCTTCATGCATAAAAATATTCACAATAACTTTTACTTGTACATGTGTGAACTACATAAAGTAGTAAGAGCCCAGAAAAATGTATGAACAATATCACAACAACGCAAAGCTAAGTTTCGTGTTTTTTCTATTTTCATATTCGGTAACTTTTTTGTATTTAACTTACACGACATAGGTGTTACGACCAGCTCGGTACAACAACATTCACGGCATATTCATTTAGTATATGTTCGTGTATTTAAAACAGGGATTTCCAAAATTGTTTTGCTTGTGTATTAGTGAGTACCAGCTCCCTGCAAATATTATTGGACCACCTGATCCAATTTCATGAAATGGACTACTCCATGGACTGGTCCAATGTAATGCAAGCATGGACCATGTCATTGTTAAAAAGTGTTTGTAGTGAGAGACATGACTTCGTTTTTTAACGACATGTTTTCGTTTTTAAACGAAGTTAAAACTAATCCTCTTGTGTACACAATTGAGTAGTTTAAAAACTACTCCTTTGTAGTCCAAAGATGGGTTATATGGTCCTGCCCTAGGACATCGTAATGTTAAATTGACCTTGTTTTTTCCATTCGTTTGGGTTACTTTTGGACTAGTCCTAGTCCCTTGTGGGCTACTCTTTACACGCGTGGTTGGACTGGTCCCATTATTTGCAGGGAGAGAGTAAGCAAATTGAGAAAATGCATTTATTTACAGCCGAAATAAAATGTTAGTAATATATTTTATAAGTTGTATAAAACAAAGGTACAAAATTAAAAATTTTTTGTGTTGATAAAAAATTTGTAGCAATTCTTTACCAATTCAATGTCGCTCATTTTAAAACTACACTTTTTTTTATTCGGAAGCTTTTTGACTCTAAATCAGTTTCAAATATCTTATCAAACAATTGTAAAAAATTAAAGATTTTTATGTTTTAAAAATTCATAAAAAATAAATATTGCACGCAAATCACAGCTGATAGAAAAAAAAGTGCAGTTTTAAAATCAGCGACATTGAGTTGGTAAAGAACTGCTACAAATTTTCTAGTTATAAAATAAAATCTTCTAAATTTATACTTTTATGGCAGTTTCGTAATAGTAGAATGCTTTTCAAATTTATTACGTTGCTTGGAACGAATTTGTTAGCATAGGCAAGTAGTGCCGAATAAAGAGAGGCACCTCAATAATTTTTTTTTTAGTTCAGGATAGAACTCGCAATCCAAATTTTTCCAGAACTCTACAATATTTTCGTCTGGGGCATTTACTTCGCTTCGTAGTATGATAAGTTCTGATTGAATATCAAATTCGTAGTTGCTTACATCGCAACGAAAAGGGTTTTCGAAAAGATCTAATAGCGGTTGTAAAATTACAAAATCTTGAAACCTGTCTGGAAAATTTTGAAAAGTGTTTCAAATATTTCGACATATTCATATCTTTTGTCTTCGAGATTTCTGTAAACAAGTGAAGTTTTAGGAAAGTTGGAAAAATCACCACTTTTAATTTGGGAAAAAATTAGAAAAAGTTTTGTTTTGAAATTGTGAATGATTTTTGACAAGTCGCATATATTGCGTTCCTTTCCTTGCAATTCCAAATTAAGTTCATTTAACATACTTGTCGTATCTGCCAAAAAAGTTTAGTCTAAAATAAAATTATTGTCTTTTAAACACTGGACTAAAACTTTTTCTATTTTCTCAGTTTCTAGAAACTGAAGAACTTCTTCTCTTAAATCATAAAGTCTATTCAGGCAATCACCGCAACTTAGCATCGAATACAAATTACAAGTTCACACACATCATTTATGTCAGTGCTTTCGTCTAAACAAATTGAAAAAAATTCGCTTTTTCCCTAATTGCAGATTCTACACAAGTTTTTAATTAAACAGTACGACGGCCTACCGTTTGACTGGACATTGGAAGAGACTTTAAAAATTTAGTATTATGATTAAGCCTTTCCCAAATTTTCTTCAGCATTTGCTTGACTGTTCACCTGAAACACAATTGTGCATGGAAATGGATTTCCATGAGAATTATAACGTGAACAAGTTATTTTAGTAAACAGTTAGGTTATTCATAGTGGTAAATAATATAGAAATGGTATTGACGGTGTTGGGTTGCTCATACTTCAAACATCTGTGCATACATTTTTATTCTAGCTAATGGCATATCATAACTTTTTAGAAAATACCAAATGCGCACATGATTTTGCTGCAAAAATGTATAAAGTCATTATAACAGGTCAAAGTTACGTTAAATAATTACCATAAATTAGTAAGGTTTAAGGCAGAATTATTCTTTACTTTATGTTTCTGTTCTGTTCCGTGCCGTTCTGTTTCAAAATTATAAAAGTTACTTTTTCTGTAGCAACTTATTAGCCATTTATGACGAATTTATTAGTTTTGCACCATCCATTGTTTTATTTCAATAACTTTTATGCACATAAATTTGAAGAAATAAAATTTAATTAATGTATTTTTTATTATTTATTTTGCGGTCACTTACAATTACTTTACAAGTTTTTGATTTTATCAAACTGATCCGCAACAAAACAGAACAACTAATCAATTTCACAGGTTTTTTAATAACAAAAACAAATCAGCTGATTCGTAACAGAACAGAAAGTAAAGACTTACTGAGCCTTAACTCTTTGGGCTCGGTCAAATAATTGTAGCATAAAAAAGTAAGCAATAAAAATAGTGCGAAACAATAAAACACATCTTCTTAGCCCAAACATTTTTCCTACTGTCACATTTGCTTTTATGTGTAGAGGTTATTTACACATAAATTGTAGCAAAACAAAACTTTTTTACTTGTTTTTTAAATATTTCTACTTACTTAAGAAAAGTGTTTTCAAAGAAAGAAAAACCCCACCGACGCGATTCGTACAGAAACCAAAATATGTTTACAAGCAAAATACCAACAAATTCTTTTGGCTATTTTTTTTCTTAATAATTTCTGCATTTAGGTACGTCTTTTTAAAGAAAGCAAAAGGGACCCTTTTACAGGTATCAAAGAATTTTTTTTCACAAACAAAACACACATCGTTAGCTTAAAAGTTGCAGTAAATGTTATTGTTAAAAAAAGTTACTTAATAAAATTAACGTTAGCTTTGCTGTTAAATATTTTCAACAATTTAAATTATGTTAAAATTAAATAGAAATGTTATATTACTCTGCATTAAAGTCTTAAAATTTTGACTCTAAACATTGCACGCAAGGCATTGGATGTTACCAAAAGCATTTTTGACCGCACAATATTTTTGAGTGTACGCTGAAACAAAATAATATAGCATCCGCTAAACATGTACACTTGTCGAAGTCACACCGACGACTGAATTGAAGAGCATAACAATATGTGTTTGTAGTGGTATGCACAATTGTGCAAAGAAATGGAAACCCCTGATTTAAAACAGCCCTACAAATGATATTGGACCACCTGACCCATTTTGATAAAATGGACTACTCCATGGACTAGTCCGATGTAATGCAAGCATGGACCATGTCATTGTTAAAACGTGTTTGTAGTGAGACGACATGTCTTCGTTTTTTAACGACATGTTTTCGTTTTTAAACGAAGTTAAAACTAACCCTCTTGTGTATACAATGGAGTAGTTTTAAAACTACTCCGTTGTAGTCCAAAGATGGGTTATATGGTCCTGCCCTAGGACATCGTAATGTAAAATAGACCATCTTTTTCCATACGTTTGGGTTACTTTTGGACTAGTCCTGGTCCCTTGTGGACTACTCTTTACACGCGTGTTTGGACTGGTCCTATTATTTGCAGGGAGGGATTTCCAAAATTTTTTTGTTTGTGTTTTAGTGAGTACCAGAGAGTAAGCAAATTGAGAGAATGCATTTATTTACAGCCGAAATAAAATGTTAGTACTATATTTTATAAGTTGTATAACACAAAGGTACAAAATTAAAAATTTTTTGTGTTGATAAAAAATTTGTAGCAATTCTTTACCAATTCAATGTCGCTGATTTTAAAACTACACTTTTTTTTATTCGGAAGCTTTTTGACTCTAAATCAGTTTCAAATATCTTATCAAACAATTGTAAAAAATTAAAGATTTTTATGTTTTAAAAATTCATAAAAAATAACTATTGCACGCAAATCACAGCTGATAGAAAAAAAGTGCAGTTTTAAAATCAGCGACATTGAATTGGTAAAGAACTGCTACAAATTTTCTAGCAACACAAACAATTTTTAATTTTTTTCCCTTGTGTTATACAAGTTATTAAATAAAATCTTCTAAATTTATACTTTTATGGCAGTTTCGTAATAGTGGAATGCTTTTCAAATGGGATGAACTTAATTTATCACGTTGCTTGGAACAAATAAATTTTAAATCCGAAAAAATTTGTTCGCATAGGTAAGTAGTGCCGAATAAAGAGAAGCAACTCAATGAATTTTTTTTAGTTCAGGATAGAACTCGCCATCCAAATCTTTCCAGAACTCTACAATATTATTTTCGTCTGGGGCATTTACTTCGCTTCGTAGTATGATTAGTTCTGATTGAATATCAAATTCGCAGTTGCTTACATCGCAACGAAAAGGGTTTTCGAAAAGATCTAATAGCGGTTGTAAAATTACAAAATCTTAAAACCTGTCTTGAAAATTATTGAAAAGTGTTTCAAATATTTCGGCATATTCATATCTTTTGTCGATTTCGAGATTTCTGTAAACAAGTGAATTTTTTGGAAAGTTGGAAAAATCACCACTTTTAATTTGGGAAAAAATTAGAAAAAGTTTTGTTTTAAAATTGTGAATGATTTTTGACAAGTCGCATATATTGCGTTCCTTTCCTTGTAATTCCAAATTAAGTTCATGTAACATACTTGTCGTATCTGCCAGAAAAGCTAAGTCTAAAATAAAATTATTGGCTTTTAAACACTGGACTAAACCTTTTTCTATTTCCTCAGTTTCTAGAAACTGAAGAACTTCTTCTCTTAAATCATAAAGTCTATTCAGGCAATCACCGCGACTTAGCCACCGAACTTCTGTAAACATTTTCAGGTCACAATTCACAGCATTTTTGTTTTTTAAAAAGGTTACAAATGTTCGGTAGGTAAGCGGTTGATGTCCGCCTCGAATTTTATTTATTATATCCTCTGCTGTCTTCATAGCTGGGGTATCATTTATGAATTTCGATGCAAGAGCGGTCTGATGAATTATGCAGTGAAAATTATGAACTGCAAATTCGTGTTTTTTAATTGGCCTATAAGTCCATTATATTTGCCCAACATTACATTGGCTCCATCTGTGCAGACTCCAGCAAATTTGTTTATGTTTACAATGGAAAGAAGCTTTTCTCTGACAACATCATACAACAACGTGCCACACGCAAAGAAAAAACATGGTTGTGGTAAACATATTCTAAGAGCAACATATTATGATAAGATTTATGATTGTAGTCACCATATTACGATTGTTATTAAATCATATTATGACCAAATATGTTCGTAATATTACATCATAATATTTTTCCTTAATCATATTGTAATCCTGTTAATCATAAAACGTTAAGAAGTTATAATATTTCTGTCATGGTAATCATAATAAGTTAAGAAGTAATCATATTACTGTCATGGTAATCATAATAAGATAAAAAGTAATCATATTGTTGTCATGGTTACCATAATAAGTTAAGAAGTAATCATATTACTGTCATGGCAATCATAATAAGTTTAGAAGTAATCATGTTATTGTCATGGCAATCATAATTAGTTTAGAAGTAATCATATTATTGTCATGGCAATCATAATAAGTTTAGAAGTAATCATATTATTGTCATGGCAATCATAATAAGTTTAGAAGTAATCATATTATGATGCAAAGTGATATGAACTGTTATACATAAATTTTTTAAATCATAATATGATACAACTTTAACCATAATATTTTTATTGGAAAAAAATACTTTTTGTCGTAGGTCGCAATTATTTATAAATTATTTTATGGAGTTTTCATTATTTTTCTCTTAAAATAACACAAAACTTGTTATGAGTGTAATAGGGCTTATGACATCTTGGTTGATTGGGGTTTTTTTTATTTGCCGGAGGCCGATTCGGTTGATGTTGTGAGGGATTGGTTTCTGGACAAGTGTTTGGTACTGCGCATGGATTATGAAAAAGAAAGAATAGTTTAATATATTGGGAAAGGGGGAAATTAATTACAAACCTTCTCGCATGGATGTTGTGATTGTTGTTGTTTTGTTTTGGTGACCTGTGGATATTGCTGTTTGTGTTTATTTTTGTGTGCTTTGAGTGGTTTGTTGCTGGTCCAAATTGCTTGATGCAGGTGGTTGGTGGTTTTGGATTTTTCTTATTTTGTATTTTATTTTATGTATGTATGTTGTTTTGTTTGAGGAATGTGTGTGTTTTTAATGTAATGGCCTGTCAAAGTAATATTGGAAGTAAATTCTGGAAAACTGTTATATGTAGAGTTGCTATTTTTTAGTAGTTAAGAAGGATAAAGTTGCCACTAAAGAATATTCTTAAAAGAGAAAAAATTTCTCTTTAAGGTAGCGACTGTGGTAGAATTAATAAAGGGCTTCAAGGTTAAAAAGGAAAAAGGGCATTGAACCTGGCTTATTGTACATAAATGTTGTAAATATGTGAGAGTTTGTTTTTTTATTAATAACTTTGTTAGTGCAGTAAAGCCGTTACATTTTGTGTTTAAAAAAAGTGAAGGGTTTAATAAAAGAAAACGATGTTGAAAGATTATTGTTTTAAGTAAAGTTGATCCTTAAACACTTTTGTGCGGATTTTTAATAAGTTGCCGAAAGAAATATATTGATAATTGAAATTAAAAAGGAAAATTATAGAACATTTTTTTACGTGAGTGAAGTTGAAATTGGAAAGGAGTGAAGTGAGTTAATTATTAATAAAGTTATGGAAGTTTGTCTTATAAATATGTATCGTTTTTAAAGGACCTTTTTTTTTGGGACAGCAAAGGAGAAAGAGTCCAGACAATTGGTTGTCCGTTTCTAAAAAAAAAAGAGGATTAAAATTCCTCGTGAATGAAGACAAAGGAAAATAACATTTGCAACAAAATAAAAAAAGGAATAAAAGGTAACGGAAATTTAAAAATATTTATTGTCCGGATTTTTGTTGGTATCCACCCTGGCATCACCGGCCATAGGCCAGCACGAAAGATCTGGTAGACCTAGTAAATAGTAGAGCTAGTGGTGTATTCCCGCTCCTTGCCTTCCAGAAGGGAGGAAATCAAAGTGTCTGACTTTGTCAATTGTGGAAAAATTAAATTTTAACTTAGAAGGAAAGAATAGTATATTTTAAGGCGTAAAGAAAAAATTCAACTAGAGACATAAAAATAATTTAAGATTAGAATAAGTGATAGATGTAGGTAGAGGTGTTAGTGTAAGTGTATTTTTTGTAAAAGAAAAAAAAACGAAATTCGGATCGACAATAGTAGGATTCAGCTTCTCGGGAACTAAAGAGAGCATTTGAACCGTATCCGAATTTTTTCTAGTGAGCTCATTAGGGGAAAGCGATAGGTACAAGAGTAGAGTTATAATTTTGAAACTAAAGTACCAGAAGTGGTTAATTTTAGCCTTTTGGGGTACGTGGATAATTTCGTGATTTTTTTTTCTTAATTTTTATGGTGTGTGCTGTAATTTTTTTAAGGAAAAGGACAAGATTTTATATATGTATATGTTAGTGTGTTAACCGTTAAAAAAAAAAAAAAAAAAAAAGAAAAAGAAAGTAAAGTTGACAGTGAAATTTGAAAATATTAAAATTAAGAGATTGAAAACTATTGTGAGTTCAAGACATAGGGTATATGATACCATTCGTTTAATAACTGATTGATTTTTTTTAAAATTTTACCTAGGGGTGAAAATTTTTTGATTGTTAAAAAAAAGGGGTGAAAACCTATATAAAACAAAAAGAACAACTTTTTTCTCTATATATAACGGATATCTTCACAATTCAAGAAATTGTGAATGTATATCTCGTATTAATTATTATATTGAAACAATAATCTTTTAGTGTATAGAATTGTTTATATGTTAGTCATTTATTATTGGTTAAGTGTTTAGGTTAAGAAATAATCAAAATAAATTATAAAGTAATG
The DNA here is from genome assembly GCA_949318255.1 of Pollenia labialis. Classification (NCBI taxonomy): domain Eukaryota; kingdom Metazoa; phylum Arthropoda; class Insecta; order Diptera; family Polleniidae; genus Pollenia; species Pollenia labialis. The sequence goes on from OX439140.1 coordinate 53,036,096, forward strand.
TTTTAGAAAAGAATTAAATATGTGTGAGTAATTTTTTTAACAGGATTTCCGGTGTAATGGTTGTGTAGTGGTCTGAAGAGTATTCGAGCGTGAGGGGTCATCGTATCTCAGTTAGATGACATGGTTGGGATAAGGGCAACGCTAACAGGGATGAAACATCTATCCCGTGTATGTCGTGTCTATTTGATTTTGGTGGTTTTAGGCGATGGTTATGTCGTTTAGTTTTTTTTTGTTGTTTAGTTTTGCTGTTGTGATCTAGAGTTGGAATGTGCGGGTTAAGAATCCATCCCGAGAGAAAAATTGAGCTAGTAAGGAAACGGCACATCCTACTTAAATAGGAGATACAGAACAGTAAATGGCGCCCGATTTGAAACATGGAATAACATCCAGGATCAATAGTCCAATTGTAGCTTACGGTCTTATGGTGTGGAAGGAAGATAGTGACTTGAAACAGAGGTTATTTCAATTGCACAAGGGAATTCCGGACAGAATAAGACTGGGCTAACGAAGACTCCTCTAATGTCCAGCGACTTAAACCGAAGTCTGTTTAATGGCGATAGATATTGGGGATTATCAGATAAAGTAGAATTAATATTTGGTTTGATTGTTATAGTATTTTGAAGACTAGGGACATTTTAATTACTGAGTAGGGAGAAATTTTAGTTGTTCATGACCTAAGAAAAGATAGTTAGTTTGCATGGACAATTAAATGTCAATAGTGACTAGTGCAAATTGCCAGGTTAATAGATAGACGACAAGGAAAGCGTTATAAAAGAAAAGAAAGTTAAAAAAAAAAAAAAAAAAAATTAATACACTTTATGATTACTAAGATATAGATTTGGATAATAGCCGATGTATATTAAAAAACCATTGCACAAGAAATCCTAAATTGTGAATTGTCATAAAACTTTTGTAATTTTTGAATTGTATCTGTGTGTAAGTCTTATATATTTAATTATTTATGTGGTTATTGGTTTTTTTTAATGTTTTTTTTTTGTTTAGTTGTTTGTTAAGTGTATCTTCTGAGCTTAAAGATTTTTTTGTTAATTTAATTCAAGCTGTTGTTTTTAATAATAGCGAATAATCATAGGCAAATATAAAAGAGGAAGAATAATTTGTAACTAATTCCGGTATTGATAGTCTTTTGTGAGGAGGAAAAAGAGTATACAATTTTTCATTTAGTGGCTAGGGAACGTTAAAATTTTATTTTTTTTTTATTTGGATTTTATATTTTTATTGTGATTAGGTGTAAGTATTTATTTAACAATAGATAGAATGATACCTAGGACTAATGGGAAACGTATGCCTGAACAGGAGGGGGAAAATCCTTATATGATAGATATGTCGGGAACGATTAATACTCCTAATGTAACACCTATTCAAGTACGTCCAGTGGGTCAGCATACAGGTGCAGTATCGAAGGGCTTTATACAACCGCCGGTAAATTTAGCATTCCCACCACCTCCAATAAAAACTCAGGACAGAGACGATGCACAGGTGTATTCCAGGGTCATTAAAAATGTTATTGTTGAAGCACAGAAGGAGTTTCAAGAGAATCTGGAAAAAAAATTGGATAATAAAATACAACAAAGTATACAGAATGGATTTGCAGAAATCATGAAGGAATTCAAGAAAATTTCGATAGGTTTGAATACAGAGGGAATTCATATTACTGAAACGACTAGGGAAATAAATGAAGGGTGTGTCAATATGTATGAAAAGGAAGCAAGTAGGGAAAAAAATTTGCCTTCAAGAAGACTTGATTTTGTGGATTCCTCTGAAAATAATAGAACAAGTTCGGATCATTCATCAGGAATAATATCAAACAATTGCGAAAATCGTATGCCAACAGGAAATGAAAATATTCAAAATTTGAGGCAAAACAAAGTACACGTGGATAGATGGGATATTAGTTTTGATGGGGATGCAAATCATTGCTACATAGAAGATTTTATTTTTAGGGTTGAGTATTTACAAAAACAGTACCAATGTTCATGGATTGACATACTCAGAGACCTACATAAACTTCTTAAGGGTGAGGCTAAAGATTGGTACTGGTTGACAATACAGACTAAAGGCATAACGAAATGGGAAGATCTTAAAGATGAATTGTTAAAACAATATCGAACCAATCGGAGCGAATATGAGTTCATGAGAAATTTAGAAGAACGAAGACAACGACCTGGAGAATCAATAGATACCTATTTTCAAACTATGAAGAAATTAAGGGCTCGTTTAAGAACTCCACTACCAGAGTATGAAATGATTCGCATATTGAAAAGAAATATAAAACCAAGTATTGGCCAAATTTTGTACCCAATGTCTATATACACCGTGGAACAACTTCGTGATGAGTGTTCTATAGTTGAAAGAAATTATTTAAGAAAGGACCAGCCAACTAATTTAACACAAGCCCGTTTCGGTTTGCCTAGGCGACAAGTAAATGAAATTGTGGAAGAGTGCCAGACGGAACCAGATATAGAAATAGTCGAGGAAATAAATTATCATAATGCTCATAAAACAAAAGCCCCTCAAAGGGTTGTATCAGCAGCAGTCTGTTGGAATTGTAGACAGATAGGGCACATGTTTATGGACTGCTCTTCAATGCAACGAAATTTGTTTTGTTACAGGTGCGGTTTAGATGGTGTTATTACTCCTAAATGCCCCAATTGTATGGGAAACTTGAAGAGAAGTGTGTCGAGTTCGGTAGAGGCACACTCCACACAAGCTCCCACCGAAAATTAAAGAAATCCTGTATACAAATGGAGGGTAATAATGAAGAAGTCGATAATGTAAAAGAAAATAGAATAAGAATTAAACAGAGACCATATTATTTGCTAGAAAGAGTCATCAGGGAAAATGGTAAAGTAGAGAATGGTAGCAACTCTAAAATTAGGAAAAATAAATTAACAGGTACTTATGAAGAGCGTTTAGGAAAATATAACGATATAAGAAATAGAATAGTGGATGGCACACAAAATGATAGAAATATAAAAAGGTTAGTTGACACCAGAAACAGGTTTAAAAAGAAAAAACAAGGTTTTCTAAAACTCAAGGAATCTGTACGTATTTGTAGCGCAATAGGAAGAGGTATGTCAAATGATCCAAGAGTGTTTGTAAATTTAAGTATAGGTAAAACAAAAGTTAATGGATTATTGGACTCAGGTGCTTCTATAAGTATACTAGGAAAAAATTGTGAGGAGTTACTAAGCGACTTTGAGGGTGAAATATGCCCGTGGGTCTCAAATATAAAAACAGCTGGAGGAGAAAATTATGAGATAATAGGAAAAATAAATTTGCCAGTAGAATTTAATGGCCGAAAAGAGGAAGTGGAATTTTATTTGTGCCCACAATTGATTCAGACTGCCTACCTAGGTGTGGATTTCTGGAAAAAATTTGAATTGGCACCAGACATTTTTTCATCCGAGGAGATAGCCATAGAAAATTTGATTTCGGAATATCCCCTAACTATTGATGATGCTGATAAACATATATTGTCCAAGGAGCAAAGAGAAAAATTGGAAAAGGTAATAAACGAATTTAAGACCTATGAGAAGCATGGGTTGGGAAGAACCAAATTGGAGGAACATAAGATAGAGTTGATGGAAAATACTACCCCCGTGAAAGAAAGATACTATCCTGTCTCCCCTGCAGTTCAAGAGCTAATGTACGCTGAAATAGATAATATGCTAGAATTGGGAGTAATAGAAGAGAGCAATAGTCCATGGTCTAATAGATCGACTTTAGTTAGAAAACCAGGAAAGAACAGGTTATGTTTAGATGCGAGAAAATTAAATGAGAAAACTATTAAGGATGCTTATCCAATTCAAAATATTGAAGGCATTTTAAGTAGGTTAGATGAAACATATTACATAAGTAGTGTAGACCTGAAACATGCATTTTGGCAGATTCCTTTAGAGGCAAAATCGAGAACATATACAGCCTTTACCATTCCAGGAAGACCTCTATACCAGTATGTAGTAATGCCATTCGGCTTATGTAACGCCGCGCAGAGGTTATGTAGGCTCATGGACAAGGTTATTCCGGAGAAATTAAAAGCAAACGTGTTCGTATACTTAGACGACTTATTAATAATATCAGCGGATTTTGAAAATCACGTCAAGTTATTGAGTCAAGTTGCTGAATGTTTGAATAGGGCAAACCTGACGATTGGGCTGACAAAATCAAAATTTTGCTTCAAACAAATTAAATATTTAGGATTCATAGTGGGAGGTGGCGTAATGAGAACAGACCCTGAGAAAATTGAGGCCATTAGGGCGATACCAATACCCAAATCAGTTAAGGCTATACGAAGTTTTTTGGGCACAGCGGGATGGTATCGTCGTTTTGTTAGGGATTTTTCCACTTTGACAGCTCCTTTATCAAACATTATTAAAAAGGGAATAAAATTTGAAATTAATGAAGAAGCTATAGAAAGCTTTAACAAACTAAAACATGCTCTCACCACGGCTCCATTGTTGGTACATCCTGATTTTGGAAAAAGGTTTTATATTCAATGTGATGCTTCGGACTATGGTGTAGGGGCAGTGTTGTTTCAAATGGATGAAGCAAACAACGAGAGGCCAATCGCTTATTTCTCACAGAAACTCAATGAGGCACAAAAGAATTACACAGTCACGGAAAAGGAGTGCATGGCGGTAGTTTTAGCTATTAAAAGATTTCGTCCCTATGTAGAATTAATGCCTTTCACCGGGATAACTGATCACGCCAGTCTTAAGTAACTGATGTCACTTAAAGATTTGAGTGGCCGATTAGCAAGATGGGCATTATTACTACAAAGTTTTGATTTTGTCATTGAACATAAAAAGGGATCAGAAAACATAGTCGCCGATACACTTTCAAGATATATAGAGGAAATAAATGATTCGCCGGAATGTATACTAGGATTTGATACCACTGAGTTTGAGTCGGAAGAGTATACCAATTTAAGGGACACAATAGAAAAAAATAAAGAAAAATTGCCTGATATACGAATAAAAAACGGTTTAATTTTTAAAAGAAATAATTTGGGAGGTGAAATGGATGAGCTAGATGAGTTCCAATGGAAACTTTGGATACCAAATTCAATAACTAATATTTTAGTAAAAGAAGCGCATGAATCAGCAGACAAGGCACATGGGGGAATAAACAAAACGTTAAATCATCTAAGAAAAAGGTATTATTGGCCGAATATGATTTTACAAGTTAAAAATTTAGTCAATCATTGTGAAATTTGCAAAGAATGTAAATCATCAAATAAGAGGTTAATGCCTGAAATTGGGAATGAGGTTGTTACAGATAGGCCATTTCAAAAAATTTATATCGACTTTTTGGGAAAATATCCTAGGTCAAAGAAGGTCATTTAACGAAATTCGTTTTTTTTAAAGCAATGAAGGAGGCCACAAGCAAAAATGTAATACATTTTTTAGTTAATCATGTATTTCACAATTTTGGAGTACCAGAAAATATCCACTCAGATAATGGACCCCAGTTCATATCAAAAGAATTCCAAAAAATGATTCAGGATTATAGGATTAAACACACAAGGACTGCGGTATATTCTCCTCAGTCAAATGCAGCAGAAAGGGTGAACCAAAGTGTTTTAGCCAGCATTAGAATGTACCTGAAGGATGATCACCGGGAATGGGATATAAATTTGCCATCTATAGAACTAGCTTTGAGAACAGCAATTCACACGGCTACAGGTGTGAATCCTTTCTTTGCTTTATTCGGTCACAATATGTTCACTTATGGTTCCGATTACAAATTGGCTAGGGAATTGAAAGCAATGGATGATACGGAAATTGGAAATTTAGAAAGATCTGAACGAATAAAATTAATAAGGGAAAAAATTAAAGAAAATTTACATCAAACATATAAAAGAAGTGCCCTTAGATACAATCAAGGGGCGAGAATGATACGTTTTCATCCAGGACAGGAAGTATATAAAAGAAATTTTGTTATAAGTGATTTTAAAAACAGCATCAACGCGAAATTTTGTCGTAAATTTACTAAGTGTAGAATTGGTAGGATATTAGGAAATAATATGTACGAGATTGAATCATTAGGTGGTAAGTCGATTGGGATATATCACGCGAAGGACCTGAAGCAATAAATCGAGGCTAGGTGAAAGTATGAGGCAATAAGGGGACAATGGCGATAGATAGACGTGACCAATGGGTGCAATACTCAATAATTGTGCAATATTAGGTTAGGTTTATGTGTCGCCAAGAGTATGTCTGTGAATGTTCTTAATATGTGCTAATTGTCTTTTATTTACCTTGAGTTATTGTAGTAAGGTGACAGTGTGTGCGGGTGCAGATGTCTGTACAGTGATTACAATGTATCTAGGGGTAGGTGGAAAAGTAAATTAAATTGGAGGAAAATTAAGGGAATGAATAGTTGCCTGGGCTGAAGGGAATAAAAGTGCCCGGCTATCTCAGCGACAGTGGTCTAGTTGTAGTGCATTGATGGGGACCAAAATGGAAGGCGGGTGTGGCTCACGTTGGGCACCGCGAAGAACCAAAGCCTCTAACACCCATTTCACTGCGATTTCTGTCGGTGGGAGAAACCACAGAGTTTTGTTATGAGTGTAATAGGGCTTATGACATCTTGGTTGATTGGGGTTTTTTTTATTTGCCGGAGGCCGATTCGGTTGATGTTGTGAGGGATTGGTTTCTGGACAAGTGTTTGGTACTGCGCATGGATTATGAAAAAGAAAGAATAGTTTAATATATTGGGAAAGGGGGAAATTAATTACAAACCTTCTCGCATGGATGTTGTGATTGTTGTTGTTTTGTTTTGGTGACCTGTGGATATTGCTGTTTGTGTTTATTTTTGTGTGCTTTGAGTGGTTTGTTGCTGGTCCAAATTGCTTGATGCAGGTGGTTGGTGGTTTTGGATTTTTCTTATTTTGTATTTTATTTTATGTATGTATGTTGTTTTGTTTGAGGAATGTGTGTGTTTTTAATGTAATGGCCTGTCAAAGTAATATTGGAAGTAAATTCTGGAAAACTGTTATATGTAGAGTTGCTATTTTTTAGTAGTTAAGAAGGATAAAGTTGCCACTAAAGAATATTCTTAAAAGAGAAAAAATTTCTCTTTAAGGTAGCGACTGTGGTAGAATTAATAAAGGGCTTCAAGGTTAAAAAGGAAAAAGGGCATTGAACCTGGCTTATTGTACATAAATGTTGTAAATATGTGAGAGTTTGTTTTTTTATTAATAACTTTGTTAGTGCAGTAAAGCCGTTACATTTTGTGTTTAACAAAAGTGAAGGGTTTAATAAAAGAAAACGATGTTGAAAGATTATTGTTTTAAGTAAAGTTGATCCTTAAACACTTTTGTGCGGATTTTTAATAAGTTGCCGAAAGAAATATATTGATAATTGAAATTAAAAAGGAAAATTATAGAACATTTTTTTTACGTGAGTGAAGTTGAAATTGGAAAGGAGTGAAGTGAGTTAATTATTAATAAAGTTATGGAAGTTTGTCTTATAAATATGTATCGTTTTTAAAGGACCTTTTTTTTGGGACAGCAAAGGAGAAAGAGTCCAGACAATTGGTTGTCCGTTTCTAAAAAAAAAAGAGGATTAAAATTCCTCGTGAATGAAGACAAAGGAAAATAACATTTGCAACAAAATAAAAAAAGGAATAAAAGGTAACGGAAATTTAAAAATATTTATTGTCCGGATTTTTGTTGGTATCCACCCTGGCATCACCGGCCATAGGCCAGCACGAAAGATCTGGTAGACCTAGTAAATAGTAGAGCTAGTGGTGTATTCCCGCTCCTTGCCTTCCAGAAGGGAGGAAATCAAAGTGTCTGACTTTGTCAATTGTGGAAAAATTAAATTTTAACTTAGAAGGAAAGAATAGTATATTTTAAGGCGTAAAGAAAAAATTCAACTAGAGACATAAAAATAATTTAAGATTAGAATAAGTGATAGATGTAGGTAGAGGTGTTAGTGTAAGTGTATTTTTTGTAAAAGAAAAAAAAACGAAATTTGGATCGACAATAGTAGGATTCAGCTTCTCGGGAACTAAAGAGAGCATTTGAACCGTATCCGAATTTTTTCTAGTGAGCTCATTAGGGGAAAGCGATAGGTACAAGAGTAGAGTTATAATTTTGAAACTAAAGTACCAGAAGTGGTTAATTTTAGCCTTTTGGGGTACGTGGATAATTTCGTGATTTTTTTTTCTTAATTTTTATGGTGTGTGCTGTAATTTTTTTAAGGAAAAGGACAAGATTTTATATATGTATATGTTAGTGTGTTAACCGTTAAAAAAAAAAAAAAAAAAAAAGAAAAAGAAAGTAAAGTTGACAGTGAAATTTGAAAATATTAAAATTAAGAGATTGAAAACTATTGTGAGTTCAAGACATAGGGTATATGATACCATTCGTTTAATAACTGATTGATTTTTTTTAAAATTTTACCTAGGGGTGAAAATTTTTTGATTGTTAAAAAAAGGGGTGAAAACCTATATAAAACAAAAAGAACAACTTTTTTCTCTATATATAACGGATATCTTCACAATTCAAGAAATTGTGAATGTATATCTCGTATTAATTATTATATTGAAACAATAATCTTTTAGTGTATAGAATTGTTTATATGTTAGTCATTTATTATTGGTTAAGTGTTTAGGTTAAGAAATAATCAAAATAAATTATAAAGTAATGTTTTAGAAAAGAATTAAATATGTGTGAGTAATTTTTTTAACAGGATTTCCGGTGTAATGGTTGTGTAGTGGTCTGAAGAGTATTCGAGCGTGAGGGGTCATCGTATCTCAGTTAGATGACATGGTTGGGATAAGGGCAACGCTAACAGGGATGAAACATCTATCCCGTGTATGTCGTGTCTATTTGATTTTGGTGGTTTTAGGCGATGGTTATGTCGTTTAGTTTTTTTTTGTTGTTTAGTTTTGCTGTTGTGATCTAGAGTTGGAATGTGCGGGTTAAGAATCCATCCCGAGAGAAAAATTGAGCTAGTAAGGAAACGGCACATCCTACACTCAAAAAAAAAAATTAACTAGAACTTAGAAAAATTTACTAAAGTTCAGTAAGCAATGGCTGTCGTATGGCGCCAAAGACATTTTTTACAGCAAGTTAGTACAAAAATTTCTTGTTATAAAGAAATAAATTTTATTCACTACTACATCAAAATATCAAAATTTAACCAAAATTTTACTCAATTTAAGTAACTGTTTACCAAAATATATAAACTTTTGTTCTTATACTTAGTTTTATAATTATCTTAAGATTTCCCTCAAATATGTTAAAATTTCCTTTAATTTAGTTCAGATAATTTTTATAAGCTATAGGAAATAAGAAATCTTTTCCAAACTTTAAGTTAAATAGATTAAATTTTTAAACTTAAAATAATGGAAATTTTACCTGAATTAAGTAAAAATATTCCTATAGTTTCCACCCTTAAGTTTACTTCGATTTAGTAAATATTTTTGCAAAAGCCAATAAAAAATACAGCTTTCCACCCCACATATTTCATAAATTCTATAAAAAAATATCTAATAATTGGAACATACATTAATTAAAAATGGGAAATATTTACCCGTTTTTGATTACTATTTTTTAAAATTTTATAAATTTTTCCTTTCGAATGGGAACTTCAAAGAACTTGATTACTTATCAGGGAATTGCAATTAAGCAAATATTCATCCGTCAAAAAGAATTTTTAAACCAGAAAGTAGACAATACTGCACGATATTGTTTGCAGCGGGTAGATATGATTTCTACGTATCGCTTATTTTCACAAAGTGAAAAATAAAAATTTAGAATAAATTCTACTCTATTTTTCAATAAGTGCGGTATACACAATTATTTAATTTCTCGGAATCATACATATTTGCTTAATTTGTATACATACGTTTTCTTAGTTTTTTAAGAAATATGTATTGCTGATAAATATATTCATTAATATCTACATATGTATAACCCATTTTTCTCTTCAATTAAAAATAAATGATACGAACGGAGCATTAAAGAAATTATATTTTTTTATTAAAAAAGAGAATATTTGTAAAGTAAAGGTCATTAATAAGTCGAAATACTTAATTTTAATGTAAGTGTACTGATAAAATATCAAAAATATTATCTTTATTACCAGAATTGTACTCAGATGATTTAAATTGTACTAATGTATCCAAACTGTTGTCATCGTTTACATCGCGTTCTATTATTTTCATTATCTGCGTACAAAAGTTCTCCCACTTTTCATCAAGTAAATGTTCTTTTCCTGGATAAAATTTTGAAAAGTCCGCCAATATCTATATATGTATGTAAATATATGAAACAAAAATTATTCCTAATGCTATTTAAAAACAACCAAAGAAAGATTGTTAATAGGCCATTCTTCAAATATATCATCCAAACTGTTATCTGGCACATTGCATATTGGCTCAATATTACTTATTAACCATTCCTTATCATTTAACGAATCACCTTCGTCTAAATGTTTAAATGTTTTGTATAAAGATTTATGAAGTAAACAAAAAACTTCAATGTATTAATGTTATATATTAAAATTTTGTTGCCAACAAAGTAAACCAATTAAAAAGACGTACTTCTGAGTATTTTCAAAAACGTAATATATTGAAGGTTATACTTTAAACCTTTTTCTAGTTTAATTGTGGTTCTCTTACCGAGAAGTACGCAGAAGGGACACTCTTTGTGACACACAGCATCTATGGCTAAGGAACACTTGAGGTCCTTAGTCTTCCTAATTATACTAGCAAAAGGCAATTGTTTCAAAAGTAAAAAACCGTAACAGGAGTTAAAATTTTTGTAAATAAAACTTTAAATTTCACGTGACGAAAAATAATGAATTAAATGTTGCGATTTTTGTACTTTTAAAAACAAACAATTAAATTACGTAAAAGCTCATATTTTAAATTCGTTTGCGTTATTTTCCACAACATTTTAATATATTTTTATTATACATTAACTTGGTACCTGGGAACTGCACTTCCTCAAATTCAATAGATTCGGTTTTCTTTTCCAGAACATTATCAATTATACCCTCTTTTTTCAAGTTTGATATAGAATTGTGATACTTGCTGCATAAACAACCACCTGGCTTTCTACTTTTCTTGCGTATAAGATACAAGTCCTATTTAAAAAGAAATATTAAAAAAAAAAAAACAATATTTTCGGCAATATTTTCAAAATATGTTGGAGATTGACTTATTTTGTTTAGATGGTATTTAAATATAATTCTTGTGCCAAACAATGGTTTTGGTATTATGACATCTAAATGGTTTGAAGTCATATATTTAAAAGCATTTGCATCAATGTTGTGTTCTTAATATTACAAAAATAAAAAAAATTATTTTCAACATAAAATAGGGCTTTTGATACAAATACTAACCTTTAAAAATTTCCAAAAATTCTTCTCCCTACAGTGTTTTCAATAAATATTTTAAATTATCTTCTAATTCCATATGGGACATGTAACCTTTGCGTATTTGAATTAATAATGCTAATAAAAACAAAATATTACTTCTAAACTCAATATTTCAAGCAGCCAAAAGAACAAAGACTTAAGAACAAGTAAATATGGAAATATAGTATAAGAGTAACAGTAAATTACTAGTTTTCCTTCAATACTATAAGATGCTATCAGCGCAGAAGTGGTGTAACCCACAATTTAATTACGGTTCTGGTCGTTACATGTAAAAGCCTAATTTATATTAAATCGAGTTTCAAACGTTGTTGTTTAAGATACAAAATAAACATGAATTCTATTTTATTACATTCATGTCTACGAAGTGATTTATGGAGTAAAGACGAGACCTGCAAATTTTAACAATGACTAATTTTAAGAGGATGTCAATGCTACTCAAAGCTACAGTTAAATTATTAAATTCGATGTGAAATCAATAATACTCCTTTTTTTAATAAATTTTTTTAAACAAAACACCATCTAATTAAAATAGTGTTTAATCACAAAACAAATATATAGTCCGAAAAGGATAAAACCAAGTTCACGCACAAATACATACGATGGTGCACGAACCTCAGCACTTAAAGCAAAACATTATCGAAAGTGTTTAAAAAATTAAATTACTGGTAACAAAAGTATTTATAACTAGGAAGAACACATACATACATATTTTCTTCCTGCTCTTACCTTTCGTGGTTGCTCAGCTGTTGCTCTGAAATTTGCTGATGAGGTTGTCGGTGTTAATACTTAATAAATGATTATAAACCACAATAGTTAATCCAACTTTCTGAATTAATTTTTATTTAAATTTTTAAAAAACTTAAGAACAACTTTGTTTTCTATAAAATTTTCTATAATAATTAAGGCATATGTTGCTTTTTTAAAATAGAAATTTTTTCATAATTTTATCTACATACCTTTTCTAGGAAAAACAAATATGTAATAAAAATATTTACTTAAATCTAATAAATTTTTTATCATAAATAGAATTTTTTTCAGTATTTTTTTAACTTAACTTTTAGTTAGTTTATTGTAAAAAGTGGTTTAAACATAAGAAAAATTAATATATCTTTTATCTGAACTTTTTTAAAAAACATTTTTTATTGAATTTTTGTTAGAATATTGTCATCAGGGGAATACATATTTACTTAACATAAGGAAATGATTTGTTAGTTTGTTTTTATCTTTATATGAACTAAACTGATGAAAAAGTTCTTTAAGGTAAGTACCACATGAACTAAATTTGGCTTTTTGGAAATTATTTCTAAAATTAAGTATAAATTATGCATCAAAAACGAAAACTGAATACTAAAATAAAGTACATTTTTTTAACAATTTATAAGTTTTTAAAATTTTATAAGCTCCTTCGGAATAAATCATTTACTTAATTATATTTTTTGAACTATAGTAAAAATTGTTTGTTTTTACGATGTAATTTCCTTTAGTTTAGTTCAGGTAACCCTAGTTTTAGGAAGTACTAATTTTCATTCAATAAGAATTTCTTAAAGTCAAATAATTTTTTTTGTGTAAATTTATAACCTATTTTAAAGTTTATAAACTATTATATTTTTACACGTTTTAAGGTAGTTTTATTGCATTTTAATAAAATTTTCCAAATTTTAATAAAATTTTACTTAACATTTAGGAAATTTTTGAACTATTTTAAAGAAAATCTTTTTCCTCTAATTTAGTATGTGTCTTTTTTTTGAGTGTACTTAAATAGGAGATACATAACAAACTTACCAGTAATGGTTAATATTTTGCACCAATATTTCACAAATTTTTCCACCACTTTAAGATTATTAAAATTTTTAGCAAAGATATTTTATTTTGTGACACTACAAACCTTTTTTAATTTTTTTTCTTTATTTTTTTTTTAATTTCTTGTTTATTTTAATAATTATTTTGTTATTTCTTTTTTAATATTTTTCTTTATTTTTTTTAATTTCTTGTTTAATTTAATGGTTATTTTTTTATTATTTAGCCGCTCACTAACAAATAATTTGATATGTTTATGTAAAACACGACACAACTGATACAAAATTATTTTACAAATGGCGATACCAAAATATTATTAGAGTAACGATATTTTGATTGCATCTTAAACTTATTATGATAAATGTATATAAAGTTATCATGTTATGGCTGTGAGTAATATAATATGTTTTGAAAGTTATCATAATTTAGTTGTTAGAAAAATAATTATTTTTCGGTCAACAATACTCAAACTTATAATTGCGATAAACATTAATATGCTTACAGTAACTATAATATTGCTGATATTTAATAAAAATACCAATTATTTGTGTACAACAACAATATATTGTTACAATAAACACAGTGTGGTTGCCGTAACCATGCCCAACCATATTTTTTCTCTGCGTGCAGTTACATTTCCATAAAATGATTCTAAAGTAAACATTGACTCAAAAATAGTGTATTCCTGTCTACGCATCGAATACAAATTACAAGTTCGCACAGATCATTTATGTCAGTGCTTCCGTCTAAACAAATTGAAAAAAATTCGCGATTAACTACTTTTTCCCTAATTGCAAATTCTACACAAGTTCCTAATTGAACAGTACGACGGCCTACCGTTTGACTGGACAGGGGGCAGGTCAACGTTACGTTAAATAGTTACCATAAATTAGTAAGGTTAAAGGCCGAATTAGTCTTTACTTTCTGTTTCTGTTCTGTTCCGTGCCGTTCTGTTTCAAAATTGTAAAAGTTACTTTTTCTGTAGCAACTTATTAGCCATTTATGACAAATTTATTAGTTTTGCACCATCCATTGTTTTATTTCAATAACTTTTATGCACATAACTTTGAAGAAATAAAATTTAATTAATGTATTTTTTATTTTGCGGTCACTTACAATTACTTTACAAGTTTTTGATTTTATCAAACTGAACCGCAACAGAACAGAACAACTAATCAATTTCACAGGTTTTTTAATAACAAAAACAAATCAGCTGGTTCGTAAGAGAACAGAAAGTAAAGGCTTACTGAGGCTTAACTCTTTGGGCTCGGTCATAGTGCGAAAAATTGTGCGAAACAATTAAGTTTCATTAATACATCAATAAAACACATCTTCTTACCCAAACATTTTACCTACTGTCACATTTGCTTTTATGTGTACAGGTTATTTACACATAAATTATAGCAAAACAAGACTTTTTTTACTTGTTTTTTAAATATTTCTACTTACTTAAGAAAAGTGTTTTCAAAGAAAGAAAAAACCCACTGATGCGATTGGTACAGAAACCAAAATATTTTTACAAGCTAAATACCAACAAATTCTTTTGGCTATTTTTTTCTTAATAATTTCTGAATTTAGGTACGTCTTTTTAAAGAAAGCAAAAGGGACCCTTTTACAGGTATCAAAGAATTTTTTTTCACAAACAAAACACATACCGTTTGCTTAAACGTTGCAGTAAATGTAATTGTTAAAAAAAGTTACTTAATAAAATTTACGTTAGCTTTGCTGTTAAATATTTTCAACAATTTAAATTATGTTAAAATTAAATAGAAATGTTATATTACTCTGCATTTAAGTCTTAAAATTTAGACTCTAAATATTGCACGCAAGTCATTGGATGTTACCAAAACCATTTTTGACCGCACAATATTTTTGAGTGTACGCTGAAACAAAATAATATAGCATCCGCTAAACATGTACACTTGTCGAAGTCACACCGACGACTGAATTGAAGAGCATAAAAATATGTGTTAGTATTGGTGTGCACAATCCCAGCGGTAAAACTTAGAAGACCTTCTTACTTCAGGCCTTTTTGAAGGCCTGATTAAAAAATTTTTTGATTTAATTACTATTCTTATGTAACTGCTAAAGAATGCACATTTGGTTGGTCAGGATTTCTTTCGGGGCTGGTCCGAAACATTCTTTTCTATCCATCTTTCTTTTCTGACTTGTGCTTTCGCTGTTTTATTTCACCTATTTTCCTTCTTTACATATCTTTCTCTAATTAAGGCGTCACAATGGACCATACTGGTCTCTGGGTGAGGGTGTGAAGGAGACTTCACACCAGCCTTTCAACCTAACCTAACCTATCATTTTTTGTTTTGTTTTTCTTTGCACACGCAAAAGCAAAAGAGTTCAGATTCCTTTACAAAAACAAAGTAACATACATAATAAAATAACTTCCAAATGAATACAATAACGTAAATCTTTTTAGTTGATGTTAAAAAGAGAAAGAGTAAAATTTTTTGTTCTGTTTTTTCGCCAAAGCAAAAGCGAAAGAATTCAGATCCCGTTATAAAAATAAAAATACATACATATTAAAATACCAAGTGAAAACAATAAAGTAAATCTTTTTAGCACATCGATGTTTTTTTCGATGCGATGCGAATGAAAATGGTCAGCCAATTTCCATTAGAACCGATGCACTTTTTACAAGGATGGTCCGAAAGGCCTTTTAAGAGCCATTAATTAAAAGGCCTTTTAACATACCTTTCTTAAAAACCCTTTAAGATAACCTTTATTCTAAAGCCTTTTAACAGTCCTTCTCTGGAAAGCCTTCTAAGAGCCATATATTTGAATGCCTTTAAGAAGCTCTGGCGAAAGAAAGGAAAACGGAAGGCCTTCTCCGCAATGACAACGCGTGTAAAAAAGATATGAGTATGGAATGGAGGACGAAGGCCTTGTACATCCAAACGAAGGGGTACAGAGGCCTTCTAGAAGGCCTTCGTACTCCTTCTTTTTCCCGCTGGGATATTGTGCAAAGAAATGGAAATCCCTGTTGTAGTGGTTTGCACAATTGTGCAAAGAAATGGAAACCCCTGATTTAAAATTAAACACTAAATGAAAACGTGGCTGCCAGATTTTATGATTTGTCCTAGGTAAGACGATTTTAGGTGTTTAAATGATTTAGTGCATGTTTTGTTATTTATTTTATGGATCAAAACTAGTAAAAAAAAACTCAATTAGCAGCCGATAGTTACCGTTAATAAAGAGCGCCCTCAGCCATTTAAAAAAATGTTCTTATGTGCATCTTTAGCATCATAGAATATAATTGTGTGTTTGTTGTAAAATTTGTTGTCAAAAATTTATATATATATAAAAAGTAAATTCTATGTTTACGTCGCACAATGAAATAACGGAATGCGCTGCATTGCCATTGGTCAATATTTTTGTAAAAATATTTACATATAAATGAAATTGACGTATAAAAAAATTGTGATTCATAAGCCTGTCGCATTCGTTATATATTTTAATTAAAATTTTCCACGAAAATTTTTCTAATAATAACTTTTAAATTGATTTTATTTCATAATGAATTTAGCCCTACATGTTTACTTAAATATACGATCATTGTTTTTTTCCTAAACCATCTGGCAACGCTGCTTTAAGTATTACTACGAATGACGAATGCTGCGACCCAACAAACACGAAGTCAAACCTTTGATATGAAATGACTTTATCATTTGACATCAAACGCAATTCTCAAACGTTTTTCAATTGTTTGATTTAACATTTAAATACAAATTGATAATGATTTGAAAATAAACATTTGATATCAAATGTTTTATCAATTTGATGTCAAATGTTTATTAAATGTTAAAATCAAATCAAAAATAAACTTGGCAATACTAAAGCGAAAAATAAATGTAAGCATTAAAAATGGTGATTAAAGTTAAATTATTTTTCCTTGTGGTTACATGTGTTTTACTATTAAAAATAAATTTTAAAATAAAGTAAAAAGTTTATTTCTTGTGAAAAATAAAAATTATTTGTGAGAAATTACAATGATTAAAAATACGAAAAAAAAGAAAAATAATAAAACGGGAAAGTGAAGAAAGTTTGTTGAACGATCGCGGTGCTACAATCCTCAAAATAAAAGGGAGCCAAGTATTTTGTCTTTCCAAGAATTAGAGGACGGAAAGAACACTATTTCATCTTTTAGCTATGGTACCGAATGTTTATCTCAAAGTTTATTTAAATAAATAATAAATTTAAATTAAAAAAATTAAATAGTTTTATTTATATTCCACATTGTATTATAATCCACACTTGAAAAACTTTTGAGAATTACGTTTGAAAGCAAGTTGAAAATAAAGGCATTTTTCAATTTGAAAATAATTTCCCCTTTTTGTTGAGAACGCTATGATTTTCAAATGATTTTCAAATCATTATCAAACGTTTGTCGTTTGAGAAAACGTTTGATTTCAAATCATTTTCAATTTGAAATCAAACCTCCGTGTTTGTTGGGGAGTAAACACTTGTGCACTCAGACAATTATAACTCTAAGTCAGGGGTTTCCATTTCTTTGCACAATTGTGCAAACCACTACAAACACATATTTTTTAATTTTTCAAAAAGGCCTGAAGTAAGAAGGTCTTCTAAGTTTTACCGCTGGGATTGTGCACACCAATACTAACACATATTTTTATGCTCTTCAATTCAGTCGTCGGTGTGACTTCGACAAGTGTACATGTTTAGCGGATGCTATATTATTTTGTTTCAGCGTACACTCAAAAATATTGTGCGGTCAAAAATGCTTTTGGTAACATCCAATGCCTTGCGTGCAATATTTAGAGTCTAAATTTTAAGACTTAAATGCAGAGTAATATAACATTTCTATTTAATTTTAACATAATTTAAATTGTTGAAAATATTTAACAGCAAAGCTAACGTAAATTTTATTAAGTAACTTTTTTTAACAATTCCATTTACTGCAACGTTTAAGCAAACGGTATGTGTTTTGTTTGTGAAAAAAAATTCTTTGATACCTGTAAAAGGGTCCCTTTTGCTTTCTTTAAAAAGACGTACCTAAATTCAGAAATTATTAAGAAAAAAATAGCCAAAAGAATTTGTTGGTATTTTGCTTGTAAAAATATTTTGGTTTCTGTACCAATCGCATCAGTGGGTTTTTTCTTTCTTTGAAAACACTTTTCTTAAGTAAGTAGAAATATTTAAAAAACAAGTAAAAAAAGTCTTGTTTTGCTACAATTTATGTGTAAATAACCTGTACACATAAATGCAAATGTGACAGTAGGTAAAATGTTTGGGTAAGAAGATGTGATTTATTGATGTATTAATGAAACTTTATTGTTTCGCACTATTTTTATTGCTTACTTTTTTATGCTACAATTATTTGACCGAGCCCAAAGAGTTAAGGCTCAGTAAGTCTTTACTTTCTGTTCTGTTACGAACCAGCTGATTTGTTTTTGTTATTAAAAAACCTGTGAAATTGATTAGTTGTTCTGTTCTGTTGCGGTTCAGTTTGATAAAATCAAAAACTTGTAAAGTAATTGTAAGTGACCGCAAAATAAAAAATACATTAATTAAATTTTATTTCTTCAAATTTATGTGCATAAAAGTTATTGAAATAAAACAATGGATGGTGCAAAACTAATAAATTTGTCATAAATGGCTAATAAGTTGCTACAGAAAAAGTAACTTTTACAATTTAGAAACAGAATGGCACGGAACAGAAACAGAAAGTAAAGACTAATTCTGCCTTTAACCTTACTAATTTATGGTAACTATTTAACGTAACTTTGACCTGTTATAATGACTTTATACATTTTTGCAGGCAAACTCATGTGTGCATTTGGTATTTTCTAAAAAGTTATGATATACCATTAGCTAGAATAAAAATGTATGCACAGATGTTTGAAGTATGAGCAACCCAACACCGTGAATACCATTTCTATATTACTTACCACTATGAATACCCTAACTGTTTACTAAAATAACTTTTTCAGGTTATAATTCTCATATTGAATTGAAAAAATGGTTATTAGAAGAGGAAATTAATGAACCAAAATCAGTTCCCAAACTGAAAATGGAGATTTCAAGTTTAGTAATATTGGAAATTGTTAAGAAAGGAAGACCATTGTGGGATGGTGTTTTTATCAAGCAATTGCTGAAGAAAATTTGGGAAAGGCTTAATTATAATACTAAATTTATAGTCTCTTCCCCTGTCCAGTCAAACGGTAGGCCGTCGTACTGTTCAATTAGGAACTTGTGTAGAATTAGGGAAAAAGTAGTAAATTGCTTTTTTTTCAATTTGTTTAGACGGAAGCACTGACATAAATGATCTGTGTGAACTTGTAATTTGTATTCGATGCGTAGACAGGAATACACTATTTTTGAGTCAATGTTTACTTTAGAACAGGGATTTCCAAAATTTTTTTGGTTGTGTATTAGTGAGTACCAGAGAGTAAGCAAATTGAGAGAAAGCATTTATTTACAGCCGAAATAAAATGTTAGTAATACATATTTTAAGTTGTATAACACAAAGGTACAAAATTAAAAATTTTTTGTGTTGAAAAAAATTTGTAGCAATTCTTTACCAATTCAATGTCGCTGATTTTAAAACTACACTTTTTTTTATTCGGAAGCTTTTTGACTCTAAATCAGTTTCAAATATCTTATCAAACAATTGTAAAAACTTAAAGATTTTTATGTTTAAAAAATTCATAAAAAATAAATATTGCACGCAAATCACAGCTGATAGAAAAATTGTCCCTTATTGCAGATTCAAGTTCCAAATTGAACAGTACGACGGCCTACCGTTTGACTGGACAGGGGAAGAGACTCTATAAATTTAGTATTATAATTAAGCCTTTTCCAAATTTTCTTCAGCAATTGCTTGATAAAAACACCATCCCACAATGGTCTTCCTTTCTTAACAATTTCCAATATTACTAAACTTGAAATCTCCATTTTCAGTTTGGGAACTGATTTTGGTTCATTAATTTCCTCTTCTAATAACCATTTTTTAAATTCAATATGAGAATTATAACGTGAAAAAGTTATTTTAGTAAACAGTTAGGGTATTCATAGTGGTAAGAAATATAGAAATGGTATTCACGGTGTTGGGTTGCTCATACTTCAAACATCTGTGCATACATTTTTATTCCAGCTAATGGTATATCATAACTTTTTAGAAAATACAAAATGCGCATATGAGTTTGCCTGCAAAAATGTATAAAGTCATTTTAACAGGTCAAAGTTACGTTAAATAGTTACCATAAATTAGTAAGGTTAAAGGCAGAATTAGTCTTTACTTTCTGTTTCTGTTCTGTTCCGTGCCGTTCTGTTTAAAAATTGTAAAAGTTACTTTTTCTGTAGCAACTTATTAGCCATTTATGACAAATTTATTAGTTTTGTACCATCTATTGTTTTATTTCAATAACAGAAGAACTAATCAATTTCACAGGTTTTTTAATAACAAAAACTAATCAGCTGGTTCGTAACAGAACAGAAAGTAAAGACTTACTGAGCCTTAACTCTTTGGGCTCGATCAAATAATTGAAGCATAAAAAAGTAAGCAATAAAAATAGTGCGAAACAATAAAGTTTCATTAATACATCAATAAAACACATCTTCTTACCCATACATTTTACCTACTGTCACATTTGCTTTTATGTGTAGAGGTTAATTACACATAAATTGTAGCAAAACAAGAATTTTTTACTTGTTTTTTAAATATTTCTACTTACTTAAGAAAAGTGTTTTCAAAGAAAGAAAAAACCCACCGACGCGATTGGTACAGAAACCAAAATATTTTTACAAGCAAAATACCAACAAATTCTTTTGGCTATTTTTTTTTCTTAATAATTTCTGCATTTAGGTACGTCTTTTTAAAGAAAGCAAAAGGGACCCTTTTACAGGTATCAAAGAATTTTTTTCATAAACAAAACACATATCGTTAGCTTAAACGTTGCAGTAAATGTTATTGTTAAAAAAAGTTACTTAATAAAATTAACGTTAGCTTTGCTGTTAAATATTTTCAACAATTTAAATTATGTTAAAATTAAATAGAAATGTTATATTACTCTGCATTTAAGTCTTAAAATTTAGACTCTAAATATTGCACGCAAGGCATGTTACTAAAAGCATTTTTGACCGCACAATATTTTTGAGTGTAAGCTGAAACAAAATAATATAGCATCCGCTAAACATGTACACTTGTCGAAGTCACACCGACGACTGAATTGAAGAGCATAAAAATATGTGTTTGTAGTGGTTTGCACAATTGTGCAAAGAAATGGAAACCCCTGCTTTAGAATCATTTTATGGAAATGTAACTGGCACGTTGTTGTATGATGTTGTCAGAGAAAAGCTTCTTTCCATTGTAAACAATTTTTGTGCTTTGTTGTGATACAGACGTGTATTATTAAACCCGCATACTATTTGAATTAATTAAATTTGATTTTTTTTTATTTAAAATAAACATTCCGCGAATGAACGCAAAATACATAAATGATTTTTAAATAAATTATTTATCATAAAAGTGATCAATTAATAAAAACGAAAAATTAATAAAGATAAATAAAAAATATAAGTGAATATATGTACATACATACTTATGTATGTATGTAGGTATACATAATCTTGCAAAAACATTTTAATTTTGTACAAAATAAAAAAAAAAAATAACAAAAATATTAAAAGCACAAAGTTACGGTGAAAAACAAAAACAATATTTTGTATGAACAAAAACAATGAGACAACAATAAAACTCAACGAGAGAAATTGCTATGTAACAGTTCATGCAAATGAAAATAATGAAATAAATAAAACAAAACAAAACAATATTAACTACCTAACGGCTAAGCCAATTATTCGTACACGTTCCCTCTCACCCTCGGTATTTACACAAACGGTGGATAGTGACTCATTAAAAAAACTAAAACTAGACCTGGTGACAAGTGTTGCCAGGCCAGAAAGTATTGCCGCGACGTCAAAAACAAATTTAGTGGGAAATGATACCATGAACTTAAACACAAATGCAATGGAAAACCCCCCTGTAAAAAGTTGTCAAAAGCCTCAAGTCCAAGTTGGTATGGACAGGTATATAACAGTCCTTAAACGGGGTCGCAGCCCTACATCTTCAGCTGTTGCTTCGGCCTCAAAAGTGCCATTTTTTGATACAGTAAATTCCTAAAATCGCTTTGCAATTCTGGAGGATGAATCCTCTGAAGCACCAAACGTAATTAAATCGTCCAAGCCTCCCCCGATATATCTTAGGGAGCATAACTCAAATGATCTAATAAAGAGTTTAATTTCGTTGATTGGTGAAAACTCTTTTTATGTAGCCGCAATAAAGCGAGGTAGTATTAATGAAACGAAAATTCAAGCAAATAATGAAAATGATTTTCGCAAAATAGTTAACAAATTTGAGGCACTTAAAAAAAGTTTTTATACATACCAACTCAAGAGCAGTAAAGGTCTGCAGGTGGTGATTAAAGGAATTGATTCATGCGTAGACCCAGAGGAAATTAAAACATTCTTGGAAGAAAAAGGTTTCAAGATAAAACATGTGGTAAATATTAGAAATAGGGAAAAAATCCTCAACCACTTTTTCGTGTAGAATTAGAGCCCGGCGACATTAAGTTAAAAAAAAACGAAACGCATCCCATTTATAGTTTAAAATATATTCTATACAGAAAAATCACAATTGAGGAGCCGCACAAAAAAAATGGACCTGTTCAGTGCTTAAACTGCCAAGAATTTGGCCATACCAAGGCATACTGCTATTTACCCCCTGTTTGCGTAGTATGTGGAGAACTACACGGTACAGTTTCTTGCGATAAGTCTAAAACCGACCCCAACGTAAAAAAATGTAGCAACTGTGGCGGCAATCACACTGCCAATTATAGAGGATGCCCTGTATATAATATCGTTAAGCAAACGGTTGGACCGAAAACAAATACCCCTCAAATGCAGGTTGCAAACCAAGTAAACACAACTGCAATTCAAGCCCCCCAGCCTGGTAATAACAGGACCTCTTACGCTAACGTCCTAAAATCAAACCATGTGCCAATGCAAGGGGCCTCGCCAAGTAATGACGAAACTCCAGTTTCTAATTTAAGTCGTTTAGAAAAAACCATGGAAACATTAGTGCAAACAGTAAATAATTTTACAAACACAATGGGTAATATGATGCAGGAGATTCTTAGAATGCAATCGATGTTATTGCAAGCTGTACTTAATAAACCATGAACTGTTTAAAAATTTGTTTTTGGAACGCAAACGGCATCCGCCAACATAAAAATGAATTAGAATATTTTCTTAAAAGTAAACAAATTGATGTCATGATGGTTTCTGAAACTCATTTGACCTCAAGAAATACGTTTAAAATTAATGGTTATATAATATATGATACCAAGGACCCTCGAGATAGAGCTTGTGGAGGTTCTGCCATTTTAATAAAAACCAGAGTCAAACACTACCTCATGGGTGATCATCGTGAAGATTATCTTCAAGCAACAAACATTTGCGTTGAAGAATTAAATAGAAACGTAGTAATCTCATCGTTATACTCCCCACCTAGATATTCAATATCAGAAGGCCAATATAATAATTATTTTAAATCATTAGGACCTTGTTTCCTGGCCGCTGGCGATTATAACGCTAAACATACCTTCTGGGGGTCCCGACTTATAACACCAAAGGGTCGTGTTCTATTTAATACTATTTCTAAAATGGATTTGAATGTGATAGCGAGTGGACAACCAACATATTGGCCTACTGATCAGCAAAAAATACCAGATGTCATCGATTTTGGCGTGGTTAAAAACATTCCCTTAGAAACGATTTATGTTGAAGCTTCCTTAGAATTATCTTCCGACCACACACCAACAATTGTTACTTTAATGAACCCCAATAGAATTGTATCTCCAACTGGTTACTTAGCGACGCCAGCTACACAAATCAATTGGCTAAAATATAAAAAATATCTCAGCACCCATTGCACAGAAAATATTCTGCTTAGTACACCGGAATACGTAGATCGCGCTATTCTTAATTTTGACAGTTTTCTGAAGCTAGCTGTGCAACATTCCAGTATTACCCCAAAAAAAACTAAAAATATTAAAATTTATTCCACAGATGTTGAGCGTCTCCTGTCTGAAAAAAGAAGAGTTCGAAGAGAGTGGCAATTTCACAGATCCCCTCAACTAAAGAGTTTATTAAAAGATTGTACAAAAAGGCTAAGAAAGTTACTACAGACTCAAAAAACAGCTTCTCTGCAAAAATATCTTAAGGAACTTGATGCAACTCCGCAATCAGACTACTCATTATGGCGTGCAGCTAAAAATCTAAAAAGGCCAGTCGCCTCTAAGCCACCATTAAGAAACTTGAACGGAAGTTGGGCAAGAAATGATAGCGAAAAGGGAAATCTGTTTGTTAATCACTTAAAAAACGTATTTACCCCAAATATATCTCACGATACTGCGGTCGAGTTACCACCTGTTCCTGCTAGAGCGGCTGTTCCCCTAAGATTTGAGATAAGAGAAATCGAAAAGGCTGTTTGTGAATTAAACCCCAAAAAAGCCCCTGGTTTTGATAAGATCAGCAACAAAATGCTTTTGGAGTTACCCAGCACAGCAAAGAAAATTATTCTTTTAATTTTCAATGCTATCTTACGTCTTCAATACTATCCTCAAAAATGGAAGGTTTCCTTAGTCACCATGATACCTAAACCAGGAAAGGATCACATAAAAGTTGAGTCATATAGGCCTATAAGCTTACTTTCTAATATATCAAAGCTGTTTGAGAGGCTGTTAGTGTCAAAATTAACTCCAATTTTAAGTGAAAATAGATGTATACCTAACCACCAATTCGGCTTTAGAAGAGAACACAGCACAATTGAACAAACCCATCGTATAGTAAACGCCATAAGAAAAGCCTTTGAAGAAAGAAAATATTGTTCCGCTCTCTTCATCGATGTTTCTCAAGCTTTTGATAAAGTCTGGCATGAAGGCTTATTACATAAATTGAAGCAAAATTTTCCAGCAAACACACACAAGCTGCTAGAAAGCTACTTAGTCGGTCGTCAATTTATTATTAAAGAAGGAAAATTCTTTAGTTCACCTCAGCCAATTGGCGCTGGAGTCCCACAGGGCAGCATTCTGGGGCCTCTATTATACTTAATTTATACTTCGGACATGCCAACGAGCAACTACACACAAACTTCAACATTTGCAGACGATACAGCTTTTCTAAGCGTCCACGAAAACAGTTTTGAAGCATCTCGTTACTTACAGGATCATATATTTCAACTAGAAATATGGTTAAAACAATGGAGGATAAAAGTCAATGAGCAAAAATGCGTACATATAACATTCACCTTGCGTCGGGAATCATGCCCCCCTATTAAAATCAATAATCAAATAATACCTCAAAATTCGCATGTAAAATATCTCGGTATACATTTAGATCGCCGTTTGACGTGGAAAAGCCATATAGAGGCAAAATTAACTCAAATGAAACTAAAAGCCATACAAATTCATTGGCTTATTGGAAGAAACTCTGTCCTTAGTCTCGACTGTAAACTCCTACTTTACAACTCTATCTTAAAGCCTATCTGGTGCTACGGTATTCAGTTATGGGGCACTGCCTCGGCTTCTAATATCGATAAAATTCAAAGGCGCCAAAACAAACTTCTTCGAATAATCACAGCTGCCCCTTGGTATGTTAAAAATTCAAATATTCACAAGGATCTCAATGTTCCATTAGTTAAAACTGTGATAACGAAATATGCAGTAAAATACTTAAAAAGGCTCGAATTGCATCCGAACCCACTAGCTCGAAATATTTTAAATGATAGCGGCCACACTCGCTTAAGAAGAAGAGACACTGCAGCACTTGTCCAATTAGATGTGCGATAAACACCTACATTAGAGCGGGTCAATTTGTATGGGACGGAAAAAATGAAAAAATCGCATATGCGGGAAGTAATCTACGAACAATTCTAAGAAAATTTGCCTAAGAAACTATGTGTGTAAAATCGATTCGGATGCCGCGATTTTTAAAGGGAAGTTTCATATTCAGGTTATAGAAAATTTTGTTAGAAAAACTTAAACAGATAGCTTATTTATGAGTGTGAGGGACCCACTGAGGTTAAAAAAACGCTAAGTTTTCTTCTAAACCCTTTGTTTTTACTTCTTATTTTTAAAGTACACTTATCCCTCGATTTACACAATACTTTTTTTAAGGTGTTAATCGAGGGAAAGGTATACTTTTGTTTGTTGACCATATATTGAAATAAAACTAAAATTATCCTTTAAGTTTTCTACGATTTATTGTTTTATTTGCAGTTATTAATTTAGCAATAAAATCAGAAAGAATAAAATAAATTTTAAGTGTATTGTTATTAATACAAAGTTAGTTTCTAGATTTGAAAAAAGAACTAAATAACTAAGTTTTTAAGTCCTGCCTGCTTTCCAAGCGTGGATTTTTTTTTCGACTAACATCAGTCACAGCCATAATACTTTCACGATTTTTTTCCGTTACGCGCCGAGAAACACTGGTTAAAAGTTTAACGCATCGTTCAGTTCCTTGAATGTGGCATGGAACTTGTGGGTCAGGAAGTGGTGGATCTTGAAATTCTAAATATTCCTTCAAATAGTCATACGGAATATCTCTTGTAATTGGTGGTTCTGATAAAATACTGTCATCATCTAAATCTATCATATTGAAATAATTGCAGCAGTCAAAATTAATTTTACATTTTTTGTACTCTCTAAGTTTTTCTGCATCGCAAAGTTTGTTACGGTAGTACAAAATTTTTTGTATTGCCTGGTCGCGTATTGATTTACGATCATCGTAAAGCATTGAAAGCATAACATTTTCTGGATGAGCAAAGTATGAGTTATTTTGAACTACAGAGTAAACAATTTGCCGCACATTCAAGGGAAGAAACTGTGTGAGGCGAATAAACTTAAATAAAAGCGTACTGCCGTAAATAACAGAATTGTAGTATTTGATGTTAAAGTACATGGGAACATAAACTCTTATTACGTACTCTGCTAGAGTTTTTAAGTAACTAGTGGGTGAACTTGTTGCGACGTACAATCGTAAAATTCTGCTGGCCTTGGTTAACCAACGGGAGTGCGCTACAGGTCCAGGCTTTATGTTAGCTAAGTCAACAGAAATAAAACCATTCGATATTGCTGAAGCCATTTGAAGCAAATACTTTACGTCATTAGATAAATCAAGCTTCCATTCGTCTGATGAAGAAGGTGGCATGTTCTCTAGCGGAATGGCTGTAAATTCAACAACCCTCTGAAAAAATTTTAAACTTTTTTTAATAAATGTTAAAAAAAATATTCTGGAAAAATTATTTTCCCACCATTTTCTCACAGCACGTAATTTGTTTACTAATTAAGCCGCTGGCAGTTCTTGGTCCGCTCGTTTTCGAATTATCCAGAAATTCGAATAGGTGACGAAAAGGCAATTCATTAAAATGTAGGAGACATATAAACCAATGCAATGGTCTTCCCAATGCGATCTCGAAACGCCGTATTATGCCATTTGAAACGCCTGTGTTAGTGTTTTCTCCATCACTACAAATACCAATTAAATTATTAAAACTGAAACCTTTTTTGCTGAAAAACTCGCTAAGCTGCCTTTGCTTTGTTAAAGCATCTTCAGCTTGAACTGTAACATATCCTAATAGTTTCGAGTTCGGCTCTTTAAGGACGACTAAATGTGCTTCTTTAACCATGCTTTGGTGGTATTTGCCGTCAATTTTTTCCATTGTTAATGCGTCATCTTTTCTGCCATCAAATGAAAAGTAGCATAGGTTGGTGTCTCCTGCTTGACTCTTGCGTACTGCTTCCCGTCCCTTCATCTTTTCTCTGGCGACTTTATTTTTATCCATAATTATTAGGTCTCCAGTTTCATCTCTATAGTCAATATCCTTAAATAGAGCTGTCGCTAAACCTGAAGCTACTCTGTCAGATATGCCGAATCTGTCGCACATCATCGCGAAATTTAAAGCCGAGTACCTTTTGGTATAAGCTCGTGGTTTCGGTGAAATTAATACATCCTCAGATGGTGCACTTAGCTCTATAAGCTCCTCCACCTCCATGTTTAACTGGCTTGGTTGATATGTCGAATCATGACTCACTGGTAGGAAGGTTGCTATTGTTGATACTTGGTCAGAATGATTCTCTGGAATAGTCAGTTTTCTATCATTGTGTTGATCTAGCATAAAAAATGTCAACCTTTTTGGAATTTCTCCACATTTGCATTCATGTACTTTTAAATTACATTTGCATTTTCCAATGAAAAACAAATCATCAATCGATTCCACAAAACGATTTAATTTACTTTTACTTTTTATTTCTCTTTGGTACTTTTCAATGAACTGGTTTAGTTTTAGTAAAATGCTTTTTTCATTCATAAGATCAATAAAAAGTCGATTCCATATTTCAGTTAATTTATTTAACACGTCAGCAGTGAAGTTCTTGTAAGCACACTTTTTTCCTTCTTTTTTTGCCTGGTAACCCAAGAAGAAATAATACTTTAATACATCACGCTTGCTTGGTAAGTTAAGGCCACTAAAATCTGCTGGTGGTCCAAAAATGCAAATATCTGGGGAAGCCATATGAGATATGGTAGATTCATATGAAGAAGATGAAAAATTATTTTCCATTTTACTAGGTTATAAATTTAAAATGCAAAATGGAATAGCCAATAAAAAAGCCGAACAGCGGAACGTTTTATTTTTTCACTCGCGTAGTTGAACTTAAATCACACAAATCTTAGTACTTATCACAATGTTTTGTTTTCCTTTTATTGAATATAAATTTAAAGATTCAAACGTTTATTGATTATAAAAACTTATTTATGAATTTAAAAATTTACTGAATAAAAATTAAAAAATTTTATCAACGAAAACTAGACTGTTAGAAAAAAATTGCAACTGCACTGTTTTTAATAAAAATAAAAACGTTAAAAAGGCACCACTTGTTCAAGCGATTTTTTAATTTAACGAACGAGCCTATCTATTAACACTTTTTTCTTAAATTTTTTTCTACTCTGGTCTTACTTTTCGTTAACGCTGGAAGCGATTTCTTTTTTAAAACTTCAGAATAGTTTTCAAAAAAGTTTTTCAATTTCTTTAAAGAAAAAACATGTGTAAAATTTTATTTCAAAATAAAAGTACTCTTAAAGTTTGCGAATTGATAAATATTACATTTTTGCGTTTTCAAATGCGAAAATTTCATTAATTTAATATACAGAGGAAATTTTTTTTTTACACTCTTCAAGGTTTTTACTCGCTGATTGCACTGATGTTACGATCGTAAAAATCGAATGTGTCATATCGTTCGTAATACCGGGAAACCACTGTACCACTTTTCAAAAAATTAAACCTTCCAATTATTGTCAAAAAGCTAAAAATATAAGTTTTGTACATGTAATTTACTTCTATGTAAACATATTTGATACAATTTTTTATACTACCTAAAACTAAATTTCCCCTTAAAAATCGCGGCATCCAAATCGGTTTTAGACCCATACTTTCTTAAGCAAAGTTTCTCAAAATGATCCGTAGAACATTTTCCGCATATGCGATTTTTCGAAAAAAAAATCGACCCGCTCTAACCTACATATATAAGTGAACAGAACCCGTGATGAAAAAAAATTGTTTGTCTGGCACTGGCAGGACATAAAATAAAGTATTAGGTTAAGATTTGATTAATTATTGTGAGTTCATATTTACTATATGAAGATTCAATAAATAAATAATGAAAAAAAAAAAAAAAAAAAAAAAAAAAAAAAAAATTGTAAACATAAACAAATTTGCTGGAGTCTGCACAGATGGAGCCAATGTAATGTTGGGCAAATATAATGGACTTATAGGCTAATTAAAAAAACACGAATTTGCAGTTCATAATTTTCACTGCATAATTCATCAGACCGCTCTTGCATCGAAATTCATAAATGATTACCCAGCTATGAAGACAGCAGAGGATATAATAAATAAAATTCGAGGCGGACATCAAGCGTAGTTTTAAAATCAGCGACATTGAATTGGTAAAGAATTGCTACAAATTTTTTATCAACACAAAAAATTTTTAATTTTGTACCTTTGTGTTATACTTATAAAATATATTACTAACATTTTATTTCGGCTGTAAATAAATGCATTTTCTCAATTTGCTTACTCTCTGGTACTCACTAAGCCACAAGCAAAAAAATTTTGGAAATCCCTGCTCTAGGTCAGCGAATGGCAGATAGAGAACATTGAATAAAAGAGAGTAAATTAGTTGATTTATCAGAAGTACGAGTGCTATTGCCGAATGTTGAAATAATATATGTTACGATTTTTTTTTATTTAAACCTTTTAAATTTTTTAATTACCTTGGCAATTCTTAATAAATTAATAATTACTCAATTTAAATTAGGTATACCTCCCTCATGTGTTACATGCTATGTTTTTTATTATTGCAGTTTTAATACGGTGCATTTTTTTTAAGATGCATTTACTATGGTTGTCTTTCTTTTTCATTCATAACCATTTCATTGAGAACCAGTTGTTTTATTAAACGCATTAACACGAGGTATGTAGTTGTTAAATTTTGCTTGCGACCAAGCTTCATTATTAGAGAAAAAGTTGTTTAAACAAGTCGCATCTTTCTAAAGTAAAAAAATAAGTTTTGTGTTTTATTAATTTATATAACTTATTACATCATATTAAACATTAACTGGCAAAAGTAAAAATAAAAAAAAAATTTTTGTGCGAATTTAAATTTAAATTGGATTTTCTGCGAATATTATTCCGAAAATTACTGGCACCAATTGATGGAAATTTTGGGCGAATTCCAGGAGGAACATTATATGTATATCAGGAAAACATTTACTTTTGGTTCCAGATTTGTAAGCTATTTGGTAACGTTACGTAAGCAACGTAACCAGACATGTGGGCTAAGACCGGCCACATGGTCTTACATAACCACAAAACCATCATCATATAGCATATACACTACCGGACATCATGCCAATTTTCTTTAACCTATTCCAAGCATAAGTATTTCTAAGCTAAAATAGTGCATAAATATTTTAAGCATGTTAATTTAAACATACCATTCTAATTTTTAATATTTTTAATATTTTTTCTAAATTAAAATAAAACACATTTTCTAGAATAATTCCTTAACAACTAGTATAAAACAAAAAGAAATATAATAATTTTAACATTAAAAATTAATTGACGTAAAACCTTTGAAAAAAAATTAGACCCAACCTCAACAAAAATATCCAGATCATACAAATAGGAAATAATCTTACTAACTACAACAATTTAGAGCATCTTGATACTTAACCATAAAATTGCAAACCCGATCCATTTCTAATATAATTAAAACTTTCAATATTAAAGAAAAAAATATATATTTAAACTAACTTTCGCAACAAAACTACTTAATTTCGTAAATCATATATTATAAATTATAAACCTAATTTTTCTTAATAATAATAAAAAAAAAAGAAAACAAATATGAATTTAAACTATTTTACACATTATTAATAACAAATTAAAACAACTATTTTATGTATCGTAATTTCAAAGTTACCTATATTGAAATACATATAACTATGTAAATTTTCGATCTGTCAATTTCCGTAGTAGATTATTTATAATAACTTTGTAAATTACTAACATTGGTTTCTTGAGTGTTAACATATAATGATTTTGTTTTAATTAAGCCTAGGTAATCTGCGTAATTTGTCTTCAAAAGAAAAAAAGACCAACAACAACACTGATTGACTGCTGGGCCCAACAATTCATTCATGTGGAGTCATCATGCATTTGTTCTTGTAAGTCTTAAATATTTTAACACTCAATTTATATACCTACTATTTTACTATTATTCTTAATTCTCATCATTACTTATTACGGTCGGTCCGATTCCAAATTGTCCTTCTAGTAAAATGGATTTTTTTTTATTATTTACTTTTATTCATTCATCATTAAGCTTATGAATGATCAATTTTTTCATTACTCTGTTACTTTATCTTTTTTTGTTATTTTTGATTATGCTTCATTCTTATTTCATAATTTTTTTTATTTTGTTTATTTTAATATTTCATTCATCAATAAATCTTATTTAGAATATAAACAAAAGAAAAAATGCATTTGTAATTCGTTTTAAAGATATGGGAAGGATGGGCAACATAAGATTTAAAATGTTGTGTATGTAATTCGTGTTATTTTTTTTTGGGACAGATATCAAATTTATTTGGGTAGCGAATCTGTCAAAGAGTATGACGATTTGTCATAATGGGTGGGAACATTGTACCCTACACGACATACCATCTAGTCGTCACATCGTTTGTCTTTATTATCATTGACTTTATTTTACTTTGTTTACACAGTCTAGGGTATTTATGGCATGTAGACTGTTTTTATATGATTATGCGTTGTAAAATACGGGTTAGGAACCAAACATACCGATTATAGAGCTAGCTGGGATATCTTTTCATGCCCTTAACCTATGTTTATTTTACTTCAGTTAATTGATAATTATTAAGAAATTAACCAATTTTTATTACTCAAAAAATGTAGTGGCGCATAACATATATGGCGCCCAACGAAAAGGCCAAGTCAGGTCATGATTAGATCAAATTGAACTGTAGAGTTAAAGATATTTGTGTAAATAATAATTAGACAGACTTTGTTAGTTGGTTAGTAAAAGCATATGTTTTAGATTTTTAATTTCACCAGATAGTTAACGGGATTATGTAAGTCATAGCTTTTAGGAAGGGAAAATATTCTGAGAGACTATTTGCTATATATGGATGTTAATTATTATTTATTTTAGCCAACATACACTTATTTTGTTTTAAATAGTTCTATCGGTGTATTCGATATAAGATAGTTGCATTTAAAACACTGTTTTATTTGTGATTCGGGTCCATGTAGAATTTGTTTATTACTTTTGAATTCTATATGATGTCGCTCTCAAATATTTCGGAAAAATATTTTTTTGTGGAAAGTTGATCCGACATAGTTAAAACACGCAACTTAACGTTGCACTTTTCATTATAATGACATGATTTACTACCAGTAATTTTTTTTTGCTTTTTTGTTTATCCTTCCCATATTATATAAAAAGATACAAAGTTCATTGAAAGAGAAACCGTTTAATTGTGTTTAAGCCCATTTTTGATATTATATAAGTGATATATACATACATACATATGTATATTGATATTTTCTTTTAATTTTTCTTATGCTTTTATTGACTTATGCTTAATAACGAAATTCGTAATGAATACAAGAAGTTCGTCAGTAGGTCAAAAGAATAGTTCGTTTAATAAGGGCCGTGGCCCTAGAGGTTCATCAGCCTCTCTTAATAATATTTCCATTGAATTATGCGATAACAAAAATAATTCTAAAGCAAAATCTAAAGTAGTACACTCTCCTGCTGTTAAAGAAACTGAAAAGGTACATCGAACTGCAAGTTTAAGTAGTATACCTTCACAAACTCTTTTTCATGATATTCAAATCATGGAAGACCAGGACATTTTTTCACAGCCACCACCTTTCGTGCCACCTAGCGGCAGAAATCTAAATCAAACCCCGAATATAATTCCCTCATTAGAATTTCCTGCTCGTAGGACTGATAATGATAATGATAATTTTCGGCCCGAATACCGGTAATGCATTAGATTCTCTTATGACTTTAATGGAGCAAACCATGAGAAATACAAGAGAAAAGTTTCGTAGGGAGCTTAATTCAATTAGAGATAGTATTTCTAAGATAGGCAATGTAAATATTCCAAACAGACAACCAGAATTTCTACCTTATATACCAAATTTGAATGCTCCTAACAATCATCCATTAAACGGACAGCAAAATTTATACGTTAATACAGAAAATAACGTAAAGCTAGAAAAGTGGAAGATTTCCTTCGATGGCACCGGTTCTGTGTCTGACTTCCTTTTTAAAGTGGAAACACTTTCAAATAGATCAAAATGCTCTGATGAACATTTATTGTCAAACTTCCATGTCCTCCTTAATGGAAAAGCCGAACAGTGGTATTGGCTATTTACTAAACAAAACCGAACCGTCACATATCACTTACTTCGCCATGCCTTAACAAAAGAGTTTGGGCACATTGAGTCAGATCACGAAGTCATTTTAAAAATGTCTTTACGTAAACAATTGTATAAAGAAAGTTATGATGATTTTCATACGGCCTTGGTCTCAATGAATCTAAGGTTACAAAATCCTTTACCTAATCGAACCTAAATAGACATTATAAAAAGGAATTTGAATTCAAGTTTGCGTTTTCTCTTATTTAATACAGATTCTACGGATTTAAATGAATTTAGGGACATTGCACGAAAAGCAGAACAAGTTCTTCGGGACACGAAATTTCAAAACTTTCCTGTACAAACACGTAATGTTAGCGAGGTCGAAATTTTAGATGATGAGGTTAATAGCATTGATGCAGAAGATCCCCAAATTGAAGCCTTAAAATTTTCTAAGCCAAATAAATATGATTTTTCGAAAATCCAGTGTTGGAATTGTTTGCAATATGGCCATTCCTATATTTATTGTTCAAAAACAATTGAAAAACCTTTTTGTTTCAAGTGTGGACATAAGGGCGTTTTAACCCCTAACTGCCCTAGTCATATAGTACAGGGAAATCAGAAAATGGGCGATCTGGCTACCGGGGACACTCGTCCATCCCTACAAACCCCGAGGTTGAATTAGTTTCCTCTGGAAACAACTTAATTTCTAAATCTTTTAATGAATACTCAATGTATACACCACATCAAATTTATAATTCCACGGATATTTCAACTCATCCAGATAAATTTGGAGCATGTCTTTTAAAAACAAC
Organism: Pollenia labialis; assembly: GCA_949318255.1. Classification (NCBI taxonomy): domain Eukaryota; kingdom Metazoa; phylum Arthropoda; class Insecta; order Diptera; family Polleniidae; genus Pollenia; species Pollenia labialis. Next base: position 53,071,168 of record OX439140.1, read on the forward strand.
CCTTACTCTTAAATCCCCGGAAAGACTTATTAGCCGTAAAATTTTGAAATGTCGATTGCGGTATAAAAAGCGAAAATATTTTAGGAAAATGTTGGAATCAACTATTCTCGACGATAAGGATGATAGACCATTTGCTAAAGTGAAGATTCAGGGAGAAACTTTAATAGGCTTACTCGATTCGGGAGCAAATGTGTCTGTTTTAGGCCATGATTGCTTATCATTTTTGAAAAACATTAATATCTCTTATAAATTAATTAATTCCTCCATTTCAACTGCTTCTGGTGCAAAACAGAATGTAATTGGTTTCTGTAGTTTACCTATACAATATAAAGGTGTAACCAAAATTATTGATTTCTATCTGGTTCCATCACTAAGCCAACGGGCATATTTTGGGACAAACTTCTGGCGGGAATTTGCAATAGCTCCCGAACTATTTCATCAAGATTTGAACTCCGTAGCGGAACTTTCGACATCATCTGATATCAATGATAGGTTTCATGAACTATCACCAGAATAAAAATTAACTCTTGAACAAACAATTCTTAAGTTTCCTTCCTACGAAAAGTTAGGGTTAGGATGTACCAATTTATTGGAACATAATATTGATACTGGGGATGCCGTCCCAATTAAATGAAGGCATTATCCACTCTCTCCCCCTCGTCAGGAAGAGGCGTATCAGGATATTGACCGTTTGCTAAGTATGGGCGTAATTGAAGAGTCTAACTCACCTTGGTGTTCTCCTGCAGTATTGGTGAGGAAGCCAGGAAAAGTTCGGTTGTGCATAGACTGTAGAAAGTTGAACGCAGTGACAAAAAAGGACTCGTACCCGTTGCCACACATTAATGGCCTACTAAGTCGATTTAGAGATACCTTTTATATAAGCGGCATTGATCTGAAAGATGCATTCCTGCAAATTAAACTTTCAGAGTCATCAAAAGAAAAAACCGCTTTCGCTATACCAGGCAAGCCACTTTACCATTACAAGTATATGCCTTTTGGGCTTTGCAATGACCCTCAAACAATGAGTCGCCTTATGGACAAGGTCATTCCGTCGCGCTTTAGGGAAAATGTCTTCATATATTTAGATGACTTATTGGTTTGTAGCTCGGATTTCGAGTCACATATGAAGCTTTTGTCTAAAGTTGCCGAGTGTCTTAAAATCGCAAAATTAACAATAAATGTTGGTAAAAGCAAATTTTGTCAACGTGAAGTTAGATATCTTGGGTATATTGTGGGTAATGGGTGTCAAAAAGTTGACCCTGACAAGGTGCAGTCGATAAGGGACTTCCCACTTCCTAAAACACCAAGACAGGTCCGCCGGTTCGTTGGAATGGCTAATTGATATAGGGCATTTATTCAAAACTTTGCTGAACTTTCTGGACCGTTAACAGACTCTTTGAGAAAAACACAAAAATTATTTTCTTTAACTAACGCAGCAAAAGAATCGTTTGAAAATCTTAAAAAAGCCCTTTCATCCGCACCCGTTCTGTCACAGCCAGATTTTTCCAGGGAATTTATTATTCAGTGCGATGCATCGAAAATTGGCGTAGGAGGAGTTTTGTTTCAGTGTGATGAGCATGGTGGGGAGCACCCAATAGCCTATGTCTCACAAAAGATAAATAGAGCACAACAAAATTATACTGTGACAGAACTCGAGTGTATGGCAGCTGTAATTTGTGCCAATAAGTTTCGTCCTTATATTGATCAAAATAATTACGGATCACGCCTCACTGAAATGGTTAATGAACCAAAAGGACCTGAGTGGTCGCTTGGCTCGATGGAGCCTAAAGTTGCAAAGGTACGATTTTAAAATTGAACACAGGAAGGGCTCTTTAAGTACAGTACCCGATTGCTTATCACGACTAGATGTTGATGAAGTAATTTTAAACCAAAATTTTGAAATTGACTTGTGTTCTACACAATTTGATGATGAGGAATACGAACAACTTAAAAAGACCATAAATGAAAATAGGGAAAATTTACCTGATCTTTGCATTTCTGGAAAGTTTGTATTAAAACGAGTAAGATTTAGGCAAGGGGTTGAAAACGAAGAGGACAGCCTTTGGCGTCTATGGATACCCAAATCTTTAATTCCTGATATAATTAAAACCGGACATGACTCAGATAATTCATGCCATGGTGGATTTTCGAAAACCTTATATAGAATAAGACAAAGATATTTTTGGCCCAATATGGTAAATGACATCAAGTCTTACATTAACAATTGTGACATATGTAAAAGTGTCAAATCGTTTAACCAAATTTCTCGGCCAACTATGGGAAACCAATTTATTGCAAAAAGACCATTTGAACGTTTCTACTGTGATTTTCTCGGTCCATATCCTTTAACTAAGGCAAGAAATTCTGTAATTTTCATTTGCCTAGATCACCTAACAAAATTTATTTTCCTTAAAGCCTTAAAATCGGCAACTTCTGCCAATGTAATTTTGTTCTTCCAAACTGAAATTTTTCCAACATTTGGAGTACCACGAATTATTCACAGTGACAATGAGAAACAGTTCATTTCAAAAGAAATTACTGATTTTTTTAAATTATATGGCATCACACATATAACGACGGGATTTTATGCCCCACATTCCAATGCCTCCGAGCGAGTTAATAGGGAAATAGTTACGAAAATCAGGTGTTTTCTTAGGGACCACCGGGAGCACGGCAATTGGGATAAGTATATTCCTCAAATTTTGGCCATCATTAGAAGTGACTACCACACTTCAATCAAATGTTCTCCGTATTTTGCAACATTTGGCCAAAACATGATTCAACATGCCTCTACATATAAAATCTTGGATAAATTGGGATATAATTCGGGGGAAGATTTTTGTATAGCAGGAAATGTTGACAAATTGAGTAAAATAAGGCATGCAATAAGAGAAAATCTTAACATGGCACACGAAAAGTCATCAAGAACATACAACCTTTGAAGTAGGCCTATATTTTTTTCAGAGGGACAAATAGTTTTTAGAAAGAATCACATTTTAAGTGATATGTCGAAACACATAAATAAATAAACATGAATAAAATCCAGGGTGGGTAACAATCTATACGAAATCGAAGATCTCATTCACATCGAAAATCTAATTAACCCGGCTTTCGTGGGTCGTGCCACACTTCCTTATATAATTCAGTAATAAAAATTGCTTATGACCATTAATTACAACAGGGAAAATCGATGTCCTGTTCGTCACTCGATTGTTAAATTCTCAGACGAAACAGTTTTGTTACGATTTTTTTTTATTTAAACCTTTTAAATTTTTTAATTACCTTGGCAATTCTTAATAAATTAATAATTACTCAATTTAAATTAGGTATACCTCCCTCATGTGTTACATGCTATGTTTTTTATTATTGCAGTTTTAATACGGTGCATTTTTTTTAAGATGCATTTACTATGGTTGTCTTTCTTTTTCATTCATAACCATTTCATTGAGAACCAGTTGTTTTATTAAACGCATTAACACGAGGTATGTAGTTGTTAAATTTTGCTTGCGACCAAGCTTCATTATTAGAGAAAAAGTTGTTTAAACAAGTCGCATCTTTCTAAAGTAAAAAAATAAGTTTTGTGTTTTATTAATTTATATAACTTATTACATCATATTAAACATTAACTGGCAAAAGTAAAAATAAAAAAAAAATTTTTGTGCGAATTTAAATTTAAATTGGATTTTCTGCGAATATTATTCCGAAAATTACTGGCACCAATTGATGGAAATTTTTTACATCACAGGATTATTGAATAATCCTTTGGGCGAATTCCAGGAGGAACATTATATATCAGGAAAACATTTACTTTTGGTTCCAGATTTGTAAGCTATTTGGTAACGTTACGTAAGCAACGTAACCAGACATGTGGGCTAAGACCGGCCACATGGTCTTACATAACCACAAAACCATCATCATATAGCATATACACTACCGGACATCATGCCAATTTTCTTTAACCTATTCCAAGCATAAGTATTTCTAAGCTAAAATAGTGCATAAATATTTTAAGCATGTTAATTTAAACATACCATTCTAAATTAAAATAAAACACATTTTCTAGAATAATTCCTTAACAACTAGTATAAAACAAAAAGAAATATAATAATTTTAACATTAAAAATTAATTGACGTAAAACCTTTGAAAAAAAATTAGACCCAACCTCAACAAAAATATCCAGATCATACAAATAGGAAATAATCTTACTAACTACAACAATTTAGAGCATCTTGATACTTAACCATAAAATTGCAAACCCGATCCATTTCTAATATAATTAAAACTTTCAATATTAAAGAAAAAAATATATATTTAAACTAACTTTCGCAACAAAACTACTTAATTTCGTAAATCATATATTATAAATTATAAACCTAATTTTTCTTAATAATAATAAAAAAAAAAGAAAACAAATATGAATTTAAACTATTTTACACATTATTAATAACAAATTAAAACAACTATTTTATGTATCGTAATTTCAAAGTTACCTATATTGAAATACATATAACTATGTAAATTTTCGATCTGTCAATTTCCGTAGTAGATTATTTATAATAACTTTGTAAATTACTAACATTGGTTTCTTGAGTGTTAACATATAATGATTTTGTTTTAATTAAGCCTAGGTAATCTGCGTAATTTGTCTTCAAAAGAAAAAAAGACCAACAACAACACTGATTGACTGCTGGGCCCAACAATTCATTCATGTGGAGTCATCATGCATTTGTTCTTGTAAGTCTTAAATATTTTAACACTCAATTTATATACCTACTATTTTACTATTATTCTTAATTCTCATCATTACTTATTACGGTCGGTCCGATTCCAAATTGTCCTTCTAGTAAAATGGATTTTTTTTTATTATTTACTTTTATTCATTCATCATTAAGCTTATGAATGATCAATTTTTTCATTACTCTGTTACTTTATCTTTTTTTGTTATTTTTGATTATGCTTCATTCTTATTTCATAATTTTTTTTATTTTGTTTATTTTAATATTTCATTCATCAATAAATCTTATTTAGAATATAAACAAAAGAAAAAATGCATTTGTAATTCGTTTTAAAGATATGGGAAGGATGGGCAACATAAGATTTAAAATGTTGTGTATGTAATTCGTGTTATTTTTTTTTGGGAAAGATATCAAATTTATTTGGGTAGCGAATCTGTCAAGGAGTATGACGATTTGTCATAATGGGTGGGAACATTGTACCCTACACGACATACCATCTAGTCGTCACATCGTTTGTCTTCATTATCATTGACTTTATTTTACTTTGTTTACACAGTCTAGGGTATTTATGGCATGTAGACTGTTTTTATATGATTATGCGTTGTAAAATACGGGTTAGGAACCAAACATACCGATTATAGAGCTAGCTGGGATTTCTTTTCATGCCCTTAACCTATGTTTATTTTACTTCAGTTAATTGATAATTATTTAGAAATTAACCAATTTTTATTACTCAAAAAATGTAGTGGCGCATAACATATATTTAAGAAACAATACAAAACAGAACTCATATAAATTTTATTGCGTTTGCTAAAGGCTCGTATGTTGAAAACACAATTTCTTACGAGTCTGTCGAGCACATACAAAAACAATAGGCTGTATTAACTACACCGCAACTCGTTTTAAGGCGAGTATCATCAATCATAAAAACGGGTGCTCGTTGCAGTTCTCTGTTTACTATCTCTACATCATCAACTTTTATGTCGATATAACCGTTATTATCCGGTAGTTGATTAATCTGCAGGAATGCAGAACTTCTTGTAAACATTAGTAACATCGAGAGCAAGATGATCTACAAAAGACAAAAGAAACAACAAAATTCTCTAATCATTATCATTTGTATTTTTCAAAAAGCGGCCCTTAAGATTTTTTAAACGCTCAGACAAATACTCAAAGTCAATATCGTCGTTGTCAGAGAAATCCCCATTTTCTGCAAATTTGAACGGTCTTTTAATGTTAGATTCATGAATGTTTCTCAAGGAATGCTTTCGGTATTTGGGCTGTTCTTTATGACGTAAAGCCTTGTAGTTTTTTAGCTAACCTTCTTCCCTATTCTCTACATAATTTTCCCTATTTGGGTTTCGTTTCTCATCCAATTTATCCTTATACTTCTCCATTCTTTTCTTAATTATTTCATAGTTTATTTTATTATTAACTACATCGAAAGGGGTACATTCTATTGTACTGTGATAACTATTATTATAGAAATTAATAGGTTTTAAAATCAAAAAGTAATTTCAATTTTTGGGAATACAAAATTTTTAATTTCAAAAGTTTTTGTTATTCGTGCTCAATTCCCAGTTTTTATTCTTGATAAAAACACTTGAAATTTATTGTTGATGGGATAAGCTATTCCTATGCGCATTTCACTGGTTGCTTAGGCCAGATCATCAGGAAACTTCATCCATAAAGATTTTAGAAAAACTAAAGATATTAAACCAAATAAAAATGTTAAACGTATAAGACTTATAGCAACAGTTCTACTTGTAATAATATCAAAGCTTAAACAAAACAACATCAACAATAAACAGTGGCTTTATCTTATCTTACATTCCCCGCTACAATTATGCTACAATGTAAGATAAGATAAAGCCACTGTTCAACAATAATATTTCAAGTGTTTTTATCAAGAATAAAAACTGGGAATTGAGCACGAATAACAAAAACTTTTGAAATTAAAAATTTTGTATTCCCAAAAATTGAAATTACTTTTTGATAATAAACAGGCGGGTGCACGGCCTAAAAAACACTTAATTGACAACATCTTTTGTAAGTTGTTGTTTGTTTTTTATTTTGTTTTTCTTAACCTACTTACAACTACAATTAATGTTGAGAGAATTTCAACTAATTGTAGCGGGGAATGTAAGATAAGATAAAGCCACTGTTTATTGTTGATGTTGTTTTGTTTTAGCTTTGATATTATTACAAGTAGAACTGTTGCTATAAGTCTTATACGTTTAACATTTTTATTTGGTTTAATATCTTTAGTTTTTCTAAAATCTTTATGGATGAAGTTTCCTGATGATCTATTAACTATTTTAACTATTTTGTATTTATCCCTATCAGAAAACTCTTTAGTCAACTGTTGTTGCACTTTGTAATAATCATGATCATTTAACTCCGAATATACCCCAATTTTTCCTTTTGTAACTTCTCTTCTTAAGATATTAGAAACATTTTCCTGCTCAATGTCATTTCTATCTATAAAAATTCTTTTATTGCCGAAAATTGTTTTGACATTACTTTCTTTTTCTTCCACAACGATGATCTGAATTTTGAAGCGATTTACGATTGTTTCCAATATTCCAACACCATCGCCGTGGTCCTCCTCCTGTGAGTGTATTGTTTGTACCTCCAAAGAATCTGCCTCGCTATTTGTTTCTCCATTATATACAAAATCCTCTTTAATTGGTTCTGTTGTATTTATTTCATTTGTCTCAACGTTAAATCTGCTAAGAAAATCGGCAATGTAGTTACACTTTCCTTTTATGTGTTCTATTTTAAATTGGTATTCGCCCAAATCAATGAGATATCTTGTAGTCTAGGACTTATATCTCTGCCTGAATATTTGCTCATAAGCCATTTTAAGGGTTGGTGGTCGCTTTCCAAATCAAATTCCTTCCCATATATATAAGGCCTAAAATATTTTACACCCCAAACTATTGCTAACAATTCTTTTTCAATTGTTGCATAGTTGGTTTCGTGTTTATTTAAGGTTCGCGAAGCATATGCTATTGGGTGACCGTCTTGTGTTAATCCAGTCATACCTAGAAACGATTTCATTTGTTTCTCAGTAGTTGGAAGTTTAAGCTTTTGTATTACTGAAATTTTATTTGGGTCTGGTTTGATGCCATTAGTTGTTAACATATGGCCTAAAAACTGGGTTTCCGTTTGTAGGAAATCACATTTGTTTATCTGTATTTTTAGTTGGGCCTTTCTTAAAGTCTTGAATATTTCCCTGATATTATTAATAGTATGTTCTGTTAGCGAAGTGCTAAATATTAAAATATCGTCCATATAGACGACACAGGTTTTGTTTATATGATTCCTCAGCACCGAGTTCATCAACCTTTGAAAGGTCGAAGGTGCGTTTCGCAGTCCAAAAGGCATTCGGATGAATTCAAAGTGCCCAAATGGAGTAGAAAACGCAGTTTTCTTTCTATCCTCTGCGAGAAGTATTTGGTGAAACCCTTTCGCCAGGTCTATAGTGGAGAAATATTGGGCTCTACCTAATCTATCTAATAAGCTGTTTAGGTTTGGTATTGGGAATTTGTCTTCAACTGTATGTTCATACAACTTTCTATTATCTATGACTATACGCCAATTTTTGGTACCTGAGTTATCGGCTTTCTTTGGGACAATCCATAGGGGACTATTATAGGCCGAGTTGCTCTCCCGAATAATATTATGTTTTAGCATGTTATCTATTTGTTTCCTGATTTCATCCTCATGAATTTGAGGATAACGATAAATCTTCGAATAATGAGGCTTTTCTGTGTCAGTAATAATTTTATGTTCTATTTCAGTTGTTGCCGAAAGTTCATCACCTTCAATATAAATCGTTCAAAAGATTTGAAAATTTTCTTTGTTTCTTCATTATTTAGATGCCCAAAATTAATCTTATCGAAAACTGATTCTATAGAAATTGGTTCTAGGGAACATATATTGTCGATATAAAAAGGATAACTCATTTCCTCAAAAAATATATTTTTGTTTAAAATTTCAACATAACCATGATTACTATTTATTATTGCCCCGAGTGGTTTCAAGAAGTTTTGTCCCATTATGGCATCATAATTATCATTCTTAAAATTAACAACCTTCCAACTAAGTGTTCCCAAACAACAGAATTCTTTGGGAAAAGGTGTAATCAAGTAAGAATATATTTCATTAAGTCCATTTAAAGTTCGATATTTGATTGGTCTTTCGAGTTTCTGTTCCGGGTAGTTATCAATTATTTTTGTTTTGTTTAATGATACTTGTCGTTGAGCCTGTATCTATTAGGCACCTAATTTTTGCTTCCCTATTGAGATTACTATTATGGGCAAGGTGGTCCTTGAGGCGGTATGTGAAAATTGATGTCCCGTTCCTCATGAATTGTGCCTATTTCCATCGGTTCTGTTTCCTGACCTGAGAAGTTTGATTGACGTTATTGTCTACTTTGGTTATAATTTCTGGTTTGGTTAGATCTTGTCTGACGATTACCCATATTCTGATGCCCTAGATGTATATTATAATTTAAGCCCTGACCTGAACTTCTAAAATTTCTATCTAATTGTTGAATGTTATCGGTCCTAAAATTTTTGTTTGTGTTTTGAAATCTGCCATTTTGGCTTTGGAAATTATTTGACCTCAAATTTTGCCAATTTTCCTTAGGTGTACGATAACCATTGTTTGTCTTAACATCAGCAAAGGGTTTATTGTAACTTGATTTTTGTCTATTTCTAAGATCAATTCTGTGAGCAAAAGCTATAGCTCTAGTATCATATAAAAGTTTCAATTTTGTATATTTTGTGATTATATTATTCAATGTTTCATGTTCATCTAAATGGGCTCTTATCGTTCCATCAATTTTCTCCATTAATAGATCTACCAAATCTCTGTCCACATAAGCTGGGCTATAGACTATTGGTTTTCTTACATCTACTTCATATAGTTCCTTAATTTCATATTTAGCCTTAATAAATATATCAAAAAGTTCATTTAAGTTACTCACTTTAACACTTCTACAGAAGTTGAATATCTCCGCATACGTCTTTCTTGATTGTAGGCTGCTCAATAATTTTTACTTTACCTGTTCCCAAGTAGCATTATTGTCTAATTCTCTAACTATCCTTCCTGCATTGCCTTCAAGCTTCTCATTTATAATTATTCTCACCCCATATGCCAGCAAAGCCTGATTATTAACAGCTAAAGCCATTGTTGATTCCACTGATTGTATAAATTGTCTTATATTATGATTTCCATTTAAAGGTTTGATGCTTCTAAATTCCCTTACAATTTGGTCAGGTTGAAAAACAATTCCCTGCTGCACTTGAACTGGTTCTTCCTGTTGATGTACATTAACTTGTTGCAATTGACTTTGGTGTACATGCTGCTCTTGAGTATTGATTTGCAGTAATTGTTGCTCAAGCTGCTGCTGTTGTAAATTAATTTTTAATTATTGTTGCTTAAGAATAGTTTCCAATTCTACGACTCTTTGTTGTAGTTCCTCCTCCATGTTGATTTTTCGGTTGTTGTCAAAAGTGTTTTTTCGGTTCATGGGTTTCGCTTGATATTTAATTATTTGTTTATTTATTAATTTTTAGGAACTTAAAATTTTTGTTGCGAATGTCTTAGTTCTTTTTTTCCTCTTTTTTTTTTGAATAATGCTTAACTTGTATAAAGGAAATATTTGCTTTTATATATGTAAGTACAACTCAAATATTTGGTTTTTATGAAACATCTGTTCCAATATTATATTTTCTTCAGAAAAGGTTCCTTTCCTTGGGCGCCAGAAATGTATTAAAACAATTTAGTTTTTTCTAGTTGCAAAACTGCTTACGTTGCTTTCCATAAAATGTGGGAATGGAAATGTAAATTAATATTTTGTTGTCACCCTACATTTTATGGACGGTAATGATAGTTTTTGGTGGGAAGGATGTAACTCGCGTGTTTGGACTGGTCCTATTATTTGCAGGGTACATACACACACGCGTACACGCACATATACGCTGATAAATGAGAATTGAAAGTTCTCTGAGAGTAATAATCAGAGTTCTCTAAAAATCAAAGTGGCAGCAGGGTGGTCAGATGTGGCGATTTCTCGCCAAACGTGGCGATTTTCAAACTTGCTTGGCGACCTAATCTTCGATTTGGCGACATGGCGATTTATAAAAAAAGTTGGCGATTTTGTTGGCTATTTCTGATGAGCCATGAATTTATTTTAAAATTTGTTAAATTCAATACGTAGGAAGTAATAATATTATTTTTATGAATTAAATGTGAGGCATTCATATGTATGGTCAGAATTTGAAACTTAATTATGCTGAAATGGCTGATGAAGATAATGAAAATCTTCGATAATATTGTTTTTCATATTTAAAAATGCTCTTGGAAGAATCAATAAATAAAATTCCTTGAAACATGAATATATTTGAAGTTTATGAAAATTTTTTTATGAATCCTAACTTACCTTTGGATGTTTATGAAACACAATGGAAAAAATTACAGTTTGTTAATTGGAAAGAGTATTTTAATGATGATATTCCATTTAATTTAAATCAGTTTTGGTCAAGGATAATGCCAGGTATGTACCCATTTTAAAGAACTTTCTTTGACTGTTGTTTATATGCTGGTAATTATAACAAGAAATGCCTATGTTGAAAGAAAGAACTCCACTAAAACTCGCATTCGAAGTAGAATACAATTAGAACTTATTGAATCGTAACACCCTTACAATGTATTCAAAAGGAAAGACAAAAAAGTAAAACTCTAAAAAATACGTATAATTGTTACGAACAGAACTAATTCATTCCTTGTTCTACAAATGTGGTAATATATGTACGTGGTAATCAATGCATAATTTTTGTGTCAATCAAATCACTTTCTCGCTTCCAATGAATACCTTATTAATCTTTCGAAAATAATTCATTATTTTTTTTTGAGTTATCAATTCCAAATTTTCCCGCTGGGTTAATACTAACAGAAATTTTTTTTTTTTACTTTAAGTAGACTTCTGTAAACTTTTATAGTAAACAGTGTACCATTTTTGTTTCTAAATAAAAATCGAACAAAATATATATCATAGCGACTTTTCTTGAATTTTTGGCGTATTTTAGCAATAGGGAAGAAATTTATTTTTTAGGCCTTAAAAAATTATTTTAAATAATTTAAAAAATATGTATTTTATTGTCAAAAACTACAAATTAAGGCTTTGACGACAAATTTAGCACTGACCGTGCAATGTATGGCAGTGGCATATCTTTATATATTTATAGTCTTTGATTACATAGTTCGACGCATAAAAATATTTTCTATCGCAATATTAATATAATTTTAGGCGCAATAGATATTAAATATTAATCTTACTACAACACATTATAAATTGCCGAAGTAACCTTATGTTTCCACATGCAAGTCATTACTTGCAAGTAGTGTAAACGTACTATCAACGAAAAATCGAGGAAACAGCCGATTGTCTGAATGTACAAAAATTGTGTGAATGTTAGTGAAAAAGTGTGAGTGTATTGAGTTTTTCGAACTTGCACTTGCATATGGAAATGGTTAACTGCTAAAATGATGATACTGTGAGGCAGGGATGATAAATGAGAAAACCAATATCGTACTTACGAACTTTTAAAATCGTACTTTTTTGACCCCAATAGTACTAAATATTTTGTTTTAAAGAAAATCTCAAACTATATTTTGACCACTGTTCAAAATTTAGGACTTGTGCCAAAAATGTGCAAATAGTGGGAAATAGAGGAAGGTCTTGGCTACATCTCCTCATATCCAGTTTTTCCCCATCAAGTTATTTTTTTTTAACAACTTTTTCAAACAAACTTTAACTCAAGTCAAGCGTTCATATTTTGACCCATTGTGCAAAATTTAGGACTTGTGCCAAAAATGTGCTAATGGGGGAGAGGGGTAATAGAGGAAGGTCTTGGCTACATTTCCTCATATCCAGTTTTTTCCATCAAGTTATTTTTTAACAATTTTTTCAAACAAACTTTTACTCAAGTCACGCGTTCATATTTTGACCCATTGTGCAAAATTTGGGACTTGTGCCAAAAATGTGCTGTAGTGTAGTATTAATGAAAAGACTTGTTTTTGAAGGTTTATCAAATTCTGTTCTTTATTTTGAATTTCTTACACTATTTATGCTAATTAAACAATTCTTGCTTACCGTCTAGAGTTGAGTGATTTATTAGAACCACTCAATAACTTAAAATTATTTTATGTATGTTTATGCTTAATCATCATTTCTTTTAAAAAAAAATTATACAATTCTTTGTTTTTGTTTGGATAATTTTTTAGGAAGAGAAAAAAAACTATGAACTAAAAAATATTATTTTTTTTTTTTTTTTTTAATTTTTAAATACAAGTAAAGTATTTGAATTCAATTGTACAATTATATTTCGTTTACTTATTTTATTTATTGTATTTTTTTAGTAGATTCTTATGAAATAACTTTATTTTATCCTTAATGTTTATTTTAACATTTACATCATCAATATCGATGACCTTATATGGACCATGATATGGTGCCTCATTTTTCTTTCTGTTTCCTACTTTAACTAAAACTAAATCTCCTATGTTAATTTGTAAACTATTTATATTATTTTTTGATTCATCTGCTCTTTTTAGTTTTACTGTTTGTATGATTTTTCTAGCATTCGCTAATGAATGTTTTAGTCTAAGTTTAAGTTCATTTGCGTAGTTTTCCAAGTTATAGATCTGTGCATTGTCGTTTGTTATAGAATCACCTGGTAAACTAGCTAATTTTCCATAAATTAACTCAAAAGGTGAATACTTCGTGTCTACGTGAGGTGTAGTATTATATGCAAATGCATAATATGGAACCCATGAATACCAATTGTCGTCAGTCACGAAAGAAAGAAAGTATTCGTTCAAAACTCTGTGATTTCTTTCTACAGTTCTGTAACGATTCTTTGGGATTACGGGTATTGTTATGGAAACATGCTACCTAGTAGTTCGGCCGTGCTCGTCGGATGGGGTGTGTTCAGTTCCCGAATAGCAGTTTTGAAACAAAATTTTGAATCGCCAGCAGAAAATTTTAAATTTAGGTAGCTTTAAGACATAAACGATATTATACAGAGGAGAGAGAAGAAAGGAAAAATATATCGGATGAGTGTAAGGGTAGCTCAAGATCTCATTTGCTACACCGGTCTTTACCCTCCCACCATGCTGTCATAGTGATCTATCGATTGACAGCCCAATAATACACAAATAAAAAAACTACAAAAATTCACCTAACCCATACTTCCAACTTCACCTTTCGTTAATATAAAAACTCAAAGTTTATTCCATTATAAATAACATTATAAATGTAAAGGTTTAATGAATAATAAGTTTAATTTAAACGAATATAATAATAAAAAGTCTTAAAAAAAACTATATATAATATACTAAACAAAAAAAATAACTTCATTAAGAAGTTTAATTCTTAATACATATATATTTGGCCAGTTTTATTTGAAATTGTGAATTAAAACAAATGGAGTTATTCTCTTTTACTCAATTGAAGATTGAGTTGTTGTGCAAAATACGAAATAACCCACTAATATTTACCTAAGAGTTCAAATGAAATGTTGAAGGTGTTATCAAGTATGTAATACGGTTTATTAATAAGCACGTAACTTAATCATATAAATAAAATATGCAGAGTATTGCAACGTTTACTACAACTAAAAGTTTAAATTTCTATATAAACAAAACTTCGGTGTAGGTTTTAAAGCATAATTACATATACGGATGTATGTAGGTATGTTTAATTTATTAGGTTACGTACCAAAATAAACAAAATTGTAATTTGAGTGTAAGAGAATCTGACTCGACAAACAAACAATGACATTTATAATTCACTTACATTTCAAAATCCATCGTTGTCCACAGGCGCCGGAAGACTGGATGAGTGAACTGCTTATGACAACTAAACGTTAAGATAAATTGTGAATAAAAGAAATAATGTGTGGATTGTATTCAAATGGAGTTGTATTAGCTATGCAATCCACATGGTAAAGTGTAAGTATGTCTGTGGGGTAATATGTCTGTATTTATGAGTGTAAATGCATTTGAATAAAGAATTGGCTTGAGTGAAAAGTGTTTATCTGTGGATTAGGTAAATAAAGAGGGTGTTTATTTGCATTATAGGTGGTGAAATTGAAAACGTTTTGATTTTATATGAAAATTCCAAATAAAGTGACCATATCAAGGATAAAAAAAATTAAAATAATTTAAATTTAAATAGGCATTAAAATGCAAATTTATACTAATAAAAAAAAATTTTAGATTTTAAATTAAATTAATATTAAATAAAGGAAAATTTAAATTATATTTGAATTTAACACGTAAATTAAGTAATTAACAGTAGGTAGTGCGAATTAATAAACGTTAATTATATATTAAATAGGGTTTGTTTGGGCCACCCCACTTTAAGTAGGGTGACGAGAATACGTTTATCAACAAATTTAATGAGTTACATTCAAATGGTCTCAATTTAAACAAGACGGACGATTAGAAAATGTTCTCTTTTTTTAAACCAAGGTGCGTGTATGTGCCGAGTCTGCGTGAAATGTATGTTTATTAATAATAATCACAATATAAATAGGGTTCTTTGATGGTTGCAGGAATGAATCGCTCCAATGCACAGTGGCCGATTCGTCTGATCTAGCGTAACGAAATCTAAATTTTTGACTTTTAAATTCAACCATAATTTGATCTCCGCCCGTTAGCTAAATGTTCATTTAGCAAATCGATAAATTCCGAATTGATAAATTTGCTATAATTGATCAACTGTGAGCTTTCGAACACAGCATATGTTTAAACAGCTGTTACAGAAATATTTTGACACGTTTTTACAAGTTAGCAGATTGTGATGAAAAATTGTGAAAAATAATTTTTGTGAAAATTTTAGGTGGATTTTTTATAAGTTAAAGGTATGTTATTAAAAAAAAAGTGTAAAGTTTCCTGTGCAATATATGTTATTGTAGAAAATTATGATAGATATAAACAAGTTTGTAAACTCCTTTATTGTGACCGAACTTGAATTTCTGTAGAGTAAAACTTAGATAGCTGGTATCGGCCGGTAAAGAGGCTGTTGTGTTATGATAATATGTTCCGTCTACTTTGTGAAATGTCCAATATCTGCTGCTTTGAGTCGCTTTTGCTCACAATGTTGTAATTTTTAGGAACCATGTCGGTATGCAAACGCACCCTTTTTTCAGTATGGCACGGTGAAAAAGATGCTTTAAAAAAATTTTCCACACTGGCGGAGTTTGTTTTTTCAAATGTTATTGATAAATCTAACTGCACTGAGGAGGAGTACAACTTAATTATTAAAAAACTGAAAAATTTTTGCAAAAGGCTGACTGCAAAGTGGAAAGAATGCCGTAGGGGTCGGGAACGGTTCGAGAATAATTACAATGTTTGGTTGGATGAAAAATTAGTTCTTGTATGTCAAAATAATAAAAATGGAGCAGGAAGAAAACAAAAGGAAATTGCAGAATGCCACGCAAAACGTCAGTGTACCAAAGTTTCGGAACTAGTCGAAGGCAATACTTGTAATGAGCTTATGATAGCGACTCGTGTCAGCTTATACAAAGCTGGAAAACGAAGTGAATCGCAAGTTGTTTCAATGGTAGCCACTGATTCCGATGCGTCTAAAAACATTAAAAGAAGTCTTGAATTAGATAAACAGCTCCCGATCAAGTATACGGCAGAGGAAGCTTTGGCTCTGTATATTGATGGAGGGTTTACCAAAAACTCATATAAACTTATGCAAGCTGGTGCAAAAGCTCGGAATTCTAATATCTACCCAACATACGATGTTTTGCTATCCGCCAAAAAGAAGTGTTATCCAAATGCAAAAATAGCCGAAGAATCTTGTGCTGAAGTTCCACTGCAAGAACTGCTAGATCACACAATTAAAAGAATTGTTCAAGCCCACCCAGAGGTATTTAGTCAAATATCTGTTAATGAAGACAAATATGAACATCCAACTGTGTTTTATAAATGGGGATGCGATGGGAGTTCAGGACACTCAACATATCGGCAAAGCTTTACCAATTCTGAGAAAATGATGGTAGATGAGCATTTATTTGCAGTTTGTATTGTGCCACTACAAGTAGAATTGGGTAGCTGCATACTCTGGAAAAATCCGCGGCCATCATCAACTCGATACTGTAGACCTCTTAAAATAATGTTTGCAAAAGAGTCCGCAGATTTAATTCGTGCCGAGATTGAAAAAATTAAAGCACAAATTTTGAAACTTGAACCCACACGTCTGAGCTGTTATCAAGTTAAACACAATTTGCAGCTCACAATGATCGACGGCAAAGTGTTTAGCGTTATTGCAGAGACTTCCTCGCAAACATGCGGTATTTGTAAGGCCTCGCCTAAAATGATGAATAACCTAGATCTCATTACGAGCTTGCCGAGAAGCGAAGATTTGTTTCAATTCGGACTATCGACCTTGCATGGGTGGATTCGCTGCTTCGAGTGTATCTTACATATAGGATATCGACTACCAATCAAAAAGTGGCAGGTTCGCGGCTTAGACAAGAGCATAGTCAACCAAAGAAAAGCAGAGATCCAAGGCAGATTTAAGGATGAAATGGCTTTATTGGTGGATATCCCAATGCAAGGTTCCGGCAACACAAACAGTGGCAATACAGCTCGAAAGTTTTTTGAAAACCACGAATTGTCTGCGCAAATAACCGGTGTAAATGGAAATCTAATTAAAAGACTTGGTGTGATTTTACGCACTTTGGCGTCAGGATATGCGGTAAATATTTGCAGTTTTCGTGAGTACGCCATACAAACCGCAAAGATATTTGTAAATGAATATCCATGGTTCTACATGCCTAGCTCAGTACATAAGATATTGATTCACGGAGCTGATATAATTGAATGTGTACCACTTCCTATTGGTATGATGTCGGAAGAAGCCTTGGAAGCCAGGAACAAAGATTTCAGAAATTTTCGGCTTAAGCATACACGTAAAACATCGCGAATAAATACAATGGAGGATCTTATGAACGCTTTATTAATTTCTTCAGATCCTTTAATAACGAGTTTATGCAGAAACCCATCCCGTTTGTCAAAAAAATACACTTTTTTAGATAGGGAGATGAAATATCTTCTTTTAGATGCTTCTGAAGTATCAGAAAAGTCCGCTTCAGACTGGAATACTGATTCGGAATAACTTTATTGAAATTATTAAAATTAAAAATAAAAAAAAATATATAAAAAAAATTTGAAATAAAATTATTAAAAAAAAAAAATTTTTTTAATTTTTTTTTTATAAATTTTAAAATTGGTTCCTTATTGGATTTCTATTCCAGCAAAATTTTTATTTTTAGGAAAACTTCATTACTTTTTCAATAATTAATTTCGTTACGCTAGATCAGACAAATCGGCCACTGTGCAATGATTAAAATATCAGTTAAATTAGGTGAGCGTACGATTACCAACGGAATGACCCTTTAAGGCAAACACTGGCTACTTTCACTGGGGTATTCCCAGCAATTATATCAAGGAATTTACGAATCCTAAAGAAAACAATAAAAAACTAATTTTTCACTAATTTTCCAAACCGGGCAAAATAGACAGGGGAAAAACAACACAAATACCCACCAACAATTCTAGTTTTATCCGCAATTCTCATCCAATAGTCTCCACACTCTTACAACAATATATGTACATATGTACACTTTTTATAGTTTGGTTTCTTTAAAAAAATTCAACCCCAAAAAAAAATAAAACACAACCGACTCGAACGAAAATATTTTTCAATTTTACTAGAAATTATTAGAACCAAAAGTCAAGGCTATGGTGATTGAAAATTCAAATATTTTTAAATGGTATAAATATCTTTACATAGAAAATTGTTAGGATAATTAGAAAAACAATATTCCTTACCAAAACCTCGCTATCACAAAACTAATTAAGCACCAAGCCTGCTGCAGGGCTTAATCTGAAACAAGCGATAAAAACATCAACAAACAAACAATAATTTACCAAGTGCATTCACGTCCATATATCCTTAATGTGGTAAACCCCCCTATGACTACCATTAATATCTTCGAGCTCGTAATTAACATTACCTATTTTCCTTTTCACCACTGCGTGTATGCCCGTTGGAGCCAACTTAGCATTAAAATTTGCAGCAAACGAACTTTGGGTGAAATTACGCCGGATTACCATCTGGCCTACGTTAAATTCCCGTTTTCTAGCTCTGAGATTGTATGATTTCACATTCCGCTCATATGCATCTTTAGTTTTGGCTCGTATTGAATCGCGTAGTACAGTGAAATTGTCTTGTCTTTGTATTTCCGTGTCGGTCTCCGATAAAAGTCTTAAATTTCGCAAAACTTCATAGTCTTTTCCGTGGTTTATCATTGTCTGTCCGTAAACCAGTTCATAGGGTGTTCGTCCTGTCGTTTGGTGCACACTATTGCGGATCGCACAATTCACACTAGGTAGATAAATATCCCACTGGCGTTGATCGTTCCTAATGTACGAACGTAGAGCTTCATTAATGGACCGATTAACCCTTTCACATGCGTTTGATTGTGGGCTATGGACTGCTGTGAATTGGTGGGTTATTCCATATTGATCCAACAGCTTTTTAAACTCTTTTGACTTGAATTGGCTACCGTTATCGGACACGATAATTTCCGGTACGCCGAAACACGTGAAAATCTCATTTCGCAGAAATTCCAATATAGGCTTTGTCACAAATTTCTTCATTGGTTTCAAAAACGTAAATTTTGTATAATGATCAAGGATTATCGAAATACCAATATTACCCTTCTTAGTGCGTGGGAATGGCCCTATAAGGTCCTTATACAACCTCTGAAACGGTCTCTCTGTGTTGATCATATCACCCATAGGTGGTTTGAGTGACATGGTAGGGGATTTTGAAGTTTTGCACAAAGTGCAATTTAATACATAGTGTTTAACATCTATGACCATTTTGGGCCAGTAGAAGAACTGACGTATACGATGCAACGTCTTAGCAATGCCACCATGTGAGGCATTTGGGATATCGTGCGCAGCATAAATGACATCTCTGCGTTATTCAGTCGGAACATAAAGGTTCCATGAATCAGATTCATCTTGGTGCCCCTCCGAAAATTTTGTTCGCTTATAAATAAATTTATTTACTACCCTAAAATCTGGTAAATCTGAAATCCGAAATTCATTTCTTAACCTTTCATACTCAAGGCCATCAAAGGCAGTGGAACTGAGGTCAATTGACGGTAATGTTGGCAGTTCTAACTCTTCAATAGTTGCGTCATCTTGTTCAAAAGACCTTGACAAGGCATCAGGGACGATGTTATCCTTGCCCTTGCGGTGCTCGATCGCGAAGTCAAAACCCTGTAATTTGAGAGCCCATCTGGCCAAACGTCCGTTTAGGTCTTTTTGCCTCATAAGCCATTTCAGACTGGCATGGTCTGTTATGACTTTAAAGGGGTGGCCTTCGATATAAGCTCGGAACTCTTTAATTGCCAAAATTACGGCAAGGCATTCCAACTCAGTTATCGAATAGTTCCTTTGTGCCTTATTCAATTTTTGCGACATAAAGGCTATAGGCCTTTCATTGCCTTTAGAGTCCAACTGAGCTAACACAGCACCTACTCCGTATGTACTCGCATCACATTGGAGTATAAAAGGCTTGTCAAAGTCGGCGTGAACCAGCACTGGAGCTGAAGTTAATTTGGTTTTAATCGTGTCGAATGCACTTTGAGCATTGTCATTCCAAGAGTACGTTTTCCTCTTGGAAAGAAGTTCCGTCAAAGCGAAAGTTACGCTGGCATAGTCATCCATAAACCTTCTATACCAACCAGCCATGCCAAGAAATTGCCGAAGTTGGCGGATGGTTTTTGGTACAGGAAATACATTCTTGCAGGGATGATGGGTATGGAGGTAATTCTGTTTTCGTTAAATCTCAATTAAGGTATAATGTACCTCAAAATCTTAGCGGGGAGTATCTGAACGTTGTGGCGATAGAGCTGGTGGATATCAAAATAGGTAATAAACCTCTGATCATAACATCTGTTTATAGATCACAGAAATGCAATATAGAAACACTACTTATGAAAGTGCATAATCTTCTGCATGTATATAATGGTTATCCTTGTATGTTTGTTGGTGATGTTAATGTGGATGTTTTGTCTAGCAGCAGAAACAAAAGCCTATTGTTCGATGTTTTTTCGGAATACAATATGCGTTCTTGTCATTCTTTAGTAACGAGACCACAAACAAACACATCTATTGACTGTGTGTTTACAAATTTATCTCATGATGTTTTTGTACATTCAATTGAGAATGAATTAAGTGATCATAACATGATAAGTTGTGGTTTTGAAAAGGAAATAATGATCCAAAATACGTTTATTGAAAAAAAATATAAAATTGATTACGAGCAATTTGGTAATTACTTGGATGAAAATTTAATAATGTCAGACACATGTAGAGGATCTTCAGATTTGTGTGATATGTTAATTAACACTTTTTCAGCTGCAACATTACATTGTACGAAAGTTATAACTAAACGCTCAACAATACGTAAAAAACTAACCCCTTGGATAACGGAAAATTTACTATCTTTAATCGCCTTCAAAGAAACGTTATTAAAAGCTAGAAGAAAAAATCGAAGCAATAAGACTCTGGCTAATCAACTTAGAAGAATAAGTAGAATAATAAAAAATTGTAACAATACGCTTATGAATAATTATTATAAGAACCACTTGCAATCGTGTTGTGGTGATACCAAAAAAAAACTTGGCGGTTTTTAAACAGAGAGCTTGGTCGTAATAACCGTTCTGTAAAAAACGTTGTAAATGAAGATGGGGATATTTTGACAGTTGATGGAGAGAAAGCTATGGCATTTAATGACTTTTTTTCTAAATCTGTAAACAATATACAATCAAAAATACCAGTTAATGTGGATGATGACGTTAATTTTTATCGTACCTTAATACCTCAAAGAAATACTTTTGCTCTGAAAAAGGTAAGCAAAATGAATACTGAAGAAGTTTTAAATAATTTAAAAAGTAATAAAAGTCCAGGTTATGATGGAATAACTCCTAAGATGTTATTGACAAGAACTAATTTAGTTGCTGATATAATAACTGTTGCTTTTAATAGTATGATTGATGAAGGAAGTTTTCCTAATGCTTTAAAAATACATAAAATAACACCAATACCTTAAATTATTGGATCAAATAATATTGAAAATTTTCGGCCTATATCGGTTTTAAATATTGTTGATAAGATATTTGAAAAACTTATTTGTTACCAACTCTCAGATTATCTTGAAAGACACAACATACTGTTTGAAAATCAGTTTGGATTTAAGAAAGGAACTGGAACTGAGGAAGCAGTGGTTAGTGTTGTTGAATATTTATGTAGTGAGCTGGATGCGGGATACTGTGGCGTTGCAGGTGTCTTTTTTGATTATTCCAAAGCATTTGATTTAGTAAATCACAATATTTTAATGAAAAAGCTCAGAACAATTGGATTAATGAGCAAAACTTTGGATATTTTTTTGCATTATTTATCAAACAGAAAGCAGTTTGTTCAGGTGGGTGAGTCAAAAAGTAATATGAAGCCTGTAACTTGCGGTGTTCCCCAGGGGAGTGTCCTTGGCCCGTTGCTCTTTAAAATTTTTATTAATGACATATCCAATATAAACTTTAATGGAAAATTATTCATGTATGCTGATGATGTTTGCATGTTTTACAGATATAATCATTTAAAGGTTTTGCAGACCCAGATTGAGTACGATGCTGCAATACTATCGGAGTTCTCGAGACTCAATAGACTTATTCTTAATACAGATAAGACAAAGTTAATAATATTTAAACCATATCGTTCTAGAAATGAGGAAAAGATAACTGCGCACATAGATGGTAGTTTGATTACTGAGTCTGATATGGTGAAATATTTAGGAGTACACTTGAACCACAACTTACTATGGGATTGTCATATAAACATGCTTAAGTCAAAAATTTCTTCCGGGATTGGAATTCTCTACAAATTTAAAAATAAGCTCAGCGTTGATGTAAAAATGTTGCTTTACCAGTCACTTGTACATTCCCACTTGACATATCTTCCAATAATATACGGGTGTAGAATTAATCAGTCGTTGAAATCTCTCCAGTCTGCTCAAAATAAAGCTCTAAAGCTTGTTTTTAATCTTCCTAAAACCCATTCTACGTTGGAACTTTTTAAAACTCATGCTAAAAATATTTTGCCTATTCGAGGTCTATATAAACATAAAATTTTAACGTATGTTTTTAAATCATTGAGAGGAAATCCCCAACAATCTATTCAGTTTACCCAAAATGTATTTAATACGGGACGTAATACCAGACAAGCCTCAAATTTAAGCTCAGTAAGATGTCGTCTAGACCTGACTAAACAACGTATTGCATTTGCTGGCCCACATGAGTATAATCAACTACCAGTTGACTTACGAAATATACAGGTTCTTTCAACGTTTAAGAACCGCGTTAAAAGCTATTTACTTCAAAACGTAGAAACGCTTCTTATGTAAATTTCTTATGTAATTTTTTTTTCTTTTTGTTAATTTCAATTGATTATTAAAAAAAAAAAAAAAAAAAAAAAATAAAATTTATATGTATGTATGTATGTACTTATAGTATGTTAATAATCTTCTAAGCATATCATGTAAAGTTGCCTACTATAGCCTCTTTTAAGCCTGTAGGGCGCTGAGGCGTTAACTTAAGCCAATTGTTACCTAATTTTTTTTATTGAATTAATAAAACATATAAAAAAAAAAAAAAAAAAAAAAAAAAATTCGGAGATTGCTTTCACCTTTTCCGGGTCTACTTTTAAACACCCCTCCCCTACAATGTAACCCGAATATTGAACCTGGCGTATAGCAAAAGTGCTCTTCTTTATGTTGATGGTAAGATTGGCCCTTCTTAAATGGGTAGCCATCTCCTGTAGATGACTTATGTGCTCGTCAAAGTCTTTCGAGATAATTAGTAAATCATCAAGGTATACAAAAACGTTCGTCTTTAGGTTGTACGGTATTACCTGGTCCATTAGTCGGCACATTGTCTGCGGAGCGTTGCACAATCCAAATGGCATTCTTGTAAACTGGTACAAGGGCCGATTAGGGATTGTGAACGCGGTTTCCTCCAATTTTATTTGCCAAAATGCATCTTTAAGATCCACTTTCGAAATATAATAAATTGGAGGAAGCCGGGATATAAGTCCGTCAATGTTAGGTATGGGGTACGCGTCTTTTGTCGTTAATGAATTCAGAGTCCTACTGTCTAAACAAAACCTGACCTTACCAGGTTTCACAATTAACACCCCAGGAGATGACCAAGGCGAAGAAGGGCATTCTTCTATTACACCTAAGTTCAACATTCGGTCAATTTCCTCACAAAGCACTTTCTCCCTAGCTGGTGAAATGGGGTAATACCTTTGTTTCACGGGGGCTGAAGTCCCCGTGTCAATACGGTGTTCTATAAGGGATGTACAACCCAGACCGTCCCGTTCCGAGTTAGAAAAATATTCAACCACTTTTTGAAGTTGTTCTCTTTGGGTCATAGTTAGTTTAATTTTTCCTAGGTCTTCTTCGGAATCTACTTCACTGATAGCATTAATGGATGCGACTTGGATACCAAATTGGTTCCAAAAATCCATTCCACAAATCACCTCCTGAGTTATCGATGGAATCAATAAAAACTCAATAGACTTTGTCCGATTATGGTACGACACGTCCAATACTATCGTCCCTTGTACATGTTGTTGTTTACCATCAGCAGTTTTTACGCTACCGACGCCTCGTGTAAAATTCTTCCCCTTAATCAAACCAGCACACAGGTCCCCCCCAATCACACTTATATTCGCACCACCGCACAGTGGCCGATTCGTCTGATCTAGCGTAACGAAATCTAAATTTTTGACTTTTAAATTCAACCATAATTTGATCTCCGCCCGTTAGCTAAATGTTCATTTAGCAAATCGATAAATTCCGAATTGATAAATTTGCTATAATTGATCAACTGTGAGCTTTCGAACACAGCATATGTTTAAACAGCTGTTACAGAAATATTTTGACACGTTTTTACAAGTTAGCAGATTGTGATGAAAAATTGTGAAAAATAATTTTTGTGAAAATTTTAGGTGGATTTTTTATAAGTTAAAGGTATGTTATTAAAAAAAAAGTGTAAAGTTTCCTGTGCAATATATGTTATTGTAGAAAATTATGATAGATATAAACAAGTTTGTAAACTCCTTTATTGTGACCGAACTTGAATTTCTGTAGAGTAAAACTTAGATAGCTGGTATCGGCCGGTAAAGAGGCTGTTGTGTTATGATAATATGTTCCGTCTACTTTGTGAAATGTCCAATATCTGCTGCTTTGAGTCGCTTTTGCTCACAATGTTGTAATTTTTAGGAACCATGTCGGTATGCAAACGCACCCTTTTTTCAGTATGGCACGGTGAAAAAGATGCTTTAAAAAAATTTTCCACACTGGCGGAGTTTGTTTTTTCAAATGTTATTGATAAATCTAACTGCACTGAGGAGGAGTACAACTTAATTATTAAAAAACTGAAAAATTTTTGCAAAAGGCTGACTGCAAAGTGGAAAGAATGCCGTAGGGGTCGGGAACGGTTCGAGAATAATTACAATGTTTGGTTGGATGAAAAATTAGTTCTTGTATGTCAAAATAATAAAAATGGAGCAGGAAGAAAACAAAAGGAAATTGCAGAATGCCACGCAAAACGTCAGTGTACCAAAGTTTCGGAACTAGTCGAAGGCAATACTTGTAATGAGCTTATGATAGCGACTCGTGTCAGCTTATACAAAGCTGGAAAACGAAGTGAATCGCAAGTTGTTTCAATGGTAGCCACTGATTCCGATGCGTCTAAAAACATTAAAAGAAGTCTTGAATTAGATAAACAGCTCCCGATCAAGTATACGGCAGAGGAAGCTTTGGCTCTGTATATTGATGGAGGGTTTACCAAAAACTCATATAAACTTATGCAAGCTGGTGCAAAAGCTCGGAATTCTAATATCTACCCAACATACGATGTTTTGCTATCCGCCAAAAAGAAGTGTTATCCAAATGCAAAAATAGCCGAAGAATCTTGTGCTGAAGTTCCACTGCAAGAACTGCTAGATCACACAATTAAAAGAATTGTTCAAGCCCACCCAGAGGTATTTAGTCAAATATCTGTTAATGAAGACAAATATGAACATCCAACTGTGTTTTATAAATGGGGATGCGATGGGAGTTCAGGACACTCAACATATCGGCAAAGCTTTACCAATTCTGAGAAAATGATGGTAGATGAGCATTTATTTGCAGTTTGTATTGTGCCACTACAAGTAGAATTGGGTAGCTGCATACTCTGGAAAAATCCGCGGCCATCATCAACTCGATACTGTAGACCTCTTAAAATAATGTTTGCAAAAGAGTCCGCAGATTTAATTCGTGCCGAGATTGAAAAAATTAAAGCACAAATTTTGAAACTTGAACCCACACGTCTGAGCTGTTATCAAGTTAAACACAATTTGCAGCTCACAATGATCGACGGCAAAGTGTTTAGCGTTATTGCAGAGACTTCCTCGCAAACATGCGGTATTTGTAAGGCCTCGCCTAAAATGATGAATAACCTAGATCTCATTACGAGCTTGCCGAGAAGCGAAGATTTGTTTCAATTCGGACTATCGACCTTGCATGGGTGGATTCGCTGCTTCGAGTGTATCTTACATATAGGATATCGACTACCAATCAAAAAGTGGCAGGTTCGCGGCTTAGACAAGAGCATAGTCAACCAAAGAAAAGCAGAGATCCAAGGCAGATTTAAGGATGAAATGGCTTTATTGGTGGATATCCCAATGCAAGGTTCCGGCAACACAAACAGTGGCAATACAGCTCGAAAGTTTTTTGAAAACCACGAATTGTCTGCGCAAATAACCGGTGTAAATGGAAATCTAATTAAAAGACTTGGTGTGATTTTACGCACTTTGGCGTCAGGATATGCGGTAAATATTTGCAGTTTTCGTGAGTACGCCATACAAACCGCAAAGATATTTGTAAATGAATATCCATGGTTCTACATGCCTAGCTCAGTACATAAGATATTGATTCACGGAGCTGATATAATTGAATGTGTACCACTTCCTATTGGTATGATGTCGGAAGAAGCCTTGGAAGCCAGGAACAAAGATTTCAGAAATTTTCGGCTTAAGCATACACGTAAAACATCGCGAATAAATACAATGGAGGATCTTATGAACGCTTTATTAATTTCTTCAGATCCTTTAATAACGAGTTTATGCAGAAACCCATCCCGTTTGTCAAAAAAATACACTTTTTTAGATAGGGAGATGAAATATCTTCTTTTAGATGCTTCTGAAGTATCAGAAAAGTCCGCTTCAGACTGGAATACTGATTCGGAATAACTTTATTGAAATTATTAAAATTAAAAATAAAAAAAAATATATAAAAAAAATTTGAAATAAAATTATTAAAAAAAAAAAATTTTTTTAATTTTTTTTTTATAAATTTTAAAATTGGTTCCTTATTGGATTTCTATTCCAGCAAAATTTTTATTTTTAGGAAAACTTCATTACTTTTTCAATAATTAATTTCGTTACGCTAGATCAGACAAATCGGCCACTGTGCACCGTCCAGCAATGCATATATAGGTTTTCCAAATAAATTTACCAAAATGTAGGGTCGGTTATCATTCAACCTTGTCACTAACGACGAAATCACAAAAGATTTCAAACGTTTTCGCCTTTTGTAGAATTCGCGAATTCGGCGAGAGGATCGGTTAGGTGTTGGCTTTAAATCACTCCTGTCAAAAATTCTACTCCTGATACGATTATATTCCTTCAGCCGAATATGATAAGGACGCTGTAAAGGGTGAATTTTAGCCATATCCGGTTTAGTAGTAACATCCGATTTGTTTGTCGTGTCCGGTTCAAAAGTCAAATTGTTTTGACTATTCAATAAACTAAAATTCTGAGACATTAATTTAATTTCGGATGCCCGTTCTTGTTTGAACGGACATCCCTCAGGAAGTTTCCCTTTTTCTGAGAACATTTTAAACATTGAGGCTTGTAAGTGTTCTTAGCTCCACACCCATAGCAAAACACGGTGCGAGGCTCTAAGCAGTCCACGAAGCTGTGACCAGAATTATCACAATTCCAGCATCTATTTGTCTTGACTATTAAACACACCTCCTTATCTTCGTCACTGTTATCCGCTATGTCCAACTTCGCATCCGCCGTCACCATTTCCGACACCTGACCTGTCGCACAATTACGTCTGTTGTCATTAGTCATGGCCATATCACTGACGAATTTTTCACGACGGCGTACCGCACGTCTCAGTTCAGCAACCCTAGTAATTCCCAGGTGCAAAAGTTCATGTCTGACCTCTGGTAGAAGATTGCGCTGAAGGGTTTCACACAAGCAAGAGTCAGACATTGGGATCTTCAATTTATCACTCAAACATATTATGGCGTCGTAATATTCGTCAAATGATTCACTGAATTTTTGTCGTCTGCGCAAAATTTCGTCCCTAATATCAATGTCGGTATGATCGTCTTTGAATTGATGTTTTAATGCGTCACATAAATCGATCCAATTTATATGTTGACAACTGCGGTGGAAACGCCAAAACCACTTTAAGGCTTTCCCTTCGAAAAGCACGTGAGCATGCTCACACAAAAGCTCAAAGTTGCCTTTTAAGTTTGAATTTGTGAGAAAATTCACTCTGTAGATTAATTCCTCTACAGTAATATCTGACACCTCACCGGTAAAATGAATTTTCCAATTCTTAATTATATTGAGCACTCTTTCAGAGTTTCTTTCGAAACCTCCAGCCGAGTAATTTGGACCGAATGTGTATCCATGGTTTCCCCTCACGGAAGAATTCCCCCTAGTCATGTACGGATCCCCATGTTCAATTCTGGTTGGTCTATTTGGTGAAGCTGGTCTAGCATTCACCACGCCCAAATTTCGAATCGCATCTACAATCATATCCTGTATTTCATCCCTAAGGCCTCCCAACGACTCACTAGCAATTTGGCGAGTGCGAGCTTCCTGTAAATTTTCTAGACTAACTGCCTGTCTCTGAGTCTGCAATCTAGTCATCGGTCTACCCACGGGGTTAGTTGCCCGAGCATCCCCACCAGCTCCCTGATCAACTACATTCTCAGCCATCTGATCGGCACTAGCAGGGATATTTTCGTTGCTACGAATTGTAGGCATTTCGTTAAATTAAAAATAATACCTAAATCTAAGTAATTGTGTGAACGAGCTAAACCTAAATTTGTAAGGCTAATTTTTTTTTTTTTTTTTTTCAATATTATTTATTGAATCTTCATACATTTAATATGAACTAACAATAATTAATTAAATCTTAACCTAATACTTTATTTTATGTCCTGCCAGTGCCAGACAAAAATTTTCTTTATCACGGGTTCTGTTCACTTATCTAGGTGTTTATCGCTCATCTTATTGGACAAGTGCTGCAGTGTCTCTTCTTCTTAAGCGAGTGTGGCCGCTATCATTTAAAATATTTCGAGCTAGTGGGTTCGGATGCAATTCGAGCCTTTTTAAGTATTTTACTGCATATTTCGTTATCACAGTTTTAACTAATGGAACATTGAGATCCTTGTGAATATTTGAATTTTTAACATACCAAGGGGCAGCTGTGATTATTCGAAGAAGTTTATTTTGGCGCCTTTGAATTTTTTCGATATTAGAAGCCGAGGCAGTGCCCCATAACTGAATACCGTAGCACCAGATAGGCTTTAAGATAGAGTTGTAAAGTAGGAGTTTACAGTCGAGACTAAGAACAGAGTTTCTTCCAATAAGCCAATGAATTTGTATGGCTTTTAGTTTCATTTGAGTTAATTTTGCCTCTATATGGCTTTTCCACGTCAAACGGCGATCTAAATGTATACCGAGATATTTTACATGCGAATTTTGAGGTATTATTTGATTATTGATTTTAATAGGGGGGCATGATTCCCGACGCAAGGTGAATGTTATATGTACACATTTTTGCTCATTGACTTTTATCCTCCATTGTTTTAACCATATTTCTAGTTGAAATATATGATCCTGTAAGTAACGAGATGCTTCATAACTGTTTTCGTGGACGCTTAGAAAAGCTGTATCGTCTGCAAATGTTGAAGTTTGTGTGTAGTTGCTCGTTGGCATGTCCGAAGTATAAATTAAGTATAATAGAGGCCCCAGAATGCTGCCTTGTGGGACTCCAGCGCCAATTGGCTGAGGTGAACTAAAGAATTTTCCTTCTTTAATAATAAATTGATGACCGACTAAGTAGCTTTCTAGCAGCTTGTGTGTGTTTGCTGGAAAATTTTGCTTCAATTTATGTAATAAGCCTTCATGCCAGACTTTATCAAAAGCTTGAGAAACATCGATGAAGAGAGCGGAACAATATTTTCTTTCTTCAAAGGCTTTTCTTATGGCGTTTACTATACGATGGGTTTGTTCAATTGTGCTGTGTTCTCTTCTAAAGCCGAATTGGTGGTTAGGTATACATCTATTTTCACTTAAAATTGGAGTTAATTTTGACACTAACAGCCTCTCAAACAGCTTTGATATATTAGAAAGTAAGCTTATAGGCCTATATGACTCAACTTTTATGTGATCCTTTCCTGGTTTAGGTATCATGGTGACTAAGGAAACCTTCCATTTTTGAGGATAGTATTGAAGACGTAAGATAGCATTGAAAATTAAAAGAATAATTTTCTTTGCTGTGCTGGGTAACTCCAAAAGCATTTTGTTGCTGATCTTATCAAAACCAGGGGCTTTTTTGGGGTTTAATTCACAAACAGCCTTTTCGATTTCTCTTATCTCAAATCTTAGGGGAACAGCCGCTCTAGCAGGAACAGGTGGTAACTCGACCGCAGTATCGTGAGATATATTTGGGGTAAATACGTTTTTTAAGTGATTAACAAACAGATTTCCCTTTTCGCTATCATTTCTTGCCCAACTTCCGTTCAAGTTTCTTAATGGTGGCTTAGAGGCGACTGGCCTTTTTAGATTTTTAGCTGCACGCCATAATGAGTAGTCTGATTGCGGAGTTGCATCAAGTTCCTTAAGATATTTTTGCAGAGAAGCTGTTTTTTGAGTCTGTAGTAACTTTCTTAGCCTTTTTGTACAATCTTTTAATAAACTCTTTAGTTGAGGGGATCTGTGAAATTGCCACTCTCTTCGAACTCTTCTTTTTTCAGACAGGAGACGCTCAACATCTGTGGAATAAATTTTAATATTTTTAGTTTTTTTTGGGGTAATACTGGAATGTTGCACAGCTAGCTTCAGAAAACTGTCAAAATTAAGAATAGCGCGATCTACGTATTCCGGTGTACTAAGCAGAATATTTTCTGTGCAATGGGTGCTGAGATATTTTTTATATTTTAGCCAATTGATTTGTGTAGCTGGCGTCGCTAAGTAACCAGTTGGAGATACAATTCTATTGGGGTTCATTAAAGTAACAATTGTTGGTGTGTGGTCGGAAGATAATTCTAAGGAAGCTTCAACATAAATCGTTTCTAAGGGGATGTTTTTAACCACACCAAAATCGATGACATCTGGTATTTTTTGCTGATCAGTAGGCCAATATGTTATCAATATGTTAGGCCAATATATATCGCTATCACATTCAAATCCATTTTAGAAATAGTATTAAATAGAACACGACCCTTTGGTGTTATAAGTCCGGACCCCCAGAAGGTATGTTTAGCGTTATAATCGCCAGCGGCCAGGAAACAAGGTCCTAATGATTTAAAATAATTATTATATTGGCCTTCTGATATTGAATATCTAGGTGGGGAGTATAACGATGAGATTACTACGTTTCTATTTAATTCTTCAACGCAAATGTTTGTTGCTTGAAGATAATCTTCACGATGATCACCCA
Organism: Pollenia labialis; assembly: GCA_949318255.1. Classification (NCBI taxonomy): domain Eukaryota; kingdom Metazoa; phylum Arthropoda; class Insecta; order Diptera; family Polleniidae; genus Pollenia; species Pollenia labialis. The sequence continues at coordinate 53,102,870 of OX439140.1, forward strand.
TGAGGTAGTGTTTGACTCTGGTGTTTATTAAAATGGCAGAACCTCCACAAGCTCTATCTCGAGGGTCCTTGGTATCATATAGTGTATAACCATTAATTTTAAACGTATTTCTTGAGGACAAATGAGTTTCAGAAACCATCATGACATCAATTTGTTTATTTTTAAGAAAGTATTCTAATTCATTTTTATGTTGGCGGATGCCGTTTGCGTTCCAAAAACAAATTTTTAAACAGTTCATGGTTTGTTAAGTACAGCTTGCAATAACATCGATTGCATTCTTAGAATCTCCTGCATCATATTACCCATTGTGTTTGTAAAATTATTTACTGTTTGCACTAATGTTTCCATTGTTTTTTCTAAACGACTTAAATTAGAGACTGGAGTTTCATCATTACCTGGCGAGGCACCTTGCATTGGCACATGGTTTGATTTTAGCACGTTAGCGTAAGAAATTCTGTTATTACCAGGCTGGGGGGCTTGAATTGCATTTGTGTTTACTTGATTTGGTACCTGCATTTGAGGGGGATTAGTTTTCGGTCCAGCCGACTGCTTGACGATAGTATACACAGGGCATCCTCTATAATTGGCAGTGTGATTGCCGCCACAGTTACTACATTTTTTTTACGTTGGGGTCGGTTTTAGACTTATCGCAGAGAACTGTACCATGTAATTCACCACATACTACACAAACAGGGGGTAAATAGCAGTATGCCTTAGTATGACCATATTCTTGACAGTTTAAACATTGAACGGGACCATTTCTTTTGTGTGGCTCTTCTATAGTTATTCTTCTATAGAGAATATATTTCAAATTGTAAATAGGATGCGTTTCGTTTTTTTTTAAGCTTTACGTCGCCGGGTTCAAACTCCACTCGAAAAAGTGGTTGGGGATTTTTTTCTCTATTTTTAATATTTACTACATGTTTTATTTTGAAGCCTTTTTCTTCTAGGAATGTTTTTACCTCTTCAGGGTCCACACATGAGTCAATTCCCTTAATCACTACCTGAAGACCTTTACTGCTCTTCAGTTGGTATGTATAAAAGTTTTTTTTAAGTGCTTCAAATTCGGTTATTATTTTGCGAAAATCATTCTCATGATTGACTTATATTTTAGTCTCGTTTATACTACCACGCTTGATAGCAGCTACGTAAAACGAATTTTCTCCAATTAACGAAATTAAACTCTTTATAAGCTCATTTGAGTTTTGCTCCCTAAGATATATCGGGGGAGGCTTGGACGATTTTATGACGTTTGGTGCTTCAGAGGATTCATCCTCCAGAATTGCAAAACGATTTTGAGAGTTTATTTTATCAAAAGTTGGTACTTTTGAGGCCGAAGCAACTGCTGCAGAGGTAGGGCTGCGACCCCGTTTAAGTACTGTTATGTACCTGTCCATACCAACTTGTACTTGAGGCTTTTGACAACTATTTACTTGAGATTTTTCCATTGCGTCTGTGTTTGAATTCATGGTAACATTTGTTACTAAAATTGTTTTTGCCGAAGCGGCAACACTTGCAGGCACTAGCGAGAGATTAATATTTTTTAATGTCTCAGCATCAACCGTCTTTGTAAAAACAGAGGGCGAAAGGGAACGTGTACGAGCAATTGGTTTAGCCGTTAGGTAGTTAATATTGTTTTGTTTTGTTTTATTTGTTTCAGTATTGCACTCTTTAGCATTAACTGTTACGTATGCATTTCTTTCATCTAGTTTTATTGTCGTTACATTGTGACTACTCATGCAAAAAGTTGTTTTTGTTTATCACTGTTTTACTGTGCTTTTTTTTATTTTTATTATTTAATGTATTGCACCAAAAAAGAATTTTAAACAAAATGTTTTTGTACAGTATATGTGTACATATGTATGTGCATTTATACATATATTTTTTTTATTAATTTTTTCGTTTTTGATTATTGTTCACTTTTATGTTAAAGATTTATTTAAAAAAAATGCGTCCATTCGCTAATTTGTTATATTAAAATATCAAATGTAATTAATAATTCAATTGTATGCGGTATTAAGAATATGCGTCTGTATCGCAACAAAGCACAAACCGAACATGAAGCGCTAATGAGTAAACTTATCCTAACAATTATCTTTGAAAGAAGAAAAACAACAAAAAAAAAAAAAAATTAACCTAGAAAAAAAATTACAATTAAAGCTAAAGAACCCAAATTTGCAACAAGTAACTAAATCTTAACTCCAATAGGGATTACAAAAAAAAATTAATTTTCAAATTAGAACTATCCAATATCTACTAACAATAAAAACAATATGCTAAAATAATGCGAAAACCTCAGAAATATAATAATTTATTACTACTCGGTGAAATATCTCAGTATGGGTCAGTAAATTAAAAATAATTTATATTACACTCATCCTTATAGGGGTATAAAAAAAATAAATAAATAACTCGAATTCGTTGGAAATTTTAAGCAAGGCTAAAATTTCTAATCACAACCGACATTGAGTTAAATTAAAAATCGATTATCTAATGCTGGAAAATAATCAATTACCTTTAATATACATATTTTAATCCAAAACACTAGAAAAATCAAATAAAGTAACAAATTTTAATTGAGAATAGGAAATCCAGAAATTAATATTGAGTAACAGTCAAACGACAATTGAATTGATATGAACCAGAACAACATCTCAAGTTCGAACCTAAACCCTGGTCACGATTGTCTCATGCAATGTTAATATAGGAACTGAAAACTGAAGAGCAATGCCTTATTAACAATTTAAATCCAAATTAACGAAACATTTAACAAAAGTAACAAATTAAGATAGGAAAATAAAAAGATAGGAAATTCTATATGAAAATCGGCACACATAAATAAGTTCAAGGCCCTCAGCATCTAGATCAACTTGCACAAGAAACATTTTAAAGTTACGACCACTGAGGCCCCACGTTGGGCGCCAAAAATCTCTGTAACGATTCTTTGGGATTACGGGTATTGTTATGGGAACATGCTACCTAGTAGTTCGGCCGTGCTCGTCGGATGGGGTGTGTTCAGTTCCCGAATAGTAGTTTTGAAACAAAATTTTGAATCGCCAGCAGAAAATTTTAAATTTAGGTAGCTTTAAGACATAAACGATATTATACAGAGGAGAGAGAAGAAAGGAAAAATATATCGGATGAGTGTAAAGCAGACCATACACGATTCAATTCAATTGCCAACTGAGTCGGTTGTTGTCCAAATCAAAGCGTGTATGGCCTTGTCAGTTGATTAGTTTGACGGTTGTCGAGTTGGTTGAAGAAAAATCAAAAGATTTTGATTTTTTCAAGTTGACTCCAAGTCTTTCAATTCGATTGTACTGTGTGTGCTTAAGTCTCTTGATCAGCTGTCAAAATTTATGTTTGTAATGTTTTTTTGCAAAGAAAAAGTGAAATATTTTTAAAATTGTCTTTAATTTCAATAAAATTTTAAATAAAAAAATGACATTGGTGGCAAACATGGATACTTGGAGAGAAAATAAATTTTTGTAAAATTGTAAAAAAATCTAAATTTGACAGTTGAATTAAAATCTTTCAATTCAGTTGAAGAAGTGTGTGGCCAAGTATCAATTCAGTTGAAAGACTCAGTTGACAATTGAATTGAAAAGTGTATGGGGCGCATAAGGGTAGCTCAAGATCTCATTTGCTACACCGGTCTTTACCCTCCCACCATGCTGTCATAGTGATCTATCGATTGACAGCCCAATAATACACAAATAAAAAAACTACAAAAATTCACCTAACCCATGGTGAAATTACTAGAAGGTGGCAGCACTACGGAATCTATTATTTTTTGCTCAATTCATGGTGAACTTTCATTATGTCAAAATCATTTGTTTGTTTTTTGATGTAATGCCACTTAAATACACAAAAGATTATAAAAATTATTCTTCTAGATAAAAACACAAAATTGAAAGTATAGTGTAAGTGAATTTGAGAATTTTGTGTATGTATGTGAACTGGTTTGGTTGGGTTTGTTGATTTGTGAACCACCCAACAACAGCTAAAGTGGAATATGAATAACATCGTTGTACCGCTACATAACTTTTCCACCAAAAACTACAACTTTAAATCACCCGCCCATGCTAAAAGATTGTTTTTAAGAAATGGTTTCTTTTAAAGTTTTAAACCTATTATTACCGGTGCGCCAGAGGAGCATGTAAAGGGTAGACGTAGACGCATCTATATGTCACCTAAAAATGCCATGCAAAGTGTTACCAACAATGTGAACACATGACAAATTGATATCGACAGTCGTGAATGTTGAGAGAATCCCTTAATGGGATGCTAATCATCGTAAGTCAAATTTGAGATTAAAGGCAAATTTATTTAAGTCCTCCGTTTCATTGGAAATCCCTTGTCTAATATGCTAGTCAGCTTTGCTTTCCATGATAAAGCCATTACTTTCTTAAATAATTATTTCAAAGTATTCTTTGTTCTTGATATTTGTGTCATGTAAAATTGTCTTCTTTAACATTGCCTTTTTGGCTACTACCTTACTGTTGCTTTTGGTCTTTATTGCCTAAAACCAAACTAAAAGCTTTTGTTCCCGGGAAAACTTCGCCTATAGTTCATTTAAACTGCGGGGAGCTTCCACTTCATTCCTTTGTAAAATTTCTCGATGTTAATATTCAGGTTTATGACGATTCATTAAATAAAAACAATAATATTTTGGTGTGGTGAAAATCCATATTTTTGACATAATGGACTATTTTACACAAACAAATTTGCCTGTTTTTGTTGTATTGTTGTACAACAACTCCTAGTGCTGCCACCTTCTAGTAATTTCACCATGACCTAACCCATACTTCCAACTTCACCTTTCGTTAATATAAAAACTCAAAGTTTATTCCATTATAAATAACATTATAAATGTAAAGGTTTAATGAATAATAAGTTTAATTTAAACGAATATAATAATAAAAAGTCTTAAAAAAAACTATATATAATATACTAAACAAAAAAAATAACTTCATTAAGAAGTTTAATTCTTAATACATATATATTTGGCCAGTTTTATTTGAAATTGTGAATTAAAACAAATGGAGTTATTCTCTTTTACTCAATTGAAGATTGAGTTGTTGTGCAAAATACGAAATAACCCACTAATATTTACCTAAGAGTTCAAATGAAATGTTGAAGGTGTTATCAAGTATGTAATACGGTTTATTAATAAGCACGTAACTTAATCATATAAATAAAATATGCAGAGTATTGCAACGTTTACTACAACTAAAAGTTTAAATTTCTATATAAACAAAACTTCGGTGTAGGTTTTAAAGCATAATTACATATACGGATGTATGTAGGTATGTTTAATTTATTAGGTTACGTACCAAAATAAACAAAATTGTAATTTGAGTGTAAGAGAATCTGACTCGACAAACAAACAATGACATTTATAATTCACTTACATTTCAAAATCCATCGTTGTCCACAGGCGCCGGAAGACTGGATGAGTGAACTGCTTATGACAACTAAACGTTAAGATAAATTGTGAATAAAAGAAATAATGTGTGGATTGTATTCAAATGGAGTTGTATTAGCTATGCAATCCACATGGTAAAGTGTAAGTATGTCTGTGGGGTAATATGTCTGTATTTATGAGTGTAAATGCATTTGAATAAAGAATTGGCTTGAGTGAAAAGTGTTTATCTGTGGATTAGGTAAATAAAGAGGGTGTTTATTTGCATTATAGGTGGTGAAATTGAAAACGTTTTGATTTTATATGAAAATTCCAAATAAAGTGACCATATCAAGGATAAAAAAAATTAAAATAATTTAAATTTAAATAGGCATTAAAATGCAAATTTATACTAATAAAAAAAAATTTTAGATTTTAAATTAAATTAATATTAAATAAAGGAAAATTTAAATTATATTTGAATTTAACACGTAAATTAAGTAATTAACAGTAGGTAGTGCGAATTAATAAACGTTAATTATATATTAAATAGGGTTTGTTTGGGCCACCCCACTTTAAGTAGGGTGACGAGAATACGTTAATCAACAAATTTAATGAGTTACATTCAAATGGTCTCAATTTAAACAAGACGGACGATTAGAAAATGTTCTCTTTTTTTAAACCAAGGTGCGTGTATGTGCCGAGTCTGCGTGAAATGTATGTTTATTAATAATAATCACAATATAAATAGGGTTCTTTGATGGTTGCAGGAATGAATCGCTCCAATGATTAAAATATCAGTTAAATTAGGTGAGCGTACGATTACCAACGGAATGACCCTTTAAGGCAAACACTGGCTACTTTCACTGGGGTATTCCCAGCAATTATATCAAGGAATTTACGAATCCTAAAGAAAACAATAAAAAACAAATTTTTTTATAAATTCCTTAATCATTTTGGACATGTTTTTCCATATATATTTTTGTTTGAGTCGGAGCGAGGTTTTTCTTACTCCAAAATGCCCTCCGCATGGTGTGTTGTGATACCTTCTAATAAGTTCAGTTTTTTCTTCATTGTTTGTTATATTTTGAGGATTCTTTAATATTTTGACGTCATCATTTGTATTTTTATTTATTATATTTTTCATATTCCCAAGGGTTATTCTTTTAAATATTGCGTCACTCATATTTAGTGCGAATTTCTCATAATTTAATGTTCTTAATTTAGATGATAGCTTCTCCAACACTTTATCTAGATAACATGGATTTTCACTACATCTTACGCGCGTCTCATTGAGATCATTATCGTCTTCAATGGTTAGTATATTATTTTCATTATTGGCCTTATCAAATATAAACTTCAGTTTTCTTGCATGCTTAATATCATTTATTGATGTACATTCCCACATCATGAGGTGATCAGTCTCAGCAGGAGATGCTTCATTTTTATTCTTTCTTGTCATTTTATTTTTCATCATTCCTCTTGTTATTACTAGCGTTTTCTTTATTGATTCGTCAATCATTGGAGGTATCATATTCTTTAATACAGTAGTTTTGACTTAACTGCCTTTTGTTTACGTGCACTTTTTACTTAACTGCACAAAATTGATAATTTTTGGAATTATTCTTTCTAATTCCATACAAATTCCTTTTTTAAGTGCACTTTCTATACCTGCACATTTAAGATAAATGCACAAAATTTTTGGCATTTTAAAATTATTTTCATACAAAAAATCAAAGTTAGCTGCACTTTGACTTAACTGCCCAAAATAAATATTTTCTAGCATTATTCTTCAAAATCCTTGTTTACGTGCATTTTGTATACCTGCACATTTTTCATATTTTTGGGCAGCTTTAAAATATTTTCATACAAACATCAAAGTTAGCTGCACACATAAAAATATTTGGTTGCCACTTTTTGACATAAATATCCAATTTAAGCTGTTTATAAAAATATAAATCGCAATTATTTTATTTTTTTATGTTTTATGTTCTTTGTGAATTCTCATTGTTTTTGTTAATGTTTCTTTTATATTAAATAAACAAACATACATACATGTATAAAATTATCTGTTATTCCCCAGCTAACATAGGCTGTTTGTTAGACGATTATGTTTAATATACAAGTCCTAAAAGAATCTTCTGGTGATTATCTGACGAGTAACAAAAACATCTAAATCTTTTTTTAATTTATTTATTTTTTGACACGCTCGTCTTTAAATCTTGAAATGAACCTTTTGGGGCTTGTGTATCTAAATTTAGATCTTCAGAAAGCAATTATGTAAAGTATATTTCTAACAATACTTTGTACAATTTATCAAATATAATAAGAATAGATAATTTTATTATATATCTAATAAGAAACCACATTACAAGATGTATAACATGCTCAAGTAATAATCTAATAATGGCTCCATATTATACCAATGAAGAGTATATTATTGATACATTGGAAAAGGGGTTTGTACCCCCAGAAGCCTTCTTGTATTTAGATAAAATTAATATCATACAAAATGAAAACTTAGTCCATATATTTTATCATAACTAAAGACGGGCTAACGTGAAACGTGTTTGTTGTAATTCAACGACAAACGAGTTTAGATATAGTACAAGTATAGGTAATAACGTATCTCGTATTACTCGAAGACTAAAAAATAAAAAATTTTAGTGGCTAAATCTATAATTGTTATACTATTTTCCTTTTATTCTTTTGACAAACGTAAATGAACCCAAAAAAAAAAAAATTGTAATGTTTTTTTAAATTTTTCATTGCAAATAAATAAAATAATATATTCTTCATTGAAGTACATAAAATATAATATATACCTACAAAAGTAATTATTATTAATATTATTTATACTAGAGAGCTCTTGTATGGGACATTGTATAATTTGAATTGATATTGTTAACTATTGTTTATGTAGTTTTATTTTTTATCAAAAATTTAAATAAATAAGCGCTGTAAAAAAAAAGGATTTTCCGACAGGAGGGTGTTGATTTCGCGACCTTAAGGTTTGTTTTATAGAAATTGTATGAAAATTAGAAGTTTTGGCATGGAAAATAGGCCAGATGCCCTTATTTAGGTAGCTAGTCATACGGCTGAGTATTTCACGAGTTGTAAAATAATACCTACATACATGATTCTCATACGACACTTACGCATACTTTTTTAAAGACTCGTTAGATAATCTCAACATACATCATAAACGATTCCCTTTACGATTAATATAAGCGTTTTTCGCTGCGTTATGGAAGAATCTATCATACGAATCAGCACGTGTAAGTTTCTCCCGTGCTAGGAATCGTCTAAAATTAAAAAATGAGCTCGTCGACGATCAAAAAGACTCTTTGTGAGATTCCCAGTAATCTCCTGGGTTGAAATAAAATTTTAATAAAATATAAATTTATGTATTAAACAAATTATTTTTTTATTCTACTTTTAAATCAAACACTTTACTTTAGCTGCACTTTTGTGCAGGTAACCACAATTGTGTACCTGCACATTAAGGCAGGTAAATAAATAAATTTAAGATAACTGCATTTTTGATTTACCTGCACAAAAAATCGTGCAAAGGAGAGTGTGCAGCTAAGTCAAAACTACTGTATATCAGAGTCTATTTGTACTCTTGATAGTGCGTCGGCGTTTGTGTTGTTAATTCCTTTTTTAAATATTATTTGGAAATCATAGTCGGATAATTCTATTCTTATTCTCGTCAACTTTGAGCTTGGATTTTTGTGTGTAAATAGTGAGATTAATGGACGGTGGTCAGTAACAACAATAAATTTTCTCCCATACAGATATGGTCGAAAAAATTGTATTCCCCAGTGTATTCCTAATAATTCTTTCTCTATGACCGGTCTGTTTCGTTCGTGTTTATTTAGTGAACGACTTGCAAATGATATTGGTCTATCTTCGCCAATAACTCCCTGTGATAATACAGCTCCTAATGCAAAATTGGATGCATCAGTTGTCAATATGAATGTTTCTTCAAAATTTGGATACTGTAATAAGGGTGGGCTAATTAATTTCTGTTTCAATGTTTCGAATGCTTCCTGACATTTTTCTGTCCACGCAAATTGTTTACCTTTCTTTAATAATTGGTTAAGAGGACTCTTAATATCAGCAAAATCTTTGATAAAACGCCTGTAATAGTTGGAAAATGCCACGAATCTTCTTGCTTCATCAGCAGTTGTTGGGGTTGGATATTTAGTTATTGCTTCGAATTTTTCAGGATCAGGTTTTATTCCATTTGGAGTTATGAAGTGTCCCAAATATACCACTTCGTGTCTGAGAAAACAACATTTATTCGCATTTAATTTTAAATTGTATTCTTGCAATCTATCAAAAACTCTTATCAAATTTTTATTATGATGTTTAAGGCTGCATCCGAAGACAATTATATCGTCTACGTATAAAAAGGCTTCGGATTCTAAACCTGATAATGCTATGGTTAACATTCGTTGAAAACTGTTTGAAGATATTTTTAAACCAAACGGTAATCTTGTGTATTGGTAATGTCCATCTGGTGTTGAAAATGCAGTATATGGGCGTGATTGTTGATCCAGCTCGATCTGGTGAAAGGAACTTGTCATGTCTAGTGTAGAGAAATATTTGGCTCTACCTAGTTTGTCCAAAACATCTTCTAAACGTGTCAAAGGGAATTTATCATTTACTATTTTATCATTCAGTTTTCTGAAATCTACGACCAATATTAATTATTATTGAAATTATTAATGAAAAGACTTGTTTTTCTGAAATCTACGACCAATCGCCAATTCTTTACATCTGTTTGTCCCTTTTTTGGAACTAGTAATAATGGTGCATTATATGGACTTATCGATGGTTCTATTATTTTGCCCTTTAAAAGTTTTCGTACTTGTAAATTAATTTCATTTGTTTGTGCCTGCGGCAATCGATAGTTTTCTATGTACACAGGATTTTTATCGTGTAAATTTATAGTTTGTGTGTAGAAGTTGTTAGTTGTTAAATATTCGTCTTCAATATGAAAAATTGATTGGTACTTTCTCAAAATCTCCAATAGCTCTTCATCGTTGTTGTCTAATTTTAAATTCGTTAAAACTTTTTCGAAACGTTCATGAGCATATTTATTTTCTTAATTATTTCTTTTAACTGGACAAATATCATAATTTGTAAGTGGTGTTGTTGTTACTTTAAGATTTTTTATTGTTGTTGGTCTATCGGTTACATTTAACAATTTTATATGTTGGTTACCGTTTTTGGGTATTATGGTGTTTGCCAAGTATACACCTTGTATAATTTCCCTCTTTAGTATCACACTATCCTCTTCAAGCTTTATCTCAAAAGGTATTATAATTTCACTTCTAGGTGGTATTCTTACATGATTGATGCTATAAGCGTCATCGTTGATAGGGATTATTATATTGTCATTATTTAAATCAAATGTTAATAAATACTTGTCATAGTCTATGTTGCATCGGTGTTTGGAAAGAAAATCTCTACCCAGTATTCCATCTGTTTTTATTGGAAAGTCACTCGGAACTAATTGTATTTTCTGTTGAATAATCGAATTATTTATTTAAATATTTATTTTTGTGGAGCCTAGTGATCTAATATGTTCTTTTGAAATTCCAGTTAGATTACAATAGTCATTTGGATCTGTTTGATGTAGGTACAGAAAATTTTCTTTGCACAGTGAGACATCTGCTCCTGTATCTATTAAAAATGTTAGCTCATAATCTGTATCTATTATTATACCCTTCACCGAAGGTAAGAGGGTATATATAACTTTGTCATTCCGTTTGTATGTTCCACAATATTGATCCTACACCCTATAAAGTATATATATTTTGGGTCCTTATGAAAAGCGAAGTTCAAATCCGGTTGTCCGTCTGTCCGTGTGAATGTTGAAATGGGTTTTCCGAAAACCCCAGAAATGATCTGGACTAGGTTGATGTATATTTATGTCACATATACTCCGTTCAAGTTTGCTATTGAAATTCAGCCAGATCGGTCCAAAAATGACGGAGATATGAGCAAAAAACCACGACTACCTCTAAATTTTTCCAAAAAACCCTTGTTGTTGTTGTATTTTTATTACTTTTTGCTGTATATCTGGGGAACGGCAAGATCCAAAGTTTCCAAATTAGGCACACACATTTAGATTGCCAATACACACCATCTTACAAAATGTGGGCGGGATTGGAGAAGTGGGCGTGATACCTCCCATACAAAAAAAATTAAAAAATGTATAAAAACCTAAATTTTTGCCATATGTCCTATGGATATGACTTATATATCAAAATATCGGAAATTTTTAGTAGGACATATTTATTAAAAAACTCGGGAAAATCGGTGCAGATACAAAAAAGATATGACCAAAATTAAATTTTTTTTTAAATACCCACTTTCGGGAACCATAGATCTCCCCGAGTCCAAGTTTTATAACTAAAGTAAATGGTAAATTTCTTCTTCAACACGTCGGTATATAAATCTGCCAAATCGGTTAAAAAATGGCTGAGTTATGAGCAAAAAACCACGACTACCTCAAATTTCTCCGAAAAATCCCTTGTGGTTGTTGTATTTTTATTACTTTTTGCTGTATATCTGGGGAACGGCAAAAGCCAAAGCTTCCAAATTAGGTACACACATTAAGGTTGCTAATACACACCATCCTACAAAATGTTGGCGGGATTGGGGAAGTGGGCGTGGTACCTCCCGTACAAAAAAAATTAAAAATTGTATAAAAACCTAAACTTTAGGGCTGCCATATGTCCTTATATATCAAAATATCGGAAATTTTAAGTAGAACATATTTTACAAAAAACTCGGGAAAATCGGTGCAGATACAAAAAAGATATGACCAAAATTAAATTTTTTTTTTTAAATACATACCCACTTTCGGGAACCAGAGATCTCCCCGAGTCCAAGTTTTATAACTAAAGTAAATGGTAAATTTCTTCTTCAACACGTCGGTATATAAATCTGCCAAATCGGTTAAAAAATGGCTGAGTTATGAGCAAAAAACCACGACTACCTCAAATTTCTCCGAAAAATCCCTTGTGGTTGTTGTATTTTTATTACTTTTTGCTGTATATCTGGGGAACGGCAAAAGCCAAAGCTTCCAAATTAGGTACACACATTAAGGTTGCTAATACACACCATCCTACAAAATGTTGGCGGGATTGGGGAAGTGGGCGTGGTACCTCCCGTACAAAAAAAAATTAAAAATTGTATAAAAACCTAAACTTTAGGGCTGCCATATGTCCTTATATATCAAAATATCGGAAATTTTAAGTAGAGCATATTTTACAAAAAACTCGGGAAAATCGGTTCAGATACAAAAAAGTTATGACCAAAATAAAATTTTTTTTTTTAAATACCCACTTTCGGGAACCATAGATCTCCCCGAGTCCAAGTTTTATAACTAAAGTAAATGGTAAATTTCTTCTTCAACACGCCGGTATATAAATCTACCAAATCGGTTATAAAATGGCTGAGTTACAACCGAAATACTGAATCCCAAAAAATTACTCTTTTTATAATTAACTTTGTTAAAAATATATGTATACAAGTATATATAAATGTTTATATATAAATATAACTTAAGTAAATGGTAAAATTCTTCCTTAACACGTCGGTATTTAAAAATATCAAATCGGTTAGACAATGGGTAATTTATGAGCTAAATCCAAAATGGGCTAAAAAACATCAAAATTTTTAAATTTAAATTTTAGGGCTGCTGTACGTCCTATAGATATGACTTATATACCGAAATCTCGGAAATTTCTGGTAGAACATATTTTATAAAAAACTCGGAAAAATCGGTTCAGATACAAAAAAGTTATTACCAAAATTAATTTTTTTTTAAATACCCTCTTTCGGGAACCATAGATCTCCCCGAGTCCAAGCTTTATAACTCAAGTAAATGGCAAATTTCTTCTTAAACACGTCGGTATATAAATCTGTCAAATCGGTTAAAAAATGGCAGAGTTACAACCGAAATACTGAATCCCCAAAAATTACTCTTTTTATAATTAACTTTGTTAAAATATATGTATACAAGTATATATAAATGTTTATATATAAATATAACTTAAGTAAATGGTAAAATTCTTCCTATTTAGAAATATCAAATCGGTTAGACAATGGGTAATTTATGAGCAAAATACTCCAAAAATGGGCTAAAAAACATCAAAATTTTTATAAAAACCTAAATTTTAGGGCTGCCATATGCCCTATGTATATGACTTATATACCAAAATGTCGGAAATTTGTATGAGTTATAACCGAAATACTGGGGTCTAATCACCGCATACGATATCGAGCAAAATTCATCAAAATTATTTATTTTGGTATCTTGAAACTCGATATCGAATGAAATGTATTGAATTTGAAATAATACCATTCGACATCGAGTAACTCGACATTACATTTATCGAGTTTTCATTCGATACGCCAGTGTCTATCGTATGCAGGAGTGATTAGACCCCTAACTTCCCGAAAATTACTCTTTTTATACCCTTCACCGAAGGTAAAAATGGTATATATGTATAACTGTAATTTCTACAATATTGATCCTACACCCTATAAAGTATATATATTCTGGGCCCTTACGAAAAGCGAAGTTCAAAACCGGTTGTCTCTTATTTAAAAAAAAAATATTTACCAGTTTTATTTAGTTTCTGTCTAATTGCTATGTATTCTGCTCGCACAATGGTGAAGGGTATATAAGATTCGGCACAGCCGAATATAGCATTCTTACTTGTTTTTAATTTAACATAATTTGTAAGATTTGGTGATATACTGAATATTTTATTTTCTTTTATTGATTTGTCACCGGAGAATCCTGATGCGTGGATTCCGGTTCTTGCTGGTTTCCCTGGTTCTGAATCTGGTTTACGTTATAATTTCTTCTATTTCCTCTTTGGTTATTATTTCTATTATTTCCTCTGTGGTTGTTGTTGTAGTTGTTATTATAATTATTCCTGTTGTTGTTATTATTATGTCTGTTATAATGGCTGCGGTTATAATTGCTTCTATATTCAGTGTTATTGCCATTTGTGATATTGTTGTAATTTCTATTTCTTTGGGTGTTGTTGTTGCGAGTTCTATTGTTGTTATAATTGTTTCTATTATTGTCATTTTGACGATAGCTGTTCCCTGTATTAATGCTGTTAAATCTATTGTCATAGTTTGAAATTTGGTAAAATACGTTTCTTTCTTTTATGCAACTTGCAGAATCTTCGGCGATTCTCAATGCTTCAAGAAAAGTAGTAACTCTGCTTGCTCGATTGTCGACACTATATGTTGGTCTCTCAGTCCACTTTTAAAAATGTTAAAAGCCAAAACGTTGTTTGTCCTACATATTGCAGACCTGTCTGATTCACCAACCTCACTGATTTGTATTTCATTTAGTTCGTTCACAAGTGTTTCTATTTTATCAGCAAAATCTCTAATTTCGCCTTTTTGTACTGTATGTGTTAGTTCTTGCAGTACGCTGTTTGATGTTTTTGTGGGTTTGTATGCTTTCTTTAGTGCTACCACCAACTCATTAACGCTTGTCGGAACATTTTCTTGTTTCACTCTGTTTTGTACTTTCTCTTCTAACCGTGATTTAAATACGAAATTAAAGAAAGAACTTTGTTTTTCTGTTGCTACTGCTCCATACACCAATTCTAAGTTTGGTATTAATTTGGATATTGAATATAACTCTGATATGTCCATATTTACTGAGGTCGTTATAACTTTTCCGTCAGTAGTCCTTTTGTCAATATGCTGAGCTAATAATCCTAGCGTCTCTTCTCTAAGTTTACTAAAATTCCGAATTATTCTATTTCTATCCTCTTCTGTTACTGAAGAATCCATCAGGTAGTCTTCTAGTTGTCTTTGTATTTCTGTTACATCTATTCTTTTTGCGTTTATTGTTTCTAATGCATATGGTCTGTTTAAGGATTTCTTTGCGTTAACTAATATTGAATTTAATTTCTCTATTAAATTTTCCATTCGTTTCTACTTTTATATTTTTATTTTTATTCTTGTTCTTATTAGTTTAATGTATATACATATGTACATTAGGGTGTCCCAAAAAATTATTTATTTATGATTTTCATTGGTGCTCAATCAAAATTTAAAAGCTTATAGGGTAAAGTATTTTTGGTTTTTTTTTAAGAATTTTCGGAATAGGTTTAGAGGTCGCGCAAATGGAGGTTTCATAAAAAACCGGAGTTTTCGTCCTTTTTTTTAACTTTACGGATAACTTGGTTAATACCACGAGTTTCTGCACTCCTGAGGAAACAGTTTTAAAGAAAATTATCCAAGCTTTATTCCTGTGTGAAAAACTTATAAGTTTTGGTGATGAGGTTACTCATTTAGATACCCTTAATTGCAATTTGTCGTAGTTTTTTCAAAAATTTTGTAATAACGCTTTACAACTTTTTAAATTTAAATGAAAACGAAAAAAACTAATGATGCAGTTTGAAAGACAAATTAATTCTAATTAATATGAATAAACAATTTTTAAATTTATTCTTACCGTTCCTGAGTTATACCCGTTTTTATCTTTATACCCAGTATATTTTATTAAAAAATCTTTGCAGCATTGCATTTTTGTCGGCGGTTTGGAGGGATCAAGGGCATCTAAAATTTTTCCCACAAGCCACACATATCTTGTTTTCACAAAATTCATATATATTTTGAATAAAATTACACATTTTTGAACTAACAAAAAAATAAAAAAAAAATCCTTACCGGTACGTCGACGAAAACTTTTATACATATATGTGACGCGCAAATATAAAGGGACATAAGGGAAAAACCCGGTTTTGTTCAGGAGAGTCATTTTGGTGTACCATCACTTCATAAAACGCGCATATCTCTGGGAGGGAACACTTTTGGTTCATAGGATCGGTCTCATTCGATGCTCAGATGATGTCCCCATCAAAAAAAAAAAAGTAAAAATTAATTTTTTTACCCTTAGGTCCCTTTCTCTATGCGCTGCCACATACACAAAAAACTTTTCTATTTGATTCGTCGGTCAGCTAAATCAAAAAATTGTGTTATGTAAAATCGTATAACGACAATATTATAGCGGAGAATACACATAAAATAGAAAGTGAAAATGACAGCGTGTAACGATTTAGATCAATAAATGTCAGAAGTTAATGACAATTAAAACCCAACTATAAAAATTTATGGAAATATACAATAATTATAACGAAAAAAGTATCACCATTTTTAAGGTACAAACTATAAAAATAGTGTAACTCGGAAACTGTAGGACAAAATTCCATTTTTGTTTTTCTTAATTGTTTAGAACTTATCGGTATTTAAAATCGCGTCACTAGTTTTTATACCTTTCATATAAATTTGGGAAGTTCTTAAACCGTTTTTTGCAGAATTTGTTAAAAAATTACAAAAATACTTAATATGTGGAATCGTAATGGACAAAAATATTGCCGGAACTTAAAGTTTTTGCATATGGAAATAAAGTTTGGGAAATTTTCTTTAGAAATATTCGGTCAAAAAATTAAATGAACGTGGTTATTGACAAAGTTATGAGTCAAGTTTGAAAAAAGCCCGAAACCCCAGATTTTTAACAAAGACTTGAATTGCGCGACCTCTAAACCTCTTCCTAAAAATCTAAAAAAAAATTCAAAAATACTGGACCCTATAAGCTTTCAAATTATGCACGAGCCTCTGACAAAAAAAATGTTTGGGACACCCTAATGTACATTCATTGAAAAAAATTTTACTTAATTTATATTGTAGCTATTTTATTCTCTCTTTTTTTTTTTTTGTTTTTTGCGTAATCTTTCAATTTTTTCTTTATTTCTTTTATCTTGGTTTCTAGATTGTTTTGTATACCTTTGTCTTTTTCATAACTTAACTCATGTTTTAAAACGTTCAAATTTCTTTTCATTAAACTTCTATAGTCTCCTCTGTTTTTCTTTATCTTAGGTAAGTCTACTTTTGGTATTACCGGTTCTTTGATTGGTTTCTTTATAACTCTAATTGGCTTAGGACCAATATTTAAAACTTCTGGTTTTTTCACTTCTTTCTTATTTTCTGTTTCTTTTAGCAGTTTTTTCCAATTTCTTTCTGCTATTTCTAATTCTTTTAAAATCTCCTCCATAGATTCTTCCATTCTCTAACAATTTTTTTAAAGCAATTTGAACTTAAGGGGAGGGGGGTAATAGAGGAAGGTCTTGGCTACATTTCCTCATATCCAGTTTTTTCCCATCAAGTTATTTTTTTTAACAACTTTTTCAAACAAACTTTTACTCAAGTCACGCGTTCATATTTTGACCCATTGTGCAAAATTTAGGACTTGTGCCAAAAATGTGCAAATGGGGGGAAATATAGGAATCTCTTGGCTACATTTCCTCATATCCAGTTTATTCCCATCAAGTTAATTTTTAACAACTTTTTCAAACAAACTTTAACTCAAGTCACTCGTTCATATTTTGACCCATTGTGCAAAATTTGGGACTTGTGCCAAAAATGTGCTAATGGGGGAGGGGGGTAATAGAGGAAGGTCTTGGCTACATTTCCTCATATCCAGTTTTTTCCATCAAGTTATTTTTTTTTAACAACTTTTTCAAACAAACTTTTACTCAAGTCACGCGTTCATATTTTGACCCATTGTGCAAAACTTAGGACTTGTGCCAAAAATGTGCAAATGGGGGAAATTAGAGGAAGGTCTTGGCTACATTTCCTCATATCTAGTTTTTCCCCATCAAGTTATTTTTTTTAACAACTTTTTCAAACAAACTTTTACTCAAGTCACTTTTTTATTGAACCAGCGTCGCAACAAGTCTGACTTTACATTTATTCTTATGTTTTACATGATACTTTATTAATCGTTGCGTTAACATGTTTTTAGTAAAGTGTTAAAATTGTCAATTTTGCATTTTTATTTCATTTAGAAATTCTTATTAAATTTATTGAAAATTATTTATGGGAACGGAAATGGAAATTTATTTATTTAAAATTTGTTAAGTGCAAAATTGTCAATTTTGGATTTTTTTTCATTTAGCAATTCTTATTAAATTTATTTAAAATTGTTCATGAGAACGAAAATCTAAATTGATTTATTCAAAATTTGTTAACGTATCAATTAAACGTTTTGTTATATTTTACTTATTGATTCTAAGCAATTGTCTTTTTTATCAGGAGGAGTATTCCTATATGTAACTACTCCCCTCTTTAGATTAGAATTCTCCTGAATTCTATTGTTTATCTTTATTTTAATACGTTTATGTTTTGTTATGATTATTACAATTAAAATAAGTATAGCGATTATGGTTGTATGTGATTCTCTTGTGGAACTTTAATTCTTTAATATTTTGAATATTATTTTGATTTTCTTCGTTAATTTGTTAAAGTGTTATTTTATGAGTAAAATTTTGTATAATATTGGTATTCTTATAGATTGTTTTTTCTTCAGCAATTTCCAATATGTTTGAAAAGAAATAATCTTTGATTCTAATTGTACAGTTGTTAAAATTTATTATATAGTTTCCTGTTAGGACATTATCATCATTATTACAAGTTTGGTTTATAGTTATGTTGTTTGCATTTTTAATTAAAGTAGTGCTTATGTCTTAGGGTATAATTTCCAAATCTGTGTTACTTATAAGTTTGCAATTATTTTTTAAAATACAATGATGGCTTAGTTTTAATTCTCTTAAATATTTATTTTTTTCAAATTTGTAAGTTTTATTTTCGAATTCAAAATGTATTTGTTTTTAATAGTCTATTTCATTATTATTATTGACTGGTAACGGTAGGTACAATTGTTTTTAATTCGACTGTTATAAATTTTTTGGGGATTTTTATACCAAAAATCAAAAATGAATTGTATTAAGATATGTTGTTCCAAGCTGAATATACTTTAGTTTATTGTAATCATTTCATATACATGGATTTCGTTACTAGTTAAAATGTTTTGCTAAAATTACGTTATCTTGTAATTGTTCTATTTTGTTTTTTATAAATTGTATATTAGTTAATTGTTCTAAGTACAAATTTTTGTTTTTTTCTATTTCTACAAATTTAATTCATCTTCTATTTTTTTCTGTCATTTTTTACAACATTCTTTAAATGACTTATAGTGGTATTAAAATAATCATTAATAATAATTTGTTGATTATTGTTTTCCGTTATTTCATTGATTCTTAAAAGATGGTTTTGTATCGTTTTTCTGTCCTCGTCATCCATAGTTCAAAATAACCACTTCGATAAACTACCTATACCGTTAATTAGTCCGCGTCTTTGTCTTGTTTGTTTTGGTAATAGTGTCATTAATATATTTTTTTGCGTCGTTTATTTCAGAATTTAAATTTCTCTATTGTCAATATTCATAAAATTAATATTATACGTTATGTTTACTTAAATGTCCTCAAGCTCTTGTAGATTAATAATATGTAAAAATATGTCTGTTCCTGTTTTCTTATGTAAATATCTATGTATGTATCCTTTTTGTTCCATTATTCGTTCAATATTCATTAGTCCTGTGGTCTGTGTAATTGCTATCTGTATCATTAATATTGTCAGCATCTGAAAATTTTAGAGGTTTCTTGATATTACGAGGTTGTATATTTTTTTTGTTTTGTTTGTTTTTGCTTTTAATTTCTTTCAAGCGTTGGGCTAAGTATTCGAAGTCAATGTCATCGTCCTCATTACTAGCGTCCGAAAATTTATATGGTCTTTTAATATTACAGGTGTGTATATTTTTTAGTTTTGATTTCGTATATCTAGGTTGTTCTTTATGTCTTAAAGCCTTATAATTCTTTATATAACCTTCGTTCCTGACCTCCTCATAATCTTCCCTAGATTTGTTTAATATGTTTATTACCTTCCTTTGACATTCTTCTAAATTCTCTTTTACTCTTTTTCATCTACTTTTCCTTGTTGAACATCATTGGGTGTATATTTAGTGTTAGAATGCACACTGGACCGAATCGCGAAATAATTGGCATAAAGTCGAATATTGCAGATATCGAGCTGAAACTTGGTATATTTGATAAAAATAACACTACTAATATTTAAAGAAAATTTTAAGTTAATTGGACCACGCCCACCCCAGCCGTCTATATATGGCTACATAGCGCATATGTGATAGTAAAACAAAGTTTTAAGAGCTGTGAATAAAAAGCTAAAACTTGTAAGGGAATTGTTGTTTTTTATTAGTTTTTAAGTAAATTGAGGGAAATATGAAATTGTATATACAAGTTGGATACTATCTGCCGTATTCATAAAAAATTAAAATGGATTTGAAATGCATTTTAAGAAAAATTTGTATGAAAATTTTGTCTTAAAACACATTTCAAACTTATTTTATTTTTTATGAATACGGCAGTAAATGATTATTTAACAAAATTTTTACTAAGTAATAGGTCTTACATCAATTTATTCTTCTATTCAAATATTTCTAATAATTTATCGTCAAATTTTCATTCAGTTGTTTTCTACAGCTAATTCAAACGAAAATGGATTTATCTCATCAGATTCCGAGTCATCCGAGTCATCATCAAAACTGTAGTCATTAGATGAAGACTGAACATTATTTGGAACAATATTATGGGGTGTTTCTAAAAGCCCAATTACATCTGGAGGAAGGCTTTGTTTTTTATGTTCAGCTGCTCTTTTCATAATACATATACTTGAGATAAGGGGATCTGAAGAGTCCATAGATCTTTGGAATACATCCGTCATATTATTTATCCGTGAATTCTGTCGAGCGTGCATTCTTCTATCACGCTTGTAAAATTTATTTTGCGCTTCTGACGCATTTTCGCCAAGACAGCCTACCGGCATCACTGATGCAGCTATTATCTGTGATCCATGAACTAGAATTTTATGTAGAGTTGGTGACATCGGATACCATGGGTAATGCAACATGTATGATCTAATGGTTTTTTCTGAAAATTTTTTAAATTTTAGAGAATCGATTGCAAATTCGCAGTTAATAGCTATCAGAATAGTATGCAGACTCTCAAGTAACTCTAAGTCGAGTTCTAAAATTGAAGCGAATAATTTTGTATTCGAAAAAGATTTTATCGCAGTGTTGCCATCGTTCGAGTTTCCGCTCCCATTCTGTTTTGGCTTATCCACATGCAATCCCATTTCTTCCCACAATCTTCTTTGTATATGTTCTTTTTTGTCAATCATTTCTAATTTGTCACTTTCGTTTCTTACTTGCCATTTTTTAATCCCCATTCGATGAGAGATTTTAAGCAACAATTCAAAAACGCGTATCCAAGCATGAAGTGGACTCATCCCATATTGAAGATGTTCAGGGTTTGGTATAAAAGAATTTATATCGCTAGTTTTCATAAATTGTTTTGGGCCTGCACCACAGATTGAACATAATTGGCAAGATTTCGTGCCCGTTAAAACGTTTAAAACTTTCCCATCTATAAGGGTCATGTGAAGGTCATATGAGACAGTGATCTTTCTTTCATTTATAATTGTTACTACACAAGGAGTCAAGTTTATTATTTGTCTGTCCAAATCGTTTTTTTCTGCAAGAATGTGATCTTTTGTTTCTTTAGCGAATTCCATTTTAAGGGGTCGACAAAATCGTACAGACTGCGGAGTTCTATTATTCCAAAAAATTGTTCCCGCTTCATCTATAAGCTTCAGAGGTATAACAGTTGTAACAAACAAAGACTGATCAAGAGTGTCTGGTTCGTTCGTTTCAAATCTTTTTTTATACATACTTTGTCCGGTATCATTTTCATTTGATTTCCTTGCTGACATTGCGGCTGCATGAATTAAGAGTTTGGTATCGTTTTCATTATTAACAACTACATCGGCAGCTAGTTTTCTTTTTAGACGTGGTCCTGCTTCATCATATGTTAGCTTTGGTCCACCCATTTTAACATTGCGCATCTCTTCCGGATTGTCCAAAACAATTCTTAAACGCATTGATAGCCACTGTGAATGTTTGTCTCTGAATGTCCGCATATTGCTGCTGCACTTTTGAAGATTCGATTTAACATCAATTTCAAAACTTTTTATTTTTGTGTTAATTTCACTCCTTTTTTCATCGGTTAACGTACGTTCGATTAGTTGGCCAAATATCCAGTTTGCAATGCCGCTAAAGTTGCGACCGTTGTC
This sequence comes from Pollenia labialis, assembly GCA_949318255.1. Classification (NCBI taxonomy): domain Eukaryota; kingdom Metazoa; phylum Arthropoda; class Insecta; order Diptera; family Polleniidae; genus Pollenia; species Pollenia labialis. The sequence continues at coordinate 53,125,377 of OX439140.1, forward strand.
GATCCATACGTCCAGCAGCGTTGCATGACATAACTCAAGCTCATCTATAAGTTTAAAGTACAGAAAGAGCCGCAAAAAGCCGCAAAAAGGATTATTATTAACTTTTAATATACACTTTCTTCTTTATGTTAACATACATTACACATCGCAGAAACACGCAGAAGTTTAGTTTTAACTCTACAGAAGACGAGCACTTTGGTTTGGTTTTATTTCCTTTTGGACAGTACAAAACAATACACATATATAACACATAACACATTTTAACACAAAATGTTTTCACTTTATTCATTCTACATACCTTGGCCGTCAAAATCCATTTTTTTACAATATTTTTTGTCACAGCGTGTGAAATTACCAAGCGCACAAAGTAAACAAAAGTTTCCCGCCAATTTTGTTACAGAAGTCAGCTGACTAATCACCTGACTTTGAAACTCGACAGAAATTGCATGGTTGCATTTTTAGCGAAAATATTTATTGACTCTTCATATATAGAGGTGCTAGTTTAAATATATTAAATTCAAATTAAGATTTTCTTCAACAAAATTTTCGACTTTATGCCAATTATTTCGCGATTCGATCCAGTGTGGAATGGTAACGTTCATTATAATTCCGCATAGCCTTTTGGATAAGTCGTTTTATGGGGAAGTTATTATTAGTTTTATATAGGATTCTAAATATTGTCTGAAAATGTATTATGCATACTTTCGACATCTGCATTTCCCGTATGACTGTTTGGTTTTGTAAAATGTAATTGAATTCCCTCTTGGCTAAGAAACTCTTTAATTTGGAGTTCATTAAATTCGCCTTCCGCTACAATTTTCTCTGGTTTACCTACCTTTGAAAAATGTTCTTCTAATTGTTCTCTTATAGTTATTGGGTTTCTATATGTTAAATGATATGCTGCCCCAAATTTTGAAAATTTATCAATCACGGTTAGAAATCTAAAACCCTTCATCATGTATATGTAGAACTTGTTTTTTATTTGTTGGTATTTCTGTAAATTTAAATTTTTGTTTTATAGGATTTCTATCATATTTAACTTCCTTACAAAGGTCGCATTGGTTAATTACCATCTGAATTAATTCTAATAATTTTGGATAATAAATTTTGTATTTGATTTGGTTATATGTTTCCTGTATGCCGGAGTGTATACTTTCTCTAACGTGGTAAAAATAAATTTGTTTAACTGCTTCTATTTCTGTTTCTATCAGCCATGTCACAGAGCTTAATTCCGTTCGGAAGTGGAATTGATTCCGTATTTTGCTTCTATGGAAAATGTACAACGAAAATTTTTTTCGGAATGATACCACTTTCATTTTTCAAAGTGGAATTCATATTTTAAGCATTTTTCAGGTGTACAAATACAATTTGTCTATTTAATGTTGCCATACTTTAATTCTTTCAAGTTTCGTGAAAAATACACCTGTGGCAGCACTGAAATCAAAGAAAAGGCAAAAAAGAATAAAATAACAACAATTTCTAACGCAATTCTGCAAATAAAAGTTTAAAAGGCAATAATGTAAGTATTTTAACATTTATTTTTGTATTTTTCAAGTATCTGCAAATTTATTACTTTTCGTAGGGGTAAACATCGAAGTGCAAGCCAGGAAAAGATTTTCATTGACTTCATGAACGCCATGAAGACATTGGGATACGTTAAAGGTGATCGGGTCGCTGTGGAATCCTTGTGGTCGGAATTGGCGAAGGAATTGAATTTATGTGGGCCACCAATCAAGGATGTAAACGGATGGAAAAAAGCATGGGCCGATTGGAAGACCTACGTTAAAAAAAAGATGTGCCACAACAAAAAAGAAAATCAGAAGACTGGCGGAGGTGAATATAACAAATATGTATATTTTGACGGATGTGGAGGAATCCCTAGCAAGAATTAGTGGTATATACAGAAGTGTTGATGAATTCGATGCAAATTTATACCTTAACGATTTGGATAAACAAAATAAAGAGCTTGATGTACAACCTTCAACATCAAACATTGGAAAGTGCAGTTCTATCATATCGGCGAAGAGGCAAAGATCTCGATCATCATCCCCAGATCCAAAAAGATCCAAGTGCTGTAACTCGGACTGAAGAGTACATATACCATGCACTCCACATCCGGATCCAGAAAATTCCCCGTTACCTCCCACAACACCGCAATTTATTTCCAAAAGAGCCAAGCCCCAAACCCCCTCAAAACCTGATGTGAACAGCCTTTTAGTTGAGGAGAACCAGCATTTAAAAAACTCGTACAACTAATGAGTGAAAAGCTTTCTGAGGAAAAAAGAATTACTCTGTTAATGGAAGAGCAACGTGATCAAATGGTAGTTCAAAACCAAATGCTTAATAGGATATGTGATACTCTACAACAACATTTCGATGCCAAGGAGCAGAATGATAATGAAGTGCGAAAGATTCTGTGCGAAAAAATGCGTTCAAAATCAAATTAATTGAACTCGAAACTTTAAAACTCGAATTAGAACAAAAAAAAAAGCACAAAAACTTTAGAAAAGTTTCCATATTTTTTAACTTACTGGAAGATCTCAATAAGTACAAACTACTAGTCTTGGGCTTAATAGTTCATTTAGGTGACTTGTCATTACAGTTCATTTAAAAAGAGTGAACTAGTTCGTTCATCTAGTTCAGTAGTTCACTTTTAGTCACTTGGGTCTTTTGCGTCAGAAATTTTCAGCAAAAAATCTTAATTTCACAAAAAAATATCATATTTTTGAAGGACAAATCTTATTTATATTATAAATAATAAAAACAATTCATATTTTATTAAATACATAAAATAAACAAAAAAAAAAAACATTACAAAAAATTTAATTTCTTCCCAGCGGTAAATTTTGAAAGGACTGAAAGTGGAAGGCCTGTTTGAATGCCTCTCCACTCCTTTCTAAAAGATTCGCTTCGTATGATATCGTGCCTTCAGAAATATGCCTTCTAGAAGGTATAAATTTCTTTTAGAAAGACCTTCCAAAATAACCATTACACATTCGCTACTCCCTTCTTTAAGAAGGGAGAAAGGAAGTTGTTCAATTTAAATTTTTTGTTTTGTTTTTAGTGACATTCTGTACTCCCTTAGGGAAGGGAAAGAAGTTGTTCAATTTTTATCTTTTTTATTTTTTGGTCTCTAACATTTTAAAAACAATTTTATAGATATTTTTTTGCACGTGATCTTGTTCTTATAACGGTTTTTTATTTTTGTTCCGTCGTCTGTCTTATGTAAACGTATACGTTGCAGATCAGCTGTTCCGTTTTTCCTACTAAGTTTTTGTATAATTAGTAATAATAACTCCTATGTTAACATGACGTTGCATTGCGGAAGAAAAGAATTTTATCTGACAATAAAAAAGAATAATTTAACAAATTTATTAAATCATGGAGGCAAACTTATTGAAAAGTTTATAAAACATACAGTATTATATAAAATAAAGAGCTGAAGCTTGGAATTCTTTAAACAAGTTTTAAACAAATAAAAAAGGCTTTTATAACGCGCGTTGTGTAACTTTCTTGATTCTTGATTAAGAGAATTTTTATGCGACATTGGCAGGTCGTAAACTTAAGAATAAAACTAAGATTTGATTAATTTTTTTTATTTCATATACTTAATATATGAAGATTGTGATTACTCGTATTTTTGAGCAAAAATCGTTTTTCGTTAAAAGAATCGTTTAATCGAAAACAAAAGTTTGTTTTGTGATCACACAAAATAAGCGTATAATAGAATAATCACCAAAAATTGTATTTTTATATTGAAAAAAACAAAAATAATTAAAATGGCTTATAACTCATTAAAAAAGAGTTTGATCGAAAATAAAAGCTTGTCTTGTGATTAAACATATTTTTTGGGTAAAGTTGTTTTTTGATAAAAAAAAAAACATTTGCTTGTAACTTTCAAACGGAACAATTAGGTTTTTTTCACCACTCATATTTTTAATCAACAATCAATTTTTTATAGAATCATTTAAAACGCTCGTTATTCCTTCAATAAGTTTTTAAACTAAAAAATTCGCTCATTTTGTGATCGATAGTTGTATTTTTTTTTTAAATCAATTGTTTTAGAAATGTTAAACGTTTGCAATTATTTTCCCTATTTAAAGCTTATTATTTAGAATAAGATCACGCATAAAAATTAATATAAAATCTTTTTCTAAAAAAGTTGGAGAACAGTTTAAAAATCTACTTGACAATTTATAAATATTTTATATAAAGGAATCTTGGAATTTTTTATTATAAATTTTAAAAATAATTTTTCTGTGAACTTTTAAAAAATTCATATAAAACATAAATTTAATCCAACTAGGACATTTTCCATGTTAAATGGGGAAGAAAAATATGAATTAAAAGATGTGGTTATTTTTCCAATCGGTAGCTCTTTCCTTTTAATTCATATTTTGCATTCTTACCATTGAAATTGTATGCATACTAAATGTCTATGAACGTTAAAATAAAATTTTCAGAAGTCCTTTTAAAAACCCTTTTTTTATAGGTATTCAATATGTTCTTCTTTTGTATGTATTCATAGAGTACTTTAATAGAAGCCCTTTTTTCAGTACATCTTTGTAATGCCTTTTAACAGTCCTTTATTAACAGGCGTTCTTGAAGACATGCATCAGAAGGGCTAACAAAAGAGCTTCTTTTGAAAGCCTTTTATAATTACTGTAAGAAGAAGGGAGTGTGGAAGGGCTTGCTCCCAATGATAACCTGTATACAAAATATATGAGTATGGAATGCGAAGTGGAGAGCTTGTGTCTGCTAAATAAGGCCTTCCATTAGGCCTATTTACTCATTCTTTGTACCACTGGGTTATACTAAATTGTACTATTTAGTTTAAAAATTTTTAAATGGGAACAAAGAAGGTTTTTTTAATTGAACCTAACCTTCGTCTAGACAATGTTCTGGGGAAAAAATCTTAAAAAACAAGGTAAAATCTTACTTCTGGCAGCGCTGGTCAGTCAGTCTTTTTCAGTCAGTTCATTTAGTTCAATTTATTTAGTTCAATTCATTTAGTTCAATTCACTTAGTTCAATTCACTTAGTTCAATTCATTTAGTTTAAGGGTTCATTTACTTCAGTTGCTTGTTCACTTGATTTCCTATGCTTTACCGAATTGATTAAAAAGAAACAACAATATTATTAGTGTCTATACCCTACAAGAAATGAATTAGCAAGTAGTCATTTTCTTAACACCAACGTGAAAAATGTGACTATTCGCTTATTCATTTACCCTAGGTTTACACTAAAGATAATTATCTCAGCAAATTGGCAATAACTTCGGCAGAATAACAGAGCAATATTTCTTATTGCTCAGCTTATGTTAAAGGCATGGGAAAACGTATTTATGTTAACTCATAGTTAACATAAGAAAGAAGAAAGAAGGTGCAGTGTAAAAAATGGCGGCATCTTACAAGAATTATTATTATTAATATAAATTCTTTCTTATTCGACTTTATTATTTAAATTTATATTAATTTGTTTAAGCTTGAGGTCATTTTTAAAACAAAAATATTAATTTTATTAATGTTTTTATTTTTGTTAATGCAAAATTATTATTTTTTTATAAAAAAGAACTCGAACTTAAACAAATTAATATTAATTTTAACAATAAAGATCGAATAAGGAAAAAATTATAATTTTTGCAATTTTATTTTAGTGTTTATTTAATTTTTTAATTTAATTATTTTACTACAATTATAATTTGCTGCAATTTCAAAAATTTAATTTCTTTCTCACACAATTTGCTTCTATTTTTTTTCTTTTTTGCTTCTTTCTTTCAACTGACAACCAAATTGGCGTTTTTTGTAAGCAATAATTGTCAACGAAAATGGACTAACAATTATTGCAACATAAATTGTTAGCAATAATTATGTACAAAAAATTGCTGTCTACATTAAAGATAACATAATTTTGACAATTACTGCAATATATGTCGCAATAATTATCTCTGGTATAGACGGGCAGTTATTGTTATATGTTATTAAATAATATACCTGTTTCTTTTACTCATTCCCAGATTGCCTTAAACATTTTCATAACATAATCAGGTCTGCCATATTAAGAGAGGTCTCGCCACAATATTATTTTCGTCTGGGGCATTTACTTCGCTTCGTAGTATGATTAGTTCTGATTGAATATCAAATTCGCATTTGCTTACATCGCAACGAAAAGGGTTTTCGAAAAGATCTAATAGCGGTTGTAAAATTACAAATTCTTGAAACCTGTCTTGAAAAGTGTTTCAAATATTTCGGCATATTCATATCTTTTGTCGATTTCGAGATTTCTGTAAACAAGTGAATTTTTTGGAAAGTTGGAAAAATCACCACTTTTAATTTGGGGAAAAATTAGAAAAAGTTTTGTTTTAAAATTGTGAATGATTTTTGACAAGTCGCATATATTGCGTTCCTTTCCTTGTAATTCCAAATTAAGTTCATGTAACATACTTGTCGTATCTGCCAGAAAAGCTAAGTCTAAAATAAAATTATTGGCTTTTAAACACTGGACTAAACCTTTTTCTATTTCCTCAGTTTCTAGAAACTGAAGAACTTCTTCTCTTAAATCATAAAGTCTATTCAGGCAATCACCGCGACTTAGCCACCGAACTTCTGTAAACATTTTCAGGTCACAATTCACAGCATTTTTGTTTTTTAAAAAGGTTACAAATGTTCGGTAGGTAAGCGGTTGATGTCCGCCTCGAATTTTATTTATTATATCCTCTGCTGTCTTCATAGCTGGGGTATCATTTATGAATTTCGATGCAAGAGCGGTCTGATGAATTATGCAGTGAAAATTATGAACTGCAAATTCGTGTTTTTTAATTGGCCTATAAGTCCATTATATTTGCCCAACATTACATTGGCTCCATCTGTGCAGACTCCAGCAAATTTGTTTATGTTTACAATGGAAAGAAGCTTTTCTCTGACAACATCATACAACAACGTGCCAGTTACATTTCCATAAAATGATTCTAAAGTAAACATTGACTCAAAAATAGTGTATTCGCTGTCTAGGCATCGAATACAAATTACAAGTTCACACAGATCATTTATGTCAGTGCTTTCGTCTAAACAAATTGAAAAAAATTCGCAATTAACTACTTTTTACCTAATTGCAGATTCTACACAAGTTCCTAATTGAACAGTACGACGGCCAACCGTTTGACTGGACAGGGGTAGAGACTCTATAAATTTAGTATTATAATTAAGCCTTTCCCAAATTTTCTTCAGCAATTGCTTGGTAAAAACACCATCCCACAATGGTCTTCCTTTCTTAACAATTTCCAATATTACTAAACTTGAAATCTCCTTTTTCAGTTTGGGAACGGATTTTGGTTCATTAATTTCCTCTTCTAATCAGTGTTACCGTTATGCGACTAAAGTCGCATTTTTGCCCCTTTTTGACTGCCGTGCCACTTTTTTGACCCCTTTGTTTTAAATCCCCTTTTGCATCATTTTGTAGTTTTTTGTGCCCCTTTTGCCCCTTTTTTAACCAAATTTTTTTTATACTGTCAATCAATGAATCCGAACTCAATTTGAAGAGAAAATAGCATCTAATTAAGAAAAAATTAAAATAATTCAGGAAGGGCTATATTTTAACAATAAAATTTACCTCAAATTTCTAGTATATGTATTAAATATTATGAATAAATTAAACCTTAAAACGAATCATCACAAATTATATATTTAGTTTCATACACGAAAGAAATTGTATTAGAAATTTTTAAAAAAAGAGTATGTTATGCAAACAAATATAGAAAAAATTGATTTTGTTGATGTTCTGCATATAAAAGAAACTCTTAATATATATATCGGCAACGAAGCCGAGCTAGAAATATTTACTAACAACATCTTCAGTAGTGATATTGTAGAAATTAAAAACAACATTTTACTTTTTTAGCAAAAGCTGTGCAAAGAAATTTTATCAAGAATTAATATTAGCGATAAGAGGCTGAGTTCATTAAAGGTTTTAGATCCAGTATTTATTAAGTCAGCTGAAGACATAAATCACTTTGAAATTGTTACCGTTTTTATTGATATAATTACTAACCCAGATGATTTTGTAAAAGAGTTCAAACTTTTAGAAACCAGATCAAACGATTAAAGCTATGAGGCAATTTTTAAAATATCTAAGCCTGAAACATTTTGGTACGAAATTGGCAATTTAAAAAACTGTTTGGGTGACAATTTATATCCAAACTTGTATAAATTTGCTTCGTTTGTTTTTACTTTACCACATAGTAGTGCATCCGCTGAGCGGATTTAAAAAATAAAGTGACAAATAGACTGAAAGTAGATACCTGTCAGTCTATGTTATCCGCTTTAAATTTGTATCAAAATGACTTGGAAATATAGATTTACGTTTTCAAAAAAATAAATTTTTAATAGTTGAAGAAACAACATAACACTGCAATTGATAAACAAATGGATATGTACCTGATATTAACTATCTTCCTATCAATACTTTTATATGCTTTTTCCTCGAGGTTTTTTCGTAACTTAATTTTTTTGGTAAAAAAGTAAAATAATCTAAGTGCCAAATATTTATGTACATATACTTACATATATACATATCTCTATCTATTTAAATGTAAAGTTTTTTTGTATCAAATCATATTATGAACTATTTTTTGTTTTTGTAAGTATTGTTATTACACTATTTTAAGCTCGTTTTATTTACAAGTAATTAGTAACTGTTTTTGTATAAATAATTGAAATAAAAATTTTATGCAACAGTTCATTATCGTTTACTTGCAAACAAGACATGTATTTTCACGATATATGTATATATGTATATATATATATATGTGTGTTTTTCCCAAACAATTTGTATTATATACCTATAATGTATTTTTTTATAAATATGAAGTTTATTTTTTGTTATGTTTAGTTTTCGATGAAAATAATTTAATAAATACATACGTTTTTTTTTTTAATTTTCCTGTTTTTAAAGTTGCCCCTTTTTTTCTCAGAATTCCCCTTTTTGTGACACTTTTTTTTTGCAAATCCCCTTTTTGTGCCCCTTTTTGAAAATTTTGAACGGTAACACTGTTCAGGATGTTCATAAAACTAAACATACATACTAATAAATATTTAAAAAGAAATTCATTTTTATAATTGAGAGTTCTTCTGTAAACAACGTGGTCAGTACAACAAAAGTAAAACAAACGTCTGTAACTGGGTAAGTAAATAAAAATATTCTCCCTCTCTCGCTTATAAGAAAAACAAGCGGACAGGTGCCATTCTGCAGTGTGGCCATATCCAAAAATATTTTACAGCTAAATCGGCTTAAAAATAATGCTAAAAAATGCTAACAAAAATCCTAAACTGCCAAAAAATAATGCTAAAGTTTAAATTGTTTTATTTTTTTGTTATTTTAGTTAAAATACCTATAATATAATCTAACATCGTATCAATAAATCAAACTGATTAAAGAATAACAATATAATATTTATGAAACATAAAACTATAAAAGAAATATATTTCAGTCTTTATGTACGTACAAAAAACAAAAGGTACCATCCCATAACAAAAAATCAAAGGAACTTGACCCATAAATGGGAATTATTTAGTATTTTTATAAAATTTATATAACATGTTTAATAAAATATTTTATTTTATAAATTAAATACGTTATCAAATGAATATTCTTCTTCAGCTTCTGAAGAATCGATCAAGATATCATTATAATATATTAACGTCATTCTGTTTCGAATTTTTGTTTTTTAGATATTTATACCACTAAAACCCAATTTTAACTTCCGCGTTGCTAACTGGCAAAACCAAGAACTGCATAGCAAAAGAAGCTAATTCACTGAATGGATTTTCATGTAATGAATTTGTATATCCATATACAATTATCCAGAAATCAACTTCATATGAATTTGGTTTCAACCACTGATGTTCCAAAGTTTTAATTTCTTCCACAGTGAAATCAATAATTTCTTCTTTCGTTCGCTTAATTTGCATTTATTAGTTTTTAAACGGTTTTCTAAGATGACATATAAATTGAGCTATAAAATCTGGGCATGTAATTCATATTTGTTTTTTTCTATTTCAAAAGTTATGCTATCTCCAAGTCGAATTTATTATGGGTGGTCTTAAAAGCCCTGATGTCAATTTTTTTTTTTATTATCTGTGTTTCTGTGAAATAAAACAATTTCTGTTTATGGCATTGTACAATGATTTTACAAAAACAAATTGCTTGTAGTTTTTGTACGAGTTGTACTTGTTGTAGTACCGAGATTACCTGGAATGAATTCGCCTTGGGTATCTCTTTTCGATTCCAAAAAATTCAAAATCGTAATTGAGGGAAAAAATCGTCTTATCATAAATTTAATGGATCAAACTCATCAAATTTTAAAACCATTTGATATGAAAGGTCCTTTAAAAGATTGTACAGTTTCTATAGCAAAAAGTAGGGGTTTGTATTTGCATTCAACAAAAGTGTGTGGCAGTTTTTCAAAAAAAGGTTACTTTAATATTCTTTAATTAAATAATGCTTAAAAATGCTAAATATGTAGTTGAAAAATGCTAAACAAAATGCTAACTGCTAAATGAAAAATTTGCAGCTAAATCAGAAAAAAAATGCTAAATCTAGCTGCAAAAATGTCAAAATGGCCACGCTGCCTGTCTGGTATTTTTTAGAAATTCGGCTCTTTTGTGGAGTAAACGAAAATTTAATAAAATAACCTAATATTTAATTGTTTTTACTGAATATGGGGTCAATTTGACAGTAAAAAATTGACAGTAAAATTTTAATAAATAACTGAATATTTAATCGTTTTTACTGAATATGGTGTTGAATTTTTGACAGTAAAATTTTACAAAATAACTGAATATTTATTTGATTTTACGGAATATGGTGTTGAATTTTTGACAGTAAAAATTAAATGAAATTTTTGTTAAAAATAAATGAAAAATAGGTAGACCGGTTTTTAATTGAACTTTCATTTATTTTATATTACAATTTCAGTTAATTTTACGTACAGAATATTGTGAGTGTAGGTTCCTAATTATATATTAGGGTGGGCGACGAATATTCGGGTACATGGTTTTGGCAATTGTTGAAAACTGCCAGGCTATTAGGACTCATAGTATAGGGGTTCTATTCAAAAATGCTATTTTATATACAAATTTTATTTTACAAATGGAAATAAGCTGCATATATACGTATTTTTAGACAACATATTAAAAATGAGATAATATTTTGAAAATTCCCTACATTTGCCTAAAAAGAAAAAATCTGTCCTTTTATCCCTACGCTTGAAATTTTCCGAAAAAATCCCTACAAAAAGGGAAAATTTCCTACAATTGGCATCACTGCTCTAAATTATCAAAGTGCCGATTTGCCGATTTTTGCTAAAAAAAATCACGATTTTTTGATAAACATCTAAACCAAAGTAACTTTTTGTTGGATTTAGTACAATTTATTAATTTTGGGTAACATTAGCGGTTTTCAGTCTTTGTGTTAAGTGTACAACTCTGCTTTTCTTAATTCGATTTTATACTACAAAGCATGAGTGTCTTTTTCGTTAGTATTGTAAATTAATGAAGTTGTTGAGCGAGGAAAAGAGACAAATCTAGTTTCTTCAACGGTTTTATTCTGGGTTATTTTACAAACGTGTTTACTTCAGCTTTTTGTTGGCTTTTTCAAGAACAGCGTAGTAAATTTTCAGTCTAATACATTTTGTTTTTGCAGTGTTGTAAATCTTAGTACTTTAACTAAATTAATAACATTTACAAGGACTACAAGGGACATTACTATTAAGGGTGAAAACCGCTATTGAAATACTTGTTTCATTAAAAAGAGGGAACTGTTATTAATTTAGCGCTTTTGCTATATTATATGCAGTGTTTGTTATGTATGTTTACCCAACACACACATTTTTTTGTTGAAAATATTGTAATTGTAAAGAATAAAAGAACTTGATCAAAAACAAAAAAAAAATATCAGCAATTTTTTTGACAAAAGCTAAAAGAAGAAAAAAAAATAAATTAAAAAATATAAAGTAATTTATAAAGGGTCCCAGAATTACTTTTTTATTTGAAAATGCTATAAAAAAAACTACTGAATATTTTCTCAAATTTCTTTTTTTTTTATTTGAAAGTACAACCCTTCCGGTTAATAATGGAAAATAATTTCATTCAAATGGCTGCCCTGGCCATGCAGTAGCCTACACGATCGGTCCAATTTTTTAGCACATTATCGATTGTGTGCAGCTGTATTTCACCAATGACTTCACGAATATTGTCCTTTAAAGCGTCAATTGTCTCTGGCTTGTCGGCGTTACACTTATATTTGACGGTACCCCACAAATAATAGTCCAACGATGTCAAATCGCAGCTCCGAGGTGGCCAAACGACATCAGCGCTGCGGCTGATAATGCAATCTTCAAAAACAGGGCGCAAAACATCGAGTTTAGCTTCGACTGTGTGCCACGTAGCGCCGTCCTGTTGAAACCAAATGTTGCCAATATCCTCCTCTTCAATTTTTGTGAACAAAAATTCGTTCAAGATCAAAATGAGCTTCATCTGAAAAGACGATTTTTTGGCAAAATCGGCATCTTCTGTAAGTCGATCGCAGGCCCACTTAGCGAAGCGAAAACGCATATTTCCCAGCGTTGTTCAAGCGTATACACAACCATATTCGTTCAACGGAGGGATACAACTAATTATCTGTCAAATCAGACATGAGCTAAGTGTTACCATTCACGAAATAAGCACTAGTTGAAAAAAACGTTAGATGGCGGACCCGTTATTTGAATTTGGAAATAGATTTTTACTTACAAAAAAGTTGAGGCAAGCTAAATTCAAAATTCACTTTTAAGGAAAAAACTTAAATCAAAAAATGATTTTTATAAGCGCATTTGAGGATGATGCAAGTACATCCGATAACCAATCTTTTGTAAGAAAGTCAAGTAAATTAACAAACTTTTTGGCAACAAATTTAGATTAAAAAGTGAGAATTCTCTTGGTTCTAACAAATTCACATTCTTTCTTAGTTAAAACGAAATTTTAATGTACCATGCAAAATTAATCTTTGCATAGATTCATCATTCCAAAAATTATTTAAAATTTTAAACTATTTTCATGAGTATATCAAAATTAAGGATTTAATAAAAATGTCAAGCTCATATGAATATAAAATAACAAAAAGTACAAAACTTTAAAGTACAGAATATACTTATACATTTTTGTTTCTAATTACTTACAATTTATTTGTAAAACGTTTATCTTTTGTTGAATTTTATACTATGAGCATAAGGTAATGCAAAATTTTTCTGTTTTGATATTTTGCTGTATTTAAAACAGGTATTTTTGTATTGCCGATTTTTTGCCGATTTCTTTAAATTAAAGTGCCGATAATGCCGATTTTTTTTTTTTTTGAAAATATGCCGATTTCTTACCAAAATCACCTGGCACCCCTGGTCGGCAAATATGTAGTATATCGTCATCTAAAAGACCTAATAACCTATCTGCCAAAAATTCAAAATTGATTTTATTATGGATTTTTGTTCCTTATATCATAACGCATATGTGTGCAAAATTTTGAACATATAATATTACAAATGTCAAAGTTTTTCTACCTAGAGGACCGTTACGCACAAAATAATATCGTTAATAGTTCCAATTTTATAACGTTTTTTCCCTCTCCTGTAAACTTTTGAAAACTGCAGATAGGTTATTTCGTCTTTTAGGTGGCGATATGTACATTATTTATTTACACATATTCTTTAAAATAAGCAACACTTTTATAAAAATGTCAGTTTATTATTTGCTTTTATGAACGAATTTCGGTTATTTCAGATCAAACCAAAAACGAACGTGTGAAAGCAAAAATTATAAACCTTCTTTTTCGTTAATTTTGACAGACATACTTGCACATGTATTTTTTTACATCTAACCAAACCACTGCAAAATACATATTGTGTAAAAGTAGCTTTAGGGAATATGTCGCTTCTTTATTGTAACATAGTCATATCTAAAAAAAATCAAACTTGGAAAAATGCGATTAAAGTTTTAAAAATTTACATTTATGTATATGTATACAGATTTTATTAAATAAATTTTTGTATAACTTCGGTTCAGTCTGAGATACAATACTGATTTTTTTTACATATAAAGAAGGTATGAATGAAAACTTTTGCTTGAGTTACTTAAAAATTTTTGATTTTGTGAGATATTACTGTGTTGCAATAAAGGAGCGATTTGTATAAACGTATTTGCGATTTGCGTTATCAAGATTGAAATTTGATTTTTTGTTTGTAGTTCATTTCAATTGTTCATTTTCCTCAATCGTTATACATATTCTTAATACACAATGCATTAAATTGGCTTTGATTCTTAAGTGGCTGAGAATGAATGTGGAATTAAGTGACCGAGCGTGTGAATAAGCAGTGCAGAGTTTTATGCAGATATCAACCTGCTACTTACCTTCAGATATCAGTCGTTTTCAAGTTTCCCACGCAAATATTGTAGGGCTCTTACATTTGTATTGTTCAATATTTGCTGCCACAGCTGGTTTAGCAACTTTTGGATTTGATCCTCTTATTAAACCAGGTGGTCTTGGCGTATTTGAAATGTCAAGTGGCACTCTTTAATAAAACAAGTTAACCAAACTAAAATTGTTTTAATTTTCATGGGTGCTCAAGCATAACTTAAAAGTTTAAAGGGTGAAGTATTTTCGAGATTTTTTTTCAGATTTTTCGGAAAAGGTTTAGAGGTCGCACAAGTCAAATTATTCAAAAAAATCACTAACTTTATTTATTTGTTTGGTATGAGTTATACTCTCTGTTTTTCAAAATAAAATAAAAATTTTCGCTTGGAAATTTATATTCAAACAACAAAAAAAAACTCAAATTTGTCTTTGTTTTCAATTTAAATTCAAATATACGTAGTAAAAACTTCGCCTACAAAATAATGTGTTAAGTAATCAGAAAAACTTAAAAGCACTACTTACAATTCTACTGAAAGAACCAATGAATTTTACAACGGATGTTCCAAAATGAACGCATTAAAAAGTAAGTCATTAATTTTTTACCTATGTACATACATCCAGAAATAAGTAGTTATAGAAGTTGTTATAGAAGCAGTTATAGAAGAAGGCTTCTAAATAATGAGTGAGAGAAGCTATTCATTTTGAAAAAGTAAGCGAAGTTTTTCTGGGTATTTCTTAATTATTTATAATAATTTAATCTTTCAAACTGCATGTTTTTCATTTTCATAAAATTTTAAAAGTAACATAGCATTTTTTTTTACAAAATTTATGGAATTACGATAAATTGTAATGTAGGTACCTAAATTAGCAAATTTGTAGGTTTTGCATGCAAAAATAAAGCTTGGACATTTTTCTTTTAAATTGTTTTCCTTAAAGTGAAGAAAATCGTGGTTTTTGACAAAATTATAAAAAAACTCCAAAAAAAATTACCGTCAAACCCGATTTTTGCCAAAAATTCGACTTGAGCGACATCTTCTGAAAAATCGGAAAAAAATCTGAAAATACTTTACCCTATTAGCTTTTGAATTATGCTTGAGCCCTAAATTTTTTTTGGGACACACTAATGTACATACATATGTATGAACTAGGGGTTTTCTTAGGAATTTAAATTATTATATTTCCCACTCTCCCGGGATTTGTTATGCGCGATCCCGGGAATTAAAAAATTGGTTATAGTTTCAGAAAACAGCTATTTTTACTCTGAAATTTAGTTTTCTTTTCTCTAAAAAAAGCATCTGTGGAAGGGTTGTCGATTAGATCAAGCAAATGACAGTTTCATTAAATTTAACAAAAAGTTTCCTTATGTTCAATATGGTTTGCCTTATTTAATTTACATGTATTCGCACATATGCTTAAGCCAACTTAAGCACATTATGGTTGGGCCTTAATACTTTTTTACTGCACAACAGCTATGCAAAGTTTGAATTTTTGAAAACGAGCTAAATTTCAAAAGTTTAATAGACAAACATAAATTATAATAATAAAAATGTTATCAACAATAACGATGCCAAATTCTATTGAAAATATTGAAACAAAAAATGACAGTGTTCTTATAAATTACAAGAAAAAGCACCACAAAAGAAAAATAAAACGATTTCTTTGTGTCAAAATTTATTGCATAAGAAAAAATTTGCTTCACAGCTGCGGCATGACTGCATAAACAACTTTGGGCATATGAGAATGATGCCAAGTTTCTTACAAGTGATGCTTTTAGGAACATTTAACTTTACTTCTGAGCAAGTGATACCCAACAAGTGCATCTACGAACGTTTCCCTTATCAATAACTTTATAGGAAAAACTGGATCTTAAAAGTATTGGTATTATAAGAATCTACCTCGAAATATCTTTCACATGATGGATTAAAAATTCCGATTTATTAGCCCGTTAAGAACCAATTTCAAATATTAATATTTCTTGATAGATTTTTCAACAACACTTAAAATATTGTCAATATATTTAATCAAACATATTATTATTATTATTTATTTGTCTATGGAATATAATCCTTACAGACTTCATAATTAAATAGAAATTAATTTTACAAAATATATACAAATGTGAAATAAAAATTACATAAATTATGTGTTTAAATGGATTAATAATTTAGTTTTAATATCATTGGGACTAGAAGAATAGTCAATAAATTTATAAAACTTGTTGAACTCAATACACATCCTTCTTAACGGATCACTATTAGCATAATTAGCTCTTAAAAATTGAACTGATAAAGGAACTAAATGACGTGACGGGCGTTGAGGAACATTAAATGTTATATTGTTGATTAGATATCCAGAGCATACGTCGCCAACAATTTTTATTTATTTATTTATTTATTTCCAATTCTATACACAAGACTTAAAGCCTCTTATTGCAGTATAGAACATTGTTTTAGCAGAAACATTTATAATTATAATTTGTAAATGATAAAATTTAAAACAAAAGAAAAAATTTAAAAGAGAGAAAAAAAAATTATTAAATTAATAAATTAAATTGAAAATTAACAAAATAATAATATTTAAAATTCATAAAAAAATGAAAAAAATTAACGTGCAAAAAAATTTAAAATGCTTTTTTTAAAGCTCAGTGCGTTACTAGTTATTTGTATATTATGCGGGAGTAGATTCCAAAGACGGATTGCATTAAGGAAAAATTGCCAATCGGAAGTTAAACTTTGGTGTCTTAACAATAAAATTCTTTTACCTCTATTAGACCTAGATATGGTTAAGCGGTTATACAGATGTTGTGGTTGTTGAGTAAACACGATTTTGTGCATAAATATCAGTACTCTTGTTTTGAGAAGGTCATCAAACTGAATACCATATAACTTTACCGTAAAAGGAGAAACAGAATTACACCTTTTCACGCCATATACGTATCGTACAATGCTTTTAAAGACTGAGTTTAATTTTCTTGTACTTGCCGCATCACATTTGGCAAATAATTCGCATCCATACATCAGAATTGGCAATAAATAGGTTTTGGCAAGAAGTATTCTTATTTTGACAGGTGTACAATACTGCGTTTGCCAGAGAGTTCTAAGCATGGAATATGTACGGCCACATGCATAATTATTATGGTTGCCCCATGTCAGGTTCTTATTAAAAATAATACCCAATTTTTTGCTATTAAAATTATATTAAAAATAAACGAGATGTTCATCACAGTTCTACGGCTCTTTAGAGTTGGCAGCTTGATGAGGGCTAGTCTTGCAGAATAAGACGGCATATTCCATTGGTTAAAGTTCAACCCACGCAGACAAAAATTCAGAAACTGTTTTTGAACTGATTCAATTTGGTCGGAATATTTATTATAAATAGGGTCCCATATTACAGATCCATACTCCAATACAGGTCGTACTAGGGAAGTATACAGACTTTTCGTAACATATGGATCCTTGAACTCTTTAGCCCAACGTTTTACAAAACCGATCATGCCTCTGCCTTTATTAGCTGTCATTGTTATATGTGCGATGAAATTTAGTTTTGAGTCAAGCAGAATTCCAAGATCTAAGAAATTATCCACCGACTCCAACTGATACCTATCAAAAAAATAGCATGCAGGTATTGGACTCTTTCTAACAAAACGCATGTATTTACATTTATTTAGATTAAGTTGCATAAGATTTACATTGCACCACGTGTAAAAAGAACTCAAGTCATTTTGAAGAAGTTGTTGTTCAGATATTTGACGATAGCTAAGAAAAACTTTCACGTCGTCCGCATACATCAGAATATTGGATGAATTAATCACCTCAGGTAGGTCATTAATAAACAATGTAAAAAGAAGTGGCCCAAGGTGGCTTCCCTGAGGTACACCAGACAGAACTTCAATGCTTCTAGAAATTGTGTTATTAAAGCAAATCGTTTGAGTTCTGTTGCTTAGGTATGAATATATCCATTTTATACTTATATCAGTAAAACCGAATAAATTAAGTTTAACTTTCAAAAGTCTATGGTTAACTTTATCAAAAGCCTTGGAAAAATCGGTGTATATCACATCAGTTTGCAGTTGTTGTATAAATCCTCGATATATGACAGTTGTAAGATGAAGGAGATTAGTTGTAGTAGAACATCTTTTCTGAAACCCATGCTGGTAAGGTGAAATCAAATTAGATACTTGGTAACAAAGGATTTCGGTGATAATTTTTTCGAATAGTTTCGGTATAATACTCAATTTTGCAATACCACGGTAATTTTCAACATCGGATTTATTTCCCGATTTAAACAAAGGTATAATAAACGAGTTCTTCCATAGGGATAGCAATACCGTCAGCACAGTTAATTAAAATGTTACTTGGAATGTTATCAGGACCAGAATTGAATGAGTATTTATTATTTTTGTTTTTAGCATGAGCCAATTGTTTATTATTCCAAGGTGGACCAGTTATTTCCTTATATACAGTTTTTGGAATAGCCAAATCCATAAAACGGTAAACTTTATTGTAAAATACGGCACACATCTCATCAACGTCAGTAAAACACGATAAAGTATTGTGCCAATTTGTATTAGAAAACAGCTCACTTAACATGTTATAATTAGTATGTTTGAACGAATATACCGTTTCTTTTTTAAGGCATGTGGACACAGGATTACATGGAATTGAGAAGAGCAGTTCAATTGTAGGATGGTAAACATCTTCAGGAGTGGAAATAGGTGATGAGCGCCTAATGAAGCAATCATCTAAATCATTGACGAACACTAAGTCTAAAATTCGATTACAATTGTTCGTGATACCATTAATTTGGTACAAGCTTAAATCATAAATATTAGTAACTCTATCATGTAAAATTTTAAATTTATTAAGGTTTAAAAAATTATATGCATATATATAAGTTTGAGTAAAAAAAATATATATATGGTAATAATTTATGTACTAGTTATATATTTTATTATTGTAATATGTACATAATTAATAACTAAGTGTTCCGCAAGGCTGAAAACCCGCAATACAGAAAAACTTTATTAAGCAAATATCTTAGGGCAAGATAATAATTGCTATATCGATATAATTTTAATTTTAGAAGCTAATTTTGTAAAAAAAAATCAGCCATGGAGTACGAATATATATATTAAATAGGCTCTAAATTGGTTAATCGGTATGCTCTAAACGCCATGTGAAAAATACTTTGAATAATTTTCCAATGATTCCCATATTTTATAGATGCTTTTTAAAGCTAAAGAGATATAGATAAAGTATTTTACAACTTTTACGTCCTATAACTCCTAAACTAAGAAAGTGTAAGCACGAAAAAATCTTCTTTTGAACTTCTTTCAAGGATACTAAAAAGTTACACATTTTTTTAAAATTCAAGCGTATTCTTTTCTGTTAAACAAAAAAAATATTTTTAAGCACTTATTCCTTAAATATTTTTCTGTTTTGTAGTGGACAAAAATAGAAATTAGTTTAATTCGACTACAACAACAAAATAAGCACAGACAACAACCTGCAGCCATGAAGCCGTGTCGTCGTGAAAATAATCATTTCCATATACATACATGTATTCTTTTTTTGACATATTGAAGTCGGTAGCTTGCTGTCTCGAATGCAAGGTATATTTATAGCAGGTAGTCTCGGAAAGCCAGCTGTTTATTTTTTATTTGCTTGTTTTGCGATACGAACTGTCAAATGTTGTATAGTAAACAAGTAAACAAGTTTTTGTCTTTATCTTTTGTCTTTTTTGTCTATTATCAGCCCCTTTGCTTTTTGACGGTTTGTATCGCATAACAACAAAAAAAAGCCCTGTTGTTTGTTTTATTGTACAATTGTTGTAATCTCGCGGCTACCTGCTATAAATATACCTTGCTCGAATGTGTTTATAGCATAAAGGTTAACGAAAAATGTTATACTGCTCAAATTTTACATGATCTATACAAAGATGAAACACTTTTTTATATGCAACATTTCTAAAAAAATATTTTAAAAGAAACTCAATCTACTAACAAGGCTCAAACCAACGATGCCTTGAAAATTTTAGATGATTTATTATTTCTTGTGAAAGTTATAGCTGGAAAAATATATGTACATAAAAGAAAAGCTAATGGACATAGTTTTGGGAGATGAAAAATGTTTTGATGACTTTTTATTACCAAATCCAGACTTAGGATACGAATTCGAAACATAATTAAAAAGCAAAATGAAAAAAATGCAATTACTTCTGAAGAAGAAGAAAAGATAAAAAAGTTTGAAAACATTTTTTAAAAGAGCTGGTCAGTGAACTAAAATCTCGGCTTCCCAAAAATATTACTATTTTGAAAACAATTTCAACATTTTCAATAGATATTACTCTGAAACAAATAAAGCACCCCATAATTAAAATTTTAAATGAAATGAATTTTTGCGCTGGTGAAATAGCAATAATTCAAAATCAGTGGAGCTATGTATATAACTGAACAGGTACACTAAGGGAAAAAACGTGCTAAAATCAAGATTTTACGTTCAAAATCAAAGCATTTCAATCTTAATAGTCTGTTAAATGCGAAAATTCTTAATTCAAGAATAAAATCTAAATTTTTTAAGATCGCACTTAAGATTGTAATCTTGAATAAATTCTTATTTTAAGATCGAATTCAAGATTTTTTTCTTAATAAAAATCTTAAATTTAGATCACATTCTTAAAAATTTAAGAATATAATCTTGAAAAAATTCTTATTTTAGATTCGAATTTAAGATTGTGTTCTTGTTAGGAATCTTAAATCAAGAATAAATTCTTAAATTTTAAGAATTTAATCTTAATAAAATTCTTGTTTTAAGATCGGTTTTAAGAATGTTATCTTGAAAATAGTCTTATTGGTTTTTATCCGAATTCAAATGTCGAAATCAAACACATATATTTTTATTTATTCAAATTATTTATTTATAAAATTTATTTATATAAATATTTGCATATGTATGTATATGTATTAAAAAAAAAAGAAAAACGCAATGATAATGATAATAAGTACATACATGTTTATATAAACTTAGGTCTAACATATGTCTTTCCATTATTAATTGGGTATAAATGACTCCTGAGTTTACTGAAGAACTTGGCGTGGAAAATGTATCTTTACAATTTTTCAGCCATTCACCTACCTTTGATGACATCAAAATTAAAATTATTAGTTTTTTTACTTTTTTTTTGTTATTACCTCTTTTTTTTCCACGCAACTCCATTATAAGTCCCAGAGGAGGGATCGCTTCTTGTATGTCTTCTTTCTTCATATATTGCAAACTTTTAAAGGTCACTTTTGAGTCTGAAACAAATTAATTTAATGTCTAATAACAGGCGGTAAACTAAATCAAGGATTTTAATAAATTTTTTATTTGCACATATTTCTTTAAATATTATCGTTTTCTGTTTTATATAAATAAGAAGTCGTACTTACCCTTGAGAAACATGAAAACAGACTCCACTTGGAACTCTTGTAGGAGGTTTTTTAATAATGCATCGTCAGACAATTCCGATGCGATTTCCTGTATTTTGATTTTCCATTTTTACTTTTCTTTTTACTTTTTTTCTGAATGTCTTCTTCGTTCAATGTCTTGCACTTAATTAAACAACACGCTTTCATTGTTGATAAATTTCGCAAAAAATCAAGAATTAAATCTTAACTTTAAAAATATATTCTTAAATTCAAGAATACGATCTTAAAATTAAGATTACGTTCTTGATTTTAAGAATGCGTTCTTGATGTTAAGAATGAAATCTTGATTTTAAAAATGTGTTCTTACAGCTTAAGACCACGTTCTTAAATTGAAGAATACGATCTTAAAATTTAGATTACGATCTTAATTTTTAGAATTCATTCTAATAATTTGAGAATGTAAATCTTACTGACCAAATTTCAAGATTGAAATCTGAAAATTTCTGCAATCTAAATTCAAGAATTTTGTTCTTAAATTTAGATCGTCATTTTTCTCTTAGTGTATTGGATACAAAATTGAATACCACCGAATTCTGGATTCAAGTACATAATTTTAAAAACTCCATTAATGAAAATCCCTTTATAAATTTGTCAAGCTTTGTACTGTCCCTTTTAGTTTTTCCATTTTCAAACGCAGAAGTAGAGTTTTTATTTAGTTTGTTGGGCTTAATAAAAAGTAAACTTAGAACTAGAATGAAAACGGAACTGTTATGTTCAATTATACGCATAAAATAAGTCGTAAAGTTAGATAACGTTTGTTGCCACACTTTAAACATATCGGACGATATTGTGAAAAAATCGGTTTATCAGAAAAATACCAAAATGAGTTGGTATATGAGGAAGACGAAAATAACATGATTGAAATGTTAAATAGTTGTAACAACTTAATTTAAAATATATTTATTATATAATAACATTAAAATAAGTGTTTATATTAATGTAAATTGTTTATTTTATTAATGAAAATCAATGTAACAAAACTAGCACTTTTATTCTTATTGTTGAACAATTTAGCACTTTTTTTTTTGTCGATTTGGCACTTTTAATTTGAATTCTTCTGGCAAGCCTGCATATCAGACTACCCAGCGTTGCCGTTGTGGCACTAAAGTATCACTTTTGACCCTTTTAAATCCCAATGACACTTTTTGTGACCCTTTTTTTAATTTATCCCTTTGTATCATTTAAACAATATTTATGACACTTTTTGAACCTTTTTGAAAATAAGTACAAATTTCCATAATCCTTACGAAAGTTGTCACGAGTTTTGGGAAAATACGCTGACCTCCCCCCGTTTTATTGAGAAGAGCTTTGTTTTCTGCTAGCCTTGTTTTAATGCTTCTCTCCAATCAGATCAGGGGGTCGATTCTGGTTCTGTGAAACTGTGAAATGAAAACTTTTTTCACATTTTCATAGAGTTTCTGATTCTCGTTTAGTGAAAAAATGATAAATAAATTCGAATGTTTTCATATGAGAAGAACAAATGGAATGAAACAAATTGTTTTCACATTTTCACAGTAATGTGATTCTTGTTCTGTGTAACAGTGCAAAGAAGTGCCACAAACTTTTCATTTATGTCATATTTTAACACATTCATTTCAACGGTGAAAAATAATTTTCATTAAATTATTTAGAGAAAAATATGGACATTGCCAACGATAAATAATAATTTAGAGAAATAAAAATAATAATTTTCTAAAAAGATGCATATTTACAGATTTTTAATATATTATATTCATATAAAATGACAATGTTTGATGAAATGAAAAACATTACTGACGAAAAACGTTAATAACGTTTTCTTACATTTTACCATTCCGAATTTATTTCTATAATTCCATTATAACTAATAATCCTAACATTTTTTAAATTAATTATATTTTTTGTGTATTTGTATAATTTTACACTTGATTAAATGACAAAGTAGATCTGTAATTACCATCGGCGGTGAAGAATTTAGGTTTAGCGACGGCTTAAAGTAAATTTAAAGCCGCCTACAAAATGTTTATGTTTTATATTTAATAACATATTACTAAATAAATCTTTATTTGGCCTTTTATTTGTTAATGATTTCACAATGTTTTGGGCTTTTGGTCGTTTTCTAAAGCTTTTGTTTAACTTGCAATGAATGTATGTTTGGGTGGAAAATTGCAACTCAATTTGAAGCAGATACATATGTTCAATTGACTGAGCTGAAATTATGTACACACGTTCAGTTTTAATGACAATGCATTGTAAACCATGGTGGAATAAGTAGGTGTCATCGTTACGGCAACAAATACAACATTACAACAAAATTGGAAATTACATCACCGTTTACGTCAAAAAATACTTTTAACAAAAATCAAAGCGTGCCGCTGAACGTGATGAAATAAATAAATTTTTAGCCAATTTTTATATTATTATAGTCAATATCTTTTTTATTTTAATTAAAAATTATCAAAAACTTTATTAAAATACAATAATCTCAGCACATAACGTGGACTTTTTGTAAACATAAAAAAAACTTTGACATAAACCTAGACAAACAATGCAGGAGCAAAAAATCGTCATCTGGCGTAGTGCTGCCACCTGTTTATTTCATTATGTTGTAAACTATGAAACGTCATTCTAAATCAAACATAGCAGCACAGCCAAAATGGCGGTCTAGCTATTTTTAATGCAATCCTATAATATATGTATCAAATGAAAAGGCTTGCTAAGAATAACTCGAAAGCTTAAACGAAAGAAATTAAGGCCCAGGCCCACGATGTCGACAAGAGCATCTCTTTCGTATATTTGTTTTGAAAACAACAAGAAATTTTAGGTTTTTATTATAGTTTTCAATATAAATGCGAAAGAAATGTTCTTGTAGACATCATGGGACTGGCAGTAACTTTTACTTAAAAATTTTACTAGCAACTAATAGAGGCATTACCTTATTTATAATTCATTGTCCAAATTTGGAATTTTTGTTGCAGAGATTCATGATTTTTTTGGTGAAATGAGTTCGCTCCCAAATTTTCTCACCACCAAAATTGCAGGTCTGGACCGGCACTATGATATAAAATTTTGCCAATTGTCATAACACAATTTACACGATGTAAAAACTTGTCGCATAATTTACTTGTGTAGAAAAACAAGTAAATTAAATAACTTGATGCGATTGATTTGAATTATTAAAAAATAAATTAAAAGTAAAAAACCTTTTTCAAAAACAAGATTTTATTTTAATACCCTAAAAAGAAACTTTCACTTAAGTCAATAACAATTTTTTCGTAGATGTCAGTTTTATGCCAAAATTATTTACTGCAATTTGTCTCATTTGTCAACTCATTGATTGATCGATTTTACATTTTTATGACTGCTCTTGTTTTTTGAATAAAAATTTGTTTCCGTTAAAAAATTGCTGTTGTTTTTATATATTTATTAACACATTTTATGTAAAATGTTTTCCTTTCCTATTTCTTGCGCGCACTTGGGCAGAACATTGAGGCCAACCTCTTTCAGATGCAATATCGTTCATGAAAAAAACCCAAATGCAACAAATTCGGAATTTTTCGTTTACTTCTTATTTATTCTAAGTTGAAAATATTTACCATGTACATATGTATGAAAATAAAAAACAACAAAAACTCTTTTACTGAAAAAATTTATATTGTATAAAACAAGAGGAGCCATAAAATTGTATTTTTTTCTCTCTTCAAAAAAACTCTTTTAGCAAAAATAAATGCTTGCAGCTCAAGCATTAAATAAACTCGTTTGCGGCTTAGCGCCGTTTCAAAATCCTATGCTCCGATATCTGCATTTGACTTTTACATTTTATTAATATAGTTACAAAAGTTTCACAGCTACAATGGAATGAAACACTTTTTCATTAAAAGAACGGGAATCGCATTTTGTGTAAATGTGAAGTGCTAATGTGAAAAGTGCTCATGAAAACGAAAATGAAAAGTTTTTTTTCATTTCACAGTTTCACAGAACCAGAATCGACCCCCAGGTCTACAAACAAACAGCAATTATATGCATTGTGTACAAAAATACTGAAGAAATGTATGTTTGTTTACTAATAAAACAAATTTTAAAACTTATTGTTATACATAAGCATATGGAACTAACGAAGCAAGCATATTGGGTCTCCTTTGGGCCATTATCATGCCATGATAATTGCCACATAAGTCAACAATTCAACAACTACTACGGCGCGTTCCATTACATTTGCATAAACACTACACATATGTATGTACATATATACATATTACATACCATGTAGCTGTATCCCTATTAGGTGGCCCACAAGCATTCAACTGGTTCGTTAATTCAACCCACATCTGGTCGTGCTTTATTTTGTCGCCTTTTGCCATATCAGGGTGGCTTTCCATGAAGGAAAGGAAGATATTACACTGCTCCGTAGATTTCTGGCGTGATCTTTATATATACAAATCTTTTATTTTAATACACACACACACTATACATACATACTTACATTTTTTCGTATCTTTTCTAATTTTTTTATATTTACATTAATTTTTTGTCAGACTTATTAATTTGTTAATGACATATGAGATGGAGATGCCATATCTTATTGAAGATGTTTTTGCATAAAGTAGCAAGAACTTTTAAATAATGTTTTGGAGTTTTATCATATAAATTCAATTAATTGATTTACAAAAAATGATATAAGTTCATACTTTTGCCATATAAGTTGTGTAAAAAGTCAAATTCTCAAGTTAATTTACACGTCTGAATGTCTGGCACTATATTTTTTTCGAAGTTAAATAGAAACAGCTGCTCACAATCAAATCGCCAATTTAAAAGAAATTGGTAAACAACAATCAGTATTAACACAATGTTGTTTTTTAATTTTATGTTTTCTATGAAAATTTTCTCAAAAGATTATGAGCTTTTAAAATAAATGGGAAGGAAAAACATAAAATTTCCTTTTTATATGCTATTTATTGATGTTGAAAATAAATTTTAAAGGAAATTTACAAGTTCACATGTGGATCACATTACTGTAGGCTTGTGATTTAAAATCGCCAAATTTAAGGCGATTACGAACTCCAGCACACCTTCTTTGCGATTTCAAATCGTAATCACAACTTTCTTGCGATTTGCGATTTCTAGCACATAGGCGATATATATATATATGTCCTTTATTTATCTTAATATAAAAAGAATTACAATTACTGAATACCATAAATACTTACATAAAGTTCAGTGTGAACATAGGGCGTCAAACTATGACGTTTCTGTAATCATAGTAGTTTAAGAGTGAGGGCTGATTGGACCACTGCACTCCGATCCTAGTGTTGGGGCTGCCAACTACCTCTAGGCAGGCAAAAAAAAAAAAAGCAGCTGAGTTTCAGAGGTAAAATGTAGTCTAGATTACAACCTAATTACCTGAGTCGCACCGGTGTTAGCATGCCATTCAGGTTACTCATATCTGTACGCCTTCTCACTCTAGCTGAAATCAGACGGGTTTCTGAAAGTCATTACCAGGGGATACTTAGCCAAAGGACCGGAAGTAGTGAACTGCTTGGGAAATCCAGCAGAGGAATTGCTTCTTGCTATTCCCAAGTGAATAGCAGGCAGATAGCGTTCCACACCGAAGTGCACCTCTGCGAAAAACCCCACCCCCCAAAATCCACGGACACTATTTACAAACTTAAAATATAGAAATTTGTAAATCAATGCTTTCCACTCTCGATTTGCTCGAATCGGAGCTGGAAGAATGGACTAGAAGTGAACAACAAATTACAAAATAAAGAATAAGTATTTCTAAAAAGTGATAATCATTATCAAAAGTTTTTTTAAAAGTAACTTCTTTTTTTGATAATATGACTAACATAGGAATATATGTACCTATGAATTGTTTCTTAGTTTTAACATTGATTTATAATTCAAGTATGTATAATTACTTGTATTTTAGTCAAATGTATTTTGTTAATAAATACTAATAAACTTGACCCTATTATACTTTAAAATATCTTTTTTGCCACTTTTTTTTTTACTGCCGACACTTCTTTATGGTTGCGAAATTTTTTCTAGCTGCAATTCACTATGCCAGACTAAGCTCAAAGTTACATTTAATAATGTTGCAAGATATATTTATGGTAAAACTTGATACAGTAGAATATCACGGTTTTCTTACCAAATCTTTAATGTACCTTTTGAAAACCTACTAAAATGCCGCACTCTACTATTTTTGCACAAAATTATTTATAGTAAACAACCTGAGTATCTTTACAAAAGAATAACGTTTTCAAGATCCAATAGAGGATACAAAATAAACTCCATTCGATACCGTAAACTAATATCAGAAAGACACTTCTTCGTTAATGCCATCCGTCTCTGGAATGAACTCCCATCTAATATACAAGTCCTAGGCAATGCTTAGCACTTTAACATTGCAATATTTTCTCATTTTGCTTAAAATTTTGTAACTTATATTAAAATTATTGTCTACTTTTACTTATTATTAATATAAATAATTTCTCTAATCTCTAAGTTACTTCAAATAAATCTGCCACTGTATCAGCAGTACTATTATATAAGATTGAAAGTCTTGTTGTACTGTAATTTTTCTAATTAAATAAATAAATAAAATAAATAAATAAAAAATAAAAAAAAATACCCTTTTTATGACACTTTTTCGAAATTTTCAACGGCAACCCGGGACATACCTATACCATGTGGATTAGCTAATACAACTCAATATTAATACAATCCACACATTTTTACTTCTTTTTATTCACACTATCTTCACGTTTGTGACAACATGCAATTTAAGGCTCAGTTAGCCGGGAGTAACAACATTTTTTATTTTAAGTGACAGCTGATCGAAAATGTACTACATACCGTGAATAACCAAAATCACAATAGTAAATTTTTATCGAATGCGCGCCATAATACCAAATGAAAATTCGTTCGATCAGCTAATTTGACTGCTATCGAAAATCGAATTTAGTTCATAATAGGTACTAGAGGTCTGCTTTGTATAACTCACTTGTTTGCCTTTACCCAAAGTGCACAACATTTATTCAATTATAAAACATTTAAAAAGATAAGAAGAGAGTAAACCATATACAAAAATAAGAATGAATGAATTGAATAAAAAACTTGTTTGCTGTAAATGAATATGAGAGGCATTTATAAATAACAAAACATTGGAATGACCCGTTAGAGAGAGCAATGTACAAAAAATATTCAAATAATTTTTGAATTATTGAATGTGCATACATTTATTTGAATACCTTGCCATAATATGTGTGTAAGCTTGTGGCTTCTTTTATTTATAAGAGTTAAGCTTACACATACATACATAATGTGTAGGTACACATATTTTAAATTCAAATAATTTTTGAATAATTTACTCATTTGACTTGAGTTGACTGAATAGAATGAGTTTTTGTTGTTTTGTCTCTGGTTATTTTTTCATTTGTTTCGTTATCATTGGGTGATCCACACATTGTAATTAAAAAACAAATGAGTGTGTTGAAATTGCTTTTTATTTATTCTTGCAGACCTCTATTAGGCACCTAAGATTAAAACTTCTTAATAAAGTATGTATGAATATTGTAAATAATATTATATATAGTTTTTAAGTTTTACTATTTTATTTTCGTTTAATTTAAACTTAATTATCATTAAATCGGTACGTTTATTATGTTATTAACAAAGTTATACACTTTGAATTTTTGTATTGACGAAAGGAGAAGTTGGAAGTATGGGTTAGGTGAATTCTTGTTGTTTGTTTATTTTTTTTATTATTGGGCTGTCAACCAATAGTTCACTTTAACAGCATGGTGAGAGGGTATAGACCGGTGTAACAAATAAGATCTTGAGCTACCCCCACGTTCATCCGATAAAATTTTCCTTTCTCCTCTCTGTATAGTATCGTAAAATGTCTTAGAGCTACCTAAATTTAAAATTTTCTGGTAGCGATTCAAAATTCTGTTTCAAAACTTATATTTGGAAACTGAACACAGCCCATCCGACGAGCACGGCCGAATTACTAGGTAGCATGTTCCCATAACATTACCCGTTATCCCAAAGAATCGTTACAGCGCACAGTGGGAGAAATGGCCAATCTGGTGGCGCTTTAATTATATCTGTCCAAACGTAGTATTGACACATCATTTATATCAGGGGTTTCCATTTCTTTGCACAATTGTGCATACCACTACAAACACATATTTTTATGCTCTTCAATTCAGTCGTCGGTGTGACTTCGACAAGTGTACATGTTTAGCGGATGCTATATTAATTTGTTTCAGCTTACACTCAAAAATATTGTGCGGTCAAAAATGCTTTTGGTAACATCCAATGCCTTACGTGCATTGAGTATAAGAGTCTAAATTTTAAGACTTAAATGCAGAATAATATAACATTTCTATTTAATTTAAACATAATTTAAATTGTTGAAAATATTTAACAGTAAAGCTAACGTAAATTTTATTAAGTAACTTTTTTTAACAATAACATTTACTGCAACGCATAAGATAACGATATGTGTTTTTTTGTGAAAAGAGTTAAGGCTCAGTAAGTCTTTACTTTCTGTTCTGTTACGAACCAGCTGATTTGTTTTTGTTATTAAAAAAACCTGTGAAATTGATTAGTTGTTCTGTTCTGTTGCGGTTCAGTTTGATAAAATCAAAAACTTGTAAAGTAATTGTAAGTGACCGCAAAATAAATAATAAAAAATACATTAATTAAATTTTATTTCTTCAAATTTATGTGCATAAAAGTTATTGAAATAAAACAATGGATGGTGGAAAACTAATAAATTTGTCATAAATGGCTAATAAGTTGCTACAGAAAAAGTAACTTTTACAATTTTGAAACAGAACGGCACGGAACAGAACAGAAACAGAAAGTAAAGACTAATTCTGCCTTTAACCTTACTAATTTATGGTAACTATTTAACGTAACTTTGACCTGTTATTATGACTTTATACATTTTTGCAGGCAAACTCATGTGCGCATTTGGTATTTTCTAAAAAGTTATGATATACCATTAGCTAGAATAAAAATGTATGCACAGATGTTTGAAGTATGAGCAACCCAACACCGTGAATACCATTTCTATATTACTTACCACTATGAATACCCTAACTATTTACTAATATAACTTTTTCACGTTATAATTCTCATGTAATTTATTTTATTTTTGAATAAATACACCAGGGGAAATCCATTTCCATGCACAATTGTGTATACCACTACTTATACTTGTATATTTTTTGTTTCAGGTTAACAGAAAAAACTTTATGATGGCACTTAAAAAATATTGTGCGGTCAAAAACGCTTTTGGTAACATCCAATGCCTTATATGCTATGCAACATTTAAGGAAGAAACGGAATTTGTTATTAAACGGCATTGCGATCGTTTTCATAATAATATAAATAATTTAAATGATAGGGAAATAGAAGACCTGTTTTATAAAAATTAAACAATTTTTTTTAGAAAAATTGAAAAAATGGTTATTAGAAGAGGAAATTAATGAACAAAAATCAGTTCCCAAACTGAAAAAGGGGATTTCAAGTTTAGTAATATTGGAAATTGTTAAGAAAGGAAGACCATTGTGGGATGCTGTTTTTATGAAGCAATTGCTGAAGAAAATTTGGGAAAGGCTTAATTATAATACTAAATTTATAGAGTCTCTTCTCCTGTCCAGTCAAACGGTAGGCCGTCGTACTGTTCAATTAGGAACTTGTGTAGAATCTGAAATTAGGGAAAAAGTAGTTAATTACGAATTTTTTTCAATTTGTTTAGACGAAAGCACTGACATAAGTGATCTGTGTAAACTTGTAATTTGTATCCGATGCGTAGACAGCGAATACACTATTTTTGAGTCAATGTTTACTTTAGAATCATTTTATGGAAATGTAACTGGCACGTTGTTGTATGATGTTGTCAGAGAAAAGCTTCTTTCCATTGTAGACATAAACAAATTTGCTGGAGTCTGCTTAGATGGAGCCAATATAATGTTGGGCAAATATAATGGACTTATAGGCCAATTAAAAAAACACGAATTTGCAGTTCATAATTTTCACTGCATATTTCATCAGACCGCTCTTGCATCGAAATTCATAAATGATACCCCAGCTATGAAGACAGCAGAGGATATAATAAATAAAATTCGAGGCGGACATCAAGCGCTTACCCACCGAAAATTTGTAACCTTTTTAAAAAACAAAAATGCTGTGAATTGTGAACTGAAAATGTTTACAGAAGTTCGGTGGCTAAGTCGCGGTGATTGCCTGAATAGACTTTATGATTTAAGAGAAGAAGTTCTTCAGTTTCTAGAAACTGAGAAAATAGAAAAAGTTTTAGTCCAGTGTTTAAAAGACAATAATTTTATTTTAGACTTAGCTTTTTTGGCAGATACGACAAGTATGTTAAATGAACTTAATTTGGAATTGCAAGGAAAGGAACGCAATATATGCGACTTGTCAAAAATCATTCACAATTTCAAAACAAAACTTTTTCTAATTTTTTCCCAAATTAAAAGTGGTGATTTTTCCAACTTTCCAAAAACTTCACATGTTTACAGAAATCGACAAAAGATATTAATATTCCGAAATATTTGAAACACTTATCAATGATTTTCAAGACAGGTTTCAAGATTTTGTAATTTTACAACCGCTATTAGATCTTTTCGAAAACCCTTTTCGTTGCGATGTAAGCAACTACGAATTAGATATTCAATCAGAACTAATCATACTACGAAGCGAAGTAAATGCCCCAGACGAAAATAATATTGTAGAGTTCTGGAAAGAATTGGATGGCGAGTTCTATCCTGAACTAAAAAAAAATTCATTGAGGTGCCTATCTTTATTCCGCACTACTTACCTATGCGAACAAATTTTTTCGGATTTAAAATTTATTTGTTCCAAGCAACGTAATAAATTAAGTTCATCCCATTTGAAAAGCATTCTACTATTACGAAACTGCCATAAAAGTATAAATTTAGAAGATTTTATTTTATAACTTATAAAAAATTTGTAGCGATTGGTAAAGACCAATTCAATGTCGCTGATTTTAAAACTGCACTTTGTTTTCTATCAGCTGTGATCTGCGTGCAATATTTATTTTTTATGAATTTTTAAAACATAAAAATCTTTAATTTTTTACAATTGTTTGATGAGATATTTGAAACTGATTTAGAGTCAAAAAGCTTCCGAATAAAAAAAAGTGTAGTTTTAAAATCAGCGACATTGAATTGGTAAAGAATTGCTACAAATTTTTTATCAACACAAAAAATTTTTAATTTTGTACCTTTGTGTTATACAACTTATAAAATATAGTACTAACATTTTATTTCGGCTGTAAATAAATGCATTCTCTCAATTTGTTTACTCTCTGGTACTCACTAATACACAACCAAAAAAATTTTGGAAATCCCTGGTTTACATGTATATTGCAAACCCTGAACTTTAAACCAGGGGTTTCCATTTCTTTGCACAATTGTGCATACCACTACAAACACATATTTTTATGCTCTTCAATTCAGTCGTCGGTGTGACTTCGACAAGTGTACATGTTTAGCGGATGCTATATTATTTTGTTTCAGCTTACACTCAAAAATATTGTGCGGTCAAAAATGCTTTTGGTAACATCCAATGCCTTGCGTGCAATATTTAGAGTCTAAATTTTAAGACTTAAATGCAGAGTAATATACCAATTCTATTTAATTTTAACATAATTTAAATTGTTGAAAATATTTAACAGCAAAGCTAATGTAAATTTTATTAAGTAACTTTTTTTAACAATAACATTTACTGCAACGTTTAAGCTAACGATATGTGTTTTGTTTGTAGAAAAAACTCTTTGATACCTGTAAAAGGGTCCCTTTTGCTTTCTTTAAAAAGACGTTCCTAAATGCAGAAATTATTAAGAAAAAAAAAAAAATAGCCAAAATAATTTGTTGGTATTTTGCTTGTAAAAATATTTTGGTTTCTGTACCAATCGCGTCGGTGGGTTTTTTCTTTCTTTGAAACACTTTTCTTAAGTAAGTAGAAATATTTAAAAAACAAGTAAAAAAGTCTTGTTTTGCTACAATTTATGTGTAAATAACCTGTACACATAAAAGCAAATGTGACAGTAGGTAAAATGTTTGGGTAAGAAGATGTGTTTTATTGATGTATTAATGAAACTTTATTGTTTCGCACTATTTTTATTGCTTACTTTTTTATGCTACAATTATTTGACCGAGCCCAAAGAGTTAAGGCTCAGTAAGTCTTTACTTTCTGTTCTGTTACGAACCAGCTGATTTGTTTTTGTTATTAAAAAACCTGTGAAATTGATTAGTTGTTCTGTTCTGTTGCGGTTCAGTTTGATAAAATCAAAAACTTGTAAAGTAATTGTAAGTGACCGCAAAATAAATAATAAAAAATACATTAATTAAATTTTATTTCTTCAAATTTATGTGCATAAAAGTTATTGAAATAAAACAATGGATGGTGCAAAACTAATAAATTTGTCATAAATGGCTAATAAGTTGCTACAGAAAAAGTAACTTTTACAATTTTGAAACAGAACGGCACGGAACAGAACAGAAACAGAAAGTAAAGACTAAAGGCCCAACCAGAACAGGAATGAGGTCGCTTAAGTCAACTTAAGTAGCTGTGCGAATACATATAAAACATATATGGAAAGCTACAATGTACTTAATGATGCTTTTCGTCAAGTTTCGTCAAATGTCATTTGCTTAAGCAAAGTGCCAAACTGAACGCACATTCCGTACGAAAACAGCTGTGTATGTATAACAATAAAAAATAAAATAAAATAAAATGGACAAAGAAGACGAATTAACATATTTTAATTTGTTTCCCATTTTTTTTAAAACACTCACAAATTATCTATTTTTAAATTCTTTACAAATTAAATAGCATTAAATAAACAAATACACGGTTGGATTTTTTGGTACTTTTTATTTTGAAGTACTCGCAAAAAAAACAAAATATTGCACAAATATGCAACAATGGTTAAATAGATATTAAAGACATTATAGCCAGCTAAAAGTCTTTTTTATTTGCTTATGCATTTGACAGACTTTTCGTTAATTTTTGACAGTTGCTTAAGCTAATACATGCATGTTCTGGTTGGGCCTTAATTCGGCCTTTAACCTTACTAATTTATGGTAACTATTTAACGTAACTTTGACCTGTTATAATGACTTTATACATTTTTCAAGAAACTGAGAAAATAGAAAAAGTTTTAGTCCAGTGTTTAAAAGACAATAATTTTATTTTAGACTTAGCTTTTTTGGCAGATACGACAAGTATGTTAAATGAACTTAATTTGGAATTGCAAGGAAAGGAACGCAATATATGCGACTTGTCAAAAATCATTCACAATTTTAAAACAAAACATTTTCTAATTTTTTCCCAAATTAAAAGTGGTGATTTTTTCCAACTTTCCAAAAATTTCACATGTTTACAGAAATCTTGAAATCGACAAAAGATAGAATATTCCGAAATATTTGAAACACTTTTCAATAATTTTCAAGACAGGTTTCAAGATTTTGTAATTTTACAACCGCTATTAGATCTTTTCGAAAACCCTTTTCGTTGCGATGTAAGCAACTACGAATTTGATATTCAATCAGAACTAATCATACTACGAAGCGAAGTAAATGCCCCAGACGAAAATAATATTGTAGAGTTCTGGAAAGAATTGGATGGCGAGTTCTATCCTGAACTAAAAAAAAATTCATTAAGATGCCTCTCTTTATTCGGCACAACTTACCTATGCGAACAAATTTTTTCGGATTTAAAATTTATTTGTTCCAAGCAACGTAATAAATTAAGTTCATCCCATTTGAAAAGCATTCTACTATTACGAAACTGCCATAAAAGTATAAATTTACAAGATTTTATTTTATAACTTGTATAACACAAGGGAAAAAAATTAAAAATTTTTTGTGTTGCTAGAAAATTTGTAGCAGTTCTTTACCAATTCAATGTCGCTGATTTTAAAACTGCACTTTTTTTCTATCAGCTGTGATTTGCGAGCAATATTTATTTTTTATGAATTTTTAAAACATAAAAATCTTTAATTTTTTACAATTGTTTGATAAGATATTTGAAACTGATTTAGAGTCAAAAAGCTTCCAAATAAAAAAAAGTGTAGTTTTAAAATCAGCGACATTGAATTGGTAAAGAACTGCTACAAATTTTCTAGCAACACAAAAAATTTTTAATTTTGTACTTTTGTGTTATACAACTTATGAAATATATTACTAACATTTTATTTCGGCTGTAAATAAATGCATTCTTACATCAGGGTGGTCGCTCGGTGTAGGATGCCCTGTAGTATATTAATAAAGTGATTTAAAAGAAGAAAAGAAAATAAGAAAATATTATACAGTCCACTGCAAAAAGAAAAAGGAAACCGACAATCAATTATTTTTTTTTTGCTTTGTGATTAAAGCTCTTTAAGTCCCAATTCACATTATACGATTTTTGTCGTTGCGATTATTGTCGTTTCCTCTTTGAAGTCGGTCTGATGTTTACATTGTACGATTTTTGTCGTTACGACTTTTACTTTTGCAACCGAACTTCAATACATTTTTCGTCAAATGAGAGAACGAATGAGCGAACAAAATGAATCGAAGAGTACACTCGCTTGTGTACCCCTTTTAATTCCACTCTCCCCTCTCGGCCATAAGGTAAGAATCGCAACGACAAAAATCGTATAATGTGAATGGGCACTAAAGCTCGATTCACCCATGCGTTCCGAACAAAATTTTTGTCCAGACAAAATATTTTTTATATTGAGTTTGACATTTTACTTTTGAGAGAGAGAGAAATTATTTTGTTCGGCACGTTTTTTCTTGAATTGGTTTAATTTTAATTCTTGTTCCGAACAAAATGAACTGAGATGCCACTTTTTTCAATTTGTAGATGAAAGTTGAATTGAGCTGCCACATAAGTATGAAGTGTTATTAGATTTGCGTTTTGTGCTGAATGTTTAAATAAAAAAAATTAAGCAAAAATGGGTGTAAAAGAATATATTGCAATATAAATAAAAAAAATAAAATAAAAATGTTTTTTATGTGATAATATCGAACAAATAGTAATATACATACATATGAAATTTAAATGATTTTGTTATTCATACTTAATTCCCAATTTTTATTATTTGCTAAAAACACTGAAATTTATTGTTGATGGGATAAGCTATTCCTATGCGCATTTCACTGGTTGCTTAGGCCAGAAAACTTCATCCATAAAGATTTTAGAAAAACTAAAGATATTAAACCAAATAAAACTGTTAAGCGTATAAGAATTACATCAACAGTTCTATTTGTAACAATATCAAAGTTTAAACAAAATCATGTTTTTTCTTTATTAACAGTCTACTGACTGACTGATTCATCATCGTACAGCCTTAATGCCCGAAGCTAAAAACTTGAAATTTGGACCGAAGGTTGGCCAAATCGATCCACTAAGACGGAATTTTTGAGAAATTCGAATATTTAAGGGGTAAAAAGGTCAAAAACGTTTAAATTCGGTAACCTTATATCTCCAAAACTAAAAGAGATACAATAAGAAATTAAAACTTATCCATTTGGCGTAGAAAAACAATAGGTGTCTGGTACTTTTTTGAAATTGGGCCCTTTTGGGGAGTAAAGGAAAAACCTGTAATTTGGCACTTTTTAGTCACCCTATCTATCTTTTAAACCAATTAATATAAATAACAGCTATATTACATTCGAAACTTATCTAAAAAATACAAATATTGGTTTGGTACTTTTTCGAAATTCGAACGTTTAAGAGGTAAAAATCGTAACTATTGTTCGTACTTTTTTACAAAACACTTTTTTCCATTCATTATATACATACGTATAAAATAATGGGCTCCCACAACAATATTGAAATTTTTGATACTTCAGTGGAGGTAAAAAAGTACCAAAAAGAAAAAATACGGGAAATTAAATATCTTTCCTTAGCTTAGTTCCACAACTTGTACTTTTTTTAACTTTTGCTAATATTGGAATGAGAAACATAAAATTCAACATGCAATGTCCTGAGTATAAATGCTCATTTGGTACTATTTTGATCTTTAACTGGTAATTTTTGAATTTCAGTAAGTATTGGACCTAGAAACATAAAATTTAACATTCAAGGCCCTGAGTGAATGAGAATCTTAAAGAAAGTTTTTGTTACTTTTTTTTCTTTGACTGGTACATTTTAAAATTCCGTTAGTACTGGGCTTAGAAGCACAAAATTACAGTAAAATGTTGGAACTGTTTTTTAATATAGAAATTAAGGCTATTTCGCATTCGAAACTTAGTATTTAAAAAATACTTTTACATATTACTTTTTTTTAATTTTTACTTTCAACCTTTTTTGATAAATTTGTTTTGCTAGTAAATGGTTTTATGCAATGCAATTAAAAATTGAATTGCATGCATTTCGTCAATTTTCTTTAACACACTTTTATTAAAAAAAAATTAATAATTTGGTAACTGTGCTGCCACTTTGTATAATCGTTTACATCTGTAATCCATATGGTAGCTTTGGTTGTCCGGACAAATTTTCCGAAATGGGTGAATCGTTCTGCAGAACACTCTCTGTAAAAAAATTATTCTCCGGACAAAAATATTGTTCGGAACGCATGGGTGAATCGACCTTAAGTCACTAATGCAACGATTGTACTCATACAAAAACACTGAGGATTAATACAGTTCAATACAAAGAAGGAAGTACACCAAAATTAATAAAACATTGGAATCAAATTAAACACACATCTATTGGAATTTTAAATTGTAAACAAAATAAATTTTTGTAAATATTAACCCTTTCGAAAATAAAGCAATAGAATTAACAATTTAAATTAAAATTTAAAAAATATGTGCAATTAATTTAATTAATAAATAAAATTTTATTGACAAATAAATTATAGTGTTTTACTCAGTGTTGCCATTTCTTACAAAAAATATACTGGAATCCCATTTATCCCATTTTATCCCATTGAAATTTTTTAAACTTATTTAAAACTATAAAATCATTTTGAAGAATACTATCGGTTAAAATCAAGTCTCTTTAAAGCAAGTTCCATTAAATTAGACTTCAATAATTTAAACGTTGAAAATGTTATTATCCCAAATCTCAAGTCCTCGTAAATTTTAAAAAGAACGTCTATATTCAATTTAATTTTTCCCCTAATTCCGTTAGGCCCAATCGAATATGGAAAACAGAATAATTATTTAATTTAAAATTATTAAACTAGATAATATCTAGCGCTATACTCAAATAGCCCCTAAATTTTCGAAAATTAAATGAATTTTTCAATTTTTACAATTCATAATTAAACTAGATACTATCTAGCGCTATACCTCATAGCCCCTTAATTTTCAAAAATTAAATAATTTATTTTTAAATTCAATTTTTAAACTAGATAATAACATCTAGCGCTATACCTCATAGCCCCTAAATTTTCGAAAATTAAACAATTTTTTTAAATTCCTTTTTTTAAACTAGATATTATCTAGCGCTATACCCATATAGCCCCAAACATTTTTGAAAAGAAAAAGAATTTTTAAAATTCATTATTAAACTAGATTCAAACATCTAGTGCCATACCCATATAGCCCCTAAAAATTTTCAAAAATCAATGTTTTTCACAGTTACTAAACTAGATAATATCTAGCGCTATACTCAAATAGCCCCTACATTTTCGAAAATTAAAAGGATTTTAAAATTCATACTTAAACTAGATAATAACATCTAGTGATATACCTCATAGCCCCTAAATTTTCGAAAATAAAATAATTTTTTTTAAAATTAATTTTTAAACTAGATATTATCTCTAGCCCCTAAATTTTCGAAAATAAAATAATTTTTTTAAAATTCATTATTAAACTAGATTCAAACATCTAGTGCTATACTCAAATAGCTCCTAAAAAATTTCGTAAATAAAACCAAATTTTCAATTTTAAAATTCATAATTTAACTAGATAATAGCATCTAGCGCTACAACTCACGTAGCCCCTTAATTTTCAAAAATCAAAGTTTTTACACTTAATTAAACTAGATAATAATCTAGTGCTATAATCACATAGCCCCCAGATTTTCAAAAATCAAAGCTTTTTCACAAATAATTAAACTGAACATTAACTTTTAGTGCTATACTCGCATAGACCCCGAGATTTTCAAAATCAAAAGTTTTTTCTCTGAAAATACATTTATAACTAAACTACATAATAATAACCACTGCTATACTCATATAGCCCCTAGATTCCTGAAGATCGGAAAAGTTTTTTCAAATCACACTTATAATTAACCAAGATAATAACATCTAGAGCCAAATTCTCTAAAATAAAAATTTTCTGAAATTAAAATTTAAAAAGGTACCTTGTGTTACAATCGATTAGCCCCAATCTTTCGAAAATACGAAAACTTTAAAACTAAACCCCTATTGAAGCTCGACAAACATAGTGCGATTATACAATAGAACCCAAACGCTTAAATAAATTTTCTTGCAATATTTCCGAACGTTACTTGCACTAAATCTATACTCAAAATGACTTCTACTTCATACAATGAATCAATTACCTCTCCAAAAGAACGGTTCGTCTTTGATTGCGATCATTTACTTCAATTTTGCGAGAGATTCAACAGAACCCCGGTTGAAGAACAAAATGAATCAGTCCTTGAAGACAAATTAAAAGATTTAGATGCAAGATGGCTAAAGGTGGATGCTTCTTACGAAAAAGTGATGTTAGCAAACGAAAATTTAGTTAAAGCAAAATTTAAAGAAGAAGCAAAAGCAAATTTCGATGCGTGTGTAGACGCGTATTATGTTTGTAACTCACAAATTCTAGACCTCATGAAGGCAATTCGTCTAGGTACCAATATCCCAGGATTTGAAGCTTCAGCCCGCTATTCTCTCCCACAACAAGCTCTTACCCAAAACTTCGTGTCTTACAATTCTGCCAATTGTATAAAACTCCCTCCCTGCGACACTGAAGTATTCAAAGGCAGTTATGAACAGTGGCCCTCATTCCGTGATATGTTTACTGCGGTGTATATTAATCACACCAAACTGTCTCCCGTCACAAAATTATATCATCTTAGAAATAAAACGAGAGATGAAGCAGGCGCAATAGTTAAACGGTACCCTCTATCCCATGATAATTTCGAACTGGCTTGGAATGCGCTAAAAGCCAGATACGAAAATAAACGTGTATTGGTTGACAACCAAATAAAAATTCTTTTTGACATAACTCCTGCAACTAAAGAAGATAGCGAATCAATTCGCAAAATCCAATCGTCAGTAAACGATTCCCTAGCAACACTTAAGACACTTGGCGTTGAGGTCGACAGCTGCGACCCAATTTTAATTCGTTTGATATCTACTAAACTGCCAGAATTTACATTATCACTTTGGGAACAATCTTTGTCATCCCCTCGAGACCTTCCAAAATGGTCACAAATGTCCCAATTTTTAATTGATAGATATGAGGCAGTAGAGCGTCTTACCAACATAAAAACATCGAAAGGTACTTTTAATTCTCCAAGTACACATAACTCTAAAATTCATACGTATGTTTCACAAGAAAGTCTTAACGACACGTCATGTAAACTCTGTAACGAAATACATTCATTAAGAAAATGTACCAAATTTCGATCGTTCACAGTGCAACAAAGAGTAGATTTGGTTTTTAAAAACAAATATTGTAACAACTGCTTAGCTTCATCTCACTTGAAAGCCAATTGTCCTAGTAAATCCACTTGTCTAAATTGTAAAAAACCTCACCACACACTATTGCACATGGGGCAAAGGTTCCCCACCCCCAATCAGAAATTTCAAAACCAAATGAAAATCCAAATTTTAATATAACTCGCAAATCACTGTCTAATGTAGCTCAATCTCATAATGACAATCGGCAAGATGAACATCCCCAAACATCAAGTCAAGTTCATGCCAATCACTCTACATGTTACGATAACGTGCTTCTACGTACGGCATTAATTCAGATAGAAAATAGAGGTCAGTTTTTCACAATCAGAGCGCTGATTGATCCTGGTTCTCAACGAACATTCTTAAGTGAAAAAATACAAAATCGTCTTAACCTTTCTTATCAGAAAAACAACTTCGAAATAGTAGGCATAGGCGGTCAGAAACAAACCGCTACTAAAGAGTGTTCCCTAGTATTATACGCTAAAAGATATGATCTCAGAATCCCCATTAAGGCTATTGTATTGCCAAAGGTAAGTAAAAGGCTACCAGCTTGTACTTTCAAAATACCTCACTCGCCAGAACTTGCGGAATTGGATCTTGCCGACCCAACGTTTAACCAATCATCTCAAATAGATTTAATCCTCGGCAATGACCACGAACACTTCCTCATTATCGATGGCATAAAAAAGAATATTTGTGGGCAAACCTCAGCATACAATACCGTTTTTGGATGGGTTCTAAGTGGCCTAATAAAAACGCAGCCAATTCAATCTTTTACCACCTCAGTTAAAACAACAGAGGCTTCAGAGCTAAAAGACATTTTAAGAAAATTTTGGGAGCAAGAAGAATTGCCAAAAAACCACTCTAACTCTGCTGAAGACGATTATTGTGAAAGCTTTGACACGAATACCACTACTCGTCATACAAATGGCAAATACATGGTCAGATTACCCTTTAGGCCTGTGTTCCCCGAACAAATCTTTCTCGGCCCTTCACGGTTTATAGCCTTAGCGCAATATGCTAGAATGGAGCAAACCTTAGCCAAAAATCCTGAGATAAAATCCACATATCAAGAGGTCTTGAATGAATATCTAACCCTTGATCATATGGAAGAAACTAACCCGCAGGAACTCATATCTAAGGGCAAAATTAATTCCTACTACCTGCCACATCACGCAGTTGTTCGCCCAGAACACAAAACCACTAAAGTCAGAGTGGTATTCAATGCTTCGAGAAAAAGGAAATCTCAGTTTTCCCTTAACGATGCTCTTTACACAGGTCCACCTCTCCAAAATGATTTAATGACCGTAATTCTCAATTGGAGAAAATACAAATTTGTTTTTAGTGGCGATATCCAAAAAATATATCGCCAAATACTTGTACACCCTGACGATAGGCCCTTTCAAAGTATTTCAACCTCATTCCGATAGCCCTATAAAAGACTACCAATTAAAAACAGTTACTTTCGGAGTAAACTGCGCCCCTTATTTAGCGATACGAACCCTACTTCAATTAGCCTCAGATTCTGAATCCACCCACCCTATAGCGTCATCAATCTTACGCAAGGAAACGTATGTCGATGATATTTTATCGGGAGGATACTCAATTGAAGAATCACTTAATGCCCAATCTCAACTTATTGAAATCTTAAACGCAGCGGGATTGCCACTAAAAAGGTCACCAACGCATCAGCCAACACAACAGCATCAGTCGCAGGCAACGTATTGAACCCCGTTCTACACTTCGTGCAGCAGATGTATACAGGTGTATGGTCTGCGACAACTACCACGCCTTACGTTTGTGCCCCAGATTTCTCAGGATGACCCCACAAATGAGAAAAAACGTAGTAATAAGGCCCAGATATTGCGTGAACTGTTTGGCAAAAAGCCACGAATTAGGTCGTGCACTTCTCTGGCAACCTGAAGGGAGTGCGACCAACTCCACCACACGCTGCTACATCCACAACCAATTCGTGCGACCATGCAACCTCTTCAACAACGAGCCGGTGGTCAACCACCCGCTCCAACCACAGGTCCAGACAGCAAAGTGAATGTGGAAGCCATAAAATCATTGGCCAATGTTCTAAGTGCC
Source organism: Pollenia labialis (assembly GCA_949318255.1). Classification (NCBI taxonomy): domain Eukaryota; kingdom Metazoa; phylum Arthropoda; class Insecta; order Diptera; family Polleniidae; genus Pollenia; species Pollenia labialis. The sequence continues at coordinate 53,169,043 of OX439140.1, forward strand.
ACAAATCATTAGACAGCTCAACATCGAGGCCGGGAGCATGTCCAACTGTAGTATGGACACATCATTTATATCAAAGTTATTTTGTGAATTTATATTTACACATATTTATATTGTACGTAAATTATTTAGTTATATTTTCAATCTAGATGTTTTTAATATTTACATTTACATTTAAATCAGTTACAGTTTACATGTATGTATGTATATTGCAAACCCTGAACTTTAAGCCAATATGCATGTAAAGGTCGTGATACACTATCCTACACAATCGTACAATTCATTCACTGGAAAATCTGACAAATTTCTATCAGACTCAAAAAAAATCGCAACAAAAGTCTGTTACAGGTGCCACACTATTACACAAAAAATATGCTTTAAATCAATGAAGCTGACATTGTTGTTTTCTTATCAGCTGTATTAGAAAATAGAACTCTGATCGCATAGAAACTATCATTTTATGAAAATTTTTAAAAACTTTTGCAAGTCGGTCAGATTTGTCAAAAAAATCTGTCATTTAGTTAAATTTTTAGGCCACACTATCATACTTTATGAACACACACGATTTTTTTGACATATCGTACGACTAAATAGGATAGTGTGTAGTGACCTTAAACCCTATTAACAAATGTCATTTGCCTTTGTTCTCTGCCTTTAACTTAACGAAACATCTTAATCAACGCGCGGCTTCTTGTATTTTTCTTTTTACTTTTTTTGGCACTTGTCTTTCAACCTTTCAACTGTGAACTTGATTTTCAACCACCAAAGTGTTAAGTGTTCTCATTTAAGTAAAGTTACAAAAGGAAAAGTGATGAAATAATTTACAGTTTCCTAAAAGTTAAAAATAACATTTGCTACAATTAAAACCCAAGTTGCCTAAATTTTTCCTAACGTTAAATCCAAAGTGAACTAAAACTAAATTAGTCGGGCTTGATCGTTCTTTTTGTTAAAAGGTGCCTCAACTTAAATTCATAGTGAAATATAACAATTGAAATAAAATTTGTTTAAACTAAAACTTATTGTCAATTTCATAAACTACATGCAAACCAAATGTAAATTTGCCTTAACCGAAATCTAAAGTGAATTGTAAATTTGCCTAAAAACTAAAATTAACTGTAGTTTTGTCTATAACTTTTGCTAATTATTTAAACCTAAAATTGAAATTGAAAATTGCTAATTCTTAAAAACTAAAATTGTGCTAAAAGTTTCTAATTATAAAACCTAAATTGAACTAAGCCTACATAGTGCTAATTAAACCTATAAGTTAAAGGTCATGTAAATTTTGCTACTTAAATCTAAAAATAAATAATTAACATTTGCTAGTGTAAATTGCCTATATAAATCGTATTGTACTTTTCATAAAATACCCTACAACTAAATTAAAGATAATTAAATTGTGCTACAGTATAATTATAAATAGCCTAAATAAAACCCAAGGAGTAATCTAAATGTATTTGCTACTTAAATCTAAAGTTTGCTAAGAATTATTTAACATCCAACAACAATCAGAATTAATTATAAATAAATTGTATTTACATACCTGAATTGAAACTCATCTACTTTTAATTACAAGAAGATTTTAAAAAAGGTAAGCCCAGATCAATTCGACTCGTGTACACCCTACCCTCACTCATACACTATTTCTTGTTTATTTTATTATTATAATTACTTCCCGAGTAATTATAATAACCCGTATCATCCTCAGATACCTCTCACCTCTGGCAACATCATTAAAAATAATAATTAGCCCCCAGCCTAGAAATGTGCAGTGAAATTATAGCCAAGGATATTTTTATACCCTTCACCGAAGGTAGAAAGGGTATATATAACTTTGTCATTCCGTTTGTAATTTCTACAATATGGATCCTACACCCTATAAAGTATATATATTCTGGGTCCTTATGAAAAGCGAAGTTCAAATCCGGTTGTCCGTCTGTCCGTCCGTCCGTCTGTCCGTCTGTCCGTCTGTCCGTCCGTCCGTCCGTCTGTCCGTCTGTCCGTCTGTCTGTTGAAATGGGTTTTCCGAAGCCCCCAGATATGATGGGGACTTGGTTGGGGTATCTTTATGTCAGGTATTCTTATTATAATTTTGCTATTGAAATTCAGCCAGATCGGTCCACAAATGGCTGAGATATGACCAAAAAAGCACGACTACCTCTAATTTTTCCCAAAAATCCCTTGTGGTTGTTGTAATTTAATTACTTTTTGCTGTATATCTTGGGAACGGCAAAAGCCAAAGCTTCCAAATTAGGTACACACATTTAGGTTGCTAATACACACCATCCTAGAAAATGTGGGCGGGATTGGGTAAGTGGGCGTGGTACCTCCCGTACAAAAAAAATTAAAAATTGTATAAAAACCTAAAATTTAGGGCTGCCATATGTCCTATGGATATGACTTATATATAAAAATGTCGGAAATTTTAAGTAGAACATATTTTATAAAAAACTCGGGAAAATCGGTTCAGATACAAAAAAGTTATGACCAAAATAAAATTTTTTTTTTTTTAAATACCCACTTTCGGGAACCATAGATCTCCCCGAGTCCAAGTTTTATAACTAAAGTAAATGGTAAATTTCTTCTTCAACACGTCGGTATATAAATCTGCCAAATCGGTTATAAAATGGCTGAGTTATGAGCAAAAAACCACGACTACCTCTAATTTTTCCCAAAAATCCCTTGTGGTTGTTGTATTTGTATTACTTTTTGCTGTATATCTGGGGAACGGCAAAAGCCCAAGCTTCCAAATTAGGTACACACATTTAGGTTCTCAATACACACTATCCTAGAAAATGTGGGCGGGATTGGGGAAGTGGGCGTGGTACCTCCCATACAAAAAAAAATTAAAAATTGTATAAAAACCTAAAATTTATTGCTGCCATATGTCCTATGGATATGACTTATATATCAAAATATCGGAAATTTTAAGTAGAACATATTTTATAAAAAACTCGGGAAAATCGGTTCAGATACAAAAAAGTTATGACCAAAATAAATTTTTTTTTTTTTAAATACCCACTTTCGGGAACCATAGATCTCCCCGAGTCCAAGTTTTATAACTAAAGTAAATGGCAAATTTCTTTTTCAACACGTCGGTATATAAATCTGCCAAATCGGTTATAAAATGGCTGAGTTACAACCGAAATACTGAATCCCCAAAAATTACTCTTTTTTATAATTAACTTTGTTAAAATATATGTATACAAGTATATATAAATGTTTATATATGAATATAACTTAAGTAAAAGGTAAAATTCTTCCTTAACACGTCGGTATATAAAACTATCAAATCGGTTAGACAATGGGTAATTTATGAGCAAAATACTCAAAAAATGGGCTAAAAAACATCAAAATTTGTATAAAAACCTAAATTTTAGGGCTGCTATACCTCCTAGGGATATGACTTATATATCAAAATATCGGAAATTTGTATGAGTTATAACCGAAATACTGGGGTCTAATCACCGCATACGATATCGAGCAAAATTCATCGAAGTTATTTATTTGGTATCTTGAAACTCGATATCGAATGAAATGTATTGAATTTGAAATAATACCATTCGACATCGAGTAACTCGACATTACATTTATCGAGTTTTCATTCGATACGCCAGTGTCTATCGTATGCAGGGGTGATTAGACCCCTAACTTCCCGAAAATTACTCTTTTTATACCCTTCACCGAAGGTAAAAAAGGTATATATGTATAACTGTAATTTCTACAATATTGATCCTACACCCTATAAAGTATATATATTCTGGGCCCTTACGAAAAGCGAAGTTCAAAACCGGTTGTCTCTAATTTAAAAAAAAATATTTACCAGTTTTATTTAGTTTCTGTCTAATTGCTATGTATTCTGCTCGCACAATGGTGAAGGGTATATAAGATTCGGCACAGCCGAATATAGCACTCTTACTTGTTATAATTAACTTTGTTAAAATATATGTATACAAGTATATATAAATGTTTATATATAAATATAACTTAAGTAAATGGTAAAATTCTTCCTTAACACGTCGGTATATAAAAATATTTGTTAAAATATATGTATACAAGTATATATAAATGTTTATATATAAATATAACTTAAGTAAATGGTAAAATTCTTCCTTAACACGTCGGTATATAAAAATATCAAATCGGTTAGACAATGGGTAATGAGCAAAATACTCCAAAAATGGGCTAAAAAACATCAAAATTTTTAAATTTAAATTTTAGGGCTGCTGTACGTCCTATGGATATGACTTATATACCGAAATCTCGGAAATTTCTAGTAGAACATATTTTATAAAAAACTCGGAAAAATCGGTTCAGATACAAAAAAGTTATTACCAAAATTGATTTTTTTTTAAATACCCTCTTTCGGGAACCATAGATCTCCCCGAGTCCAAGCTTTATAACTCAAGTAAATGGCAAATTTTTTCTTAAGCACGTCGGTATATAAATCTGTCAAATCGGTTAAAAAATGGCAGAGTTACAACCGAAATACTGAATCCCCAAAAATTACTCTTTTTATAATTAACTTTGTTAAAATATATGTATACAGGTATATATAAATGTTTATATATAAATATAACTTAAGTAAATGGTAAAATTCTTCCTATTTTAAAATATCAAATCGGTTAGACAATGGGTAATTTATGAGCAAAATACTCCAAAAATGGGCTAAAAAACATCAACATTTTTATAAAAACCTAAATTTTAGGGCTGCCATATGCCCTATGTATATGACTTATATACCAAAATGTCGGAAATTTGTATGAGTTATAACCGAAATACTGGGGTCTACTCACCGCATACGATATCGAGCAAAATCCATCGAAATTATTTATTTTGGTATCTTGAAACTCGATATCGAATGAAATGTATTGAATTTGAAATAATACCATTCGACATCGAGTAACTCGACATTACATTTATCGAGTTTTCATTCGATACGCCAGTGTCTATCGTATGCAGGGGTGATTAGACCCCTAACTTCCCGAAAATTACTCTTTTTATACCCTTCACCGAAGGTAAAAAGGGTATATATGTATAACTGTAATTTCTACAATTTTGACCCTACACCCTATAAAGTATATATATTCTGGGCCCTTACGAAAAGAGAAGTTCAAAACCGGTTGTCTCTTATTTAAAAAAAAAACTATTTACCAGTTTTATTTAGTTTCTGTCTAATTGCTATGTATTCTGCTCGCACAATGGTGAAGGGTATATAAGATTCGGCACAGCCGAATATAGCACTCTTACTTGTTTTTTTTTAATTTAAAATGTGGATATTTTTTAACTTTTTTTTTATTGATTTATTGTGGTCTGTGCAAGAAATTGTTAATTTCTCGTTGATTTGTTATTAACTAAAAAAATAGCTAGATTTGAGTATAGTATCTTTAAATCAAAAGGTTTAATGGTGTAGGTAAAATTTGAGCAATTTGCTTCTTAACATTTCCAACCTCATCTCGAACTAAAGGCCCAACCAGAACATGAATGAGGTCGCTTAAGTCAACTTAAGTAGCTGTGCGAATACATATGAAACATATATGGCAAGCTACAATGTACTTAATGATGCTTTTCGTCAAGTTCCGTACGAAAACAGCTGTGTATGTATAACAATAAAAAATAAAATAAATTAAAATGGACAAAGAAGACGAATTAACATATTTTAATTTATTTTCCATTTTTTTTTAAGACACTCACAAATTATCTTTTTTTTAAATTCTAAATAAACAAATACACGGTTGGACTTTTTAGTACTTTTTGGTTTGAAGTACTCGCAAAAAAACAAAATATTGCACAAATATGCAACAATGGTTAAATAAATATTAAGTACATTATGGCCACCTAAAAGTCTTTTTTTATTTGCCTATGCATTTGACATACTTTTCGTTAATTTTTGACAGTTGCTTAAGCTAATACATGCATGTTCTGGTTGGGCCTTAAGTCTGCTGACTCTTTTTCAAAAATTGAAGAAGGTCGATTATTTTCCCATAGTATTGACGATACATACAGCAAATAAGTGCTGATCGATAGTTCCAGTTTCGGGAACATTAAAGCATTGCCTGTAAGTAGAGTGACCACTGCTTCCATCACAACCCCATCACAAATGGCTTTTATGCAATCGTTGTTATTGCATTCAATTACGAGGTCCTCAAATGCTGCTGGAAAACTCTGTAATATACGTCCAACAGTATGGTTAATGAGAGACTGTAAATTTACTTCTGCTGAACGTTCAGTTACGCGTATGTCGTTGGGGAAACACTCTTTTTTAGTTTTAGCTAAAACATCGTAGCTTGGATAAATGTTATAATTTCGCTCTTTGACACCATATTGCATTAATTTATTTGAATTTTTTGAGTAGTCTCCATCTATATATAGGGCCAAAGCTTCCTCAGGTGTATATGGAATAGGTGCTTTTGGCTCAGCATTTACAGTGTTAAGCTTTTTTTGAAGCTATTGTAGTTACTGAGCTTATTTCGAAACAACTTGTGATTCCTTTTTCCTGATTTGAAAAGACTAATGCGCGTTGCTAACATTAACTGTTCTGTTGGCGTATTATCAACAATAGAAGAAATCTTTTTTATTTGAGTTTTAGTTGAGCACTCTGAAACATTTTTTTATTTACGACGACCAATAACTGGTTCTGGAAAAATAAGATCTCCTTCTAACCATTCTTTATTTCGATCTGCGTATTTTTTCATGATTCTGTGACTAGTTGTCCACTTGTACCGCAGTTTATTAACAAAATTTCTTACTTGTTTACGAATTTGTTGACATTAATCTTCGTTATATTTTGATGGATCAATAACATTAAAAAAAACACGATTTTCCAACGCCAAAAACTTTTTTGCTAGTACTGCTTCATTAAAAAAGGGTGCGTTTAGACTCTGACATTGCATCCTATATTTGAACTTTACATAGATAACAACCCATTTAAACTAACTATGCAAATAGTTAACCGAATCCGGTCGAATACACCCTACTTTTATTCCACACAAAATTGGATTTCATATCTAAAAACACTTTCACAAAGGACATTTACTTTTTCCACTGTTAAGCAATAACACATACAATCACAGGTCATTCATTTTTTTTTAATACATAACTTTTAATTTAAATAAAATCACAGATCTTATTAAAAAACTAATTTATTAATTTTTTGCTCTCAACAAAGTTGCACTTAAAAAAAGCTCAAAAATAGTTATTGCACGTGCAAAAGCATGTGTTAAGTTTGAATGCTCACAGATGTGCGAATATTAGGAACAAAACAAAAAAGAAAACAGAAAAAAATCCGTTGGGGCTTATACGAATGCAATTCACCATTAATTAAGCTTTGGATTTTTAAATAAATTTATGTCATCAACGTCCTTATTTTTTGAAGCTTAAATGGCTCTTTCTCTTAACCAATCGTAATTATTGTAATTTTGAGCAATATTTGGGAATACTTTTACTAATAGTTCTTCTTTAGACGTCGTAAATTGACAAAAGCCTATTGGAAATGAAATCTGGCCTGTGGTACAGTCAGTCGGTAAAGTTCTATTGCCAATGTCTAACAACTCGCATATTTTCTGTTTATTTCAGAGTTTTCCCTTTTCTCCATAAAAATTGATGACTTCAAGCAAGCGTTAATTTTATCGGCAGGTGTTGACCTTGGAATGACTGGCAGCGTTTGGCGAAAGTCCCCGGCCAATAGAGCCATCACCGCTCCAGATTTTTTGTTGATTATTTCTCAAGTCGCTGTCAATTGCCTCTTATGCTCGTTTGTGAGCCATTGTACATTCATCACAAATAATAACTTTGTAGTACTTTTGCCAACGCTGATTGCTTCGAAATATTACTGTTGGCTTATCTATCGTTTGCAAAGGCAGTTTTAGGATAGAGTATGCTGTTCTTCCTCCTTCCGACAGGGCAGCAGCAATCCCAGAAAAGGCTACTGCAAGTGCAATTTGTGAGAAAGAAGTGAAAGTAAAAACGTTTTGCCAGTTCCGCCAGGTGCATCGAGAAAAAAGTTTCCTCCATAACGTGCGTTAACAGCTGTCATAAGAGTGTCGTATGCATTTTTCTGCTGGTGGCTTAAAAGTTGGATATTTGGTCTTACTGATTGACTTTATGAATTCCGGTCATATTGCCGTCCACTTTCAAATTCTTCGGTAAATATTTCTTGTGCAGGGTGATACGGAGCTGGCATTCCTAATTCTTGCAATATTTTTGCAAACATTCTTAAGCATAAGTCTTCAATGGAAATCAACGCCTCATTGAAAATGTCAGCATTGAAATCAATTTCGAGATTTATGGTTGTACGAATACCATGCAAACTATCTTCAGCTATGTTTTCTTTATACTTTGGGGTGGATTAAATGGAAAACATGTTGATATAATAATGGCAAAAAGTGTTCGAATTTGTTGGGGGGTAGACGAAACAACATCATCCGCCATAGCGAGATCCCAATGGTTGTCATCCTCTAGCAAACGTAAAAGCTGAGAGGCTTCTATATATGTATGTTGCGCACAATACTCATTGACAGTTCGTAAAGATTGAAAAGACGTTGGTCTACGAACATTTACTAAAAACAAACGCAGGTAAAACATTCGTTATTGCTGGATGAACTAAGTAGACACGACCTTGTGCATCGGATGAGTAAACATCTATATAGCCAGTAACAGGGTTTCCCTGTTTCCTACGCTCAAATTTTTTTGATGAAGAGTTCCATATAAAATATCTCGTCACTTCTGAGTAAAGCAGCGTTCTGGTCACTTGTACACGTCTTAAAGAAACTTGTTAGAGTTGTTGATGGTGGTCGTTCTGCTCTCAGTACTGCATTTGCTTCCGTAAAAAACTCGTTGCCCATTCTCTTAGCGTACAGATAAATGGATCACAGTGGGGTAACGTAGCGTTGTTTGGAGAGTGAAAAATTCTCCAAAGTGCTTCATATGTATATATATCTTCCAATCTAATATGTACTGAGAAATCTCATAATTTTTATCTGCAGTCGTAATACCTAAACAACAATTTCGCTACTTTTCTTGACATATATGCAAACACATTTTATAGATTTTACAGAGTTGCAGTACTCAACATTCCAATGCGCTTTGAAAGTTTTGAAAAGAAGCGGTGAATACGGCACAATCCAGCAGTTGTACAATGTTTTTTTATTATTGAATAAACATTGCTTAATTAAAAAACTACTGCACCGATTTTGAAAAAAAAATGATACAAATATTCTCTGGTGCCCGTAATCTGGGGCTCCTTTTTTGCCATTCAACGCTTTAAAATGGGCACATACTTGATCCGTGCTACCAACATCAATAATGTTATATGAATTGTAATTAACTGTTGGGTCGTAGTTAAATGCCAGAGGCATAAATGTTATTCGATAAGTGTTATGAATTTGCTTGCCTGCTTCTTAGACGTTGTTTTTCATTTCGCATTTCGCGTTGTTGCTCTGTGTAATTTTCTTTTCATCGTGATACTCGATAACTAGTATCTTCAATTTCTGCTGCGCGTTCTTTTTGACTTTGCACTAAATGTACGTCCACGATTTTATCGAAGTGGGTTGCGCCAATATTTCCACGTGGTCTTGGCGTTTAAGCTTAATAAATAATATTGGTTTGAACTCATTTAATAACTTTTAAAAAGAAATATATGAAAAAACACCTAATAAAACCAATAAAAAATGTTTAAAAAAATCGCGAAAATTATTGGACAAACGCGAAACTGCACAGAAACACGACTCACGGTTCATATAATATGTGTACAAATTGTTTTTAAAATCGGTGCAGTGGTTTTTGAGTTTAGCGATTACAAACAAACACGTCTCTTTTATATCTTATATATATATATATATACATATACCATATACTATTTACGAAAATTAATCTTAACCTTTCTAGCTTATTGTATTTATCGACAGAGCTCTGTCGGCTTTAGGAAGATATCCATATCAATCAATAGTTTACTCCCTTCGCAATTGTTCTCACCAATCAGAATGTTTTGAGATTGGAATGTACTCAATTACATTTTTCACTCAATTTAGTGTCATTCACTTAAGGTCGATTCACCCATTCGTTCCGAACAAAATTTTTCTCCGGACAAAATTTTTTTTATATTGAGCAATGATTTTGTTCAGCACGTTTTTTCTTGAATTGGTTTAATTTTAATTCTTGTGCCGAACAAAATGAAATGAGATGCCACTTTTTTCAATTTATACATAAAAGTTGGATTGAGAGCTGCCACGTTTGTAGTGTTATTACTTTTTCGTTTTGTGCTGAATAAATTAATAAAAAAAATTAAAAAATGGATGTAAAAGAAAATATTGCCCTGAAACTTATTGAGGAATTAAAAAAACCAGGATGAGAATGCATTTATGATATGGGCAGTCGTTCATATATAAATACTTATTTAAAACAAATTATATGGACTGAAATAGAAAAATCTATTGGAATTGGTCGTTAGTAAATTTTAGATCGTCAATTTTAATATTTTGTAACATAATGTTTACCAATTATTATTGGAAGTGAATGTCAACTATTATGGAAAAGTCTGCGAAGACGCTACAAAGCAGCTTTAAGCAAAAATAATGGGGAAAGTGGAAGTGAACGGGTGGCAGTAAAAGGCGTCTCTAGGATGACAGAAATTTACGTCTTTCGTCCATTTTCTTGAACACACTTTTATAAAAAAAATTAATAGTTTGCTAACTGTGCTGCCACTTTGTATAATCGTTTACATCTGTAAACCATATGGTAGCTTTGTTTGTCCGGACAAATTTTTCGAAATGGGTGAATCGTGCTGCACAACATTCTCTGTAAAAAAATTATTGTCCGTACAAAAATATTGTTCGGAACGCATGGATAAATCCACCTTAACATTCTGATTGATCAGCTTTGTTTTTGTATTTGTCGTAAGTCAGTTATGCCGTTATTTGATCTTGTGAAATGCCCTTCTCTGTTTTAGTTGGTATATGTAAATATCAGAGTGGTCTAAGGGTATGCGGTGGAAACTTATGAGGTACACTTCAAACCGTCAATTGGTTAAAAATTAAAACAGTACTCTAATGGCATAATGGAGTATTTTACGTGCGTAGAGGAATCCTGGAATATGACTGAAAATTAGATATTCATCCACGACAAGTAAAAGAATTTTTTCCAAGTCAAGGTTTTTCAAAACTAAAGAAACGAATCGCTAAACATTTAAACTAAATTACTTTTGTTTGAATTGCATTAATTCAGCTAATTAGGCCTATATTATTTAATGTAAATAAAAAACTTTTCTTTACATTTTTCCAACGTTTCGTCAATTATTTGTTGACTTCATCAGGGTTACATCTATTTAATTAAAAAATTATAATACATTAATAAAACATAAATACACCAAATATTTTTTCTTCAAACTTACAAACTTAACAGTAATTTTCACATTAAAATAAATATAAATAAATTTTACAAAAAACAAAGAACATTTAACACAAAAAAATAAATTAAAATCACAGCTTAAAAATTAATATCACAGTTCGAAATTATATTGCAACTCTATAACTTGTATTGATATTGTCAGTATCCTCCTTTTTGTTCATTGTTCTTTCTATTTTTTGTTGTATACGTAAGCTTTCTATTGTGTACCTTTTTCTTTCTCCACCTTCAATGTCTAAAATTTTTACGTCATCAAAGTTGATTCTATGTCCAGATGACAGAATATGTGCTGCCAACCCTGTTGATTCTCTTAGTTTCGTTATGTCGTTTTTATTTTCAATCATTCTTGTTTGCAATGATCGTTTTGTCGTACCTTATATATTTGATTACATTTCTGTTCGTCATTTCCCATACATTCAAGTTCACACACAACATTGCATTGTTGTTGTTTTTCTATCGGTGCTTTTACATTTGAAAAAATTGTACTGAGTGTGGAGTTAAGGCCTCGTTACTCTTACGTAAATGTTGCGGATACGTAAACTTTGCGGTCGACTTGAAATGTTGGTAGTTACTACAAAAACGTAAACGTGTCATATGTTGTTGAGGTGTCTGTGTGTACTCGTACATATGTATGTGTGTAAATCATCCCAGCGGGAAAAAGGCCTCTGTACCCCTTCTTTTGGATGTACAAGGCCTTCTTGCTCCATTCCATACTCATATCTTTTTTACACGCGTTGCATTGCGGAGAAGGCCTTCCGTTTTCCTTTCTTTCGCAAGAGCTTCTTAAAGGCATTCAAATATATGGCTCTTAGAAGGCTTTCCAGCGAAGGACTGTTAAAAGGCTTTAGAATAAAGGTTATCTTAAAGGGTTTTTAAGAAAGGTATGTTAAAAGGCCTTTTAATTAATGGCTCTTAAAAGGCCTTTCGGACCATCCTTGTAAAAAGTGCATCGGTTCTAATGGAAAGTGGCTGACCATTTTCATTCGCATCGAAAAAAACATCGATGTTTTTTTACAGTGTCCATCCCTACACAGAACCTTCTTCTTCAATGAAAAAAACACAACTAAAAAGATTTACATTATTGTTTTCACTTGGTATTTTAATATGTATGTAACTTTATTTTTATAACGGGATCTGAATTCTTTCGCTTTTGCTTTGGCGAAAAAACAGAACAAAAAATTTTACTCTTTCTCTTTTTAACATCAACTAAAAAGATTTACGTTATTGTTTTCATTTGGAAGTTATTTTATTATGTATGTAACTTTATTTTTGTAAAGGAATCTGAACTCTTTTGCTTTTGCGTGTGCAAAAAAAAACAAAACAAAAAATGTTACTCCTTCTTTTATCGCTTCTCATAGAAGCGAGTGTGGAAGGTGTATCTTATCTTTTATACCAAAGAGCCGAGGCCTTCTATGAGGCATTATTTAGCTGTTACATAAGAATAGTAATTAAATCAAAAAATTTTTTAATCAGGCCTTCAAAAAGGCCTGAAGTAAGAAGGTCTTCTAAGTTTTACCGCTGGGATTATTTGTTTTGATTTTGCTCACAGTCTTGTTCCAAAACATGTTGTTAACATTCTTGTTTAAAATCGCCAATACATACCGATACCGGTGCTTTTGTACAAAAAATAAAATACTTTATACATACATATCTGTGGTATTTTGACAAAACATCTTAAGTCGTGATAAGATAGCAAAATGCTTTAAAAAAACTCGCTGAAAAAAATCATTTTTATCAAATAACAAAACATTTAAAAAATCAAACTTAAAGAAAAATTTCGTTTATAATACAAAATTTTAAATATGTAAACAAAAATGTTTTTTGAATGAAAATTCGTATGAGTATGTAATATGTCATAAATTCAATTTGTATTACTGGATAATTCGGATTACACACCTTCGGATAAGCGAGCTGGCACTGTATATTTACATATCCAGCACTAAAATTGCTTTGAAAAATTAAATTTTTTATCTAGTTTTTATTGCGCCTGAGAATCTAGTTTTGGAGTTATGAACCTTAGAATATATTAAGCCGTTATTAATATCTCTTTAAATGAAACTTGATATAACCAATGTGTTAAGCTGCGTTCACAATCAAAAAAACATTTTCACTTGGTGTTCATAATAGAGCAACAATTTCTTTTGTAACTACACACATTTTGCATCAAGAAACCGTTTGCAAATTTTAGCCACAACAATATTAAGCATATATTTTAATTTTTGTAAACATTTTGTTAAAATTTTCATTCAAAACTAAATAAAATTATTTTGAACGTCAGAAACAATTTCATACAAATTGTTGCTGAAGTTCGAGTTGACTCAACTTTAGTTACATTTTTAAAAAATTTTTAGTTAAATTTGTGTTCTAAAACGAAAGGAAAATATATGAAATACTTTTGGAAGAAAAAAGATAGAATAAAAAACGAAATTGTTTCTCTGATTGTAAACAAAGCTTAACCCAAAAATTTAAAAAAAAATTATTTTATTGTAAACTTAATTTCCTAAAGATGCTAACTAAAGGTTAGCGCAATAATGAGAAAAATAAATAAATATACTATATTTTTTTAAAAAAGACCTCAAGCTTAAATAATTCAAAATAATTATGAAAAAAGAAAGGTCAAATAAAAATAAATAATATATATATTTAATTTAATAAGGTTAAGGCGAATATTCGGAACTATGCGCTGATTTTTTTCTATTTGCATTGTCCAAAATGTAGGCAAATAATTATTTTATAATAAAATCAATAATCGAATCAGCTGTTTTATGTTTTGGCTCATGTGTTTACAGCTTTAAATTAAATTCTTATTTAATAATTTTATAAATTATGATTTTGCGTTAAAATATTGTTAAAACTTTTGTTGTAAATATAAATGAAAACTATAGAAAAGAAAATAAGAAGTGGAAATACAGTAAACATACTAATGTGCAATATGAAATAAATACCATCGCTGTATAACTTGCATTTGTTGTTTTATATTTGTGTACTTTTATTGTTTTGTAAATATATAAAGCGAATTTAGTTAAAATACGAAAATATTTCTTGTTTCAAACTTATAAATAAATAAATTGACCATAGAAAAAGTGAGAAAAAGGCTTTTGTAAATTTGCAGCAGCCCGCTGCCGGAAATATGCAAAAATACTATTTTAACATTTATCAATTTAATTTACTTCCACCTATGGAAATAATCTAACTGTTGGATAAAATAAAATAAAACATTAAACTTTTAACAACAATATTTATTTCCAACAAATAAACAAGAGCTGTAAGCTGCTTCTTTTATTTTCAATAAAAACCCGATAACTTTGGTTTCTGTGACACATAAAGCCAACATTAATTTCAGTTCGAACAAAAAACCAATAACATTGGATTTCATAACATCAAATTTAAATTAACGTTTTGATGAGAATCTCATTAATAAAATTTAAAAGTAAACCGCTGATTAATAAGCTTTGTTGACAACACTGCTTCAAAACAAAAATACAATTCTTAACAGCTGATACGTAAAAACGGAGAGAAATTTTAATTTTATCAGGTTCGTCCGCAACGCAACGTTACGTTTACGTAAGAGTACCTATTTGCACAGTAGCTTGGTAAGGAAAACGGAACAGCTGATTAGCAACGTATACGTTTACGTAAGAGTAACGAGGCCTTTAGCAGTATATGCAAAACATATCCCAGCGGGAAAAAGAAGGAGTACGAAGGCCTTCTAGAAGGCCTCTTGCTCCATTCCATACTCATATCTTTTTTACACGCGTTGTCATTGCGGAGAAGGCCTTCCGCTTTCCTTTCTTTCGCCAGAGCTTCTTAAAGGCATTCAAATATATGGCTCTTAGAAGGCTTTCCTGAGAAGGACTGTAAAAAGGCTTTAGAATAAAGGTTATCTTAAAGGGTTTTTAAGAAAGGTATGTTAAAAAGCCTTTTAATTAATGGCTCTTAAAAGGCCTTTCGGACCATCCTTGTAAAAAGTGCATCGGTTCTAATGGAAATTGGCTGACCATTTTCATTCGCATCGCATCGAAAAAAACATCGATGTTTTTGTACAGTGTCCATCCATACACAGAACCTTCTTCTTCAGTGAACAAAACACAACTAAAAAGATTTACATTATTGTTTTCACTTGGTATTTTAATATGTATGTATGTATTTTTATTTTTATAACGGGATCTGAATTCTTTCGCTTTTGCTTTGGCGAAAAAACAGAACAAAAAATTTTACTCTTTCTCTTTTTAACATCAACTAAAAAGATTTACGTTATTGTTTTCATTTGGAAGTTATTTTATTATGTATGAACTGTTTTGCTTTTGCGTGTGCAAAAAAACAAAACAAAAAATGTTACTCCTTCTTTTATCGCTTCTCATAGAAGCGAGTGTGGAAGGTGTATCTTATCTTTTATACCAAAGAGCCAAGGCCTTCTATGAGGCATTCTTTAGCAGTTACATAAGAATAGTAATTAAATCAAAAAAATTTTTAATCAGGCCTTCAAAAAGGCCTGAAGTAAGAAGGTCTTCTTAGTTTTACCGCTGGGATGTTTTGTGATTCTATTGTTGTTTTTATATTTTTGTTGTCCGTTAAACCAGGAATAAATCGTACACTGAAAAAATTATTTTCCTTTTTGTCAGTATTTTGTGTAGTGATATAATTTTTTAATTTTAGCTGTGTTTGTTCAATTAATGAATAAATGGGTTTAATTGGAAAACTATTGTTAATTAATAAAAGTTTTATATTTTTAATATTTTTGGCATGAAATTGTTGGTCACTAATATTTAAAACTCTAAAAATACAATTTTTTGCCGTATTAATAATTTGGTGTTTCGGCTGTGTAGCATTGAAGTTCATTAGTCTTCCTGATGATGATTCCTTGGCATACCAATCAAAAGTGATCCTGTTATTGTCCCTGTGTATCTTAGTTTCTAGATAGGCAATCTGTTTATTTTCTTCCAATTCTGTGGTAAATTGAATTTTGTTGTAGTAAGTATTTAAAACATTCAGTATTTCATCTTTATCTTTAATTTTGATTATCGCTAATATGTCGTCTACATATTTAACTATGTACTTAAAATTTATATTCTTCTTCTTTAGTTCATTTATCGCTTCGTCAAGTAGGCTATCAAGTATTATATCGGCTATTGTAGGAGAAAGAGGGTTGCCCATAGGCATTCCAAATATCTGGCTATAAATTTTCTTATTAAACACAAAATAGTTATTATCGGAGAGACAAAAATTAAGTATTTTTAGAAACTTCGAGCTTGGAATTTTCTAAAAGATTATTTTATAAGATCTCCTTTAACTATTGAAATAAATTATTAAATTATCTCTGTCTATTTTTAATAAATACATATTTGGAGGATTCACAAGGTGGTCATAAAGACGTAAATGCTTATGTCTTAAAATAATTACAAGAAATATATATAATCGGCTTAATATACAAACCACTTTTTGAGTAAATTGAGATTTTGATGCCGTGTGGTAGAGAAAGATACGCCTCGTCTTGAAGTGTGTAAAACTTAATGTATGAGGTTTGTTTGATTGTAATCGGTGCACAACTTTTGATTTTATTCACAATTTACTGCAAAACTGAATATCGATTTTCATACATAAATAACATTTTTAATATGTGTCATGAACGTTTTTTTTTCTTGTATGGAAATCGATATTCAGTTTTCTAAGTAGATTGTGAATAAAATCAAAAGTTGTACACCGATTACAATGAAACAAACTTCATTTCATTCGAAATTATGTTAAGCTTAATCTTTTTAGACCCAAACTGTGTTTTTTTCGCGTTCTTATTTTTAATGAATTTTTGAAGAACAAAAAAATAGGTTTTTTAAAAATGTTCCTATTTTTTTCTTCAAAAACTCAACGAGATCTCTAAAACTACAGGGCATATTTAAACACAATCTTAGCACGGCTTAAAGATAATATTGTTGCCGAGTTTCGGATTTTTTTTAAACTGAATATGGTAAAATGTTTTCAAGTTATTCCAATATATGAAATGAAAGAGCCTTAATTTTAGACATAACGGTATATCTCGAAAACTAGAGCTGATAAAGAAAAAAAACTTGGTTTATAAAAAAAAACTTAATTAATCGGTTAACAAAATTAGCCGATTAAACCAAAACCTCGGTTAATTAATCGAACGATTAAAACAAAAGGTCGATTAAATGAATACCCTAGTAGCCTCGAAGGCCTGCCTGAACCTTCCAACATATTTGAAAAATTTACTTCGTAATATTAGATCTAGTTTTATTAGAAGTCATGCCCGCCACACTCAAGGAGTTTCAAGAATACATATTTTCGCGACAACATGGACTCTTACATTTTGAAAATGTTTAGCTTCATAGTAATTTGACGGCAGAATATTATCGGAAAAAAGTTATACGTACTTTTCGCTTATAGTCCATTCCGCTTAAAGGCCAAAAACGGATATAAGCCAAAACTGTCATATTCACATGCAGATTTTTTCGAATTTTATACAAATTATTTGTTCTAAGGTCCATTTCGCTTGTAGTCTATTTTCGTTTAAAAGCCACATTTTCTTAGCATGCATTTATAATTTTTTATGCAAAAATTTTTGCTTATAGTCCACTCTGTTTTTTATATTTTTTTAATCAACTGGCAACATGTTTTTATTTACCTTTCTGGAAAATGCAATGAAATATTAGTTTTTTTTTATATAGACGGTGAAGACCCCATGTATAGAACCAATGAAATTGATATTTATGTTGTGGTTGATTTCGTCATTCACAGAATTAAAATGAATCTCATACTTAAGGTTTATGAACCATTTAAATTATTTACATTTTTGTTTTTATTGCATTATTTTTTGATTTAACTATTTACTTAAATTAAATCAAAATTTGGTTTTGTTTAAAAAAGAGTAGTTTTATTGAAGAAAATAATTTTTTTATAGTCCAAAATATGGATTTTACTAGGATTTATTTATAACCCATAAAATGGCTTATAAAAAAAAATCGGTTATAGTCCAAATTCGCTTATAGTCCACAAAAGATATGCAACTATAGTAGTGGACTATTAGCGAAAAGTACTGTACATACATACGTATTATGAAATTCAAAACAAAACACGTGATTTTGCAAATAAAAGATAGCATGTATAATATGTATTTTCATGTGTAATTTGGCATGATCCATGTGTAATTTGGCACGATCCATGTGTAATTTACCATTTCGTTGGTGGCAGCACTGATACAAATCAAATCAATTTTGGTTTCTACGGTCATCGTTACGGCAGTGGCATTATGGTTATGTTACGTCTAATTGACCTTTATTTCCTAAGCCGTTAACAAATGTTAATATATTTATTAAAATATCTTATCAATTAACTTTTTGATCTCTTATCTTGAGTACCTCAATTTTTGTTTGTTTAATTTGTTGTTTTATAAATTAAATCATGTTTATGTTATCTTTTTATCTTGTATACAGAGCAAATTAATACGGAATTTACATAAAAAAGCGTAAGGTAATAATAATTCAAGTTCCGCTTTCAATCTTCAATTAATTTTTGTAGTATTTAAGCATTTATTTTACTTTTTTCGTCAACACGTTTCCTTACGTTTGTTTTTAAAAGTTTTTTTTCGTTTATTAAGAACAAATTTACTTTGTATTATTTGTATGGAGATTCCGGAAAACCGGGAAATTTTTTTAAATTTCCGGGGATCGTAAAACTCCGGAAAAAACTCTAGTATGAAATTAATCCTAGGTTTATAAAACTTATTCTACCTTGGATAATACAATTTATAACACATTTATTTAATACAATTATTACCACAAGCACCTTCCCAAATGAATGGAAAATAGCCAAAATCATACCCGTGCCTAAGACAGAAAAGGAATATCGCCCTATCTCAATCCTGCCATATCTTTCCAAAGTCTTTGAACACTTAATACAGAAACAAGTTTTTGAATATTTGAACACAAATAATCTATTGACAGAACGCCAATAGGGCTTTAGACCAATGCACAGTTTTATAACTGCTCTTACTGATGTTGTTGAGGAAATAAGGGGTAATTTGGATAACGGAGATATATCGTTTTTAGTCTTACTGGATCATTCTAAAGCGTTTGACACTGTTGACCATGACATTCTTTGCCTTAAACTGGCTTAAATGTTTAAATTTTCTTCATTGGCTTTGAAATTGATGTATACATATTTAACTAATAGGTGGCAATGCGTCTCAAATTTGGGGACTTTTTCGAAACCCCTGCGAGTTGTCAGAGGTGTCCCTCAAGGTTCGATACTTGGACCACTATTATATTCAATTTACTCCAATGATATACCAAAACAAATTTAATATTCAAGTGTTCAAATGTACGCGGATGATATTCAAATGTACCTGAAAAGTTCTAAGTATTGTATTAACTCCAAAGTAAATGAATTAAATTACGATCTAAACACAATTTTTTTCTGGGCATCGGCCAATGGATTACGCCTAAATCCTAAAAAATCAAAATGTGTTATTATCACCAAAAAAATCTGTTAAAATTGATGTTGAAATTAACGTTATTCTGGGAGATACTAAAATTGAAGTAGTAAACACGGTCAAAAATCTTGGAGTTGTCTTTAACAGCACACTTACCTGGTCTGACCACATTACCCAGGCATGTGGTAGAGTGTACAGTATGTTGCGGAATTTGTGGACTGTACAGTACTTTACACCACCCAAAGTAAGACTTTTGCTGGCAAAAACTTATCTTCTACCTACACTTCTTTATGCATCAGAGATATTTTCTGGATGTAACTTAAAAGACTTCATGAGGCTTAAAACGACATTTAATAACATTGTACGCTATATTTAAAGTCTAAAAAAATTTGATCACGTATCTCAATACTCCTATCGTGTGATCAACGTTAGCTTCGAAGACTATCTGAAATTAAAAAACCTTTTGTTTTTACACAAAATTATAACGACAATGAAACCAAAATATCTATTTGAACGTCTACAGTTCATGAGGTCCTCGAGAGTAAACAGCCTAGTCCAACTTCGACATCGTGATGCAGCGTCTGAGAAACAATTTTTTATATATTCTATACGTCTCTGGAATCAACTTCCTGTATCATTAAAACATTCAACCAACGCAACTAAGTTTAAAAATAACTTCAATAACATTTATGGCATTCGAAATAAATAACTTAATTGTAGAATTCAAATATTTATGTACTCTAATTAAGTTTTATATTAATTGTAATTATTGATCTAATTATCTATTATTACTATATCTGCTAAATTATTTTATAAATAAGGACACCTACATATATTAAAACTAACTTTTCTGATTCTAATACTTTAATTATAAGATAATCTATCTTGTTGTATTAGAAAAGCACTAAATAAATATATGTAAATAAAATAAAAAAAATATATACACAAATGAAAAAGCTGTGTTTGCTTGTTTGTTTCCTATAGACTCCTAAACTACTAAACCGATTTTTACAGCAATTTTATGAATTGTTATATTATTATTTAACAACATTTTAGTTTTATTTTTTTCTTCTTCTGTTACATAATAAACATCTGCATGAAACTTAATAATGATGTTCATAAAACCTTCATTATAATTTTGTGTTCGCTTCATTCGTATTCAGTAAGATGAAACACTATGAAATGAAAGCAATGAACACTCGATATTTAAGAGACGAATAAGAAAAAATTAGTTTATTTGCTTATACAAGAGAATATGAACATTAACCCGGCGCCGGGGGGGATGGGTCAAAATTACCCGTCACTTTTCGAATGGATTGTGGTTTTAAAAATGTACTTCTCTTCTCTACGCTCTTCTCAGTAGCTGGTGATATTGAATCTCTCTGAATGTTATAAATTTCAAATCAGTTGCATGACGATTGTACTTCGAGTAACACGTGCTCAAAGTTAAAAAAGGTAAATATGACCCATCCCCACAGTCAACGTAGCTATTTTGCGCCATTTGTATTTTATGTATCTTGCATATCAAATCCTTATCATATCATATCAAATCCTTCGAAATGATTTTTTCTTATTTTTTTATAAGCATTAATTATTCATTGTTTTCCTTGAAATATTTTCTCGAAAATAATTAAGAATGAGAAAAACTCGGGATTAATTTTCGGGTTTAAAAATTAATTGGGTTTATTTATTTGTCTTTTTGGGGTTTTTTTCTTAGTAGTACGTACCGTACGCTTGGGATTTTACAGAGAAAGTAACGAGTATACATAAATAATAATAACATCAACAAAAATAACAACAACTTAAACTTAACGAACCAGTAATTAGTCAACTGAACAATAATCAGGGACCGTTTACATTCTGCGCGTAAACATCCTGCCCCCATTGCTATAATGCAACAACGAGAGCTAAGGATTACGCGGGTCGAGCTGAAAGGAAAAACATTTCTTTTTAATCAATAAAAAAGAGAAGGGTAATTTTTTTTTCAAAAAAAAACAAGAATTCATTTTAACAATTAAAAAAAGCTTATTAAGAAATAACAAATTAATAATGATAAAAAAAAATATTCAAGCAACACGACCATTCAGGACGTTGATTACAATAGTAGCCGGTGTCTGAGTTGTATCCGGGAAGGTTGATTGCCGGGTTTGGACGGAGTTCTGGGTTTGTTGATGTGTAGGTTGCTGTGGTTGTTGCTGGTGCTGACAGCAGGGTTGGCATGTGTTTGCAGGCTTGGGTTTACTGCCACCTTTTTTCTTCCTTTTACCTTTCTCGGGTTTGGGAGTATTGACCCGTGTCGACGGCACGCCCTTATGCCTATGAAGAAAGGTATGGTGTTCGGCCATGCACTCGAGACAGCGCTCACGGCTCGTGCACTTATCGCGCATATGGGAATGGGCAAGACAGTTGAAGCAGTACTCAAACCTTTTCACTGTCTCCCACCGCTCCTTCACCGACATTTTCCGGAACTTGACACATTTCTGAAGAGCGTGCTCACCTTTGCACAAGCGGCAATCTCGCAGCCCTTCAGCGCGTGGAGGTTTGGCCTCAGAAGAAGAGGGCCCTTCGATGGGCTTACGGTGGAGTTCAAGGCGACGTGATGCACTCGACATGTTCTCTTCAGGGAAAACACAGGATAAAATGAGAAAAAAAAGAATTAGTGGTTTTCTGAACTGGGTAAGAGAACAAGCTCCTCGAAAGGCCGGGTGAAAACGCCTGAAGCTGTTCTCACGTCCGCTGTGCGGACCATTGAAATCAATATATGGGGTGAAAGTGAGCAGGCTGCTCTTCAAAGATAAGAGTTTACCTTTATACTCCGGTATAAAATTCCGCTGACATATAAGAAGCAAGCGATTTCGAGAGAAATTCACTTCTGATAGTGTTAGAATCAAGGTATCGTACGAGCATTTACGGGTTCTTAAATACTGCAAACACCGGAACCAATACGTAATAATTCGCACTGCACGGGGTAAATCGGAAAATCGTTCCATATGTCATACGGGCGTTTGAGCTGAACAGAAAATGATTGAACTTCAAAGTGTTGGTGGTCGATAGGGGAGTGACGCGGCCAGCATCCACGAGGTTGCCTCAACCACGCAGGGCCATGCCACCAAAGAGAATTATCAATTAAATCTCTTGCAAGCATTCCACGACTTGCCAAATCGGCGGGGTTGTCCTTGGAATCTACATGTGACCAATTTTCATTATCAACGCTACTCTGTTTTTAACAAAGGTCGGCCAATGGCACAGGGGTTTTTTTAAGCCAGGATATTATACGAGGGCAACCGACCGGTGATTTTCTTAACAACGTACGCATTAATTTCAAGTTTAAAGCCAGGGTCGATCGGCGAACCGACCGTTAGAGCGCACATTGTAGAGGATTTCCCAGCTAAGCAGTCCACCATTCCCGTGACACTTGTCGAAGGCACGGAAAATGTGGGAATAGCAAGCTTCCTTTGTAACCTCCTTGAAATAAAGGTACCTTGCGAACCGGGGTCAACTAAGGCTCGGGCCGCACACCTTATGTCGTTTATATGCACTATGCAAACTGCAGAGCCTAAAGGACTGCCGAATGGGGGTTCGACTTAAGATGTGCGGAATAAGTATGTAAATTCTGAGCCGCGGTAGAAGTTGAAGGGGCAAAATTAAGCGGGGGTTGAGAGTGACTGCTAGCTGAATTAGGGTTTGAATTAACGGGGGGTTGAGACGAAGACACAGTCACGCCGGGTGCTATAGGGAGCTGGGGTAAATTACTGGCAGACATATGTGACTTGATATCTCGATGAAGCAGGGAGTGATGCTTCTGTTTACAAAGCGAACACACATGGATACTTTTACAATTCCTGTACTCGTGGGAAGTTGCCAAACAGTATGAACAACACTTCAGCCGTTTCACTGTTGACATTCTTTCATCAACATTCTGACTCAAAAAAGTGGGACAAAGTCTAATGGGGTGAGAGCCTTGACAAAGGAAACAGCGACAAACCATTGGGGTGGGAGCAGTTTTGGTCGCAAAACTTTGAATCCTCTTATTTTCATTTGATGACTTTTTGGCAGCGTTAAAATTGGGGATATTTCGGGTATTGGCAGTTGTGTGGTGTTTGTTCGGGTTTTGAACGGGGTTTAAATGAGACTGCCTAATGTCAGAAATTGACTCGAGAGTTTTAAAATGCGCTGTCAAAAAAGCATCCATATCATCCCATTTAGGAGATTCTTTAGAATGTTTTTTGGATTGTTCCCAGAGACTAAGAGTGTTTTCGGGTAGCTTTGTAGCACAAATATACACAAGCATTACGTGGTAAAATATTTCGGGGGTAACTTCAAGTAACGACAAATTCGTAATGCAATCATTTATCGTTCTTTGCAAATTTTTAATAGTCGCTCCTGACTCTTGTGAAAGCGGTTTAATATTTAAAAGGGCTCGAAGCTGTTCATTTATGAGGGCATCTTTATTCTCATAGGTGTCAACCAACTTTTTCCATGCGACCTCATAACCATCGTTGGTAAGGGGAACAGTTTGTATGGTATCATGTGCATCTTTTGCAGTTTTCTGCAACAGGTAGTACAATTTTTGTACCGGAGTTAAACGGGGGTTATTACCATACAAAGCTGAGAACATATCTCGAAATGAGGGCCAACTCTTATAGTCACCATAGAATATTGGGGTGTTACAAGGGGGTAAATTAATCATAGGTGCGGCTTGCGCAATTGACCTTTCGACCTGCGTCGCTAATTTAAGTCGTTCGAGGTGACCAGTTATAAGAGATATCCCCCGGGTATAGGTGCCATATGACTGAAAATACTTGGCTTTCAGTTCTTTAATCTGGGGATCTTTTAATTTTTCGGCCTCAATTAACAAGATGTCATATGTTAACCGAACATAAATAAAATAAAAAAAATAATTTTGATGATCACAAAATGAATTGATGGGATTCTGAAAATAAAATATTTTCTTAAAAATATTTCAAGGACTCGGGGGGTTCAAATCCGGCTCGAAGGACCAAAATGTTTTCCTTGAAATATTTTCTCGAAAATAATAAAGAATGAGAAAAACACGGGGTTAATTTTCGGGTGTAAAAATTAATTGGGTTTATTTATTTGTATTTTTGGGGTTTTTTTCTTAGTAGTACCGTACGCTTGGGGTTTTACAGAGAAAGTAACGAGTATACAAGTTAAGGTTTTTTAAGTTAAACCTTTTAAAAAAAACAAATTTTTCTTTTATTTCACTTGGTCATTACGACCACACTTTATTAAATCATAAAAAGAACTAACTTAAACTTTTACAATGTTTTTACTTATATTAAAACTAAATGTTCTAAATAACGAGTGGCGTGATTCGATTCCTATTAATTTAGTCGCAGACG
Source organism: Pollenia labialis (assembly GCA_949318255.1). NCBI lineage: Eukaryota > Metazoa > Arthropoda > Insecta > Diptera > Polleniidae > Pollenia > Pollenia labialis. The sequence continues at coordinate 53,194,243 of OX439140.1, forward strand.
CTTGCATTGCATTATTTGTCATTTAGTGCAAACACGCGCTCCAGTTATTGCAATCGTTTCTTATTGCAATCATTTCTTAAGAATTGGATCATGCCACCTTTGTTTATTATAACTTATTGCAATCATTTCTTAAGAATTGGATCATGCCACCTTTGTTTATTACCAGGCCGGAAGCGTGAGTAAAGAAAAATAGGTTGTTAACTTTGGGGAGTTAACTCTTCCCCTCTTAAGTCGATTGTCCCCAATCGAGCGTTTCACTGTGTTGTTGTAATCTGCAGAAATGGCCCAGACTTTGTGTTTTGAACATACTCTGTTGGTTCGGATACAATGTATGATATTTGTCTAGACTTAATGATACAAGCAAAAATTATTGTGAGGGTAATAATAGAAATTATAATTGATATATCCGAACTTAGGCTAAATACATGCATTTCTTTATTCTTATCAACTAATATTCGAATGTTGTCTTCATATTTCATCTGTAAGGTTTCAATTTTCAAATCAAATTCTGTTACATTTTTTTTTTCTTTGATTTTCGTAATTAAATTTGGCAAAACAAGTGTTTCATACATTTTTAAGTTAACATTTGTATAGGTTTTGTTTAAAACATTAATTTTACAATTTTCAAATTTAATAAGGAATGTTCCTTTTTGCATTACTTTCAATTTACTACAATCATGGGTTATGTTCCCTTTGAAGTTTTTTTTCCTTGAACCATTTCTACTACTTCAGATTTTTCTGAAATTTCTAAATTACATTGAGCTTCTTTAAATCGTAAAATGTTTTCAATACACTTATTATCTAATGCAATCAAGTTTTTTTCTAAATTGTCTTTTACATTTATATCATAAACTTTATCAGAGCTATATGCTAATATTTCTGATGTATTTAAAATTACTGATTTGTTCAAAATATCTGGCAAGGATTCAAATTTTATCCTGGTTAAGGTGTTAGAGGAGAATTGAGGTATGAATAAGGTAAGTATTATGTTATTATGTTGGAAAAGTACTGCCACTTTTGTATTTGTATAATTGTCAAAATCGCTAATCAAATTTAGTTCCTTTTGTGTTAAAATGTCTGTCGGAATAACACCTAGTTTGCAAGAAAATATAATTTGTCCAATGTCGTTAATATGATTTGTTAAAAGTACTATATCATTGTTTAGGCTGTATGTCTGTTCGATAAATTGAACTTCGTCTTCCAACGTTTTGATTCTGTTTTGAGTCTCGCTTTTAAATACATTAATATACCTGCTTATTATGGATTGTTGTTTGTTTATATTTTTCGTAATATTGCCAATTTGTTCAGTCATAAAGTTATTTATATGCTTAAATTTGCCTACCGTACTGTTAATCGTTTGTTCATTGTCGTTTATTCTGTTTATCGCGTCCCTTATTTCTAGTTCATCGTCACTGTCCATGGAACCTGCAATATATTTTAGGCCCTTTCCTAGTACGTTAATGAGTCCTCGTTTTGATTTGGAGCGGATATGTAAGTTATCTATTTTTGCTTTTAGTAAAATGAAATTTTTGTTTAGTGTGTTTAAAAGTTGTTTGTCCTCAAATGTAATCGTAGTGTCCAATTAACTTTAATTCCCCTGTCTTAATAGGTATGTAGCCATTGTTGTTGGTTAGGTCCTGTACGTCTAGGTGCCTTGCAGTTACTGCCATTACAAATGTCAAAATTGAAAAATTTAACATTTTCTGTCCTGTAAAGGAAAGTTGAAAGAGAAAAGATTTATTTGTAAAGGAATTTGTATGTTTTAGATTTTTTTTTTTTTAGACCTCATCAGGACTGTTTAATATTATTTTTGTGAACAATTCTTCCTGACTTAGTTTTTACTGTCGTATTATAGTTTTGAGCTACTATTTCTTTTCTAAACCTAGCGGATAACTTGTTTCCTATCCTTTTATTTATTTTGACGAATATTTCCTCTCCCTCTATACATTCCCTTGGGGCTGATCTATTTCTAGATGGGGTGCTACAAGGCCGACGGAAATAAAGCCAACTTGGAAAATGTTCAAGTTGGTCTTATTTCCAACTCAAAAGTGAAATAAAGCCTAGTTGGCTTTATTTCCTTGTTAGCGAAATTTGAAAGTTGACTTTATTTCCCTTTTGAGTTGGAAATAAAACCAACTCAAAAAATTCAAATATGTTTATTACAACATTTGGTGTTATTTTAAGAAGTAATTGATTTCGTCACCTATTTTAATTATACAAAATAGCATTTATTCAAACAAACAAAACAATATCAAAATTCAAACATATTATGTTTTTGTTCATAATTCAAACAGTAGTTTTCAAAATTTTAACATCATCAATTTTTTCACATATTTACATCAATTACATATATATATGTACATAAGTAATATAGTAATTTTTGTTTCTTACAAAATTTCCAAAAATTAGAAATATATAGAAAATGCATTTGTGCATTTGTGCATTTTGCAATATATGATAAACAAACATTACCAGCCAACAATTAAAGAATGCAATTTTTGGGTTGTAAAAGGAAAAATCCTTAGTTTTTTATAATTTTAAAAACTATTAATTCTTCCTTTTACAAAATGAATAAAACTCCATGTAAACATTCTGTAAAAGGGGAAATCCTCATAAAAGACTACAAATTTTTCCTAATTAATTAATGCAATTTTTGAGTTGGTCTTATTTCCAACTCAAAAAGGTAATGAAACCAAGTTGGCCTTATTTCCTTTTAGTGGTATTTGAAAGTTGGCTTTGTTTCCCTATCGAGTTAGAAATAAGGGCAACCGATAAAGTTGGTCTTATTTCCAGCTAAAAAGGGAAATAGGGCCAAAGTTGGCTTTATTTCCGTCGGCCTTATAGCACCCCGTCCTATTTCTATTGTGGTATTCCAGATCAGTTTTTTGTTTTCCCAGGATTTTTTTTATTGCTTCCTCTCTGTCCCTTGCTAGCAATGTTGGGTCGCTACTCACTCTTCTCTGCCGAAAAACACCTCCATAGGTATCTTGCCTGTGACTGAGTGAACCGAGTAGTTATATTCCTTTACGGAATTTTCTAGTAACTCCTGAAACGATCGGAGTGTTTGTTCCCTTTTAATACAACGCATAATCTCCTGTAGCGTTGAATGGAAGCGCTCAACTTGTCCGTTGGATCAGCTTGTATACGGTGCTGTTTTGAAAATTTCTATACCGAATTCATTTTCAATCATGAACTTGATAGATTCTGAAGAAAATGACTTTTCGTTATCCATGACTAATGTTTCAGGGAAAAATGCGAAAATAATGTCTCTTAATGGTTGTCGTATATCTTCTGCAGCTCTTGATTTAATGGATTTCGCCATAGCGTACTTAGAGAACTTATCAATAGCTGTAAGTATCAATTCTTTTCCGATCATCAAAATGTCTAGATGTACTAGTTGACCAGGATATTTCGGTATGGGGATTGGTTGAATTTGAGGCTTCATTGGGTGCCTATCATATTTATTTTCCTTGCAAATTAGGCACCTTTTTATTATACTCTTTATCTTTTTTGCCATGAAGGAAAGTAGTATCTTTCCAGAATTTGAGTTCTATTCTCCTTACAATTCCTATGAGCTCTATTATGAATGTTCACTATGATGCTTTCTTGCTCTTCCTCACTAGTTATATCATCCACCTGAACTTGGGTGAATCTTATTTTATATTTGTCAAAATGTAATGGGTAGAGCTTCTGTATTTTTCCCATAATATGCTCTTCGGTTTTAATGCAATTAATAACCGACGGATTTAGATATCTCTTCAAAATCGATATCAATTTCTGTTCACTATATTCTTGTTCCGTAATAACATGCCGGTGGTATGTGGGGAAAACTATTTTAAAATGGTATGATGACATTAAGTCTCTGTTTAAGAATATTTGGTTTTTAAAGGCATTTATTGGTGACTCCACACTATATATTAGATTATGCGATGAACTTTCATCCGAATGCGTGGCTACCGATAATGTATATAGCTCTGGTTTCGCTATCCTAGATAAAGCATCACCTACTACATTTATCTTCCCTGGTTTGTAGAACATTTCATAATTATACTCTTCGAGTATTGCCTTCCACCTCTTCATCTTACTATTATTGTTTTTGTTGCTTAATGCATAGGTCAACGGTTGGTGGTCCGTGAATATTTTAACCTTGGCTGACCCATATAAGTAGTTTCTTAACGCGTTCAAGGCCCATACTATGGCCAACATTTCCTTCTCGTTAGCGGCATGTTCCTCCGCTCTACTTAACGTTCTGGAAATAAAGGAGATGTGTCTATTATCTTGTGACAAAACCGCACCAATAGCAAAGTTCGAGGCATCTGTTACCAGCTCGAAATCTTTACTGAAATCCGGATAAGCGAATACAACATCCTCGGAAGTAAGCGAGTTTTTAATTTTGATAAAGGACTTTTTCGCTTCCTCGTCTAAATGTATCTCCAGTTTTGCAGATTTATTTTTGGACGTACGTCCTCCTTCCCCTCTTAGAAGGGATGTCAGGGGTTTTGCAAGCTTAGAGTAATCTTTAATAAATCGTCGATAGTAACCTGACATGCCTAGAAAACTACGTATGTAGTTCTTTAAGATTTTGTGGCTCTGGAAAAGTTTCTATAGCTTTAACTTTTGCTGAACTAGTTTTTATACCATGAGGTGTAATGGTGTACCCTAAAAACTCAACTTCTTTTTTGAAAAAGTTGCATTTGTCTAGTTGCACCTTCATATTGGATTCTTCTAATGCTTCAAAGATGTGGCTTAAATGCTCGAAATGCTCCTTTTCCGTTTTACTAAAGATGATGATATCGTCTATGTAGACATAGCAACATCTTCCTATATATTCTCGTAGGATATCATCAAGTGCGCGTTGAAAAATTGATGGCGCATTCTTTAGCCCGAAAGGTAAACGCGTAAACTCGTATTTACCGTTGTTTATACTAAATGCAGTTTTTTCGGTATCTGATTTTTTTAATGGGATCTGATGGAACCCACTTTTCAAATCGAGCACAGAAAAAAAATTGCTGCTGCCTAGCTGAGAGATAACCTCTGAAATCTCCGGGATTGGGTATTTATCAGGTATTGTTATTGTATTCAACTTCCTGTAATCTATGACCATCCTGTATTGCTTGTTACCAGCTGAGTCCGGCTTTTTCGGAACTATCCATACAGGAGAATTAAATGGTGATCGAGATGGTTTATTATACCATCTTCCAGAAGTTTTTCTACTTGATTCTCCACTTCGGCTTTAAGCGAAGCGGGGTAAGGGTAAAACTTAGTGTACACAGGAGAGTTTGTTGTGGTTCTAATCTCACCCACTACTTTAGTTGTATACGTAAGCTTTTCGTTAGGTTCGGCAAAAAGCTTAGAGTACGTATTTACTATTTTTTCATTCCTTCCTTTTGCTCAGTTGACAAATTTTCTTCATCAATTTTTATTGCATTTACGCACTGTGTTGGTAGCTGCTTTAGACTTACTTTGAAGCCATTTTTTAGTGTCATAATATTTTCGCTGGTAAAAATAACTGCTCCTATTTCCCTAAGCGTATCGTTCCCTAAGATGCCGTCAAATGTTTCTAAAGAGGGCATTAGGTAAAATTTTATATTATCCTCCAATTCGAAGAGTTTGACGAATGTGTGCTCACTTATTTTTATATCCCCTACAATTGATCTTGCAAAAAATGGGCTTTTATTTGGTATACGTTTTTTTTTTTGCTAATTCGGGTTTAACATAATTTTTACCTAAACCCGTGTCTACTAAAAATTTTAAAATACTTCCGCTCTCCGTTTTAACCTCGAAATATGGCAACGAAGAGCTAATCATGCTAAAAAATGTATGTCGGTTGGTTCACCGAACTGCTTATCTTCATCCCTACCTTGTTTGTTCCTTGTTGAGGATGTATTGTTGTGAAACGTCCTTTGGTTTTTGTTCTGTTGTTGGTATCCGAATTGTTGTGTTCTTTTCCCAAAGTGCTGATCTTGATTCGGCCTATTCATGTAGTTTATTCTACGAGAGTGTATACTTGGGTCCACGTCCATTGGCTCTGGCCGTGGTTGTGGCTTGGGTGGCCGAGGTGGCATTGCATTATTCTGATGCCATTGGTTGGTAAATTGTTGTCTTGGTTGGTTTACTCGCGGAATATGTGCTATTTCGGGATAAAAAGGACGTCTTGATTGTGCTGCGTTTCCTTTATGCGCAGATTGATATCTTCTTGAAATATGCGCATGCGATGAACGCAAGTTTTGGTTCTCTAGTTTGAGACAGAGATGTAAGGCTTGAGGAAGATCTGCCGGTTCCTTTATACCTAAAAGTTTAAGTAGGTCACCGTTTAATCCTCTAATAAACGTGTCCAATGCCTTGTTTCTATAGGATTGGGTCAGCATGTGCAAAGATTCATTACCCATGTCCATGCATCCTATCTTATTCAACATAAGTGACAAATGAGTGTACACTTGTTGATAGTATTCTTGGATTGATCTATTTCCTTGCACTATTGTGGTCATTTGATATTCTAGGGTTGATAGGTCTCTTTTGTCGGCGTAATGTGTTGTCAGGCATCTGGCTATTGATGGCCAGTCGAGTGGTGTATTGTATGACTCTAGTGCCATGTCCGCGTTACCTATTATGTTGTTTCTAATTACGCTAAGTATACCGTAATACTTAGGGGAACCTTTTAAATGCTCATAAATGTTTAATATTCTATCTACACTCTTTTTCCAGGAATTAAATTCCCCTGGATGACCTGAAAATTCTTTGAGACATTTCACTACGTCCCGTATCCTATCAAGGTCGCCTAAGTTTGCCCTATGCCTATCTTCTATTACTTGATCCGCTACATTACAAAGATTAGCGTCAGGGTTTAGGGTTGCTTTCACAACCTGTGGTCCTTCGCGTGTCACAACATCTAGCGCTATGTTCGATATAAGGGACCTTAAGTCGTCTAAACTTAATTGCGCGTTAGGAGTACCTCGAGGAATGTTTTGGGTTTCTGAGTTAAGGACAGGAGGCCTTACCAGGTTATTTGGATTTGCCATATTTAACTAATTTTGTTTTAATCACTTTAGCGTTAAAAATTATAAAAAAATTTTGTTAAGAGATTTTTTTGTTTCTTTTATTTGCTTAAGATAAAATCTTATTTTAAATTTAAAATCTACCTTAATTATCTGCTGGACTTCTTTGCTTTTGTTGCTGTTGCAATGTTGTAGTATTCTTTTCCTGTTGTTGCTGTTGCAATGTGGTGGTATTCTTTTCCTTATCTGCTGGACTTCTTTGCTTTTGTTGCTGTTGCAATGTTGTAGTATTATTTTCCCTTTTTTTTCTTTACAGTTTTTACTCTTTAATTCTTTTCGAAAAAAAAAAAATTTTTCTCTTCAGAGTTTTAACTTCACAGTTTTTATTCTTTAATTTTTTCGGAAAAATTTTTTCTTCAGAGCTTTAACTTCACAGCTTTTATTCTTTAATTTTTTCGGAAGAATTTTTTCTTCAGGGTTTTAACTTCACAGTTTTTGTTCTTTATTTTTTTCGGAAGAATTTTTTCTTCAGAGTTTTAACTTCACAGTTTTTATTCTTTAATTTTTTCGGAAAAATTTTTTCTTCAGAGTTTTGACTTCACAGTTTTTATTCTTTAATTTTTTCGGAAGAATTTTTTCTTTAGAGTTTTAACTTCACAGTTTTTATTCTTTAATTTTTTCGGAAAAATTTTTTCTTCAGAACTTTTAAAGTTTTTTTTCCACAGTTTTCACACCTTTTATCGCCTTTTAGGTTTCCTTTTAGTTTTTTTTTCTCAAACTTTTATCCTTTACGGCTTTTATGTTTTATCAAAAAAAATTTTTTACACACACGATTTTTTTATCCTTTACGGTTTTTATGTTTTATCAAAAATGTGAAATAATTAGTTAAGCTCAAAGTCAGTTTTTTTTTTGTTTTTTTTATTTATTTAAAAAATGTTTCCAATATTTCGAAATCCACTGGATCTCATCTTCAGGGTATGTACTACAATTATAGTTAACAAAATAAAAACATAATTTTACAATTAAATTAATACATATTGTCCCACTGTGTCATAAAACATATAAACAGAAATAAGCGCACAAAAATAAAAACTTACAAGAGGAACAATAATAAAAAACACGTCACAAACGGTTTTACATTTAAAATTGCACTAATTCCTTATTCTATTTTTGTTTATTATATGTCTATATTGTTTTGCTGAGCTCGTCTCTAAATCGCTCTTAAAGTTCATTCGGTACTCTTTGCTTGTGTTTATTATATTTAACATTTCTAGTGTATAGTGTCTATGGTATTTTTCCTCTCTTTGCAATATCTCCACATTGTCGAAGTTTGGTGTGTGCCCTTTTTCCGCACAATGGGCTAGAAGTGCGGTTTTTTGTGTTGAAGTTTTATTTTTATTTTTCATGTCAGATTTATGTCCTGCTAATCTTGTCTTTAGTTTGTTTTTTGTTGTACCAACATATACTTTTTTACATACATTGGTTTCGTCACCATTACAATTTATTTTGTAAATCAAATTAGATTTTTCCATTTTGTCCAGCTTACTTTTGGTGTTTGAAAAAAGTTGTCGTAAAGTGTTTTCCGATCTAGGTGCTATTTTATAATTGTCCTTATCATAAATGTCAGATTTTTCAATCCTCTCGGATATTCCTGGCACATATGTCATTGATTTATACCATTTTTGGTTTCCATCTATTACTTTGGTTTGTTTGTTTTCTACTTGTAAGAGTCTTTTTATAATATTGTCTGGGAATGCATTTTTCTTCAATATTTCTTTTATTTTCTTTATATTATCCTGGTGAAAAAGTTCATCACTTATAGTTAAAACTCTTTTTATGAAGTTGTTGGCGGTGTTCACAATAATGTTTTTTGGCTGGAACGAATAAAAGTTTATTATTCTACCTGACGATGTAGGTTTTTGATACCAGTCTATTTTCAGTTTATTACCCGATCTAATTACCAGGGTATCAAGGTATGGTAATTGTCCATTTATTTCTTGTTCCAAAGTGAATTTTATTTGTGTATGGAAACAGTTCAACCCCTCTAGCATCTCATTTATGGCGTTGGTTTTTACAATACCAAAAAGGTCATCCACATATTTAGTTAAAATTTTCGGTTTACAGTCCAATCTTTGAATGCAAGTCTCCAAAAGTTTCTCCATCACGATATCGGCCACGATAGGGGACGCTGGTGATCCCATAGGCAACCCTTTCCTTTGTGTATAGATTTTGTCTTTATATTTAAAATAACGATTTTCCTTAATACAAAATTGTAATATTTTAAAGAATAAATCTTTGGGTATCGTTGTTAATTTCTCGATCTCCTCCCACTTATTTTTGATCACGTCAATTGCAAAATCAACCGGTATGCTCGGAAAAAGCGATATTACGTCAAAAGAAACTAATTTTTCGTCATCTTCTATTGCACAGTTATTTACCTTATTTCTAAATTGCACCGCATCCCTTACATTTAACTCTGAATCAACTGTTAGTTTCCTCAAGATATTCATTAAAAACTTACATAATTCACTAGATGGTGAGTTTACTGATGCACAGATTGGTCTAAGTGGGAATCCTTCCTTATGGATCTTGGGTAATCCATAAATTCTTGGTGCAAAAGCCGCGTCATGTTTAAGTCAACAAAAAATGAACCAGTTAAAAATATGTTTCTGGAATGCAAACGGGTTATCCCAACATAAACACGAAGTTACAAACTTTCTTCATAGGCATGAAATCGACGTACTTCTTGTCTCTGAAACACACTTTATTCATAAAAACTGCTTTAGGGTAAATGGATACCTTACGTATGACACAAAACATCCCAGCGGACGAGCTTGTGGTGGCACAGCCATAATTGTGCACAAACACATCAGACACTTACCATTGCCAGAGTTCGAAGAAGATTGTATCCAGGCCACATCTATAAATCTTACTGATTTCAAACTAACGTTAACATCCGTTTATTGTCCCCCGAGGCACAAAATTGTATACGATAAATTTCTCAACTTCTTCTCCACATTGGGTCAGAAATTCATTGCTGCTGGCGACTACAACGCTAAACACACATATTGGGGCTCCAGACTTATTAGTCCTAGAGGTAATCAGCTATACAATACCGTAACTGCAAATAATTTTGATGTGGTATCGAGTGGTGAGCCTACCTATTGGCCAACCGACTTCAATAAGCTACCAGACCTTATTGACTTTGCTGTAATCAAAAACATCAAGCGCGATCAGGTACTAGTTAGTTCCTCCTATGATCTTTCGTCTGATCATTCACCTTCAATCCTCATTTTAAAAGGTAACTCCGACGCCGCAGCTGCAAACTTTTTTTCGTATCCAAACAGAAACACAAATTGGTTAAAGTATAAAATGTATGTGAGCTCTCACCTATCACAGTGCATTCCCCTAAAAAATTCATCTGACATCCAAATAGCTGTCGACCGATTTACAGAAGTCTTGGATACTGCAGCAAGAAATGCAACCCCAATCAAGCGGACAATTAAACGTGCTCCTTACAATACATCGGCGGATATTGAGACCCTTATCAGAGAAAAAAGGAAGTTAAGAAGACAATGGCAAAACAGTCGTTCCCCAACCACTAAGGCCCAACTTCAATTATGCCTGACAACTCTTCGCAACAAATTGAGACAGAACCACGAGTCTGCAATAGAAGGCTATCTAAACAGCCTAGATGCCACAAAAAACTCTAATTATAGCTTATGGAAGGCTGTACGGCATATGAAATGCCCTATAACGCAAGAATCTCCATTAAGACTGGAAAACCGCACTTGGGCCAAAAACACAGATGAAAAATTAAACGCTTTCGCTGGTCACCTTGAGAAAGTTTTCACGCCACATGATACACATACTTGTTCCAGTCGTCCAATCATTCCTAATAAGGTAAACCATCCATTAAAATTTAACATAACTCAAGTAAAATCTGCAATAGAAAAAGTGAATATAAGAAAATCTCCTGGACCTGACCGCATCACAGGGTCAATGATAAGAAACTTACCATCGACTGCTTCCAGAATCTTGCTGCTCATTTTTAACGCTATATTAAGAGTCGGATACTTCCCATCCTCATGGAAGAGGTCTATAATTGTTATGATTCCCAAGCCAGGAAAAGATGCTAGCCAGGTTGCGTCGTACAGACCGATAAGCTTATTATCAATTCTATCGAAGCTTTTCGAAAAAATATTCATTTTAAGTATAACTCCTCATCTAAATGAACACGACATCATCCCGGATCATCAGTTCGGATTCAGAGCGAAACATGGTACAATAGAACAAGTGCATAGAATTGTCACCCTTATTAGATCGGCGTTTGAGAAAAAGCAATACTGCTCAGCCCTGTTTATAGACATTTCCCAAGCATTTGACAAAGTTTGGCATGATGGGCTACTCATCAAAATAACACGAATGCTTCCTCAAAACACTCACAAGCTTCTGGAGAGCTATCTAACAGGCAGAACATTCATAGTAAGGTCGCAAGATAAATACTCCCCCCTCAAGAAAATTACTGCTGGTGTCCCCCAAGGCAGCATATTAGGACCGCTTCTATATATAATATACACAGCGGATATGCCAACAAACCAGAGCACGCATACCTCTACATTTGCAGACGACACAGCATTTATTAGTGTTAACCATGACCCAAAAGTCGCATCGCAAAATCTGCAGTCCCACATCAATGAACTAGAGGCATGGCTAGAAAAATGGAGAATAAAGGTTAACCCGGCTAAATGTGCTCACTTAACTTTCACGCTCAGAAGACAAACGTGCCCAGCAGTAAAAATAAATAACATCACTGTTCCGGTAGAAAACCATGTTAAGTACTTGGGAATTCATATAGATAGACGCTTGACCTGGTCTCGTCATATTGAAGCGAAAATAACGGCTATGAAACTTAAAGCAGCTCAACTACATTGGCTTCTCGGTGGAAACTCAAACTTGTCTTTAGACAACAAAATTCTTTTATACAAGTCCATCATAAAACCAATGTGGACATATGGCATCCAATTATGGGGTACTGCATGCGCATCTAACATCCAAAAGCTTCAAAGAAGACAGTCTAGAATATTACGACAAATTGTCTGCGCCCCATGGTATATACGTAATGATATTATCCACAGAGATCTCAACGTCCCCACTATCCAGGAGGAAATTAAAAAATATTCAATAAGCTACATCGATAAACTAATGGCCCACCCTAACTACCTCGCTCGGGGTCTGCTTCAGTTCGAAGGTCACCAGAGGCTAAAAAGAATCGATACTTTGAGACTAACTAGAAGACAGTTTTAAAATTTGAATACAGCAGTTAGTGGTTACACTGGTAACAACTAATAAGCAACAAGTAGAATTAAGATTTGAATACATATTGTAAATTTCGATAAGAAAGATTCAATAATAAAAATAAAAATTTAAAAAAAAAAAAAAAAAAAAAAAAAAAAAAAATGTTTAAGTCTTCGTTTTTCTATCACAGATATTATATTTAGATTATAAAGTTTATCCACCAATTCATTATTTTTCCTTTGTAAAGATGATGTGGGATCTTTATTAATTCTTCTATAGGTCGTCATATCGCTTAAAATATCATTCATTCTCGATTCATAATCTTGTTTATCCATTGCGACGGTAACGTTTCCTTTGTCGGCATTAAGAATTAGTAAATTTTTATTTTTGTTCAAAAAAGTGTTTGCCTGTCCCATTGTGTTAAGTACAAATCTTTCCCTCCTATTCAAGTGTTGTTTGTTCATGTGATTCTCCAACATTGAAGTAAATTTTGTTCTAGCCGTTTCTTGACCCTCTTTGTCTTGTAATGTTTGAATACAATCTTCCCCGTCGGCAATCATTTTAAATAAAGGAAATTGTTTTTTATCAGTAGGGGCAGTATGTTTTTGTCCTAACGAAAGGAGCCACTTAATATCGTCAGGTATTTCAGTGTTGGATTTGTTTACAAACCATTTTTCATTTTCTATTATATTAAGTTCTCTTCTTTGTATTTCTCTTAATGTTTCAAATTTTGTTTTATGCCTATTTTTAATAGTTTTATTTCTTTTAAGTGAAAGTAATTTTTCGCTATTCCAGAATTGTTCTTGTTCTTCAGTCGTCAGTTTTTTGTTTATGTTCGCTTCTAATTCTTTTATTGTTGTGTTGTTACATTTTTCGATTTCATGTTTTTGTTTAATCAGAAGGTTTAATAGTTTTCGGTGGAAGTTTTCTAAAATTGTATTTAAGCTACTATATATTTTGGGGGGAACCATTTCATTGGTTTTAAATATGTATTGTACATTTTTGGTGGAATTATATAAAAAGTTTGGTATAATACCTGTATTTCTGCACTTAATCAAAATGATTTTGTGTTCATTTGACGTTGTTTGATGGATTTATGTTTGTTTATATATCCTTTAATGTAATGATGTTTTTGTTTTATAGTGTTGTAAACCATTATCGTTTGTATTAACGGCGGTCTCTACGTAATAAATATTCAATATGTGATTTGTTCGACCTTTTGTTGTAATTTTAATGTGAAATAATTAGTTAAGCTCAAGGTCAGTTTTTTTTATTTTTTTTATTTATTTAAAAAATGTTTCCAATACAAAACAAAAATAAAAACTTACAAGAGGAACTGATAAAAAACAATTTCCTTTATTTAAAATGATTGCCGACGGGGAAGATTGTATTCAAACATTACAAGACAAAGAGGGTCAAGAAACGGCTAGAACCAAATTTACTTCAATGTTGGAGAATCACATGAACAAACAACACTTGAATAGGAGGGAAAGATTTGTACTTAACACAATGGGACAGGCAAAAACTTTTTTGAACAAAAATAAAAATGTACTAATTCTTAATGCCGACAAAGGAAACGTTACCGTCGCAATGGATAAACAAGATTATGAATCGAGAATGAATGATATTTTAAGCGATATGACGACCTATAGAAGAATTAATAAAGATCCCACATCATCTTTACAAAGGAAAAATAATGAATTGGTGGATAAACTTTATAATCTAAATATAATATCTGTGATAGAAAAACGAAGACTTAAACATGACGCGGCTTTTGCACCAAGAATTTATGGATTACCCAAGATCCATAAGGAAGGATTCCCACTTAGACCAATCTGTGCATCAGTAAACTCACCATCTAGTGAATTATGTAAGTTTTTAATGAATATCTTGAGGAAACTAACAGTTGATTCAGAGTTAAATGTAAGGGATGCGGTGCAATTTAGGAGTAAGGTAAATAACTGTGCAATAGAAGATGACGAAAAATTAGTTTCTTTTGACGTAATATCGCTTTTTCCGAGCATACCGGTTGATTTTGCAATTGACGTGATCAAAAATAAGTGGGAGGAGATCGAGAAATTAACAACGATACCCAAAGATTTATTCTTTAAAATATTACAATTTTGTATTAAGGAAAATCGTTATTTTAAATATAAAGACAAAATCTATACACAAAGGAAAGGGTTGCCTATGGGATCACCAGCGTCCCCTATCGTGGCCGATATCGTGATGGAGAAACTTTTGGAGACTTGCATTCAAAGATTGGACTGTAAACCGAAAATTTTAACTAAATATGTGGATGACCTTTTTGGTATTGTAAAAACCAACACCATAAATGAGATGCTAGAGGGGTTGAACTGTTTCCATACACAAATAAAATTCACTTTGGAACAAGAAATAAATGGACAATTACCATACCTTGATACCCTGGTAATTAGATCGGGTAATAAACTGAAAATAGACTGGTATCAAAAACCTACATCGTCAGGTAGAATAATAAACTTTTATTCGTTCCAGCCAAAAAACATTATTGTGAACACCGCCAACAACTTCATAAAAAGAGTTTTAACTATAAGTGATGAACTTTTTCACCAGGATAATATAAAGAAAATAAAAGAAATATTGAAGAAAAATGCATTCCCAGACAATATTATAAAAAGACTCTTACAAGTAGAAAACAAACAAACCAAAGTAATAGATGGAAACCAAAAATGGTATAAATCAATGACATATGTGCCAGGAATATCCGAGAGGATTGAAAAATCTGACATTTATGATAAGGACAATTATAAAATAGCACCTAGATCGGAAAACACTTTACGACAACTTTTTTCAAACACCAAAAGTAAGCTGGACAAAATGGAAAAATCTAATTTGATTTACAAAATAAATTGTAATGGTGACGAAACCAATGTATGTAAAAAAGTATATGTTGGTACAACAAAAAACAAACTAAAGACAAGATTAGCAGGACATAAATCTGACATGAAAAATAAAAATAAAACTTCAACACAAAAAACCGCACTTCTAGCCCATTGTGCGGAAAAAGGGCACACACCAAACTTCGACAATGTGGAGATATTGCAAAGAGAGGAAAAATACCATAGACACTATACACTAGAAATGTTAAATATAATAAACACAAGCAAAGAGTACCGAATGAACTTTAAGAGCGATTTAGAGACGAGCTCAGCAAAACAATATAGACATATAATAAACAAAAATAGAATAAGGAATTAGTGCAATTTTAAATGTAAAACCGTTTGTGACGTGTTTTTTATTATTGTTCCTCTTGTAAGTTTTTATTTTTGTGCGCTTATTTCTGTTTATATGTTTTATGACACAGTGGGACAATATGTATTAATTTAATGTTAAAATTATGTTTTTATTTTGTTAACTATAATTGTATTACATACCCTGAAGATGAGATCCAGTGGATTTCGAAATATTGGAAACATTTTTTAAATAAATAAAAAAAAAATAAAAAAAACTGACCTTGAGCTTAACTAATTATTTCACATTAAAATTACAACAAAAGGTCGAACAAATCACATATTGAATTTTTATCAAAAATTTTTTTACACGCACGATTTTTTTATCCTTTACGGTTTTTATGTTTTATCAAAAATTTTTTACACGCACGATTTTTTTATCCTTTACGGTTTTTATGTTTTATAATTTTTTTTTCCTTTACGGTACTGGTGAAGGCTGGCACGTAATGCCCTCCTTTTCGCTTACTACATGGGTATCTAAACACCAGATTTTTTTTGTTTTAATGCTCGGGCGCCAGTTAAGGTTTTTTAAGTTAAACCTTTTAAAAAAAAACAAATTTTTCTTTTATTTCACTTGGTCATTACGACCACACTTTATTAAATCATAAAAAGAACTAACTTAAACTTTTACAATGTTTTTACTTATATTAAAACTAAATGTTCTAAATAACAAGTGGCGTAATTCATTCCTATTAATTTAGCTTGCATTGCATTATTTGTCATTTAGTGCAAACGCGCGCTCCAGTTATTGCAATCGTTTCTTATTGCAATCATTTCTTAAGAATTGGATCATGCCACCTTTGTTTATTACCAGGCCGGAAGCGTGAGTAAAGAAAAATAGGTTGTTAACTTTGGGGGAGTTAACTTACAAAAATAATAATAACATCAACAAAAATAACAACAACTTAAACTTAACGAAACAGTAATTAGTCCACTGACCAATAATCAGGAACCGTTTACATTCTACGCGTAAACAGTCATAAAGGCATAAAAATGTCAATTTAATTTAAAGACTAATACCATGTTCACACGGACAGCAATATTCGTGTTTCGCTCTCTTATTCCTGTTTCGCGCCCCAAACATGATTGAAACGACTTGTTTTCCCATACAAAATTTTGAGAGCGAAACAGGTCGTTTCATTTTGAAACAGGCTGCGAAACAGGAAAAATGTACTATCATCTCCAACTTTGATAACAGTTATCGTTAGTTTATCTGAACTAGCTCACATAAAATATCAAAACAAAGAAAAAAACAAAATACAAATTTATTTTTAATAAAATAAAGTGATAATTATAATACCTTAATATTAATAAAAGTATTAAATAATATATTCTTAAGTTTTATTTGCTTTTTATCTATTTAAAAAAAATCACACTAACAACACAAAAAAAAAATGTCAAAATGAAACAGGAATAAATCGTATGAACAGCATGTTTGGCAATCAAGTTTCAGAGAGCGAAACCAGTGGTTTCTATCGTCGTATGAACATAGCATAATAAAAAAAAATAAGTGTTTATTATATTTAAGCTAGAAGAAGCCTCCTTTGTTTACTTTTTTAATATGAAATGTTTTTTGTTTAAAAATAAAAGTAAATATGTTATTTTTTAACAAAGTTATGTTTTATTTCCTTAATAAGGTTAGATTCAATCTAAATTGTATATATTTTTTTCGTAAATATAGCAAAAAACCTCGAGTTTAATAAGTGGGTCATTATGACCCAACCCCCATGTCCTTGTAGCTAAAATCCACCCACCGGCGCCGGGTTAACAACCATGAAACAGAACAACCATTGAACAACTCTCGAATAAGTTCATGGAAAAACCATGAATCAAATAAACAAGATTGCGCATTGCGCAGGTCCGTTATTTTTGTGTGTGACGAAACAATAGACTTTGTGTGTGTTCATTTGTGTGTGTATTACATTTTTTACAACAAACACTCATATTTAGTCTATGATGACGTAGATGCGCAGTAGAAATTTTTTTTGTACGGCTTAGGGCGCAATCTTGTTTTTTTTTTTGATTCATGTATGATTTAAATGTCAGTGTTGCCAGTTGTAGAAAAATAAAAACATAAGAAAGTTAAAAAAAAAAATAGAAATAACCATGAGGGGTAAATGCAAAAAGTTGAAGAGATACATTAATATTGAAATATAAACTCAAATTTATTTTTGTTTTCAATGTAAATTTTCAATAAAATTAAATATATTAAATTTTATTTTCAAAAACTATCACTAACATTAAAAAAATTTCGGCAATATTTTTGTCTTAAACAGAAAAAAGTAGATAGCTAATAAATTCAAAATGCTTAACAATCTACAGATATTATTATAATGAGAACTAAAAAATGAGATAATTCATGGTTGAAATAAAAGTGATAAATTCTAGGCAAAAAAGTGTCATATACCTACATCATCCAGCACCAGTGATGCCAACTTTTTGAGAGCAAAAAGCACTTTAAAATTTTAATAAAGCACTAAAAAGCACTATTTCGAACAAAAAAAAGCGTACAAAAGCACTAAGCCATTTTTAAAAATTTAATTAAACACAAAACAAGTTGCATATGGCGTTTATTGGGACCATTTTTTTTAAGATTAAATAATAAATATATTTACATTTGTATAAAAACATTTTTAATTGTATTATTATTATCTTCAATAAAAATAATATTATCCAAAACATCAGCTATGTTTGAATTGGCCATAATACCGTTTTAAAGTATTACAGTGCGAGCTCGATTTTTGTAACTCGAAAAATTTTGCCTGTTGCAGTTACAGAAAATTTGCAATGACTGACCATTGTTTATAAAACTTAATGACAGCCTATATTTTAATAAAAAAACTTTATATTTTATCGTTTAAATAAATCTAAATTACAATCGTGCAAAGATTAATAAAACAATTGGCGTATGATATGATCCAATTATTTTAACCTATGCACGCTTCTGAATAATAATAAGGTGTAAAATAGAAAAAACATATATGTTTGCATTCTGATACTTAGTCAAACCTTTTTGCAATAGCACTAGAGGTAGAAGTGCACAACACGCGGTTATTTAGAGACGAGTGCTGTGCGTTTGAAAACTAAAGCGCTTGAAAAATGGCAGGTTACACAACGCTCGTTAAAAAAGCATTTTCTGTCAGCTGTTTTTAATTTATTTAACACTTTGCTTATACTAAGTTACGACTCTTTTTATTTTGTTTTTAAAGTCTTTGCGTTCTTTTGTACGGTTTCCTACTGCATTTTTTTAACTTTTCTACATGACTCAAAATCGTTGTTAATTTTTCCATTCACAATTCCTAATATTTTCCAAGCCATTTTCTATTTTTGACAGTGTCTACATCTTTAAAAAAAATGTTTATCGCAAACAAATACATCGTTTTTATAACGATTACTAAATATGTTGTCATCGCTAAAAAGTGAAACGTTTTGTAAAATTTCCAAATTGCTAGGAAGCCTAGCTCTAACCTCGTAAATAAAGTTTTTGGCAAAACGAATGCAACTTTCTTTTATCACTTTTTTTATCATTTGAAATCTTAAAATCTTTACAGGCTTTCTCAAAATTGTAATCCAAATAGCAAAGCTCATCTTAATCATCCTCTATACCTATAATCGTAGTTTTAAAAAATAGTAGAAAAAAATTAAAATTGTAAAAAGAACTAAATGCACTAACGAAAAATTGAAAAAGCACCAAGTTAGTGTTTTTTCTAGGTTTGGCGCTAAGGATAAAATTTTGGCATTTTGAGACATCAAAAGCACAATAAATAGTGCCAAAAGCACTAAGTTGGCATAGCTGCCAAAAATATATGTAGATTACTTAGAAGGCACTTTAAAGCACTGTGAGAAATTGGTAAAAGCACTATAAATACCCCCTTTTCAAAAACGGGTATTTAACAAAATTTCGGGTATTGCATAAGCAAAAAAGCACCAATAAATACCCGAAAGGCACTAAAATGGCAACGCTGTCCAGCACGATCAACATCCAACGTTTTCATATTATGATGTAAAAACATAATTTGTTCGACTGACGCTGTATTCCACCCAGAATGCAAATGACAAACAAAAAAAAAAAACACATTTTGCATTTTATTTATTGTTTATATTCCAAATATGTATACTATACATATATGTGCATAGGTATATCTACATATGTGTTAAAATTTAAATTACACATGGGTGGGCAACGCATGCAAATAATTACATGAATTTGCTGAAGTGGCAACATTGCTATTGAGTATTAATAAAAATAAATGAGAGAGAATGAAAACTATGAAACAAAGCCCGTTTCATTGAACAACCTCTGTGTGCAGGGATGTTAGATGTGACGATTTTACGTAATTTTGACGATTTTTTTCGATGAATTTACCAAAATGACGATTGACGATTTTTGATGTAGAGTCACTTATGTTTTGACGATTTAATCCCGTCAATAAATTTACTTTAAACTTTAATTTGGCATAAATTTTATAACACTTTATTCTGGCAAGCAGGGTTGGTAGATGTGACGATTTTTTTGAGAAAATACAGTTAAATGCCGATTGACGATTTTCTGGCATCGATAAAACACACAAGAAATATTTACAATAATATTGAAAACAGTCCAAAACTTAAAAATCAATACACAAATTTTTGGAAATTAAACAAAAAAATTCCTCCCCCATTACAAACCAGGTGGATTTCATTAGAAGCATTAGTAATTCTAATTCTTCAATTATAGAAATGCCACCGATACTGCAAAAAATATACAATATAGCCCTTATTTGCGTCTGTTCTATTTTGGCCCGCTTTTTAAAAATTGGTTAAATCCGCTTTGCGTTTTTATGATTTCGATTTGCGTCGCTACATACGAATGCATTTTTCGATGAAGTCATTATCACATGTCAAGAATTTTTCTATGTGTGTGTAAAAAGGCAAATCCCATTTAATTCTGTTAGGTAAGTTATTCTTAGTAAAATTGCGTTTTAGGAAGTAAGAAGTTACTTTTTAATAAGAAGTTGTGAAGAAAAATGAGTGCAATGAGAAGAAAATGTATTAGTTTGGAACTAATATTATACATAATAAAACGTTTCAAGTCGGGTAAAAAGACTGTTGAAGAAGTCACTATAAGCACATTTAACAATAAAAAACAATTTGCATAGAGATAGCGCTAAAAGTTACTCATTTAAAAATAGCTCGAGTTAAAAGCAAATGAGATTTTATTGATTATTTAAAATTTTTCTGAATATGGATAAATGAAATAAAACAATTTTTGTAATGCATTTATGCACATATATTTTTTTCCTCTGTTTTCTTTTTAAATAATAAATATATTCAGCTTACTTGCTGAAATAAATAGAATAAAACTTAACCATGTCACTTTCTTCATCATAAATAGAATTTCTTGCTAAAAATTTATATTTTCGAACCAATCCATGCAATAAATTGTCTTTAATTTGTAAAATTTATATGTTTGATGTTTTGTTGACGATTTCAATCAAGTTCAATTTTCGTGACGATTTTGACGAATTTTGTTAAAACTTTTGACGGTTTTTTAGGAAAAAAGTCTAACAATCCTGTCTGTGTGTTTACTGCCCGTATATACCAGAGATAATTATTGCGACATACATATATTGCAGTAATTGTCAAAATTATGTTATCTTTAATGTAGACAGCAATTTTTTGTACGTATTTATAGCTAACAATTTATGTTCAAATAATTGATAGTCCATTTTCGTTGACAATTATTGCTTACAAAAACGTTAATTTGGTTGTCAGTTGAAAAAAAGCAAAAAAAAAAAAAAAAAATAGAAGCAATTTGTGTGGGAAAGAAATTAAGTTTTTGAAATTACAGCAAACTATAATTGTAGTAAAATAATTAAATTAAAAAATTAAATAAACACTAAAATAAAATTGCAAAAATTATAATTATTTCCATTCGATCTTTATTGTTAAAATTAATATTAATTTGTTTAAGTTCGAGTTCTTTTTTACATAAAAATAATAATTTTACATTAACAAAAATAAAAAAATTAATATATTTGTATTAAAAGCTTAAACAAATTAATATAAATTTAAATAATAAAGTCGAACAAGAAAGAATTTATATTAATAATAATAATTCTTGTAAGATACCGCCATTTTTTACACTGCACCTTCTTCCTTGATTTTTTCAAACTATGAGTTAACATAAATACGTTTTCCCATGCCTTTAACATAAGCTGAGCAATAAGAAATATTGCTTTGTTAAGGTTCAGTTAGGTGAACGTTGCTGTACCGTATCTGTACTGTATTAATCAGCTGTTGGCTTTTTGTTATATGAAAAGCAATACAAAAGCTTACAGAAATGTTATGTACCGTAGTTGCAACGTACCATTCTGTATAAAATAGAATTGCATACCGTTGTTACGTGATGTATGTGAAGTTAGCTCCGTCAGTTAGCTTCGTTTTCTTGACTATCAAGTTTCCTGTACACAAGCAACTTTTGTTAACATAGTTCGTACTCAAACACTGTTAAGACAACAGAATGGATGTTTTTTGGCAAAAATAAATAATTTGAGACAAAAATAAATTTAAAAATGGTAATTCAGAATAATTAATAAAATATTTATTTTTTATTTAAACAATTTGGCCCGGAAATGAATTACAATGAGATTTCTAACAAAAAAAAGCCCTACTTTCAGAACCCGAAAATGGGTCAAAATCGAAATGGTGCTCTAATATGGACTAATAGGGTTGATAGTTTAGGTATTCTAGATTTCAGAACTATATAGTTTATATTCAGAATTTGTATAGATTTTTTATAACAGAGCATAGCTGAAAGTGAATTTATGAGATTTCTAACAAAAAAAGCCCTACTTTCAGAACCCGAAAATGGGTCAAAATCGAAATGGTGCTCTAATATGGACTAATAGGGTTGATAGTTTAGGTATTCTAGATTTCAGAACTATATAGTTTATATTCAGAATTTGTATAGATTTTTTGTAACAGAGCATAGCTGAAAGTGAATTTATGAGATTTCTAACAAAAAAAGCCCTACTTTCAGAACCCGAAAATGGGTCAAAATCGAAATGGTGCTCTAATATGGACTAATAGGGTTGATAGTTTAGGTATTCTAGATTTCAGAACTATATAGTTTATATTCAGAATTTGTATAGATTTTTTGTAATAGAGCATAGCTGAAAGTGAATTTATGAGATTTCTAACAAAAAAAAGCCCTACTTTCAGAACCCGAAAATGGGTCAAAATCGAAATGGTGCTCTAATATGGACTAATAGGGTTGATAGTTCAGGTATTCTAGATTTCAGAACTATATAGTTTATATTCAGAATTTGTATAGATTTTTTGTAATAGAGCATAGCTGAAAGTGAATTTATGAGATTTCTAACAAA
Organism: Pollenia labialis; assembly: GCA_949318255.1. Taxonomy (NCBI): domain Eukaryota; kingdom Metazoa; phylum Arthropoda; class Insecta; order Diptera; family Polleniidae; genus Pollenia; species Pollenia labialis. Next base: position 53,217,175 of record OX439140.1, read on the forward strand.
AAAAAAGCCCTACTTTCAGAACCCGAAAATGGGTCAAAATCGAAATGGTGCTCTAATATGGACTAATAGGGTTGATAGTTTAGGTATTCTAGATTTCAGAGCTATATAGTTTATATTCAGAATTTGTATAGATTTTTTGTAACAGAGCATAGCTGAAAGTGAATTTATGAGATTTCTAACAAAAAAAAGCCCTACTTTCAGAACCCGAAAATGGGTCAAAATCGAAATGGTGCTCTAATATGGACTAATAGGGTTGATAGTTTAGGTATTCTAGATTTCAGAACTATTAAGCTTATATTCAGAATTTGTATAGATTTTTTGTAACAGAGCATAGCTGAAAGTAGGGCTTTTTGTTGTTAGAAATCTCATAAATTCACTTTCAGCTATGCTCTGTTACAAAAAATCTATACAAATTCTGAATATAAACTATATAGTTCTGAAATCTAGAATACCTAAACTATCAACCCTATTAGTCCATATTAGAGCACCATTTCGATTTTGACCCATTTTCGGGTTCTGAAAGTAGGGCTTTTTTTGTTAGAAATCTCATAAATTCACTTTCACCTATGCTCTGTTACAAAAAATCTATACAAATTCTGAATATAAACTATATAGTTCTGAAATCTAGAATACCTAAACTATCAACCCTATTAGTCCATATTAGAGCACCATTTCGATTTTGACCCATTTTCGGGTTCTGAAAGTAGGGCTTTTTTTTGTTAGAAATCTCATAAATTCACTTTCAGCTATGCTCTATTACAAAAAATCTATACAAATTCTGAATATAAACTATATATGTAGTTCTGAAATCTAGAATACCTAAACTATCAACACTATTAGTCCATATTAGAGCACCATTTCGATTTTGACCCATTTTCGGGTTCTGAAAGTAGGGCTTTTTTTTGTTAGAAATCTCATAAATTGACTTTCAGCTATGCTCTGTTACAAAAAATCTATACAAATTCTGAATATAAACTATATAGTTCTGAAGTCTAGAATACCTAAACTATCAACCCTATTAGTCCATATTAGAGCACCATTTCGATTTTGACCCATTTTCGGGTTCTGAAAGTAGGGCTTTTTTTTGTTAGAAATCTCATAAATTCACTTTCAGCTATGCTCTATTACAAAAAATTTATACAAATTCTGAATATAAACTATATAGTTCTGAAATCTTTTTTTTTTTTTTTTTTTTTTTTTTTTTTTTTTTTTTTTTGTACAGCCATCAATAACGTAGGAGTAAGCACACTTTTTTACTCTGGAAAATTGCATATGTTTGCATTTATTTAAATTTAGTACCATCAGGTTAAGTTTACACCATTTGTCAAAATTATCCAGGTCATTTTGTAGATGTTGTTGATCACTAGGAAGTTTTATAGTCAAAAATAATTTTACGTCGTCTGCATACATCAATACATTACAATGTTGAATTGCTTCAGGCAAATCATTAATAAAAAGAAGGAACAAGATTGGACCAATGTGGCTACCCTGAGGAACCCCAGATTTTACATTGATTTTTCCCGAAACTGCAGTATTAAATTTTACAGATTGAGTTCTACATGACAGATATGATTTGATCCAGCTCAGGAAGTTACTATTGAAGCCCATTAAGTCCAATTTTTTCAACAATAGTGTATGATTAACTTTGTCGAAGGCCTTACTGAAATCAGTGTAAATAACATCAGTGTGGTGTCCGTTGACAAAATCTCTATTAACTAATGTTGTTAAATGGAGAATGTTAGTCATAGTAGAGGATCCTTTCCGAAAGCCATGTTGACGTGGTGACAATAAGTCAGAAACTTGATGAGTGAGGCAATCCATTAAACATTTTTCAAAAAGTTTTGGAATATCACTTAGGTTTGCTATACCTCTGTAATTGCATATATCGGATTTATTTCCTGATTTAAACAATGGAAGAATATATGAATCTTTCCAAACTTTCGGAAAGTAACCACAATTTAAAGAAGCGTTAAAGATGATAGATAAAGGTGTCGCCAAAGCAGTTGCGCAATGTTTTAAAACACAACTTGGTATGCCATCTGGTCCACTAAAAGATGATGACTTAGCGTTTTTTAAACAGTTTAGAATGTGAGAGGTAGTGATAGCAAAAGAAGATATATTTTGGTTAAAAATTATATTGTAAGGGTAAACATTACTAGCATCATACAGAGCTTCGGAATATGTAGACGCAAAGAAGTCGGCAAACATATTGCTGATTTTTAATTCATCACTAGACTCGGAACTTAGGTATTTCATGACATTTGGAAATCCTGTGGATTTCCTTTTGGTATTAACAAATTTAAAGAATGATTTGGGATCTTGAACTATGTTTCGCTTAACATTACGGAGATAAATCTTATACAGTTCTGTGTTAAGCAAATTATATTCTGCACGCGCAACTGCATATTTTTCATAGTAAAAAATAGCTCTTGTTGTTTTATATTTTTTAAAGTATTTGTTTTTCAAATTGTTAAGAGACGAAAGTTGTTTAGTATTCCAGGGTGGGCCAGATTTGTTACGTGGTAATTTCTTAGGAATGCATTCCTCCATATGACTAAGCATTGTTTTATAAAATGTATTGGTCAAATCGTCAACAGAATACGACGAGCTATTTGGAGTAGTCAGCAATTGAAGCCAGTTAGTGTTAAATAGACGATTGTTTAGTTCCATGTAATTTGCTCGATTAAAACAGAAAACTTTTCCGTTTAAAGTTGAATTTTTTTTTACTGGGTTATTAGTAACTAAATTGTAGCTTATTTCTATTGTAGGATGATAAAGATCCTCAGGTAAAGAAACAGGGGCTATACGGTTTACAATACATTCATTTGGCTCGTTCACAAATATTAAATCCAGCAGTTTCCCATACATGTTGCAAATACCATTTATTTGATGCAGATATAAATCGGATATATTTCTAAAAACTTCATCTCCAATATCATTACTTTGCGTGGGCAAGTAATAATTATGTTCAGCTGAAAATTCCCATGAGATACTAGGCAAATTAAAATCACCAAACACAAAAATTAAATCGACGGGACTGAGTTTTAAAGTTACGTTTTTAATTGCTTCTATATGTTGTTTGTAGATAATTGGATCAGAATGAGGTGGGATGTAGGAACAAGTTATAAATATTTTAATGTTATTTATCTTTAAAGACACTGCAACGAACTCGATATTAAAAGGTATGTCTAATTTTAATTCTTCCATTGGAAAAATGTTTGAGACAGCAATTAACACTCCACCACCAGTCGTAGTTGTAATTCTATCTCGACGAAAAATATTAAAATTTTTGCAAAGTATTTCCGAGTTCAAAAAACTGTTGTTCAACCAAGTTTCGGTGAATACAACAATATGATGATTTAAATTAAAGCTTTGCAAATATAAGTTTGGAAGTTTGGATTTAAGACCACGAACATTCTGGTAAACAATAAAAAGTTGATAATCTGATAAATTATTTAGTTTTTTGAGAATCTTGACACACGAGAAGGAAGATGAGCAGTATTGCGATTATTATTATTATATTCATATTCGCGGACTAAGACATGAAGAGGCCAGAATGACGGATCAACAACTTGACTAAAAATGTCAAAAGGGACAGATATCTTAAAAGATGTTATGCTTCTCTGTTGCGAGTATGTAAATTTATGGACGGTTATACCATAGCTCATGTTTATTTTAGATTTAATATAATAATCAATTTCCTCTGCTGTTGTATCAGATGCAAGACGTGATATAAATATATGTTTGCTTGGAGGAATCACTCGTAGACCTCTATGCGTGTTAGATATATTCCCGTCATTTTCTTTGTTTTGATTTACTGTAGCGGGATGGATTTTTTGTTGCTCTTTTTTATTGTAATTTTGAACGACGGGCAAAGTTTCTCCGGTAATGATTTGAGATGATGAACAAGGAAAATCAGGGGGCTTCACAACAACAGGACCTGGTTTAGGACTCACCGTACCAGATTTTGAGAGCAATGAAGCAGCACAGTTGACAGGAGCGACAGAATGCATTTCATTAGTTTCTTTATTTATTCTCGAAGATTTCCGACGTTTGGGTGAAGATTGAGGAGGAGATTTTAAGTTGTCAAGCGACTTAAAATCTTCAAAAAGTTTACCATACGTGGAAATACGTTCAGCCAGCTTTCCGGCTTCATTTTGAATTTCCTTGAAATGTGTTATAGTTCCCTGAAAAAAACGATAGAAACTCACACCAATTTTCCTGCAGGCAGTACAGCACCAGTGAAGACCATTATCCTTGCTGAGAGATTCAGCTACTAACGTAGACAAGCCACTACATTTAAAGTGGCAGAGACCATGGCAGAGCCAACAGGATATCATCCTTTCATCATCATTTTTTATAGAACAATTTTTCAGTATACACGACATTTCTTATAGGAATAACGATTATCCGAATCAGAAATTAAGAATAAATAAAATATAAAAACAAAAATTTTTGGCAACACAGTTATTTAAAGTATGAGAGCAAGAGAGTTTTATTTTTAACGTTACCGTGATTAAGTATATATGTTTGTAAGATTGTTGCACTGAATATTTAAAGTGAGTAAAAGTCGAATTTAAATGTTGTATGAATTTTTAGTATTTTGTTGGTGTTGTTGTAAATTTAAGAGTTGAGATTTAAAGTTTTAAAGTAATGTTATGTTATTTATTATTTATCTCTTTAGTCGGTGTTTTTGTTTACATTTGTGGTGTTGTAAATGAAAGATGTAAGAAGTAAAGCAGATGAGCAATTACAATCCACAAAAGTTCAGAAAACTGGTTTTGTATTTGTTGGTTTGTTTATTAAAAGCACTAGTCTTAAATTGTTGTTATTTTGTTTTGTTTAGGTTTTTTTGGTTTCACAATTTATGTTTTAATTTAAAACTCAAGAAACTTTTATTTATATATTTATTTGATCATTTAATTGTTTTTCTTTTTTAAATATAGTTTTTATAAAATAAATAATTCCGAATATCCAGAAGTATAACAACTTTTAGTTTAAACAGTATATATTTTTAAATTTGAAAATAATTCAGAGCGTATTTAAAAACACAACCGACTCTCTCTTTGTTGCAGAGTTGCGCAACAGTCCATATTAGAGCACCGTTTCGATTTTGACTCATTTTCGGGTTCTGAAAGTAGGGCTTTTTTTGTTAGAAATCTCATAAATTCACTTTCAGCTATGCTCTGTTACAAAAAATCTATACAAATTCTGAATATAAACTATATAGTTCTGAAATCTAGAATACCTAAACTATCAACCCTATTAGTCAATATTAGAGCACCATTTCGATTTTAACCCATTTTCGGGTTCTGAAAGTAGGGTTTTTTTTTGTTAGAAATCTCATAAATTCACTTTCAGCTATGCTCTGTTACAAAAAATCTATACAAATTCTGAATATAAACTATATAGTTCTGAAATCTAGAATACCTAAACTATCAACCCTATTAGTCCATATTAGAGCACCATTTCGATTTTGACCCATTTTCGGGTTCTGAAAGTAGGGCTTTTTTTGTTAGAAATCTCATAAATTCACTTTCAGCTATGCTCTATTACAAAAAATCTATACAAATTCTGAATATAAACTATATAGTTCTGAAATCTAGAATACCTAAACTATCAACCCTATTAGTCCATATTAGAGCACCATTTCGATTTTAACCCATTTTCGGGTTCTGAAAGTAGGGTTTTTTTTTGTTAGAAATCTCATTGTAATTCATTTCCGGGCCAAATTGTTTAAATAAAAAATAAATATTTTATTAATTATTCTGAATTACCATTTTTAAATTTATTTTTGTCTCAAATTATTTATTTTTGCCAAAAAACATCCATTCTGTTGTCTTAACAGTGTTTGAGTACGAACTATGTTAACAAAAGTTGCTTGTGTACAGGAAACTTGATAGTCAAGAAAACGAAGCTAACTGACGGAGCTAACTTCACATACATTGTTACGTGACATTTGTAAATCAGTGATGGGCGGCTTGCATGTTTCTTGGAATACGGGTATTTTTGCTCTTTTTTGTACTTTTTTCAGTAAAGCTATGGAATTGTGACAAAACAACTTAAAGTAGAACATTTATTAATATATACAAATATAAGTATGTTAAGATGTAGATGTAGAAAATGCATTACATTCTGCTGATGTCTAATAATTGTAAATTTTTCTGTACATACAATAACCTCATTGGTTTCCAAAGGAAACCTAAGGTAAAATGTAACAAGAAAATACAATATAATAGTCTGGTAGTGTATAAAGTCGTTTCTGAAAAATTGAAGGAAAAGGACTATTACAAAAAAGCTTTATAAAATACATAACTGAAATTTAGCTCATAGAATAAATTCGAATAATAAAAAATGTTGAATATAATATAAAGTAACCTTCGGAAGGAAATAATTCCTAGTTTCTATTATTAAAAATACTAAAATACTGCTTTAATACCATTTAAATCACTTGGTACTTTTTCTGCACAGAGGTCAACATTTAAACATTTTTGATTCCCATCACTGTGTGTATTGTTTTATGTGTACTATAGCTTGTTGTTTATGGATGGGAAAAACACATGACACGTTTTTAAATGTTCTATAAGTGCACCAACGTGCTTACAGCACAGAATATACAGAACTGTGCAAAGTGACGTGTGAAAAAGGCCCAAATCAGTTGCGAGGGCAGCTTTCGAAGAAAGAGAAAGAAAATGTTTTTTGGTAGTAAAGTGGCAATGTGTAAAAACAGGCCGCTACTATCAACACGAATTGCGTAATCAAAACAAAAAATGGAAATGGGCAGCTTTCTTAGAAAGAGACAAAAAAAGGCAAAATCTTCCGTCTCGTGTCAGTTCTGTATATTCTGTGCTTACAGTACGGTGCGGTACATTACGGGTACAGCAACGTTCGCCTAACTGTGCCTTTATTCTGCCGACGTTATTGCCAACTTGCTAACATAGCGGCCACACGATCAAGTTTTGCCTTTCAATTCCATTCAATTTACTCAACTCTCTCATTTTTTTACTAACACACTCACACTTTTTAAATTGACCACGAGATGGCTTTCAATTTCACCTTTCCATTTGTTTGACAATTTACTTTCAATTTCACAGCTGAGTACATGTTTGTCTTTATAAATTGTTTTTTTTATGGCATCTTGAAAGTAAATTGAGTGCCACCTACGTCACAGCTCTCAATTTTTGTAAATTTTGACAAGCAGTATATGTAAAAGACTATCAAGAACAACTTGATCGTGTGGCCTCAGGGTAAGATAATTATCTTTAGTGTATTGTTGTTTTATTCATAGCAGCATGAATAAAACAACAGTTTGTTCGGTAATCTCAATTTTGTTCGAACACGACTTTCAGTGATTAAACATTTCAGTATCTCTATGAAAGAAGTTGTTCATGCAGCCCTTTATTACATAATATAAAACAAGTATTTTCCCATTGGATAAAATTATTTGAATTATTCGAGTACCTCGAGTTATTCGAATAAATCAAAAATCTTATTCGATTAATCGAGCAATATTAAAATTTAAGAATTGGTTAATTTCTAGCTCGAATAAGACCAAAATTCAGACAATTAGATACTCTTGTACCTACATTCGCACAGTGTAAATTTGTATACATACATACATATGTACATATTTTTTAGATATGAATCCAGAAGCAATTAATAAATCATTACCAATGCTTTTAAAACCAAGCGATTATTTCTTTGGAACATATAATTTCGGGTTGTGCATGACCATCTGTGCAGGGTGGAGTAAGAATCACATGCAGTCTCATAAATTAATTTACAATAACAAGAGAGGGACCTAAAACAAAATGTGTGTATGAAAGTTGAGAAATATTAGCCAATGGTATTTTGCTTTTTTTGTTTATTTTGACAAACATGAGCTTCTGAGAAGACCACCAACGTGCATATCGGAGATTCACCTGGCTATTTTTGGAAAGCGTTGAGAGTTTTACGCCAACTGAATTTTAACCAAAGGAATTTTATACGTTAAATCTTTATTCTGCAATGTCTTTTGAATGCAGTAGGCGGTTAAAGAATCATCCCCTTCTAAATTTTTTGAAATCCGCTCATTACTGTTTTAACAAGTGGCATTATTTAAAGTGTGTTTTAATTGTAAATATGTACGAGTATTTTTGCATGCCCGAAAGACATTTTTATTGAATTCGACGCCTTTTTATGTTGTTGCGAAAAATGTATCCGATTTTTTTTTTTTTTTGTTTTCTTTTGTTGTGTCCCAAAGATGGACTTTGGTAATCAATGAGCATTGAACAAAATACATTTAAATTTAAACAAACATTTTTTAGCATCCCAACAAACATGAGTTAAAGAACTATCGGTTTGTCAAGATAAAAAACTGTTATCGCATTAAAATTATGGCAGTCATTTTTAAGAGGGCTACACACTATCTAAATTGGGTGAGAGCCAAAAAATTGACAGTTTTTAATGCGCGCGTTCAAAGATGTAACTGTTGAATTTGACTGACCTAACCATTATTCATGTAGGATGCTAAGACTGGAGATGGAAACAATCATCTTTTTGCCGATACGATACCAATACTCAAAGACAAATATCGGCAATTACGACACCGATACCGATACGAATATTAAATTTAAATTTAAGGTAAAATTAACAAAACTCCAGTAAAGTAATATTTTAGTTATACAAATTTAAACTGTAAGAGAATGTTAATACATATTTTAAATTTTAAAACAACGAATTGAATTTGAATTCATGGTAAAATTTACAGAAATAAATTTATTTTTTAAACAAAAAAACAGTTGAAAATAGCCTCGCAGATGTAACTGAACTTATTTGAAAACTAAAGTATTTCTGCGCCCTGTTCTTAAATATTTTTTTTGTTCATTATTTATTTATTGAATCTTCATATATTTAATATGAACTAACATTAATTAATCAAATCTTATCCTAATACATTATATATGTAGGTCCAGCCAGTGCCAGACAAAATTTCGTCATACGGTTTATGTTCACATATGTATGTGGGTGTTTATCGCTCTTCTGATTCGGTGAGTGCTGCAGTGTCTCTTCTTCTTAAGCGAGTGTGGCCGCCATGATTTAAAATATTCCGAGCTAGTAGATTTGGGTGTTGTTCAAGCCATTTCCAATATTTTACCGCATATTTTGTAATCATAGTTTTTACTAATGGCACATTGAGATCCTTATGAATGTTTGAATTTTTAACGTACCAGGGATCGGCTGTGATTATTCGAAGAAGTTTATTTTGACGCCTTTGAATTTAATAATAAGTGCCCCATAGTTGAATATCGTAGCACCAGAAAGGCTTTAAGATAGAGTTGTAAAGTAGAAGCTTGCAATCGAGACTAAGGACAGAGTTTCTTCCAATAAGCCAATGAATTTGAATGGCTTTAAGTTTCATTTGAGTTAATTTTGCCTCTATATGGCATTTCCACGTTAATCGCCGATCCAGATGTAAACCGAGATATTTTACATGCGAACGTTGAGGAATTAATTGATTATTGATTGTAATAGGTGGGCAAGATTCCCGGCGCAAGGTGAATGTTATATGTAGGCATTTTTGCTCATTTACCTTTATCCTCCATTGTCTTAGCCATATTTCTGGTTGATTTATATGATGCTGTAAATAACGAGATGCTTCATAACTGTTTTCGTGGACGCGTAGAAAAGCTGTATCGCCTGCAAATGTTGAAGTTTGTGTGTAGTTGCTCGTTGGCATGCCCGAAGTATAAATTAAGTATAATAGAGGCCCCAGGATGCTGCCTTGTGGGACTCCAGCGCCAATTGGCTGAGGTGAGCTTAAGAACTTTCCTTCTTTTATAATAAATTGACGACCGACTAAGTTGCTTTCTAGCAACTTTTATGTGTTTGCTGGTAAATTCTCTTCAATTTATATAACAAGCCTTCATGCCAGACTTTATCAAAAGCTTGAGAAACATCGATGAAGAGAGCGGAACAATATTTTCTTCAAAGGCTTTTCTCATGGCGTTAACTATTCGATGGGTTTGTTCAATTGTGCTGTGTTCTCTTCTAAAGCCGAGTTGATGGTTGGGTATACACCCATTGTTATTTAAAATTGGGGTTAATTTTGACGCTAAGAGCTTCTCAAATAGCTTTGATATATTAGATAATAAGCTAATAGGCCTATACGACTCAACTTTTGTGAGATCTTTTCCTGGCTTTGATATCATCGTAACTAAGGAGACCTTCCATTCTTGAGGTTAGTATTCAAGGCGTAAAATAGCATTAAAAATATAAAGCATAATCTTCTTTGCTATGCAGGGGCTTTCTTGGGTTTTAAATCACAAATAGCCTTTTCGATATCTCTTAACTAGTAGCAGCAGTATTAACTCTACTGCTATATCGTGAGATAAATTTGGGGTAAAATCGTTTTTCAAGTGATTAACAAACATATTTCCTTTTTCATTATCATTTCTTGCCCAACTTCCATTCAAGTTTCTTAATGGTGGTTTAGAGACAACTGGCCTTTTGAGATTTCTAGCTGCACGCCATAATGAGTAGTCTGATTGTGGAATTGCATTAAGTTCCTTAAGATATTTTTCAAGAGAAGCTGTTTTCTGAGTCTGCAATAGCTTTCTTAGGCTTTTTGTACACTCTTTTAGTCCTTTCTTAAGTTGAGATGATCTGTGCAATTGCCCCTCTCTTCGAAATCTCCTTTTTTCAGACAAAAGGCGCTCGACATCTGTGGAAAATATTTTAATATTTTTTGTTTTTTTGGGGGCAGTACTAGAATGTTGAACAGCTAGTTTCAGAAAACTGTCAATATTAACAATAGAGCCATCTACATTCTCCGGTGTACTAAGCGGAATATTTTCTGTGTTATATTTTAACTAATTAATTTGTGTATCTGACGACGACCCTTTGGTGTTATAAGTCGGGCCCCCAGAATGAATGTTTAGCGTTATAATCGCCAGCGGCTAGGAAACAGGGCCCTAATGATTTAAAATATTTATAATATTGGATTTCTGATATTGAAAATCTAGGTGGGGAGAATAACGATGAAATTACTAGGTTTCTATTTAATTCCTCAACGCAAATGTTCGTTGCTTGGAGATAATCTTCACGATGATCGCACATTAGGTAGTGTATGACTCGGGTTTTTTGGTATCATACAGTGTATAACCATTGATTTTAAACGTGTTTCGTGACGTCAAATGAGTTTCAGAAACCATCATGGCATCAATTTGTTTATTTTTAAGAAAGTATTCTAATTCGTTTTTATGTTGGAGGATGCCGTTTGCGTTCTTGTCTTAGTAAAATAATTTACTGTTTGCACTAATGTTTCCATAGTTTTTTCTAGACGACTTAAATTAGAAACTGGAGTTTCATCAGCACCCTGCATTGGCACATGGTTTGATTTTAGGACGTTAGCGTTTGAGGTTTTGATATTACTAGGCTGCGGAGCCCGGGTGTCATTAGTAGTTACTTGATTTGTTGCCTGCATTTGAGTGGGATTAGTTTTCGGTCCAACCGACTGCTTGACGATAGTATATACAGGGCATCCTCTATAATTCACTGGCCCTTTGTTCCAACTAGGAATCCCAGGAATTTATATATATATATCCTCTATAATTGGCAGTGTGATTACCGCTACAGTTGCTAAATTTTTTTACGTTGGGGGCTTTTAGTCTTTTAAGCCTAGTATTCTGTTCGAACTTGTGAAAAATGTTAAGCAACATTGATTATTTCACACGAAAATTTTGTCATGTATCAATATTATCTATCTCCCGCTTTTTAAAAACTTAACGTTTTTATTAGTTACAAGCAAGGCGAATTCATGTAAACGGTGGTGTCGATACTACAACAAGTAACAACACCAAAAACACGACAATGGATTTTTTTGTTGCTTTCGTTGGCCGATATGTCTAAAACACAATTAACTTTTGACGTTCCTCTCTCTAATTAAGAAAAAAAGTAGCACAGCTGTGTTTTCAACGCCACCTGAAAGTCAATTCGCCTTGGTTACAAGTATACAACATTATTTTTGAAGGTAAACAAAAACCATAGGTGGGGGTAGAGCACTAAAAATTTATTTAAATCAACATTGCATCTTACTTAATTAAACTGCAAAAAATTAGTTTTTACAATTTTTTACCAGCTTTAGTGATGATTGGTATTTTTTTCACTAGCCCTAAAAAATTAATTGGTATTGAAAATTTTTTCACTATCGCTAACTGTGATTGTATGCATAAAATCTGCACTCAATCCAAATTTGTAGTTTAACATTTGAACTTGCAATCAAAGAGCTGTACGAAAACATAATTTCACTAAAATTTAAATAAATTTAAATTTTAATTGCATGGTTTTTGTTTTTTCCGATGATATGCATAAGTAAAGGAAATTAAACTAAATGAAATTCTGTCAATAACGGAATAATTCTTGGATTTAGTCATTAAAACACAAGTTTTGTATTTTAAATTGTGTGCAACATTTTTTGTAAAATAAGTGAAGAAAAAAAACTGCAATAAACTGATGATTGCTTTTTTTAAATAAAACTATTTTTTTAGCGCAAAAAGTTGTAACATTACAATCACTTATGTGTAGTGAGATTGCTAATTTTTAATTCATCACTCAACATCAACAAAATTATTGCAATCATTTTAAACTAGTGCACTACCCCCATCTATGACAAAAACCATGTGTTTTGATAATTGTCATTAAAAAAGTAAAACAATTTTATTTTAATAATTTTCTATAGTAAAAAACAAAAAAATTTAATTTTATTATTAATTTTTGCACTATTCTACATTTTTCTTTTTGAAACGCTTGTTATAAACCCCACCTTACAAATACAAAATAAAATATTACAAAAAATGATTAGTTGTTGCTTAAAATTCCGTACGAAATAATATGAGCTGCACTTGTTTCGCACGGAAAATAAAAATGTTGCTAGAAACATTTCGTAAGTTTTTCGTAATATAAACAGAGTACAACTCTATCAACATTTTTTCGTTTGTATTTCACAGAAATTTTTTTTATATTGAGTTTGAAAACATTTCGCACGAAATACTGAACAGAGTACCAGGCTTTATCGCGAAGAACTGTGCCATGTTATTCACCACAAACTACGCAAACAGGCGGTAAATAGCAGTATGCCTTAGTATGGCCAAATTCTTGGCAGTTAAGACATTGAACGGGACCATTCCTTTTGTGCGGCTCCACTATAGTTATTTTTCTATATAGAATATATTTTGAATTATAAATAGGATGCGTTTCATTTTCTTAAGCTTATCGTCGCCAGGTTCTAGCTCCACTCGAAATAATGGTTGGGGATTTTTTTCCCTATTTTAAACATAAGTAAGGTTTTTTATCTTAAAGCCCTTTTCTTCCAAAAAGGTTTTAATTTCCTCTGGGTCCACGCAAGAGTCTATGCCCTTGATCACTACCTGAAGACCTTTGCTGCTCTTCTGTTGGTATGTGTAAAAGCTTTTTGTAAGGGCTGCGAATTTGTATATTATTTTACGAAAATCATTCTCATGATTAACCTGTATATTTGTCTCATTTATATTACCAAGCTTGATTGCAGCTACGTAAAACGAATTTTCACCTACATATTACCGAGATCGGTTTGTGCTTTGTTGTGATACAGACGTGTATTTTTAACCCCGCATACGATTTGAACTATTAATTAATCACATTTGATTTAAACAGCGCATGTACGCTTAAAAATAAATTATATATTTTGTTATTTAAACTATTTAACATAATAGTGAACAATTAAAACGAAAAAATTAAATATAGAAAAATTGTAAAAATATATGTGTACGTATGCATGATCATACATGTGTTTGTATGTATGTATACATACATATTCTAAGCGAAAACATTTAAGTTTCTTATTTTTTGTATTGTTGTAAAATACAATTTAAAATATTAAAAGCACAGCAAAACGGTGAAAAACAAGACTGCGTGAGTAAAAACAGTGAAACAGCAATAAAACTAAATGAAAGAAATGTTTTTGTGACAGTGCATGCTAACGAAGGCAATGCTGTAATAAATTAAATAAAAGAAAACTATCAGGGGTGTGCTGGAAATCGCAAACGCAAAACGCAAGAATTTGGAAGTTGTTTTTAATAAACTTTAAACCTAATTCTTATAATTTTTGGTTTAAGATCCGGTTTAATAGCGAAATATTTGCTTAATATTTTTTTATTACAAAAATCTTATTAAAAAACGACGTTTAAAATTCTGGCGTTTTACGTTTGCGATTTCCAGCACACACCTGAATAGTAACTATCTAACGGCTAAGCCAATTGTTCGTACACGTTCACTTTCGCACTCGGTTTTTACAAAGACGGTTGATGGTGATACGTTTAATATTAATCTCTCACTTGCTAGTGTTGGCACAGCGGCAAAAACCATTTTAGTACCAAATGGTACCATGAACTCAAATGCAGATTCAATGGAAACATCTCAAGTAAAAAGTTGTCAAAAGCCTCAAGTACAAGTTGGTATGGACATGTACATAACAGTGCTTAAACGGGGTCGCAGCCTTACCCCTGCAGCAGTTGCTTCGGCCTCAAAAGTACAATCTTTTGATAAAATAAACTCTCAAAATCGTTTTGCAATTCTGGAGGATGAATCCTCTGAAGCACCAAACGTAATAAAATCGTCTAAGCCACTCCCGATATATCTTAGGGAGCAAAACTCAAGTAAGGTAATAAAGAGCGTGATCTCGGTATTCTTCATGTAATTCAGAAGTTTAAAATCTTTTCTCTAAACACGAACACTTATTAGGGTTTTAATGGATGAATTGAACCAGTTGTTCGTCCTTTTTCACTACGGTTTGTACGCACAGATTTTGTATCCGTATTCTCTCTTACCCTGCGGCCACACGATCAAGTTGTTCTTGATGGTCTTTTACATATCGTCACCTAAAACACGAAATAACCTATCTGCAGTTTTCAAACGTTTAAAGGAGAGGGAAAAAACGTTATAAAATTGGAACTATTAACGATATTTTTTTGTGCGCAACGGTCCTCTAGGTAGAAAAACTTTGTCATTTGCAATATTATATGTTCAAAATTTTGCACATATACATATGCGTTATGATATAAGGAATAAAAATCCATAAAAAATTTGCAGATAGGTTATTAGGTCTTTTAGATGACGATATACTGCTTGTATATGCACTCAATTTGTAAGCAATTTAATTTCAAGATGACATCAAGAAAACAATTTCTAAAGAAAACTTGTAATCAGCTTTTGAATTAAAAGTTAAAATGTTAAACTAATGGAATGGTGAAATTGAAAGCAATCTCGTGGTCAAATTAAAAAGTGTGAGTGTGTTAGTAAAAAAGTGAGAGTGTATTGCAAATTAAATGGAATTGAAAGCCAAAACTTGATCGTGTAGCCACCAAGTTACTCAATACAATTTGCTTTTACATGATAAGATTTTTCTCATTCTACATCATTTTTCGACATGTCCTAATACTTGGTATTACCGTGTAAACTGGCCTTAAGCTAAAACGAAAAGTAATGCCCGGCTAGATTTCCAAAATATGCCTATGTGCGAAGACACTAAAAACGAAACATCACTATTGCGTGTTTTTTGAAAATACTACTACAAAAGCGAAGTGAAATTTAATTTTATGTTTTGTGTTTATTCGTAGCACATTTCGTATTTATTGTGTTTCTTTTGTTTTTAAATTTATGTTTTATTTTTGTTTCAAAGTGACAATTGCTTATTAAAATATAGAAAAATAAAATTAAAAATAATTCATTACATACATACATATGTATAAGGAAAACAGAAAAAAATTAACAAAAAAGAAACATTGTGAAAATTTAACAAGTTTTAGGAAGTTTCTTTAAAAGATAACTACAAAAAAGACTTGTCTTTTAAAACATCGTGAAAATTGAGTATGTCGCCAAAATTTGAAAAAAATTTTATATTCAATTATTATAATTATTTTCCAATTCTCGTAATTTGTAATTATTGCAATTTTTCGATTTAATTCTTTATATTTTTTTCTCCGAGTGTTGCAGATTTTAGAAGCTTTAGTTAGCGAAGCCGGTCTTTGTTATACCAAAGAGCAAGAAATCCTTGCGTCCGGCCGATGGCCGGTTATGCAGAGAAGCTTTAGTTAGAGAAGCAAGTGTTTGTTATACCATAGAGGAGAAAGTCCTTGCGCCCGCCCGAAGGCCAGCTATGCAGAGAAGCTTTAGTTAGGTAGGTTAAAATATACCTAAAGAAAAAATGGTGTTTATTTCTATATTTTTTTAATTTGGGGACTTAGTTCACTTTCATTAGAGGACTTTTTTCACTGTTGTGAAAATTTGGTGAAATTGGGGTCTTAGTTCATTCCTGTTTAGGGACCTGTTTGGGGGCTTAGGTCATATTGGCGTTTTCGGGTTTTTCATAAATGAACGACGTCCCCAAATTTAGGGGCTTTGTTCATTTTGGGTTTTGGGGAGTTAGTTCATTGAGGACTTTTTTTTTTTTTTTTTTTTTTTTTTTTTTTTGTACGATGGAGCGGGGAGGTTTCCCCACAGTGACAGGTACCGCGACCAGACTAGGTCTATTGTACCCACTCCCCTTAGTTGGCCAAAAGACCCTCTGCTTCCCATAGGAACCCAACCAGGGCCTTTGCCGGTATATCACCGATTTGGGACGCACACATTGTACCATGCACCAAGTGCCTCCTCCTGGCCCATGCCAGCGCCGGGCAGTCACACAGTACATGCTCAGTCGTCTCGTCCCCGTCTAGACATAGTCTGCATTCCTGATCCTCAGCCAGGCCCATCCGATAAAGGTGGTATTTGACCGCGTGGTGACCAGTCAAGTAGGCCACCAGCAGTCGCAGATCCTGTCTGCCGAGACCATTCGTCCTCATTACTCTTCCGGGAGAGATAAATCTCCTTGCCTGACGCATTCCCGGTAGCGATACCCAGTATCCTCTATGTTCGCCCAGAGCCCAGTCCTCCATG
Organism: Pollenia labialis; assembly: GCA_949318255.1. Taxonomy (NCBI): domain Eukaryota; kingdom Metazoa; phylum Arthropoda; class Insecta; order Diptera; family Polleniidae; genus Pollenia; species Pollenia labialis. Next base: position 53,234,125 of record OX439140.1, read on the forward strand.
ACGGACTGAACCCCTGCCCAACTTAGTCCACAGAAGGGCTCGGGACCCACCATCTGCGCGCTAGAGCCAGCCTTGGCCAGTTCATCAGCCATTTTATTACCCGGGATCCCTGAGTGCCCCGGCACCCAGCAGAGCGTCAATCTGCTCCTTGTTCCCAGCTCCTGTAGCTTTCCACGGCACTCCGCCACCAGCTTCGAGGACATTCTCCAAGAAGAGAGTGCTTTGATGGCCGCTTGGCTATCAGTAAAGATCACATTACCGCCACCAACCATTCCCCTATCAAGAATGTTGCTGCAGCACACATCAATGGCGAAAATCTCGGCTTGAAAAACACTCGGTGATTCGCCCATTGCCATCGAGAGTCGTGTATTAGGTCCAAAGACCCCTGCACCCACTCCGTGTCATTGAGGACTTAGTTCATACCGCCATTGAAAATACCTAATTTATAAAAAAACTTTATTAATCGGTTAACCGATCAAAAACAAAATTAACCCAAGTTCCAATATACACCATCAAATTGTTTAACAACATGCAAGTTAAACATCGATTCATTTCATTTTCCCTCTTAATGCAAAAAATCGTATTTCCAGTGCAAAACGTTGCCGTCCCCAATGCGACACCATTAAATCCTTTTTTTTAAGTGAAAATTAACAAACAAAATTTTAACTTTCTAAATTTTACTTAAGATGTTTTGCCAAAATGCCACAGATTTATTGTTTTTAATAATCTAACATCCTGTTCATCGATTTCGAACGTTAACGTTCGCATAGAAAATTACATTTAAAACAAAAACTAATTTTAGAATTTTGTTTTTATACAATTTTCTATGCGAAAATTGACGTTCGAAATCGTTAAACAGGCAGTTAAATGTTACTTGCTGTGTAAATTATTTTACTTTTTGTGCTTTTTTTAATTTCTTATTTTTAATAAACTTAAATGTACTTACATATAAAAAATGCATTTAATGTTTTATTTTTATTAAGGAAAAATAACTGATAGAAGTACAATACGATTATCAGTACCACTAATAAATGACTCGAAAAACGATCACAATCTATGTAGAAATGACCCTTAAATGAATAGAAATAGACTAATAAATGGCTCGATACACTTTTAAACTAATTTTTATAATTTTTGTTATAAAATTCTGTATAATAGAGAAATATTTGTATAAAATTTGTCTTAAAATTCCTTTATTACAGAAATCTTTTTAAAAAACTACGTTAAAAATTCTTTCGTTTTGCGATTGCGATTTCCAGCACACCCCTGATAAATAATTATATTTTGTGCCACGCCCACTTATCCACACCGTCCACATTATGACATATATTGTGTTTTAATAACCAATTTTTGGAAAATATGTTCTACTAAAAATTGCCGATGTTTTGATATATAAGTCGTTTCCATAGGTCATATAACAGCCCTAAAATGTAGGTTTGTATAAAAATTTTGATGTTTTTTTAGCCCATTTTTAGAGTATTTTGCTCTTAAATTGCCCATTATATACCGACGTGTTAAAGAGCATATTTTCCATTAATTTTTGCTAAAATAGGTGGATTACCGATAAAGCGTATTTAGAAAAAACATTTATTTTGGCCATAACTTTTCCGTATATGAACCGATTTTTCCGAGTTTTTTAGAAAATATTTTCTACTAAAAATTTCCGATTTATTGTTATATAAGGCGTAACCAATGGTCATATCACAGTCAAAAAATTCAAAATTGTTATACAATTTTTGATATTTTTTGTATGGGAGGTACCACGCCCACTTCTCCAATCCCGCCCACATTTTGTGGGATGGTGTGTATTTATAACCTCAATATTTGTACCTAATTTGGAAACTTTGGCTCTTCCCGTTCTCCAGATATACAGGAAAAAGTATTAAAAATACAACAACAACTAGAGATTTTTGGGAAAAATTTGAGGTAGTCGTGGTTTTCTGCTCATATCTCAGCCATTTTTGGACCGATCTGGCAATAGCAAAATTATAATAAGAATACCTGACATAAAGATACCCCAACCAAGTCCCCATCATATCTGGGGGCTTCGGAAAACCCATTTTAATAGACAGACGGACAGGACCCAGAATATATATACTTAATAGGGTGTAGGATCAATATTGTAGAAATTACAGACGGAATGACAAAGTTATATATACCCTTTTACCTTCAGTGAAGGGTATAAAAATTTACTGATAAATTTCTATAAAAAGAGTGCCAAATAACAAAAAAAAACCTTATCAATGGTCGATTGGAAAAATGTCTTATATATGAATCGAAAAAAATGCAGTAAAGGACCTAACCCTCTAACCCGCAAGAGTGCCTCAAGGCACGCATTACAAAACACCAATTTACTCAGTAAGTAATTATTATTTTAATTTTAAATTTATCAGGAAACATTTCCCTTTTGATTGAGTTCTGTCAGCTGTTTTGTGGGAGAAGTCATAATACTGTAATTCATTACTTTTTCTACCTTTTTGTTCTTTATAAACCAGTTAAGGGATTGGTTCTTCTTTCACTGGTCATGAGTCCTTTCTTTTTGTACTTGTTCTATTTTCACAAATCCCAGGACCAGTCTGTTGGACCAATTGACACAAATTTCCCGCAGGGAAATATTAAAAATAGGGAAAAAATTCCCCAACCACTATTTCGAGTGGAATTTGAGCCCGGCGATGTTAAGCTAAAAAAAAAACGAAATCCATCCTATATACAGATTGAAATATATCCTGTACAGGAAAATCACGATAGAGGAGCCGCACAAAAGAAATGGACCCGTTCGGTGTTTAAACTGCCAAGAATTTGGTCATACTAGGGCATACTGCTACTTACCCCCTGTTTGTGTAGTATGTGGTGAATTACATGGTACAGTTCTTTGCGATAAGTCTAAAACCTATCCCAACGTAAAAAAAATGCAGCAACTGTGGCGGTAATCACACTGCCAATTATAGAGGATGCCCTGTATACACTATCGTCAAGCAGTCGTCTGGCCGAAAACTAACCCCCCTCAACCGCAGGTAACAAATCAAGTAAACACTAATGGCATTCGGGCTACGCAGGCTAGTAATAACAGAACCTCTTATGCTAACGTTTTGAAATCAAACCATGTACCAATGCAAGGTGCTTGTAATGATGAAACTCCGGTTTCAAATTTGAGTCGTTTAGAAAAAACCATGGAAACATTAGTGCAAACAGTAAATAATTTTACGAACACAATATGTAATATGATGCAAGAAATTCTTAGAATGCAATCGATGTTATTGCAAGCTGTAATAAACAAGCCATGAACTGTTTAAAGATTTGTTTTTGGAACGCAAACGGCATCCGCCAACATAAAAATGAATTAGAATACTTTCTTAAAAATAAACAAATTGATGTCATGATGGTATCTGAAACTCATTTGACCTCACGAAACACGTTTAAAATCAATGGTTATACGCTATATGATACCAAGGACCCTAGAGATAGAGCTTGTGGAGGTTCTGCCATTTTAATAAAAACCCGAGTCAAACACTACTTAATGTGTGATCATCGTGAGGACTATCTGCAAGCAACAAACGTTTGTGTTGAAGAGCTAAATCGAAACATAGTAATTTCATCTTTATACTCTCCACCTAGATTTTCAATATCAGAAAGCCAATATTGTGAATATTATAAATCACTAGGACCCTGTTTTCTAGCCGTTGGCAATTATAACGCTAAACATACCATCTGGGGGTCACGACTTATAACACCAAAAAGTCGTGTTTTATTTAACACAATTTCTAAAATGGATTTAAATGTGGTAGCGAGCGGACAACCAACTTATTGACCTACTGATCATCAAAAAATTCCAGATGTCATCGATTCCGGCGTGGTTAAAAACATCCCCATAGAAACGATTCATGTTGAAGCTTCCTTAGAATAATCTTCCGACCACACACCTACAATTGTAACTATAATGAACCCCAATAGAATTCTATCTCCGACTGGTAACTAAGCGATGACTGCGTAGCTGGTTAAAATATAAAAAATATATGTTCACCTTTTTATTGAATATATGAAAACATATTGCGACTTATGGCATAATATAGGACAAAATGGAAAAAATATGGCGAATATCAGATACAATAATATTGCAAGTGTATGGGCCGCTTAAGATAAGACAGGATAAGATTCCAGAAGATGACAAACTTAATCAAATTTAGGTATGTAAAGTGTTCAGTCATCTTTCCAATTTAGTAAAAATGTTGTAAATTCATAGCTCGTGAGGACAAGGTTTAAAAAAACAATTTGGTATGGCAACTTTAGATGAAGAAATATTTAGCGCCTTTTTTAGAGCTGCACGAAATTTTTCCCGCCAATAATGAAAACGACGCCTTAAGCCATGTCTGTGATAGAAAAATAGTACCAATTTAGCGCTTTTTTACATATAAATTAGATACAAAATTAAATCCCAGTTTTTACTGACCATTTTGGAGGAACCCAGATTTCTGGAAAACTGCTCCTTAGATTTTTTGCACAGAAAGCGATTTATATTCTTTAGCACGTCTACTTTCATAATCTATGCAGTTTTTTCCTTGACGTTACCTCTAACACCCATAAAAATTAAATCCCAGTTTTTACTGACCATTTTGGATGAACCCAGATTTCTGGAAAACTGTTCCTTAGATTTTTTGCACGGAAAGCGATTTATATTCTTTAGCACGTCTACTTTCATAATCTATGCAGTTTTTTCCTTGACTTTACCTCTAACACCCTTAAAAATTAAATCCCAGGTTTTACTGACCATTTTGGAGGAACCCAGATTTCTGGAAAACTGTTCCTTAGATTTTTTGCACGGAAAGCGATTTATATTCCTTAGTACGTCTTCTTTCAGAATCTATGCAGTTTTTTCCTTGACTTTACCTCTAACACCCTTAAAAATTAAATCCCAGTTTTTACTGACCATTTTGGATGAACCCAGATTTCTGGAAAACTGTTCCTTAGATTTTTTGCACGGAAAGCGATTTATATTCTTTAGCACGTCTACTTTCATAATCTATGCAGTTTTTTCCTTGACTTTACCTCTAACACCCTTAAAAATTAAATCCCAGGTTTTACTGACCATATTGGAGGAACCCAGATTTCTGGAAAACTGTTCCTTAGAATTTTTGCACGGAAAGCGATTTATATTCTTTAGCACGTCTACTTTTATAATCTATGCAGTTTTTTCCTTGACGTTACCTCTAACACCCTTAAAAATTAAATCCCAGTTTTTGCTGACCATATTGGAGGAACCCAGATTTCTGGAAAACTGTTCCTTAGATTTTTTGCACGGAAAGCGATTTATATTCTTTAGCTCGTCTTCTTTCAGAATCTATGCAGTTTTTTCCTTGACGTTACCTCTAACACCCTTAAAAATTAAATCCCAGTTTTTACTGACCATATTGGAGGAACCCAGATTTCTGGAAAACTGTTCCTTAGATTTTTTGCACGGAAAGCGATTTATATTCCTTAGTACGTCTTCTTTCAGAATCTATGCAGTTTTTTCCTTGACGTTACCTCTAACACCCCTAAAAATTAAATCCCAGTTTTTACTGACCATTTTGGAGGAACCCAGATTTCTGGAAAACTGTTCCTTAGATTTTTTGCACGTAAAGCGATTTATATTCTTTAGTACGTCTTCTTTCAGAATCTATGCAGTTTTTTCCTTGACGTTACCTCTAACACCCTTAAAAATTAAATCCCAGTTTTTACTGACCATATTGGAGGAACCCAGATTTCTGGAAAACTGTTCCTTAGATTTTTTGCACGGAAAGCGATTTATATTCTATAGTACGTCTTCTTTCAGAATTTATGCAGTTTTTTCCTTGACGTTACCTCTAACACCCTTAAAAATTAAATCCCAGGTTTTACTGACCATTTTGGAGGAACCCAGATTTCTGGAAAACAGTTCCTTAGATTTTTTGCACGTAAAGCGATTTATATTCTTTAGTACGTCTTCTTTCAGAATCTATGCAGTTTTTTCCTTGGCGTTACCTCTAACACCCTTAAAAATTAAATCCCAGTTTTTACTGACCATATTGGAGGAACCCAGATTTCTGGAAAACTGTTCCTTAGATTTTTTGCACGGAAAGCGATTTATATTCTTTAGTACGTCTTCTTTCAGAATCTATGCAGTTTTTTCCTTGACGTTACCTTTTTTTGCACGGAAAGCGATTTATATTCTTTAGCACGTCTACTTTCATAATCTATGCAGTTTTTTCCTTGACGTTACCTCTAACACCCTTAAAAATTAAATCCCAGTTTTTACTGACCATTTTGGAGGAACCCAGATTTCTGGAAAACTGTTCCTTAGATTTTTTGCACGGAAAGCGATTTATATTCTTTAGTACGTCTTCTTTCAGAATCTATACAGTTTTTTCCTTGACGTTACCTCTAACACCCTTAAAAATTAAATCCCAGTTTTTACTGACCATTTTGGAGGAACCCAGATTTCTGGAAAACTGTTCCTTAGATTTTTTGCACGGAAAGCGATTTATATTCTTTAGCACGTCTTCTTTCAGAATCTATGCAGTTTTTTCCTTGACGTTACCTCTAACACCCTTAAAAATTAAATCCCAGGTTTTACTGACCATTTTGGAGGAACCCAGATTTCTGGAAAACTGTTCCTTAGATTTTTTGCACGGAAAGCGATTTATATTCTTTAGTACGTCTTCTTTCAGAATCTATGCAGTTTTTTCCTTGACGTTACCTCTAACACCCTTAAAAATTAAATCCCAGTTTTTACTGACCATTTTGGAGGAACCCAGATTTCTGGAAAACTGTTCCTTAGATTTTTTGCACGGAAAGCGATTTATATTCTTTAGCACGTCTTCTTTCAGAATCTATGCAGTTTTTTCCTTGACGTTACCTCTAACACCCTTAAAAATTAAATCCCAGGTTTTACTGACCATTTTGGATGAACCCAGATTTCTGGAAAACTGTTCCTTAGATTTTTTGCACGGAAAGCGATTTATATTCTTTAGTACGTCTTCTTTCAGAATCTATGCAGTTTTTTCCTTGACGTTACCTCTAACACCCTTAAAAATTAAATCCCAGTTTTTACTGACCATTTTGGAGGAACCCAGATTTCTGGAAAACTGTTCCTTAGATTTTTTGCACGGAAAGCGATTTATATTCTTTAGCACGTCTTCTTTCAGAATCTATGCAGTTTTTTCCTTGACGTTACCTCTAACACCCTTAAAAATTAAATCCCAGGTTTTACTGACCATTTTGGATGAACCCAGATTTCTGGAAAACTGTTCCTTAGATTTTTTGCACGGAAAGCGATTTATATTCTTTAGTACGTCTTCTTTCAGAATCTATGCAGTTTTTTCCTTGACGTTACCTCTAACACCCTTAAAAATTAAATCCCAGTTTTTACTGACCATTTTGGAGGAACCCAGATTTCTGGAAAACTGTTCCTTAGATTTTTTGCACGGAAAGCGATTTATATTCTTTAGTACGTCTTCTTTCAGAATCTATGCAGTTTTTTCCTTGACGTTACCTCTAACACCCTTAAAAATTAAATCCCAGTTTTTACTGACCATTTTGGAGGAACCCAGATTTCTGGAAAACTGTTCCTTAGATTTTTTGCACGGAAAGCGATTTATATTCTTTAGTACGTCTTCTTTCAGAATCTATGCAGTTTTTTCCTTGACGTTACCTTTTTTTGCACGGAAAGCGATTTATATTCTTTAGCACGTCTACTTTCATAATCTATGCAGTTTTTTCCTTGACGTTACCTCTTACCCCAAAAAAAAAACAAAACACCAAATTCGGTTTTATTAATACATACTTTATATTTTTATTAAATATTTATTATTTTCTTTTTATGATAAAGAAGTCTTTTTTTATGATAAAGAAGTCTTTGTTTAGTAACAATGCTTGTTTTTAATTATAAATACACTTCATTTAATTATTTGAATGCTTTTATATATATATATATTATATTTTTATTATTGTTTATTAATTTTTTACTCCATTTTTGCGTAATTATTTGCTTAAAATTTCAATTTCTCATTTTTTTCGAACACCCTAATTCTTATATTCTTAAATTTTGAATTCCCAAAAGCAAAACTCCCAAAAGCATTAAATTCCCATTTTCAATTCAATCTCCAAAAGCACCAATTCGATTTTGCGTTTTCGTGGATAACTATCGACGCTATCTTGGCGCACGTGAGAAATTTTAATTTTATCAGGTTCATCCGCAACGCAACGTTACGTTTACGTAAGAGTACCTATTTGCACAGTAGCTTGGTAAGGAAAACGGAACAACTGATTAGCAACGTATACGTTTACGTAAGAGTAACGAGGCCTTTAAGTCGCACAACGGTAACGCTGAATGTAAGTGATAATTGACTCTCCCGCTCTCATTGTTTTGAAGTGTTGCCATAATCCCTTTTTTCGAAAATATTGCATATTAAACACACGTACGGAAGAAAACAATTCAGTAGCTTCAGAAGATGTATTCAATGTTTGGATCAACCTTTATATGTATGTGAATCTTCATTTTCTTCATTCAGGCTTATAAAAATAAACACCAAAATCGTCTCACAGATGAACATCTCGAAGACCTCATGCGTATAAAATGTTGTCCCTACAAGTTTGACATAGATCAAAAGTCTTGAATAAGTTAAGTTCTTCCTTTCTGTCACCATTATGTGTTTCAATGTTACAAACTAATGGATTATAAAGAATTTCGAGCAAGCATTTAAAAGTCAAAAATGTCATAAGAAATATGTTACCAAAATTGAAAGAAAAAATTGTAATGTAAAACAGCACAATTTTTAAAAAGACTAATTTTTTAAACAAAGAACTTATTTAAAAAAAAAATTTTTTAAAATAAAAAAAAAAACAATTTAAAAAAAACTTATTTTTTAACAAATAATTATAAACAAAAATTTTAACAAAAAAAATAACATTTGGCAACGCTGTTCAAGCTACAAGCGTAACACAACATTCCTGTGCGACTGCTCATGCGAGACTGAATTGTTTTAATATTTTGCTTCTGTACGTGTGCTGAAGTACGTGTAAATAAGAGAATAACAAAGCGCCCATGGGCGGCATTTTGCCTATCTCTGATATAGAGGCATTCGAAAAATTAAAATCGTTGATAACCTCACACCCAATTCTTAGGTATCCAAACTTTGAAAAAACTTTTACCTTCACCACCGATGCATCTTATTATGCAATTGGTGCGGTACTGTCACAAAGGAGGACATCCGATATGTTTCGCATCTAGAACATTGAACAACCACGAAATATTATGGAGTGTGAACTATTTGCGACCATACCTCACGGCAGGAAATTTAAGATACTGACTGACCATTAGCCAATAAAATTTTTGCATTCAAAATATAAAGGAAGGATATGTCTGTGGCCTACGGCCCTATGCTCCCCAGAGGAGTAAAAGGAACATATATATATGTCTCCCAGACACCAGTAGGAATGGGCAAAAAATATCGATATATCAAAATATCGATATTTAAAAAAAATATAATCGATATATATCGCCTTTGGGCCTTTGATCATCCAAGAGTGATTGTCGAAAAACCAATGCACCGACAAAGAGTGACTGTTTGGTGCGGTTTATGGGCAGGCGGCATCATCGGGCCGTATTTTTTTCCAAAATGAGGCCAAACAGGCAGTTACTGTGAATGGTGTTCGCTATCGTGAGATGATAACGAACTTTTTATGGCCCGAATTGGAAGATATGGATGTGGACGATATGTGGTTTCAGCAGGACGGTGCCACTTGCCACACAGCTAACGAAACAATGGCTCTTTTGCGCAACAAATTCAATGGCCGTGTTATCTCACGTAATGGCGATGTCAATTGGTCGCCAAGATCATGTGATTTGACACCGTTGGACTTTTTTCTTTGGGGTTATGTGAAAGAAAAGGTGTACGTCGATAAGCCAGCAACAATTCAAGAGCTAAAGGATGAGATAATTCGGCACATTAACGGCATAGAACCTCCATTATGCCTCAGGGTCATCGAAAATTTGGACCATCGGATGGAGGTGTGCCGCCGTGGTCGCGGCGCCCATTTGGCCGATATTTTGTTCCATACATAATTGAGTAATACCAATATATCATAATAAAATAAAATTACAATAATTTCCTAAATAGTTTGTGTTTTATTCAAAATCAACATCGGCCCTTGAAATTAAACCACCCTTTAGTTTAGCAAAATACGTTCGATATACTAATATATCGATATTATTGAAATAATAAATATCGATACTCTAAAAAAATATCGATTCGATATGTATCGATATATTTTTTCAACTTGCCCATCCCTAGACACCAGAGATGCTACTAAAGTTAGGAGAATATGATTTTGAAATAGATTATATAAAAGGCAAAGAGAATAGTGCTGCAGATTTCCTTAGTAGACTGAAAATGCTGAAAAAGAAACAGAAGAAGTAGATGCCAGTTTTCACGAAGATCCTAAGTAATAAAGAAAAAAATTTTAAAATAAATCATACAGAAGAAGATGATGTATCGATGATGACAGTTCACTCAGCCGAAGAAAATTTGATGGAGCATTTCTATATTAAAGAAGAAATAGTTAACAAGTTAACTATTAAATTATCTTAACTAACAATAAAGTAGAAGAAATGAAAATTATAAATGGTAAAAGAATTTTTTTGTGGCAGAGTCAGACTTTAACGACCTAGCAAATATTTGCAGAAGATATGTATATTACTAAAGGAAAAATAGCCATATTCTCCGAATTATCCGAACCAAGAAAACTTAATAGAAATGTACTCAAATGACAAGCAAATAGAATTCATCAAATGTACTATAAGAGCCCAGGATATACAGGCATGACATGAATTCTGGTCGGAATGGAAATGATTCCGTAGTTACCATTCCGATCGGAATGGTTTTAGCTTCTATAGATTCCGTTCGGATTCATTAAACCTCAAAAAAATATGAAACCATTTTTTGTGTATTAAATATGGCAACACTGCAACGAATGTAGAAAACAAAGCAAACAAGAAAACAGCTGATCCTGAAAACCAGCCGAATTTAAGTTTTTCTATCAAAGTAAAAAATTTGTGATCTGTGAGAATTATATTTTTTAAGAATAAAAACAGAGTTTTAAGGGATGCTTCTGAACCTTTGTCGTACCCAAGCTCAGTGTAAGTGTTTACAAATAAATATCTGCAAATTGTTAAAAAAATCTTTAATTACAGTTTTGTAAGCTATTACCGGGTGAATAAAGAGGCTTTTGTCATGATATTGGAAAAACTTTCGAATGATTTTCCGGGCTGGACAATAGCATCAGTGCTACAGTTAGCAACTGCACTCAGGTTTCTTGCAACTGTCTCTTTTCAAGGCGTTATAGGTAAGAAGAATGAATTACCAAAGTTAATATCAATAAAATATTATCAACCCTACAGCCAAAGATGTCGATGTAAGTCTCGGAAGAAGCACTGTTTCTCTTATATTGTGGAGAGTGATTAATTCAATGGAAACACTTATGTATATGCCCACAATGGATAAGGCTTCAAATGTCTGGGAGGAAAAGAAAAAATCGAAAGCAGTTTTTTATGAAAAATACCAAATTCCTGGTATAGTGGGCTGTATTGATGGCACGCACACATAAAGCTGACAAAGCCACAAAGTGATGTTTAAATCGAAAAGGAACATTCAGCGTCAACGCAATGATTGTAGGAAAATTTTTTTTTTATACTGTTGTTAACTTTTTTTTATTTAATGCTGATATGCGATTACTAAATGAAAGTCAGGGCTGTGGATGCTTGCAGACCAGGGTCTTCCCATGACTCTTTCATTTGGGGCATGAGCAATGCAAGAACATACTAAATGAGCATTCAAAGGGAGATAAGAATTCGTGTCTGTTGGGAGATTCTGAATACGGTTTACAACCGTTTTTAATTACACCATACACAAATGGAATGGCAGAAACAATGGAACACAGATTCAATAAGAAACACATGTCCGGCCGCAACATAATAGAGCGCACAATCGGTGCATTAAAAAATCGCTTCAGATGTTTGCAAGGTACCTTACCTTATACTCCAGAAAAGGTGGTAAAAATCGTAAATGACTGCTGTGCCTTACATAATATTTGTAGAGATTACAATATAGATTTTCAAGAAGACCTTACATTACGGTTAGATGAAATTGACAACGTATCGCCGGAAGATGCGGAGTAAATACCTGAGAGACAGTTTTATAACATTGCCAAAAGACTAAGAGACAATATTGCAATTCAGATAAATTATTTTTTTTTATGTTTGGTAGTATTATTAATTTATTTTATGTATTCTAATTCATTTATTTCAATTCTTTAATAAAATTACTTAAATATTACTTTTAAATAAAAAAAATTAACTTTAATAAAAACAACATCTTATGCATTAAGGAACTAGTAGTTTGTACTTATTGAGATCTTCCAGTAAGTTAAAAAATATGGAAACTTTTCTAAAGTTTTTGTGCTTTTTTTTTGTTCTAATTCGATTTTTAAAGTTTCGAGTTCAATTAATTTGATTTTGAACGCAATTTTTCGCACAGAATCTTGGCATCGAAATGTTGTTGTAGAGTATCACATAGCCTATTAAACATTTGGTTTTGCACTACCATTTGATAACGTTGCTCTTCCATTAACAGGGTAATTCTTTTTTCCTCAGAATGCTTTTCACTCATTAGTTGTACGAGGTTTTTAAATGCTGGTTCTCCTCAACTAAAAGGCTGTTTCCATCAGGTTTTGAGGGGGTTTGGTGCTTGGCTCTTTTGGAAATAAATTGCGGTGTTGTGGCAGGTAACGGGGAATTTTCTAGATCCGGATGTGGAGTGCATGCAGGGTTGTTAGACTTTTTTCCTCAAAAATCGTCAAAATTTTTAACAAAATTTGTCAAAATCGTCACGAAAATTGAACAAAATCGTCAACAAAACGTCAAATATATAAATTTTACATATTAAAGACAATTTATTGCATGGATTGGTTCGAAAATATAAATTTTTAGCAAGAAACTCTATTTATGATGAAAAAAGTGATATGGTTAAGTTTTATTCTATTTATTTCAGCAAGTGAACTGAATATATTTATCATTTAAAAAGAAAAAATATATTTGCATAAATGCATAACAAAAATTTTTTTATTTCATTTATCCATATTCAGAAAAATATTAAATAATAAATAAAATCTCATTTGCTTTTAACTCGAGCTATTTTTAAATGATTAACTTTAAGCGCTATCTCTATTGCAAATTTTTTTATCGTTAAAGGTGCTAAAAACCAAGGATTCTGTCTATATCAACAGTCTTTTTACCCGACTTGAAACGTTTTATTACGTCCAATATTAGTTCCAAACTAATACATTTTATTCTCATTGCACTCATTTTTCTACACAACTTCTTATTAAAAAGTAACTTCTTACTTCCTAACACGCAATTTTACTAAGAATAACTTACCCAACAGAATTAATTGGGATTTGCATTTTTACACACAAATAGAAAAATTCTTCACATCCCAACAAACACGAAATCAAACTTTGATATGAAATGACTTTATCATTTGACATCAAACGCAATTCTCAAACGTTTTTTAATTGTTTGATTTAAAATTTAAATTCAAAATTTAAAATTTAAATTCAAAATTGAAAATAAACATTTGATATCAAATGTTTTATCAATTTCATGTCAAATGTTTGTCAAATGTTAAAATCAAATCAAAAATAAACTTGGCAATACTAAAGCGAAAAATAAATGCAAGCATTAAAAATGGCGATTAAAGTTACATTTTTGTACTTTGTGGTTACATGTGTTTTACTATTAAAAATAAATTTTAATATAAAGTGAACAGTTTATTTCTTGTGAAAATTTTTTTTTTTTTTTTTTCATTATTTATTTATTGAATCTTCATATATTAAATATGAACTAACAATAATTAATCAAATCTTAACCTAATACTTTATTTTATGTCCTGCCTGTGCCAGACAAAAATTTTCTTCATCGCGGGTTCTGTTCACATATATAGGTGTTTATCGCTCATCCTAATGGGTAAGTGCTGCAGTGTCTCTTCTCCTTAAGCGAGAGTGGCCGGTATCATTTAAAATATTTCGAGCTAGTGGATTTGGGTGCAACTCTAGCCTTTTTAAGTATTTTACCGCATACTTCGTAATAATAGTCTTTACCAGTGGCACATTGAGATCCTTGTGGATATTTGAGTTTTTAACATACCATGGGGCAGCTGTAATTATTCGAAGAAGTTTATTTTGGCGCCTTTGAATTTTTTCGATATTAGAGGCCGAGGCAGTGCCCCATAGTTGAATACCGTAGCACCATATTGGCTTTAAAATAGCGTTGTAAAGTAGTAGTTTGCAATCGAGACTAAGAACAGAATTTCTTCCAATAAGCCAGTTAATTTGAATTGCTTTTAGTTTCATTTGGGTTAATTTTGCTTCTATATGGTATTTCCATGTTAAACGCCGATCTAGATGAATTCCGAGATATTTGACATGCAATTGTTGAGGCGCTAGTTGATTATTGATTTTAATAGGGGGGCATGTTTCCCGACGCAAGGTGAAAGTTATATGTACGCATTTTTGCTCATTGACCTTTATCCTCCATTGCTTTAACCATAGTTCGAGCTGAAATATATGATCCTGCAGGTATCGAGATGCTTCACGACTGTTCTCGTGTACGCTTAGAAAAGCTGTATCATCAGCAAAAGTTGAGGTTAGGGTGTAATTGTTTGTTGGCATGTCATTGATGCTTCCTTGAGGGACTCCAGCTTCAATTGGCTGAGGAGAACTTAAAAAATCACCTTCTTTAATAATGAATTTTCGTCCGACCAGGTAGCTTTCTAACAGCTTGTGTGTATTAACCGGTAGGTTTAGCTTCAATTTATGTAACAAGCCTACATGCCAGACTTTGTCAAAAGCTTGAGAAACATCTATGAAGAGAGCGGAGCAATATTTTCTTTCTTCAAAGGCTTTTCTTATGGCGTTTACTATCCGATGGGTTTGTTCAATTGTACTATGCTCTCTTCTGAAACCGAATTGATGATTAGGTATACACCCATTGTCATTTAAAATTGGGGTTAATTTTGACGTTAAGAGCTTCTCAAACAGCTTTGATATATTAGGTAATAAGCTAATAGGCCTATATTACTCAATTTTTGTGTGATCTTTTCCTGACTTTGGTATCATCGTTATTAAAGAGACCTTCCAATCTTGAGGGTAGTATTCAAGGCGTAAAATAGCATTAAAAATATAAATAATAATTTTCTTTGCTATGCGAGGTAGCTCCAAAAGCATTTTGTTACTGATCTTATCAATACCAGGTGCCTTCTTGGTGCTTAATTCACAAATAGCCTTTTCTATTTCCTTTATCCCAAATCTTAGGGGGATAGCTGCTCTAACATAAACATCTGTAAAATATATTTTATTATAATTGTTTTTTTTTGAGGGTTTTGCTCGAATGCTGAACAGCTAGTTTAAGATAACTGTCAAAATTGACAATAGAGAGATCCACATTTTCCGGTGTGCTAAGCGGTATATTTTCTGAGCAATGGGTACTGAGATATTTTTTATATTTTAACCAATTTATTTGTGTAGCTGACGTCGCTATGTAACCAGAGGGAGATGCAATTCTATTGGTGTTTGTTATAGTAACTATTGTAGGTGTGTGATCAGAGGATAATTCTAACGAAGCTTCAACGTGAATCGTTTCTATGGGGATGTTTTTAACCACGCCAAAATCGATGACATCGGGAATTTTTTGCGGATCAGCAGGCCAATATGTTGGTTGTCCGCTCGCGACAACATTTAAATTCATTTTAGAGATTGTATTGAACAAAACACGACATTTTGGTGTTATTAGTCGTGACCCCCAGAAGGTATGTTTAGCGTTATAATCGCCAGCAGCCAGGAAACAGAGCCCCAATGACTTATAATATTTATAATATTGGCTTTCTGATATTGCAAATCTAGGTGGTGAGTATAAGGATGAGATTAATATGTTTCGTTTCAGCTCTTCAACACAAATGTTTGTTGCTTGAAGATAATCTTCACGATGATCACACATTAGGTAGTGTTTGATTCGGGTTTTTATCAAAATGGCAGAACCTCCACAAGCTCTATCTCGAGGGTCCTTGGTGTCATATATTGATTTTAAACGAATTTCTTGAGGTCAAATGAGTTTCAGAAACCATCATGACATCAATTTGAATATTTTTAAGAAAGTATTCTAATTAATTTTTATGTTGGCGGATGCCGTTTGCGTTCCAAAAACAAAATTTTAAACAGTTCATGGTTTGTTAAGTACAGCTTACAATAACATCGATTGCATTCTAAGAATTTCCTGCATCATATTACCCATTGTGTTTGTAAAATTATTCACTGTTTGCACTAATGTTTCCATAGTTTTTTCTAGACGACTTAAATTAGAAGTTTCATCAGCACCTTGCATTGGCACATGGTTTGATTTTAGGACGTTAGCATAAGAGGTTCTGTTATTACTAGGCTGCGGAGCCTGAATGTCATTAGTGTTTACTTGATTTGGTACCTGCGTTTGAGGGGGATTAGTTTTTGGTCCAGCCGACTGCTTGACGATAGTGTATACAGGGCAACCTCTATAATTTGCAGTGTGATTGCCGCCACAGTTACTACATTTTTTTACATTGGGGTCATTTTTAGACTTATCGCACTGGACTGTACCATGTAATTCACCACTTACTACGCAAACCGGTGGTAAATAGCAGTATGCCTTAGTATGGCCAAATTCTTGGCAGTTGAGACATTGAACGGGACCATTTCTTTTGTGCGGCTCCTCTATAGTTATTTTTCTGTATAGAATATATTTTAAATCATAAATAGGATGCGTTTCATTTTTTTTAAGCTCAACGTCGCCAGGTTCTAGCTCCACTCGAAATAATGGTTAAGGATTTTTTTCCCTATTTTTAATATTCGTAACATTTTTTATCTTAAAGCCCTTTTCTTCCAAAAAGGTTTTAATTTCCTCTGGGTCCACACAAGAGTATATTCCCTTGATCACTACCTGAAGACCTTTGCTGCTCTTCAGTTGGTATGTGTAAAAGCTTTTTTTAAGGGCTTCGAATTTGTTTGTTAGTTTACGAAAATCATTCTCATGATTAACCTGTATTTTTGTCTCGTTTATATTACCACGCTTGATTGCCGCTACGTAAAACGAATTTTCACCTATTACCGAGATCACGCTCTTTATTAACTCACTTGAGTTTTGCTCCCTAAGATATATCGGGGGTGGCTTAGACGATTTAATGACGTTTGGTGCTTCAGAGGATTCATCCTCCAGAATTGCAAAACGATTTTGAGAGTTTATTTTATCAAAAGTTGGTACTTTTGAGGCCGAAGCAACTGCTGCAGAGGTAGGGCTGCGACCCCGTTTAAGTACTGTTATGTACCTGTCCATACCAACTTGTACTTGAGGCTTTTGACAACTTTTTACTTGAGGTTTTTCCATTGCGTCTGTGTTTGAATTCATGGTAACATTTGTTACTAAAATTGTTTTTGCCGAAGCGGCAACACTTGCAGGCACTAGCGAGAGATTAATATTTTTTAATGTCTCGGCATCAACCGTCTTTGTTAAAACAGAGGGCGAAAGGGAACGTGTACGAACAATTGGTTTAGCCGTTAGGTAGTTAATATTATTTTGTTTTGTTTTATTTATGTCAGTATTGCATTATTTAGCATTAACTGTTACGTATGCATTTCTTTCATCTAGTTTTATTGTTGTTTCATTGTGACTACTCATGCAAAAAGTTGTTTTTGTTTTTCACTGTTTTGCTGTGCTTTTTTTTATTTTTATTATTTATTGTATTACACCAAAAATAAGAATTTTAAACAGGGGTTTCCATTTCTTTGCACAATTGTGCAAACCACTACAAACACATATTTTTATGCTCTTCAATTCAGTCGTCGGTGTGACTTCGACAAGTGTACATCTTTAGCGGATGCTATATTATTTTGTTTCAGCTTACACTCAAAAATATTGTGAGGTCAAAAATTCTTTTAGTAACATGCCTTGCATGCAATATTTAGAGTCTAAATTTTAAGACTTAAATGCAGAGTAATATAACATTTCTATTTAATTATAACATAATTTAAATTGTTGA
Organism: Pollenia labialis; assembly: GCA_949318255.1. Taxonomy (NCBI): domain Eukaryota; kingdom Metazoa; phylum Arthropoda; class Insecta; order Diptera; family Polleniidae; genus Pollenia; species Pollenia labialis. Next base: position 53,252,256 of record OX439140.1, read on the forward strand.
AAATATTTAACAGCAAAGCTAACGTAAATTTTATGAAGTAACTTTTTTAAACAATAACATTTACTGCAACGTTTAAGCTAACGATATGTGTTTTGTTTGTGAAAAAAAATTCTTTGATACCTGTAAAAGGGTCCCTTTTGCTTTCTTTAAAAAGACGTACCTAAATGCAGAAATTATTAAGAAAAAAAATAGCCAAAGGAATTTGTTGGTATTTTGTTTGTAAAAATATTTTGGTTTCTGTACCAATCGCGTCGGTGGGTTTTTTCTTTCTTTGAAATTAATTTTTGCCCAAATTAAAAGTGGTGATTTTTCCAACTTTCCAAAAACTTCACTTGTTTACAGAAATCTCGAAATCGACAAAAGATATGAATATGCCGAAATATTTGAAACACTTTTCAATAATTTTCAAGACAGGTTTCAAGATTTTGTAATTTTACAACCGCTATTAGATCTTTTCGAAAACCCTTTTCGTTGCGATGTAAGCAACTACGAATTTGATATTCAATCAGAACTAATCGTTCTGGAAAGATTTGGATGGCGAGTTCTATCCTGAACTAAAAAAAAATTCATTGAGGTGCCTCTCTTTATTCGGCACAACTTACCTATGCGAACAAATTTTTTCGGATTTAAAATTTATTTGTTCCAAGCAACGTAATAAATTAGGTTCATCTCATTTGAAAAGCATTCTACTATTACGAAACTGCCATAAAAGTATAAATTTAGAAGATTTTATTTTATAACTTGTATAACACAAGGGAAAAAAATTAAAAATTTTTTGTGTTGCTAGAAAATTTGTAACAGTTCTTTACCAATTCAATGTCGCTGATTTTAAAACTGCACTTTGTTTTCTATCAGCTGTGATTTGCGTGCAATATTTATTTTTTTATGAATTTTTAAAACATAAAAATCTTTAATTTTTTACAATTGTTTGATAAGATATTTGAAACTGATTTAGAGTCAAAAAGCTTCCGAATAAAAAAAAGTGTAGTTTTAAAATCAGCGACATTGAATTGGTAAAGAATTGCTACAAATTTTATATCAACACAAAAAATTTTTAATTTTGTACCTTTGTGTTATACTTATAAAATATATTACTAACATTTTATTTCGGCTGTAAATAAATGCATTCTCTCAATTTGCTTACTCTCTGGTACTCACTAATACACAAGCAAAACAATTTTGGAAATCCCTGATTTTAAACAAAATGTTTTTGTACAGTATATGTGTACATACATATGTACATTTATACATATATTTTTTTTTTATTAAATTTTTCGTTTTTGATAATTGTTCACTTTTATGTTAAAGATTTATTAAAAAAAAAAAAAATGCGTCCATTCGCTAATTTGTTATATTAAAATATCAAATGTAATTAATAATTCAATTGTATGCGGGATTAAGAACACGCGTCTGTATCACAACAAAGCACAAACCGAACTGAAAAATAAAAATTATTTGTGAGAAATTACAATGATTAAAAATACGAAAAAAAGAAAAATAATAAAACGGGATAGTGAAGAAAGTTTGTTGAACGATCCTCAAAATAAAAGGTAGCCAAGTATTTTGTCTTTCCAAGAATAAAAGGACGGAAAGAACACTATTTCATCTTTTAGCTATGGTACCGAATGTTTATCTCAAAGTTTATTTAAATTGTGACGAGCAAAAGTCGGAGCCCTCGTTTTTGAGTCACATGCCCTAGACTACACCTCAGCACCAGACCAACCTGGCCCAAGATGAATCATAATTATTTGAATTTATTATTATCTTCTGTATTAACCGTATTGCATAGCTTATATAATCCTTTAGTTTTATTGAATTCATATAATGTTTAACTTAATTTAAATAATTTGTATTATATTCATCCTTTAATTATTATTTGTATTTAATAAGAATTAATTTATGTACTAATTTTGAAATTAACGTACCGATGGCTGCCGCCATCTGGTGGCGAGTAGAGAAGAATAGGACACGACAAAATACACTTATGAGCAACCATGATAACTGCCCGTCTATACCAGAGATAAATATTGCGACACATATTGCAGTAATTGTCTAAATTATGTTATCTTTAATGTAGACAGCAATTTTTTGTACATATTTATTCCCAGCAATTTATGTTGCAATAATTGTTAGTCCATTTTTGTTGACAATTATTGCTAAAATAAAACGTCAAATTTGGTTGTCAATTGAAAAAAAGAAGCAAAAAAGAAAAAAAAATAGAAGCAAATTGTGTGGGAAAGAAAATAATTTTGTGATATTGTAGCAAATTATTGTAGTAAAATAATTAAATTAAAGAATTCAATAAACACTAATATGAAATTGTAAAAATTATTTTTAATATAATTTTTTGCTTATTCGATCTTTATTATTTAAATTTATTTTAATTTGTTCAAGATTGAGTTTTTTTTTATATAAAAATATAAATAATTTTTAATATTTTAATCAGGCTTAAGTTCATCAAATTTAATTTTCATTTAATTATTTTTATGAAGAAAGGAATTTTACAACATGAAAATTAATTAAAATTGTTATTGATAATCATTCATTCTTGACTGACCTGAGATTCGAACCCAGGCGGCTGGTTACCATGACATGTTTCGATCGCAACCACTCGATCTCCTCAGATGGATTTGCCGTTTTACACTCGCAGCCATCGACGACTGCTGACGTCAATAGTCAAACATCAATCCTTAAACCAAATTGTATTTTAACCCTTGGTAGATCGAAATTTGCTTTTTTTTTTTTGAATGATTATCCAATTTTAATTGATTTTACATGTTTTTCCTAACTTCTGTTTTTTCCGTACTTATGTCAAGAATTCTTCTTGAAGTCCAAAGTACATTTTTTGTTTTTTCATTTTGTCTTTCTTTTTCTTGTTGACCTTTTTCAGCACAACTTGAAGGACAAATGTACACATAGAGCTCATGCCTTAGCTTAAACAATAATTAGAATTGTGGTTATTTTGTTGAACTATTTATGGTTTTTAATAAACATTTTTAATATTTTAATCAGGCTTAAGTTCATCAAATTTAATTTTCATTAAATTATTTTTATGAAGAACGGAATTTTACAACATGAAAATTAATTAAAATTGTTATTGATAATCATTCATTCTTGACTGACCTGAGATTCGAACCCAGGCGGCTGGTTACCATGACATGTTTCGATCGCAACCACTCGATCTCCTCAGATGGATTTGCCGTTTTACACTCGCAGCCATCGACGACTGCTGACGTCAATAGTCAAACATCAATCCTTAAACCAAATTGTATTTTAACCCTTGGTAGATCGAAATTTGCTTTTTTTTTTTTGAATGATTATCCAATTTTAATTGATTTTACATGTTTTTCCTAACTTCTGTTTTTTCCGTACTTATGTCAAGAATTATTCTTGAAGTCCAAAGTACATTTTTTGTTTTTTCATTTTGTCTTTCTTTTTCTTGTTGACCTTTTTCAGCACAACTTGAAGGTCAAATGTACACATAGAGCTCGTGCCTTAGCTTTAACAATAATTAGAATTGTGGTTATTTTGTTGAACTATTTATGGTTTTTAATCCAAATTTTTAATATTTTAATCAGGCTTAAGTTCATCAAATTTAATTTTCATTAAATTATTTTTATGAAGAAAGGAATTTTACAACATGAAAATTAATTAAAATTGTTATTGATAATCATACATTCTTGACTGACCTGAGATTCGAACCCAGGCGGCTGGTTACCATGACATGTTTCGATCGCAACCCCTCGATCTCCTCAGATGGATTTGCCGTTTTACACTCGCAGCCATCGACGACTGCTGACGTCAATAGTCAAACATCAATCCTTAAACAAAATTGTATTTTAACCCTTGGTAGATCGAAATTTGCCTTTTTTTTTTTTTTGAATGATTATCCAATCTCTGGTCACTAAATAAATTTTTTGTAACGAACCCTGGGAGCCGCGAGCTTTACCCCAGCATAAGGTGGAAAACACGTCGTTACAAAATAAATAATAAATTTAAATTAAAAAAAAAATAGTTTTATTTATATTCCAGATTGTATTATAATCCACATTTTAAAAACATTTGAGAATTACGTTTGAAAGCATGTTGAAAATAAAGGCATTTTTTAATTTGAAAATAATTTCCTCTTTTTGTTGAGAACGCTATGATTTTCAAATCATTATCAAACGTTTGTCGTTTGAGAACACGTTTGATTTCAAATCATTTTCAATTTGAAATCAAACCTCCGTGTTTGTTGGGATGTGATTATGACTTCATCGAAAAATGCATTGGTATGTGGCGACGCAAATCGAAATCATAAAAACGCAAAGCGGATTTAACCAATTTTTTAAAAGCGGACCAGATAGGACTGACGCAAATCGGGGCACTAGTGTATATTTTTTGCAGTACCGATGGCATTTCTAAAATTGTAGAATTTTAATTACTAATGCTTCTAATGAAATCCACCTGGTTTGTGATGGGGGAGGAATTTTTTTGTTTTATTTCCAAAAATTTTTGTATTTCGAAAAATTGATTTGTAAGTTTTGGACTGTTTTCGATATACAGTGCACTCTGGAAAACGTCAACTAATTAAAACCGCGGGTGTTGACGTTTAACAAATTGTTGACGTTTACGAATGTAAAATTTTTATATAAAAAACATATCGATAATGTGCTTTTAAACGTTTTTATTAATTATAAACTGAATCCAAACATAAACAAATTCAAAAAGGAAATAAAAAGGCATTCAACCTGACTAAAACCATAGAAGACAACTGGAACTAAAAGAATACATTTTAAAATGCATTTAAAAAAAATCTGTTATTTTTTTCTGCTGTTTTTTTCTATCCAACACTTGGAAGAGAGCCTTCTCTCTTAAACATCTTAATACATTTAAGTCATTTTGCTCAACATTCTCTCATTGAGCCCAATCCAAAGCCCTGTTAAATATTTCGACGGCTTCGCTTGGTTTTATTGTCTGCACAAAAAAGCAACTAAACATAAATAAAAAGACAATACAGACATACAGTTGTAATTTTTTTTACTCTACTTACAAGGTGGATCCCCAATTTCTGAATTGATTTCATAAAATAAATGAGTGTGTGTACAAATGTATTTTAACTGCTGCTAAATTCGAAATTTTATTTTATTCAGAGTTGACGTTTTAGAGCTTTATGGTTGGGTTGACGTTTTAGAGTAGGCAATGTAAAAAAAAAGGGTTGACGTTTTGGGATGTTGACGTAAACGAGTGTTGACGTTTTCCCGAGTGCACAGTAATTGTAAATATTTCTTGTGTTTTATCGATGCCAGAAAATTGTCATAACACTATTTCTTTTAGTCAAAAAATCGTCAATCGTCATATTATAGTATTTTCTCAAAAAAATCGTTAAAATGACGAAAAATCGTCACATCTACCAAACCTGCTTGCCAGATTAAAGTCTTATAAAATTGATGCCAGATTAAAGTTTAAAGTAAATTTATTGACGGGATTAAATCGTCAAAACATTAGTGACTCTACATCAAAAATCTTCATTTTGGTAAATTCATCGAAAAAAATCGTCAAAATGACGTAAAATCGTCACATCTAACATCCCTGAGTGCATGGTCTATGTACTCTTAAGTCAGAGTTACAGCACTTGGATCTTTTTGGATCTGGGGATGATGATCGAGATCTTTGCCTCTTCGCCGATATGATAGAACTGCGCTTTCCAATGTTTGATGTTGAAGGTTGTACATCAAGCTCTTAATTTTCTTTATCAAAATCGTTAACGTATAAATTTGCATCAAATTCTGCAAAACTTTTGGAGCCGCTAATACCATCAACACTTTTGTATATACAGTAGTTTTGTCTTAGCTGCACAATCTCCTTTGCACGATTTTTTGTGCAGGTAAATCAAAAAGGCAGCTATCTTAAATTCATTTACCTGCCTTAAAGTGCAGGTACACAATTGTGGTTACCTGCACAAAAGTGCAGCTAAAGTAAAGTGTTTGATTTAAAAGAAGAATAAAAAAATTATTTTTTTAATACATAAATTTATATTTTATTAAATTTTTATTTCAACCCAGGAGCTTACTAGGAATCTCACAAAGAGTCTTTTTGATCGTCGACGAGATCATTTTTTAATTGTAGACGATTCCTAGCACGGGAGAAACTGTTACACGTGCTGATTCGTAAGAGAGATTCTTCCATAAAGCAGCGAAAAACGCTTATATTATTCGTAAAGGGAATCGTTTATGATGTATGTTGAGATTATCTAACGAGTCTTTCAAAAGCATGCTAAGAGTCGTATGAGACCATGTAGGTTTTATTTTACAACCCGTGAAATACTCAGCCGTATGACTAAGCTACCTAAATAAGGGCATCAGGCGTATTTTTCATGCCAAAACTTCTAATTTTCATACAATTTCTATAAAACAAACCTTAAGGTCGAGAAATCAATCCATCCTGTCGGAAAATCCTTTTTTGCAGATCCTTAGACCGGTTTGTTTTATTAAAATTGTATTGGCAATAGCATTTTCATACTTCAAAAACTGTCTTATTTAGGTACCTCAGTAATTGTTATACGACTCTTACAGAGAGTCCCAAAAGGTTCATTTCAAGATTTACAGACGAGCTTGTCAAAAAATAAATAAAAAAATAAATAAATTAAGAAAAGATTTAGATGTTTTTGTTGTCAGATAATCACCAGAAGATTCTTATAGGAGTTGTATATTAAACATAATCGTCTAACAAACAGCCTATGCTAGCTGGGAAATAGCAGATCATTTTATACATGCATGCATGTTTATTTAATATAAAAGAAGCATTAACAATAACAATGAGAATTCACAAAGAACATAAAACATAAAAAAACAAAATAATTGCGATTTATATTTTTATAAACAGCTTAAATTGGATATTTATGTGAAAAAGTGGCCAACATATAGTTTTATGTGTGCAGCTAACTTTGATGTTTTGTATGAAAATATTTTAAAGCTGCCTAAAAATATGAAAAATGTGCAGGTACACAAAATGCACGTAAACAAGGATTTTGAAGAATAATTCCAGAAAATATTTATTTTGGGCAGTTAAGTCAAAGTGCAGCTAACTTTGATATTTTGTATGAAAATAATTTTAAAATGCCAAAAATTTTGTGCATTTATCTTAAATGTGCAGGTATAGAAAGTGCACTTAAAAAAGGAATTTGTATGGAATAAGAAAGAATAATTCCAAAAATTATCAATTTTGTGCAGTTAAGTCAAAAGTGCACGTAAACAAAAGGCAGTTAAGTCAAAACTACTGTACCACTAATTCTTGCTAGGGATTCCTCCACATCCGTCAAAATATATTTGTTATATTCACCTCCGCCAGTCTTCTGATTTTCTTTTTTGTTGTGGCACATCTTTTTTTTCACGTAGGTCTTCCAATCGGCCCATGTTTTCTTCCATCCGTTTACATCCTTGGTTGGTGGCCCACATAAATTCAATTCCTTCGCCAATTCCGACCACAAGGATTCCACAGCGACCCGATCACCTTTAAAGTATCCCCTTGCAATGTCTTCATGGCGTTCATGAAGTCAATGAAAATCTTTTCCTGGCTTGCACTTCGATGTTTACCTCTACGAAAAGTAATAAATTTGCAGATACTTGAAAAATACAAAAAAAAATGTTAAAATACTTACATTATATCCTTTTTAACTTTAATTTGCAGAATTGCGTTAGAAATTGTTGTTATTTTATTCTTTTTTTGCCTTTTCTTTGATTTCAGTGCTGCCACAGGTGTATTTTTCACGAAACTTGAAAGAATTAAAATATGGCAACATTAAATAGACAAATTCCGTTTATTTTTCTTTTTTTTGGAAAGCATTTAGAAAAATTTAAATTTTTTTTATTTAATTCACCTAAAATTATATTTATTTTAGATAAGGAAGCAAAAAGACAGCGTGCTGTACTGATAACAATGTATTTTGAATAGTTTGTACACCTGAAAAATGCTTAAATATGAATTCCACTTTGAAAAATGAAAGTGGTATCATTCCGAAAAAAATTTTCGTTGTACATTTTCCATTGTAGCAAAATACGGAATCAATTCCACTTCCGAACGGAATTAAGCTCTGTGACATGGCTGATAGAAGCAGAAATAGAAGCAGTTAAACAAATTTATTTTTACCACGTTAGAGAAAGTATACACTCCGGCATACAGGAAACATATAACCAAATCAAATACAAAATTTATTATCCAAAATTATTAGAATTAATTCAGATGGTAATTAACCAATGCGACCTTTGTAAGGAAGTTAAATATGATAGAAATCCTATAAAACAAAAATTTAAATTTACAGAAATACCAACAAATAAAAAACAAGTTCTACATATATGTACATGATGAAGGGTTTTAGATTTCTAACCGTGATTGATAAATTTTCAAAATTTGGGACAGCATATCATTTAACAGATAGAAACCCAATTACTATAAGATAACAATTAGAAGAACATTTTTCAAAGGTAGGTAAACCAGAGAAAATTGTAGCAAATCAAAGAGTTTCTTAGCCAAGAGGGAATTCAATTACATTTTACAAAACTAAACAGTCATACGGGAAATGCAGATGTCGAAAGTATGCATAATACATTTTTAGATAAAATTTAGAATCCTATATAAAACTAATAATAACATCCCCATAAAACGACTTATCCAAAAGGCTATGCGAAATTAAAATGAACGTTACCATTCTAACACTAAATATACACCCAATGATGTTCAACAAGGAAAAGTAGATGAAAAAGAGTAAAAGAGAATTTAGAAGAATGTCAAAGAAAGGTAATAAACATATTAAACAAATCTAGGGAAGACTATGAGGAGGTCAGGAACGAAGGTTATATAAAGAATTATAAGGCTTTAAGACATAAAGAACAACCTAGATATACGAAATCAAAACTAAAAAAATACACACCTGTAATATTAAAAGACCATATAAATTTTCGGACGCTAGTAAATAATTTTCAATAAATTTAATAAGAATTGCTAAATGAAAAAAATAAATGGACATGGATCGGTCATATTTTAAGGCGACCTGCAAGTGATATTGCTAGAGCTTCACTTGAGTGGAACCCTCAAGGTCAACGACAACCAGGCCGACCACGAAATACATGGATCAGGTGCATAAGACACGAACATGAATCAGCTCAAATATCCTGGAACGAAATTAAACTACTTGCCAGAGACAGAATTAGATGGAGAGAATTCGTTGACGCCCTATGTTCTTCGTGAACAATTTATTTAAGTATTTTTATATCGCTGTATCTATACTGTATTTAAATAAATAAAGGACATATATATATATATATATACATATATGTATATATATAAATGAAAAAAAAATAAGTATAAGTACTAAAAGTTCAATGAATAAATGCAAAACTAATTAAAAAAAATAATTGAATTGTGTTTTTTTTTGTTAACTCGATAAATAAATACTTAAGTCGTGTTCACATTAAAGACCTGCACAGATGTATCTGTTTATATCTGTTTCTGTGTTTTTTCTAAAGTGGATGCGTATGGATGAGTGCTCTTGTGTTTCTGATATGAGTTGATATTGATATGATTTGTAAAAGAGTGGATGTAAGCTGATACAAAAGCGAAAGAGAGTATCATATCTGTTAATATCTGTTTCACAAAAGCAGATACTAGTGGATACTGATGGAATACAATAAGTTACTTATTGTACGATGTCGTTATTTTCAATTATTTTTCAACGAAAAAGAGCGTGAATGTATTACGAGCGAAAAAAAGCCAAACAAAAAATTTTACAAAAACAAAATACACAGGCTGCTTGTACTATGGTCGTACAAATTGCCAAGCAACAACAACACTACTAGTTACGTATTATACCTACGACGAAAATACAAGTGGAAGCGCTTGCAATTTTTCTTGATGAGCAGCACGATTAGCCTTTGTGTCTGCTGCGTACATGATTTGTTCTTGTAACAATGTGTATGCTGCTTTTTTTTAAAGCATAAATTTTTGAAAATTTTATTAACGGTAATATTTTTTTTCTTAAATTCTTTGATGCCTATGGTTGTTTTTGTTAAAAAGACATGTAGACAAAAATTATTGTAAAAAAAATTACTGAAAGAACTGAACACATGTAATTTGTTTTTGTAAAAAAAACTTGGGTTTTTACCAACCAAAACTATTTTTTTCGTTTAAAGAACTTTTCTTAAATATGTAGGTAAACACATTTGAAAACATTAAAAAAGAAGTATGCTGCATTTTATGTGGAAATAACCTACATACATAAATGCAAATGTTACAGTAAGTATAATTGTTGGGTTAGAAAAATTAAAAAACGCACCGCAATTTAAAAAAAATAGCAAACAATCAAGAAAAAAACACTGAAGAAGACACTCAAAGGAGTGCTGAAATATTGATTTAAATAAATTTTATATCAAAAACAACCCTTAAGCTCGAAAATTTAATAAGTTATACTTTAGGGTTTTTATTTAATATAACCGTATTATGTAGAAAAAAATAGAAAATTTATATTAACGTTTTGAAATATTTTTATTTTGAAAAGAATTGTTTGACTAACAGTTGAATTTGAGCCCTAACCGCGAAAATAACGTTAGCGGCATCATTTTAGATTTTTGTTTTTTTCTAAATAAATGACTTTAACGATTTTATAGCAAAAACAATTTTATCCAGGGACCTTTTAAATGAAACGACAAAAAATCATATAAATATTGATTAATTATAGGTAAAGGTTAAAAATTACAATTATCATTTAATATATATATTTTATTCTGGTTATCGTAACCAATTAAAGAAAAAAATATTTTTGTTGGTTATACCTTCATAAATAACCATTAATTCACCAAAAAAATATTTTTGGTTACAAACAACTATTAAACCAAATAATTAATTTTTTGGTTACAAATAACCATTTTAACAAATAATAAATTAATTTGGTTACAAATAACCATTAAAACAAGTAAATTATTTTTTGGTTACAAATATAAATTATACATAAGTAAGAAAGTATAGTCGGTTACTATTTGGGACCCATGGGCAATATTTTTTCCGGCAAAAGCAAAAAAACTGTTTTTAAGTACACTCACAATATTATTACAGTAACGGACTGTAGTTTATTTAAGAAATATTCCGTTCAGTCATTTTTAAATAAATAAACATTTAAAATTCCAAGCAAATTTATTTTTAACTGATTCTAACAGTTATTCAAAAAACTAAGTGCATATTAATACGGATTTTCAGTTGCAGTTAATATTGTCCGTTGATTGAGTTAAATTCTTCTTTATGTTAAAGTAAATAAAAATGTAATTTAAAGCAACGTAAAGTTCATTTAATTTTTACTGTCAAAAATTCCGTAAAAACAAATCAATATTCAGTTATCTTATATAAATTAATTGTCAAAAAATTAACTACATATTCCGTAAAAACAAATAAATATGCAGTTATTTTATAAAATTTTACTGTCAAAAATTCAACACCATATTCAGTAAAAACAATTAAATATTCAGTTATTTTATATAATTTTACTACCAAACATTAATTTTTACGTATCTATAAAAAATGAATTGCTTGTTTTGTGTAAGCAATACCCATTTTCTATTTGTTAAAATAATTTAGTAAAATACCTACTACATCAAATTTTAAAAGTAAAATAATTGCGAAGCCATATCGGTCATGCTGCTGGTGTCTTATAATTGAGAGTTCTTCTGTAAACAACGTGGTCAGTACAACAAAAGTAAAACAAACGTGTGTAACTGGGTAAGTAAATAAAAATATTCTCCCTCTCTCGCTTATAAGAAAAACAAGCGGACAGGTGTCTGTCTGGTATTTTTAGATATTCGGCTCTTTTGTGGAGTAAACGAAAATTTAATAAAATAACTGAATATGTAATTGTTTTTACTGAATATGGGGTCAATTTGACAGTAAAAAATTGACAGTAAAATTTTAATAAATAACTGAATATGGGCATTTCCAGAGAAAAGTCTACTTTTTGTCACGTAACGCCAGAAGTATTTTAAATTGTTTCTCAAAAAATTTTATATGTATCGTTTACTTTTTTATATTTTGGTGTAAAGCGCAACAAGCTCTACATTAAGTAACAAAAGGGATAACGATTGAACAACATGGTCCGAAAATACAACCTTATTTGCAATCTGGCGTTACATTAAAAAAGTAGACTTTTAGCTGAAAATTCCCATATTTACCTTAAAACGAGCAAAGATTTTTAAATTTGATAGCTTGAAAAATAAATCTATATAAGTCGTAAGTTTACCAAAAAAGGTTTTGTACAAAACTTCTTGCTCAATTCGCAGTATTTTTCAGTTTTGTAATGCAATCAAAACTCACTTCCGTTTTTTTAACTTCACGCCAGGGCAGATTTTTGCTTATATCTGCAAATCCTTAGCGTCGATTACTGTAATTTTTTTTCTGAATGTAGAGCTACTTCATTACTTTGTATATATAAAAACCCCTTTTTACAAATTTGACTTCATTTAATTTTTTTACATTTTGTGCTACAAATATCACGACACGTCAAAATGGAAATGCCCATATTTAATCGTTTTTAATGAATATGGTGTTGCATTTTTGACAGTATAATTTTACAAAATAACTGAATATTTATTTGATTTTACGGAATATGGTGTTGAATTTTTGACAGTAAAAATTAAATGAACTTTTTGTTAAAAATAAATGAAAAATAGGTAGACCGGTTTTTATTGAACTTTCATTTATTTTATATTACAATTTCAGTTAATTTTACGTACAGAATATTGTCAGTGTACAGACGGTGATTCCAGCGGTTTAGAATTGCCTCTCAAGTCACGCACAACAGCTGACACGTTCACTCCTTCTTCTTACTCATCGAAATAATAAATGCACGGAAATAATCATACATAAAAACAGTGTTGCCAAAACTTTGTGACCAAAAATGGCTAAATTTACGGGGAAAAATGGCTAAAAAATGGCTAAAAGCTTTTTTAAATAAAAACATATTAAAATTAATAACAAACAGAAATAATTCATTTAAATTTGTTTGCGATGAAATTGTAAGTTAAGTTTGTTAAATAAGAATAAACGTTAATTAATATTTTGATAGATATTTAAAAAATTAAATAATCAATAAATTCGATGTCGTTATTGATCATCTCATAGGAATCACTCGTGTTTATTAAGCTAGGATCACACGATTGCCGCAAATGCACCAATATGACACAATTATTATTGTGCTTTATTGACGCACAATAATGAAATTGCCCCAACCAAATTTTCTGAAATCACACGATTGCCCTGTTTTATACAAATTTAATTGCCGCTAGTTGGTACTAAGCGAAATGGTTACAACAATTGCCGCAGAACAGTCACACGATTGTTCTTACTTATGTATATTAACTGCGAAAACAGCTGTTGTGGTAGCTTTTTTATTTGTTTGAAAGTTCTTGTTAGATTGTTCATTGAACAAAATTAAATGATAAATGATACAAATCATATACTTAAACAAATTATTGTTGAATAGTTTTATTTAATTTTTTAAGATATTCCAAAAATTAACAGTCTGTTCAACAATTTCGTATGTTTAGGTTCGAATAGAAATATCTTAAAAATATTCGCACAGAACAGCTCAATATGCTTGTGAACAACATACATACTTAAAATAATTAATTAAAAAAATTTAAATGCAAAATAAATAAATACATACATATTTATTTTCATTACCTACTAAAAGAAACACAAAAAAGTAAATTTAAAAAAAAAAAGGCAAATATTGGCGCGTATTGTGTTGTTTGATTGCCGCACAAGAACACAATAAATATTGGTGCATTTTTGTCATTTTTATTGACACGCGGTTGCATAGCAAACAGTCACACGATTGCCGCACCAGGGTTGCATTTGATTGGTAAAAGTAAGAACAATATTGTCCTCGATTGGTACATGAGCCATTTGGTTGTGCGGTCACACGATTGGGGTATTAAAAAGTGTGAAAATTGGTGCATTGCGGCAATCGTGTGATCCCAGCTTTAGTTCTAAAAAATTTGAGGTAAATCATAATCACGACAATATTTACCCAACGTTTTGAATCCAGATCTACAATAAAAAACAAGTCAGAAAGTATATTCGGTCAAACCTGACCACATAAGCACCTACGTACCAAATTTTATCAAATAATCTCCAAAACTGCGACTTGGGGCCTAATTCTGGCAGTCGTGATCGAGTACTTCCTCGATTCGAAAGCAATTTTATTTCAGTCGATACTTAACGAATCGAAATTATTTTTTCAGTATTGTGAAACTAAAATTAATGCTTTATAACACTGAAAAAATTATTCCGATTCGTTCAGTCAGACAGCCGGACAAACATAGTTATATAATTCGACTCAGAAAGTGATTCTTAGTCAATCGGTATACTTAAAGGTGGGTCTAAAACCAATATTTGAAGGTGTTACAGACATCAGCACTAACGTATAGTACTCTCTCCACTATTGTGGTGGGGGTATAAATATTTTATTGTAATGGTAAAAATATTTACCTAATTGATAAAATCAAATTAATGGTTGCTTAATGTAACCTATTTCTCAAATTACTTTAAAGCTTAAACGATGTTTACTTGTCTAAGTACACTCTCTACTTTAGCATTAGTCCATGGAAGTAAGATCAACTTTAGTCAATTCTGAAATTTCTAAAAAAAGAAACACCGATGTTTGTGTTGTACCATTTTATAAATTTAATATTGGAATACTGTTCCTTTATTTTGAAAGATGTTTCATCAACATCGTTTATAGCGATTTTCAACATTTATAAAAGTTCTGATTTAATTTAAAGGCGTTTTAATTGTTAAAAATGTTTAATTTACTTTTATAAATTTTTATAATAAAATTAAAAGAAAATCGGCAAAAAAAATTTACGGCTAAACAAGTTGATAAATGGCTAATGGCTAAACTCATTTTTTAATGGCTAAACATGGTGAAAAATGGCTAAATCTAGCCACTAAATGGCTAAATTGGCAACACTGCATATAAATACATATGCACAGAAAAAAATATCTGAAGAAAATTTTTAACCTGTGTTGTTGTTAAAAAAAAATTGCTTGTTTAAATGGTAATTAGAAACCAAATAAATTAATTATTTGTTAAAATGGTTATTTGTAACCAAAAGATTAATTATTTGGTTTAATAGTTGTTTGTAACCAAAAAAAATTTGTGGTTGAAGTAATGGTTATTTATGTATAACAAAAAAAAATATTTTTTACTGTAATTGGTTACGATAACCAATATAAAATATATGTAACGATAATGGTTAAAAATAACCAAATGAAAATAAAAGGAGTTTTCCAGTAAACTTAAATAAAATACAATAACCATTATGTTTGGTCCCTGATTTTATCGTGAGCGACAAATTTAATACACAATTTATATGAATTAGAATAAAAAAAACTCTCACCTATAAAATTGATTTTGGTGCTTACGTTATTTTCGCGGTTAAGGCTCGAATAATAAAAATGTTTCACACGGAATGACAAACTAAGTATACCCAGCTAGTTATGGCGGAGGGTATACATAACAAAAAGCCAACAAAAAACCAGACATGTCGCACACACACGCACTGTGTGTTGTGCTGTGCTGTGGCAGTACAAATTGCCGAGCAACAACAGCAACACAAGCGAGAATCGTTGTTATCAGGCCATATTTCAAGATTTTTAGGCATTTTGGCGATATTTTCCTCTAAATTATCAAAGTGCATATTTTTGAGAAATACCTACAACTCGGTAATTTTTGGTTTGTTTTATATAAATTACACTACGCTAGTTGGAAAAACAGACAAGCCGGGCACATGGCGTTTTAAAATAATAATTCGGCTACACTGAATCCAGTGGTACTCGCCGTTTTTTTAGATTGGCTCTGGTTTTAGAGGTATACCGTTATTTCGAAAATGGAGGAGGTTGGATATTTGTATCCAAAAAATAAAAAAATATAACCAGAAAAATATATATTTTTTCCAATAGATATTTGTAACCAATTTGGTTTCCATTTAAGCAACTGCGCATCCACAGTAGTGCTAAGGCAAGCGTATTTCTCTCTCGCCGCATCTTACATAAGACATGGCATAACTGCATGGGGAAACGGCATAACTGCATGGGGAAACGCGAATTCTATAAGACAGTTGCAAAATACACAAAATAGACTACTGAAAATCCTGCAAAATAACCAAAACTACAATAATAACATTAGAAACAATAGCACATTCACTACTAGGAATAATTTAAACCATAACCTACCTAACAGCAACATCAATGTTCCAGCTAATTTAAACAACAACAGCATAAATTACAACAGCGGCGAAGACCTAGCTAAAAATCTAAACGTCCTCAATGTACAAAGTATATACTACACACCTTTAGTCAATGAATTTTTTAATGATTCCCGTTTCCTACAAGCGATCGACCACACACACAACACAAGATCACGTGAAGCCGGTAGATTTAAAGTCCAAAAATATCAGAACAATTACGGATTATGCACCTTAAACGTATCTCTGCCAAAAATAATGAATAAGTTGCCAGCAGATATAATAAGGATTACTAATGAATATAAAAGAAGAAAATTGATAAAAAGACATTTTTTAAGTTCGCAATGAATAAACATCTTGAATATTACATAGATTTCACTTCTGCAGACAAGCCTCAAGGCTTCGCAGATTAGTTCCAATATAATATTAAAGTAAACCACTTATTGCAAAATTATAATGTTAAGCTTTAAATTTGTACTTTTATTATTATTGTCTAAAAGTAAATAAAGGATTTGAATTTGAAAAAAAAAAAAAAAATAAATTTTACTTTCATTGGCTACCACAAACAAAATAAAATATATATAACGATAATGGTTAAATATTACCAATTGAAAATAAAGGAATATTTCTCGTTACCTTTACAAAAAATAATAATATGCAGTAATTATTTTCAGTCCCTGAGTTATTTTTTGATTTAAAAACAAACAAGTCCATATAAAACAGTTATTTTTCAACGTAAAAATAAAAGGTCAAATTTAACTATTAAAAAGAGAGTTGTATTAAGCCGTCATAAATTAAAACTCAGTTGAGCAATAAAATATCGAATAAAACTGTTAAAACGAGAATTTTATTCAGCCGTCAAAAAATAAAACTCATTTCAGGAGTTTGATTTTAACCAGCATTTTATTAAACTAATTTTTTGTACATTAACAACCAAAGCGCTGGTCAGATCACTACAATTTCAACGTAAAAATAAAAAAAAGAAGAAAAACATCATGAGTGTTTAGACGTAAAAATTAAAATCCTTAAAAGAGTTGTATTTGTTGATGGTGTGATTTCTATTTTAGGGCGAATATTTTATGATTGCGAAATAAAACTCTATTTTTAAGAGTTAATCCAAACTTTTATTTTTTCGTTGAAAAATTATTTTTAACTGTGGAGTTGAGATTTTTTTTCTAGATCACCATAGGTTCTTAAAGAGAACTTTAGAACAAACCTATTGGTTGACTCCGTTTTTAAGCTAAAATTTTATGGATAACTCTTATTTACGGTCCTTGCGATTTTTCAATTAACTAAAATTTATTTCTAAAAAGTTTAATTTTATTAATTTTTTAAAGCATTAGGTAATGGTTAATTGTTTTGCTTTTTTATTTTTGTCAATGTTTTATTGTGTTTAAAATCGTAATAGTAATTTGCCGATTTTTTTATTTAATTTAATTTCTGATTTGTTTTTGAAAATATGCCGATTTCTTACCAAAACCATCTGGCACCCCTGGTTGAGATGGTATACAAGTTTTTATAAACTTTCTTATTTTCATCAACTCGCCAACAATATTTTAAAATACAACAGATAACCACAGATATTGTAGAAATACTTATGGTGACAACAGATATTTTTAAGTAAAAAAAAATGTTATGTCATAATCAATCCAAAACCATAAGCAATTGTTTTGGTTTTTAAGATATGGTGAGTGGGAAAAAGCAAAACCATACAATATCAGTTACACTCATTCTCTCATTTATATCAGTAGTAACAGATAAATATCTGGTGTATCTGTTTCAACAATACTTACTGATACACTCGTGCAGGTCTTTAGTTCACACATCCACTTAAACACCATATGACACGTTTACGTATTTTTAGTAACTACCAACATTTCAAGTCGACCGTAACGTTTACGTATCCTCAACATTTACGTAAGAGTAACGAGGCCTTTAGGAGGTGATGCGAGTGTTGCCAATAAAGTAATTTATTAAAAAAAAACGAAAATTTAAAATTATGCCGCTTACGTTATTTTCGCGGTTAGGGCTCGAATAGTAGTGGCAACTAAATGTTTTATTATTTAGAAGCGGTTAGTTTTTTTTCGTTTGATATCAGAGACCTGCGCCGTGGGTTTTCATCGGCGGCGGCGGCTGACGCAAAAAAGTGATCGGCGACGGCTCGGAGCGAGCGGCTGTTAGCCGATGTGGCTGTCAGCCGATGGGATATTTATGTTAAAATTATATGTGCATATATACATTTGTGTAAACATATTTGTATGTGTTTATATTATAACAAACAATTTAAGCAATTTTTCATACTATAATTCACTTTTCATGGCATTTAAACATTAATTGGATAATTAGCTACTCCAGAGGTAAAAAATTTAACTTTTTTACATATAAAATAATTATAATTAAAACACACCATCATTTTTTAGAACTTCTGTTTATTTCTGTTCGGCTTGAAAACGGTCTCTTAAAAAAGGACAAAATGTAGTACAGTGACATACCAAAATTTCGATCACGTTGAAGGGTAGGATTGGTGTACTGACCGCGTACTCGATTCAGCATCACTTATTACAAAAATCTCCTTTTTTCTCCAATTGAAATTTTTTTAACGTTTTATGTATTTATATTTTCAGCAATTGCATACTTATTATGCGGTTGTGGAAGAACTTCCGTTTTTAATGTTTATAAACCTCCGCCTTTCATAAGAATCTGTCCACATATCAAGCACAAGAGAACCGTTTTTTGGCCTGTTTTTTAATTAATTCTTCAATTGTACCTTTGTATGTACATTGAATACACATCCTGTAGAGCCGAGCGACTTAAGGTTGTGGCGGTTGGCATTTTAATAGTTGGTTTAAAAGTTTTCATGTAATTTTAAAAACCTGGCTGTTCTACTATATTAAATGGTCGCATATCCTTGCAACACATTTGAACTAGGAGACGAGCATTGGCAAATTTTTGGGTTTTTGGATTGTCCAATAAATGAGTACGACCAGAAAGAAGAGACTTAGTTTTTTTTGTTTGCAAGCGCTGTTAATTTTGAGGTAACGTTTATATTATGAACGTTTTGCAATTGGTTCTTCAGATTTGAAGTTGAAATAGACACACTAAAGCTGAAAGTTTTTGGTTTACTTAATTCTTGAATTTTTATAAAAAAAAACTTATCCCTTTAAACGTATTGGGGTTTCTTCGTAACATAGCTTGCACATATATTACTTTTTATGAACTTCTTTGTTTTTTACTTTCATACTTGCAGAATAGTTCCAAACGGGGGAACATCCTGAAGTTCTTTTAAACAAACATATTTGCGTTTTACTCTTAAATTCACTTTTCTTGCTAAGCATATTTTCGTAATGCACGAAATCTGAATTGAACTAGCTGATCCCGGCAACCGAAACGCTGGAACCAGTTTCCTCCTACATTACTTTTGATATTTTTAAAAAAATCTGTAATTTTGTTATTTTCACACATGTTTATTTAATTTTGAATTGCAGCCAAACTTATAATTTTAAAAACAATCAACACTTAAGGCTGTTTAACAAAAGTGATTTGGTCAAATTTTTACAGAGTTAAAACTTTTCGGCGGGAAATACACTGAATAGTTATTACAAATGTCGTTATTTTAAAAATTTTGGTGCTATGTAAACAAGAAACTAAGAGTTGCACTTTTAAGGATAGACTTACAAAAAAGATTGTGGCAAGGTGTTTAAAAAAGAGAATAAAAATTATTTACAAAGTAATCGGTTGCTAAGCTGCCAGCCGATGTTTAGCCCAAGAATTTTCGGCGGCGGTGGCTACAAATATTTTCATCGGCGGCTGGCTCGCAGCCGGCTAAGCCGGTTCGGCGCAGGTCTCTGTTTGATATTTAGAATTTATTTATACTGAACTTAAATACTTAAGCCTCACAATCAATTTGTTTGTTCCCATCGTTCATCGCACATGAAAGAATTTAAACAGGGCATCACCCATGAATTCCACTCATTTCTTTTGAACAACAAATTGTTGAATTATAGACTTTATAACAAAACTTGGTCACATTGCTACGGCACGGTAGACAATGGCAAACGTACATACATATCGCTGGCTCAATATTACAATGTTGTATGTGCAAAAACAAGTCTTTGAAGAAAATCTACTTTTTATTTCTTATTTGTATTCAACTGTTTCCAAATAGTTATACATAACAAACTTTTTTAACAACATATTACACTCGTAAAACTGCTATGAGTGAAGAAGCAGCTCGCGCTTTTTTTCATTATTTGTTAAGGACAAACAGGTCGTTTTTGCTTGTCTGCTTTTGTTGCGTTGTCGCCCCGCATTGGTTAGTGGTTCGGAGTCGTATAACTATAACGAGTTACAGTTTTTGCGGTTTCTAAATTAACTATATGCAATCGTTTTTAAACTCAATATTTTAATGTGTTGTCTGGTGGAGAACCAAAGAAAAAACTCAATGTGACTGGTGGAGAACCATATATAACTCAGACGTTTTACTGGTGGAGACCAAAATATGGAGCGGATTCTGGAAGCTCTCGCCTTCCTATACGAAGGTTTAGGTCGAACGAGATTTTGCGGTTAAAGCTCCAAAAAAGTTGTGTGATACCCTGGCATTATACCTTAAATAGTTCGCCAAAAACTTTATAGTTTTAAGCAAAAAACAACATATTAACAAATTTAATTTATCATACAACTTTGATGCTCCGACTTACTAAGTAGATAATATTTAATGCTGTATAGAACTTTGATATTATAAATTATTAATAATAAATTTTTTTTAAAAATAAAGACTTAAAACCGCAAATGTTTATTTAACTTAAGGCATTTCAAACTTTTTTGGAAGTGGTCATTTTGTGGGATTGTAGTCAATTTGTTACAATCGAAATTTTATCGGTATATTTCATCCTTTTTTAGTATAATTAAAAATAAATGCCTACGAAATTTTATTATTTCTTTCAGGTGGATTGACTCACTTTTTTCAACCTGAGTAGAACTACCAAATATTGCATTATTGTTAATTTGTGTTCATGATGTTCCCAACAAACACGAAGTCAAACCTTTGAATGACATCAAATGCAATTCTCAAACGTTTTTCAATTGTTTGATTTAACATTTAAATTCAAATTGATAATGATTTGAAAATAAACATTTGATATCAAATGTTTTATCAATTTGATGTCAAATGTTAAAATCAAATCAAAAATAAACTTGGCAATACTTAAGCGAAAAATAAATGTGCGCATTAAAAATGGCGATTAAAGTTAAATTTTTTTTCCTTGTGGTTACATGTGTTTTACTATTAAAAATAAATTTTAATATAAATTGAACAGTTTATTTCTTGTGAAAAATAAAAATTATTTGTAAGAAATTACAATGATTAAAATAGGAAAAAAAAAGAAAATAATAAAACGATAAAGTGAAGGAAATTTGTTGAACGATCGCGGTGCTACAATCCTCAAAATAAAAGGGTGCCAAGTATTTTGTCTCTCCAAGAATTAGAGGACGGAAAGAACACTATTTCATCTTTTAGCTATGGTACCGAATGTTTATCTCAAAGTTTATTTAAATAAATAATAAATTTGAATTAAAAAAATTAAATAGTTTTATTTATATTCTACATTGTATTATAATCCACATTTAAAAAACATTTGAGAATTACGTTTAAAAGCAATTTGAAAATAAAGGCATTTTTCAATTTTAAAATATTTTCCCCTTTTTGTTGAGAACGCTATGATTTTAAAATCATTATCAAAAGTTTGTCGTTTGAGAAAAAGTTTGATTTCAAATCATTTTCAATTTGAAATCAAACCTCCGTGTTTGTTGGGTTATACTAAGATATTAACTACATACATTCATAAGTATATCCCTGTAGAGAGACTGGGATCAAATGTCTCCAAATCGTCACTATTGTCGCTTGTTTTGGTGACACTGTCTACATTTTTGTCTGCCTTTGACAAAAAAAGAGAATTTTATTGCAATCTAAATCATCTTACCCAATTTTATTGGAATCGATCCATATTTGCCGATAACTCCCATATGTAGGCTTTTTTTTGAGACGGTACAATTTTTTGAGGAATTGTCAGATCCCAACAGTAATGCTGGGTACACACAATGCAATTCATTTACGCAATCTCGCAAATTAAATTCATTTTCATTCATTCCAGATTGCACTGTCTGTAGCCAGCATAATGTAGCTAACCTAGCATTTACACATGCCAGTTCAAAAAACTCAATACATTCACGTTTTTTTACTAATACACTCACATTTTTCGCAATGCCCAACAAACACGAAGTCAAACCTTTGATATGAAATGACTTTATCATTTGACATAAAACGCAATTCTCAAACGTTTTTCAATTGTTTTATTTAACATTTAAATACAAATTGATAATGATTTGAAAATAAACATTTGATATCAAATGTTTTATCAATTTGATGTCAAATGTTTATTAAATGTTAAAATCAAATCAAAAATAAACTTGGCAATTAAAAATGGCGATTAAAGTTACATTTTTTTTCCTTGTGGTTACATGTGTTTTACTATTAAAAATAAATTTTAAAATAAAGTGAAAAGTTTATTTCTTGTGAAAAATAAAAATTATTTGTGAGAAATTACAATGATTAAAAATACGAAAAAAAAGAAAAATAATAAAACGGGAAAGTGAAGAAAGTTTGTTGAACGATCGCGGTGCTACAATCCTCAAAATAAAAGGGAGCCAAGTATTTTGTCTTTCCAAGAATTAGAGGACGGAAAGAACACTATTTCATCTTTACGCTATGGTACCGAATGTTTATCTCAAAGTTTGTTCAAATAAAAAATAAATTTAAATTAAAAAAATTAAATAGTTTTATTTATATTCCACATTGTATTATAATCCACACTTGAAAAACTTTTGAGAATTACGTTTGAAAGCAAGTTGAAAATAAAGGCATTTTTCAATTTGAAAATAATTTCCCCTTTTTGTTGAGAACGCTATGATTTTCAAATCATTATCAAACGTTTGTCGTTTGAGAAAACGTTTGATTTCAAATCATTTTCAATTTGAAATCAAACCTCCGTGTTTGTTGGGTGGCAGCAAAAATTGCATGCGAGTGGAAATTTGGCACTTGCTTGTCATTAAATGACAAAACGATGATCAATGTAACACTGTTCAAAATTTAATGCAAATTAACTGGATTATTGTCGAATTGTAATTAAAGTTTTAACGTGATAAATGAATAATTATGAATTCTTTTTTGAAACGCGCAATAACAAAAGCAAGTCTGTTAATTATAGAGCAATAATATTTTTAAAATAATGGTTATATAAATAAATGTAACTCATTTCTCCAAAAAATTTACCTTAATGTTTACCCCGTAACTCTATTTTTTTGTTTGGTCCTTTTTTTATACCCTCCACCACAACTAGTTGTGAAGAGGGTATATTAAGTTTGTCATTCCGTGTGAAACTTTTTTATTATTCATCTCAGACCCCATAAAATATATATATTCTGGGTCCTTGAGTGATTCTAAGTCGATTTAGCCATGTCCGTCTGTTGAAAACACGCTCACTTTCGAACAACTCAAAAGAAATGAACAAACTTGGTGCCAAATTGCTTGTAGTTATCCTAAGCAGTTTGGGATTGAAATTCAGCAAAATCGGTGCAGTAGGACCAGAGCTATGAATCAAAATGTGGAACCACCACCTAAAAAAAATGATAATTTTGTAACAAAAAATAACATAAATGGTGGAACAAGGCACGGACTGAGATAAGATTTTGCAAAAATTTGTTTTATTCGACTAGAAATCACGCTGTAAAACTTCGTGAAGATCCGTCCATAATTTACCCTAGGTAAATCATAACAAAATTTGGTAGTCACAGTTTTTTAGGACTAGGAATAACACTGTGAAATTTCGTGAAGATCGGTCCATAATTTACCTTAGGCCCCATATTACCCCAATAACCGGAAAACAGTTTAGTACGCCTAAAACCGTAAAAAATAATGCTATCATAACAAAATTTGAATTGAAACTGTTACTCAAGCTAGTTTAAGTTGATAAATAATTGTATATAGATCTAAACCCCAAACCAACCAATTTTAATGCTGATGTCTGTTTTTATAAAGAAAAATTAATAATAAATAGACATCATATAGATATCCCTCCTGAAATATTCGAACAGTCGGTGGAGGGTATTAATGATTCGGCACAGCCGAATATAGCACTCTAACTTGTTTAATTTGAGAAGTAAACAAATTATCTAAAGTTGACGCTTCAACGACATTTTGAAAATGAACTCGCAGTGGTTTGTGTAAACACAACAGTCATACCATTGGCCATGATTCGACTATTTCTAATAATTTTTCTTTGATAATATGTAACTATGTATACAACAGTGGCATGCCACTACTCGCATGTGTAAAGGCAGGGAAACAAAACCTATACAGAATGGTCGACTCTCAAAAGTTAGTTAATTAGAGCTCTCTGATAAATAAAGAAAGCTATTAAACAAAATTTTAATCGCTGTGCTTTCTATATTAGTTTATGTAAACAATAAACTAAAGCTATGTTCACATTATGTGTATTTGTCATGTGCAATGTCACTTTGCTATCCACATGTGATTTCATGTCTATGCCAAATTTATGTTTTACATAAGGTTTGTAATTTACATGTTCACATTTTTAATAATTAATTAATGTATTTTTTTTCTGTTTTATTATTTACTTCCTATAAAAATATACATATATGTATGTATCAAAATTTCAATTATTTTTGCCGTCACAAACAATTTTTTTAATAAAAAACAGCTGATGTCAGATGCTTTGTCACTAGAAAATAGAACTCGTTCTAAATCAAAAATGTCATGTGTACTGTACACAGAGAAATAACAAATGATATTGTTTGAAGGGGTTCAGACGATATGTACAAATTTAACATGTGGAAAAGTGACAGTCCACATGACAAATACAAATAATGTGATCATATCTTAAGAGTGTAAATCTAACTAACTTCCAGCAAATTTTACAGGTCAGACAAAAAACTTCTAATCTTTTCTGTTTCTAGCTTAAAAGCAAACTTATATGTACTTTTTAGTATTCTATAGAGTTCCAAATAAAAGTAAAGGTTTTTCTTAGTCATTGCGACGTCTCTTTATCTTTCGAACGGTATCAATATGTCATAAAATGTTACAAATGGATTACGCAGTTTTACACTCTAAGCCGACGATATGTACATACAAATATTTTGTTTAATATTATGCAATGCATCACTTGCTTACATTTCAGAATGTTTGAATAAACAAAACATATACATAGTTGCATTGTTTCGGTACTTTGTAAATGTAGATGATTAAAACACAGTAATAAAACTGTATACAAACTTTGTGTTAGGTTCTGAAATTCAGCAGTGCATACGACTTCGTTATGTATTGAAATGTTGATCACATGTCACATACAACACTGTTGTTCAAGACGGTTAAGGATGTGCTGGCATCAATGGATCAACGCCAAAACTTGTAAATTTTTCCACACAATCCAAAAATATTACTAACTGAAATTCGAAAAAAAATTAACATACAACTTTGTAATATTGAGCCAGCGATATGTTCATGTATGTTCATACAAGTGAGTTTTTCTACAATAACACAAGGGAACAAAAGTAAACTTTTTGTGTTTATTGGAAATTTAATGCAATTTTTTACTAATCGCTGATTTCAAATCCAATCTCCGTTTTTTCTCGCTCAGCTCGCATTATTTTTGATCATTTTTAAAATTTTTCCAAAAATAAAATGGTTTTACTCTTCATTAAGCGATTTTGATTTTTTTTTTTTTTTTTAATAATGAAATAATGAAGGTACCTCAATTTTAAGTGAAGGAAAAACGCCCATAAAAAGAAAAGCAGCAAACACGCACATATTAAAAAATGTTATTTTTGAATGGAAATCGCGATTTTTATCAATTCAGTTTTCTCAGTAAATATGTAGTGGATAAAATCGATTTCAATGAAATAAAGCTCATTTCATTTGAAAAATGCTTAGCTATATTTTTCTTAGACCAAATAAGTGAATTTTTTTGCATTTTTATTTTTTATGAACTTTTAAACAAGAAAAATTATTTTTTTTCATTGTGCTTTTTTTCAAAGCTTCAACGATGTCTCTGAAACTACTTGGCATATTTAAAAACAATGTAAGAACGTCTTAAGGATAAAATTGTTAACGAATTTTGAATTTTTTTATATGGTGAACCGTTTTCAAGTTATTCAAATATATAGCAGAAGTGCCTTAATTTTGGACATAACAGTATACCGTGAAAAGTCGAACTTAATCACCAAAAACCTTGTTCCCTTGTGTAATAAACGAAAAGGAAAAGTGTCAAAACAATGATGTGATGACTGTGACTCCATCAAACCCGAATACGAACCATCACGTCTCTGAGTTTTTATAGTATGTGTTCTCCATGTAAAAGCAAAGCAACAAACATGCGGACAAGCAGTTACTTAGTCAGTCAAGGAATCAAATTAAAGAAACGAAAAGTGAACAATTCCCTCAGTAATCAGCAAGATGCATGGTTGACAAGTCTCGATTTGGTTTAAGTGGACATAATAGTGTGAGCGAGTAAGTATGTGCCAGCTTGATATTGTAGTTTTTGCTTCGACTCTATTCGAACGGATACAACCGGGTGGGCTAAATGACTTAAAGAAAAAGAATTGATATTGATTGTAGCCAGTGCTAATTTTAGCACTTTCAGAGAATTTCTGAAATTCTTGTCAATTGCCGACTTAGTACTTCTTAATATACAATTTTTGTTTGTTTTTTTTATTCTTTTATTGGCAAAGACATTATATTTACACATTCACAAAATCTCCAATCAACTAAGTATTAACTAAGTATACATATGAGTAACTTTTTTTTTGTCTTCAATTCAACAATTCCTGCCATGTAGAAGCTTTTATGTACATGACGACGTTTTATCTGATCCTGGAAACAGTGCGCAATGTTAGGTCTTTTTGTTGCGTTTGTTTTTTCATTTCATTTATGTATAATAAATACCCAAGTAATGCAGTAAAAAAGTCCAAGTTTTTTTTTTTTTGAGAATCCAAAGCAATAATCGGATATGTACATGCGTAATTGAAATACATTTAAGATCTGAATCGGCTAAAGTTTTTAATAGTCTTCAATGGTTAACCCTCCAGTATAAACGAGGGCTTAAAAAGGCTCTTGAGCGACAATGTAAGGAAATCTTTCAGAAATGTGGCATGCAGTAAACAAACACATGTTTGACGTTATAAACCCCTAATGGTCTTCCGCGATAACGTATTTTTGTTTTAAACAAATTTAAGCTTGTTATGTAAAATTGTTTACAAATTCACATTTTAAAATGTTACTAATATATATTTTTTCCTCTTACATCCCATATAAAGCTGTGCTTATCGGAAAAAAATTCATTGAGTTACACGGCTTTGGACTTAATAAAACATTGTAAGTTTCCCATGAAGCTAAAAAAATGTTTTTAGTTTTTGTTAACTGAACGTTAATTATGCTAATTACACTGGTTGGCAAAAAATGCAGTAGCAAGATCTTTGTTATGTGATTTTAATTGACAGATTGATTCTAACATCTAGTTTTTAATGGGCTTTACTAAAAGTTCGGTTGACTTAAGAACTATTTGTCCGATTTTGATCTAAATACGTACATATGATTAGGAATAAAATTTCGTTTCCTAAAATCAACATTTGTCTACCAATTTTCAGGGCTTATGAGTTTACAATGCTACAAGACAAATTTCCGTTGCTGAATCGGTGATAATGTTCAAAGGTCGAAATGCAATGAAACAGTATTATCCTATGAAGGCACTAAAAAGAGGTTATAAAGTTTGATCTCTAGCTGGCCAAAACGGCTAAATAAAAAATTTTCGGTTTATCAATTTAAGGGCGAAGCTTTAAAAAAATAAGAATTCTGAATTTGGTCTTGAAGAACGAGTTGTTTTTATGGCCGCAGGAGGAGCAAACTACGGTTTCGAAAATTCTAGGTCTAGTGGAGACGATATTTATTAAATTATATACATAAATTATTGTCAGTCCTTTGAAAAAATTACTCTTTTAAAATTTAGGCGCTCAGTAGCAATGGGCCGGCCTGTTAACTCAGAATAATCCAACCGTAAATCGTAAAAGTTTTAAGCGAAGTCCAAAAATTACCAAAACGTTCCAAGCTAAAAGAAACACCGAGGAAAAACCGAATCCGTTTCAACGGATGTTCGATTAGGAAATCAAGGAAGACATTGACCAACTTTTGTCAAAACACGGGGAAGATCCGAACTTTGCAGTATAAATAAAATTCAATCGAAGCCCTTTGCGAAATGTTCTCATTGGAATAAATTAAAATAAGTTGTAAAAATAACGTAGCTCCTCATTAAACTATTAAAAATATTATTAAGACTTTAACAAAAATTTATGATTTTTTTAAACTTTGGCCTGACGGTACTTTTAAGTACCAGGTCCACCTCGGACCCTTGCACGTCCTCCACAAATTTAAAATTTTGTAAACTACATTATAAAGACCCCTCTATCGATATTTCATAAAAAAAATAACTTTTTCCGCGAAATCAAGCCTTGATCCACAAGAGGTTAAAGAACATAAATGTACAAAAAAAAATCACTCACAGGTACCCTGCAAATATAGGACCAGTCCAAATACGCGTGTAAAGAGTAGCCCACAAGGGACTAGGACTAGTCCAAAAGTAACCCAAACGTATGGAAAAACATGGTCTATTTAACATTACGATGTCCCAGGGCAGGACCGTATAACCCAGCTTTGGACTACAAAGGAGTAGTTTTAAAACTACTTCATGGTACATTCAAGGGGATTAGTTTTGAAGTCGTTTAAAAACGAAAGCACGTTAAAAACTGAAGACATGTCGTCTCACTACAAACACTTTTTAGCAATGACATGGTCCATGCTTGCATTACATCGGACCAGTCCATGGAGTAGTCCATTTTATCAAAATGGATGAGGTGGTCCAATATTATTTGCAGGGTACTTATCCACTCAGGACGTTACATGTTTAATCTTATGCTTATATGTAAAATATTAACTAGAATTAAAGCATGTGCCAATTGAAAAACAAAAGCTAAAGAAAGGAATTTAGTTTCCCGTAATTCCCCCTTTGTGGTCCTTCTTACCCCCCATTTAAGTATCAGAAATTGCAATATTGCAGTAGGAGCCCGTTTGAATTTCGAAAAAGTACCGAATTCGTATTTGGACTATTTAGATTAGTTTCGAATGTGATATAACATTTGTTTCTTTAATTAGAATTGTGGTTATTTTGTTGAACTATTTATGGTTTTTAATCCAAATTTTTAATATTTTAATCAGGCTTAAGTTCATCAAATTTAATTTTCATTAAATTATTTTTATGAAGGAAGGAATTTTACAACATGAAAATGATTTAAAATTGTTATTGATAATCATTCATTCTTGACTGACCTCAGGTCATAAAAATAATTTTATGAAAATTAAATTTGATGAACTTCAGCCTGATTAAAATATTAAACATTTGTTTCTATGTTTAAAAGATAGATGGGGTGTCAAAAAAGTTCCAAAATACAGGTTTACTCCTTTTACTCCCTAATAGGGCCGAATTTAAAAAAATTATCACACACTTGTCCGCTTATCTTTCTAAAGAACAACGATAAGTATTAAAATTATTTTTGAATCTCTTTAAGTTCTGGAGATATAAGGTTACCAAATTTTTTTTCCCCTAAACATTCGAATTTTAAAATATCCCGTCTTAGTAGATGTCTAAATAAGTTTGAGACTATTATTATTATACTTATAAATTAATTATTATTATGAATTTTTGAAGAATGTATTATAGTAGAAATCTTATAATTGAATTTATTACTTATTATTACTTCAACTTTATTGTATTTAATTAACTTATTTGGAATATATGAATTTGTACTTCCCTAATGAATTTTCAAAATAAGTTAAGTAAATTAAATTATAGAGGGCGTTGGTATTTTAGAGCTAGTTTAGATAGAAAGGATAAATAGAGTTAGTTATGAATTTCGTTATTATGAATTATTTCAACCCGCTTCGGTTATCCGCTAACCGAAGATGTCGGTAAATTCTAAACCTAACCTTAATTTAAAATAAAGAAATTCTTAAACTTAACTTGTCTACTTAAACCTATGTGTTTTAAATTCTAAGTACTTATATACCTAACTCCTTACAAGGAAAAGAAACCCTCACATACTCACCAGTGTGAACAAAGCGCCTACTCGCTAAGATTGGAAACCACAGGTAACAATCTAGGTAAATCCCTACACTTAGACAATTCTCTAATTGTCATTTATTTCTTTTCCCTTCACTCTACAATTATAATCACTCTTATGAGTGATTGTAATTCCAATCAGCACTTACAATTTCCCCAAAATTGAAGGTACCCTGCATCTCTGCAATAAAAGTGACGATTGTTTAAAGTTCTGTGTGGCTCCCTTAGGCACAGAACAACAGTAGATAAATTTAGGGAAAGACCAACCTCCTGTCAAGTTTCTAGCCTCAGACTTTTAGGCTGTTCGATGATGAATCAGTCAGTAACGTTATAATTTTCTATGTATAGATAACCCGAGTTTTTGTCTATTTTTATGCATAAACTTAATTCAAAGATTTACCCTTTATGATTTACCCTTCTTGATTTTATGAAATGCATAGGCCCGTTTTTGGGACGTGCATTAACGTTATACTCAGTTTAACATAGGTTGAAACTGAAAAACAGCTTTGTGGTTTATTTTATTTTAATAAATATCAAAATTTTAAACAAAATATAATATGCATATAAAGAATATTCTTTGAATTATCGGGAGTTGCAATTTTTAGGTTCAACATTTTGACCCAAAGAGCTTGTGACCCGAATTTGTTCTATTTTGCTTATTCTCTATTAGTTTTCGAAACGACGTCGTTTTTAACTTCCAATTTCTCTGTTTTTGTTAAACGCTATGGAGTTAACTTGTTTCAAAAAATGCCTGGAGTTATCTAGTTTTTAAAAAAAAATGGTATTTTTCTGATGTTTTTTCAAAATAACTTTTAAATGAGAAACTATATCAAAATATTAATCTGACAGGGGGATAGTTAATGAAACACGCTTTCTATTTTTGTTGTTATCTCAATTATTATCAAAAAGTGGAGTTAGCAAGTTTTTTTATACGGCCGGCCACAGAAATATATAAAATCTTTATATTCCATATATTTTATTTAAAACTGCTTTTGCTCCAAACCAGTTTTATCAACTTTATAAAAAATAATCCATAGTAAAAGCCAAGGTATATTTACACAAGGTAGACTCGTGAGCGGACACACATGATTTGTACATGTGTACTTTAAATTGTTTTTGTTTTATATGAAGACAATTTTGACAAGTCAGGCAAAGTGTGTTATCTACAGTAAATCAATGTTTATATTGAAATACCGTAAAACCGAAAATATAAAGAATTTTATTAATATTTAATTTTCAGGGATAAAAGCTTAAAAAGAAATTAGATATATCGAAGAGAAGCCTAAGGAGTGAAATAAAATCATATATTCATTACTTAGGTTTGCAAATGTTTTTTAAGCATTATATTTGTCATAATATTTGAAATAATGGCGAGCAAAAACGTTTAAAATTTATAAACGTTATAGAGCAGTAGTGGACATCATATATTAAACTTTTTGAACTAATGTTCCTCAGAAAGTTAAAAGTATATCGAGCCCTTACAGCAAAAATGATGTAACCAACAAAAATAAAATTTTACAGGAGAAGGTTTTTTAAAATATTTTTGCTTCAAAGTAGGGTTTCGTTTAAAACTGCTTTTGCTCTTATTTCGTAGCGGTACTTCCCAGAGATATGAGATTTTTAGAGATGATACAAATGATCAAGAGTTATCGATTTTCATCAAAAGCAAAAATGTAAAATGTTGTTGGATACATAATTTTTGCTATTACGGCTCGATATATCAAGCACGTTTAAGTCCCTTCTTTTCTATCACGATATTTAGTTTAATCGTGGTCTACGGATTCTTAGCATCATTGCCTAATCCAAATGAATGTGCACTTAATTATTCTAGATTTACCAATGGTGTAAAAACTTGAGACCAAAAGGTGAGACATTTCTATTGAACTCTAATGTCTAAATATATTCTTAGCAAAACAAATCCCTTAATTTCATCTGATTACCAATGTTTTTGCATAGAACAGAAAAATATTGCCAAAGTAAGCGTACACCTTGTCAGCTTTTACGCATTTATATATGGGAACAATTTTGTACGTTCCCGGGACTAAAAAAATAGAGGGAAAATAAATATTTTACTATATAATTTTAACTAAAAGTCGCAAATCTTTGAAAAACAACAAAGAAGACGGTAGAATGAAGCAGTTTGTTTTTTAATTTTGTTTTTTTTTTTTACCCACTTACAACTACAATTCGAGTCGGAAAGAACCCAACCAATTGTAGGGGAATGTAAGAAAAGATAAACTCACTGTTTATTGTTGGTGTTTTGTTTTGGCTTTGATATTGTTACAAGTAAGACTTTGAGTGTTTATAATTCTTATTCGCTTTAGGGTTTTATTTGTATAATATTTTTGGCCTTTCTAAAATCTTTGGAAAAGGTTTCCTGATGAGCTGGCCTAAGCAACCAGTGAAATGCGCATAGAAGCTAGCTTTCCCTCAACAATAAATTTCAGTGTATTTATCAAATATGAAAAACTGGGAATTTAGCACGTCATACGAAAATCGTATTAATAACACTTTATCTTGATTTGTATAAGCATATATCAAAATATTTAGATTTTAGCGATAATTTAAATACATTTTAGCCAGAATAACAAATTTGGCGGTTTCTAGTGGTTTTAGAAGTGCGATTTGATGGGAAGTCTTCAAAAAAAGTAGTTGAAAATACACAACATCGCACAAACATAAATACGGGAACATTTTTTTTAAGTATCTTATCGCCCACCGATTTTAATGAAACATATATCGTTTTATGGCATTCAAAATATAAATATTTTTTCTAAATTTTTAGAATTAAGTTGTTTAAAAAACGTTTAAATTTATCTTGCAAGCACACGTACAAACATGTATTAACGGTTGTTGTAAAAACCCATGAATCAAAAAAACAAGATTGCGCACTCAGCCGTACAAAACAAATTTCTACTGCGCATCTACGTCATCATAGAATAAAAATGAGTGTTTGTTGTAAAAAATGTTAATGACACACACAAATGCACATACACAAATTGTATTTCTTCGTCACACACAAAAATAACGGACCTGCGCAATCTTGTTTCTTTGATTCATGGTAAAAACCAAGGCGAATTGACTAGAAGGTGGGGTCAAGTCAACATATGGTGTTTTTTTCTGTGGTCGACTTGTCAAAGTTTGTATGTATACAAAATAGTTTTTTATGTAAACAAACCTATTTTTCTATTAGCAATATTTTTGACAACCCGCCCACAGAAGCAGTGTTGTTGTAGAGTTGACCTCACCTTCTACTCAATTCGCCTTGGTAAAAACTAATGCTTTTTGTTGTTCTTTTAAAATGTTTTCTTTTTTTTTTTGTATGTACTTGGAAACAATCACGCGCACCAATGAGTAAAACACCTTTATAACGCACTAGTTCTCTCGAAAGTAAGGCCATACTTGTGTTAAACGCAACGCCAACACTACATTGAAAGCACAAACAAAGTCAAAAATATTATGCGTTTTATGAAAGAATATTTTGACGCCTTATTTTACCCGACTTTACCCAGATAAACGTCAAATATGAAATGAAGATTCTGACGGATAAAAGTCCTTCAACAAAATTGATTTACAGGTGGCTACTGTCTTTATCGCTATGATAAATTGCTTAACTAAGCAATTTATATTTTTCCCGGAATTTATTCCCAAACAGGATCCCTAGTATTAACTCAGTGAATGTCTTCATAACTCTAATGAATATTATCATGTATCAAATGAGTGATATTTAATCGAGAATGGCATTTAATAAATACAATAGTTTTTGCTAAATAAAACAACCACCTTTAGATTTCCTACGGTTCTGTCTTGGTTTTGAATGGGTTAAGCAAACCAATATTTCTATACAGTTTATATCCATTTGTGTTGAGTGCAGAAAGAGTGTTTTTCTCTTACTACCAAAAATTACAGTTTTAAATTCCTTTAAAAATAATTTGTTGCTCCGTCGTGTTTGGTCAATTGTTGTTCATAAGCATTCCCTGATTTATGGCTAGTCATTCGGTCATTCCATTGACTAAATGTTTGTTTGTCAGAGTTGTTCAATTGTGAGGTGTGTATGTATGTGCGTGTTTTTTTATTTTTTTCTTTAAATCGTATCTCTGAGTTGTTTTTTAGTATGTTTTGAGAATGTTAAAATTTAACTTTTTTGGCCTTAATTGTACTAAAAGATTTTTTTTTAGTTTTAATAAAATCACTGTGCTAGTTGCAAAAATAGACATAGCGTTTAAACATAATTCGGGCACGCTGAATCCAATAATGCTAACCGTTTTTTTAGTTAAGCTTTTGTTTTCGAAAATGGAGGAGGTTGCACAACATATTTTCGCTTAAGTCAACAACGGCTTAGTTTATTAAAATTACTTGAAAAAATCCAAAATTCCGCAAAAAAATTTCTTTTTACCTTTAAGGGCCATTATTACAACTTGCCAATAGTTAAAAGTCGGATTTTGTTGGACCGATAAATAGCTTTGCATTATTACAACTTCCATTTTTTATTGCTGTTATTTTCAATAATAATAATATTTAATAGATGAAAACTTAATAAATGAAGGTTTTATAATGCAAAGCTATTTATCGGTCCGACAAAATCCGACTTTTAACTATTGGCAAGTTGTAATAATGGCTCTAAGAAAGGTAACATTTTTTTCTAATATGCGCAGTCGTTTTAGAAACATAATTTTTTTTGGAAAAAAACAATTTTTTTTCAAAATTTCGAATTTTTTTTTTAAAAAATTCAAGAAAAATTGGAAAATGCAGCCAGAATTCTAATTTTTTCCAGACGTATTAAAAACGAAATTGCAAACAAAACAAGCCATAAATGATTAAAATCTGTTTCCGACTTTATTTATTCACAAAAGTTGAAAAATTTTAATTAATTTTAGAATTTCATAAAACGCAATATTTGTATGGGAGCCTTCCTAAGAAGTGGTGATAAGGGGCAAGTATGTCTCGAAAATAATAAAGGCAAAACATTAATTGAGGTCAGTCATACATTTTATCCCACTAGAGGCGACTCCTGGGCATTTATGGAACTTTTTCTTAAATATATTTTTAGTCTGCATTGAACATTTTGTATTGGAGCACCCGAAGGAATGGTGATAGCGGGTAGGTATTAAGAAAATTCTATATCCAGAAAAACAAGTGTTTTTGTGAAGTTTTGTTATTATTTTTTTTAATTGTTTACATACGCCTGAACACGACGCTTACCGAAATATTGGGAATAAAAATATAAAAACAAAAATCAAAAGTTTTTAATTTTTATTATTTAACCCGAATTGTACTATAACTATTTTTTTTAGAAAATTTTGATTTTGTTGGTATAGATCAAATTAAGAGGTATAACTGATTATGAAAAAATCATTTTTTTTCCAGCCCGACACACTAAGTGTGGAAAAAAAAGATGTGTCCATATGCCCACACGGGTACGCTTACGAGAAGTTTAAATAAAAAAATTTTTTTTGGAAAATTATTATTTTAATTGAATTCAAATACAATAAAATGATTTATTCTGATATTAATATTTAGTTTAACATTTAGGTTGTACGATCCGTATGGTAGGCCACAAAACATTTGACGCATAGTCCGACATTACATTTGACGCAGGCTGTTCGTCCAACTGACTTGCAGAATTCCCAGGCGCAACGTCTTTTTTTCAACTGGTATAACATAATGAGCACACCCATCATAACGTAATGTTGACTGTACAGAGTAAGCTGTTTCTTTCCTTTTTCGGTTTACAGATGGACCTGGGCATTGTGGCATTTTACCGAAATGTTTGCAATACAAAACCGCTATTTGTCTCCTGAACTCAAGGTTTGATATATTCGGATTTTCTTTTCGAGACAATTGCCAAGCATTCTGAACGCTTTCATCAATCAGCCAAGTGAAAATTGACTGCCACCATTTTTTTCCTTTGTATGCTATCCTATAAAGGGATATATTTTGGTCCATTCTGTCAACTCCACACATACATTTGTTGTAGTGCGTTATTGAAGAAGGGCGTGGAATATTGATTTTCATTCTTTTCTCGCGGCAGTATCGTGAAGCATTGGTCATAGGCAATTTTCCGTAAATAGTTGAAGCTACGCTTACAACACTATTATCAACCCATTTGACGATATGTATACCACTTCTTTCTTCAGTCGCAGCCACACAATATCCACGCTTCTCTTTCTTGAGTTCATTTTTCCTTGGTAGCGGTGAATTTTTCGGAATACGATTTTCTCTTATAGTTCCGGTTCCGTTATAACCGTGTGATTTAAGATAGGACAACAACTGAAAGTTCGTAAAAAGATTATCAAAAAAAAAGGAAAATGGAAACTGTTTTATATTTTCCGGAAAGTTCTCAATCATGCTTATCAGCGGTTCTGCACATTTGCCATATTTGTTTTGAAAATCAGTAATTGAACGTGGATTCTTTCCCTGATATATTTCAAAATTGATCAGGTAACCTGAGGGAGTACATAATGACCATAATGACCTTGTACCCAAAGCGCAATTACCATATTATGTTTAAATATGACCATAGTATGTTTAAAATCAACAAAATTTGTTCCTAAATCAATCATATTTTAGTCAATATTAATATATTCCTGCCTGTGACGACCTTCATATTACCATTTTTATACCCTTCACCGAATGTAAAAGTGTATATATAAGTTTGTCATTCCGTTTGTAATTTCTTCAATATTGATCCTACACCCTTTAAAGTATATATCGATGGCTTAATATGAAAAAGTCGTATCTCAACTTTTAGCTACTTTACAGGAGAAGGAAAAAACTGAATAAAATCGGAAATATTTGTCAATATATATGTTTATATATGTCTTTGAACGCAGTTTCTTAGTAAAAATGCAATGACCACTTTTATTTTCAATTTTTTTTTAATATTAATGAAGATATGTAAGATAGGGCTTTTAGTTATTCATATTTTTGAAAGATAATTCAAGTTAGGGCTTTTTTGGACTACGGTGAAAATTAGATACATATTTTAATAAAACAAAATAAATAAATAATTCATGTTATAAATAATGAAAAATCTCATCAAAAAAATTCAGGTAAGAAACATATAATAGGTCACTATTAACCAAAATTATTGTCTAAACGGTAATTTATCATAAAAATAATGACAATCCGATGGAAGGAATCTCTTTAAATCCTGTAAGTGGTCCCACTTTTTCTTCGTTAGTGGAATTTTTTCTTTGTGAAGACTTTCGACGGGAATTTCTGCATTAATTCTTCTAACTGATCTCTGCGGAAGTAAGTCATAGTCGTCGGTTATTCTAGTTTTAAAATAAATTACTCCGGATGGGTCATATCCAAGAGCTCGTATCATGCTTACTGTCGGTTCACCAACGACTCTGCCTAAAATTTAACACAATAAGTGAGTATACATACAATTTATCTATAGAGTTAGAGCGCAATATTATTTACCTGGACGTATAGATGAGTACACTTGTGAACTTTTTTCATAATTAAAAAAATACTCATAATGCAAATGATGTACTTGTAGAGGTGTAGGAACTTTGCGCGCTTCCTTTATAAGTTGAACGAATTGTGATGGCAAATTTATTTGCTTTTTAGACATTTTTCTTTCAATAAGCGAATGAGTTGCATCACATTCCATTTGGGTATGGCCACTTATTAAATATTTTTGTTCAACAGTTATATTCATTTCCTTACAAAATTGAAGTAAAGCATTGGACAAAACAACATTACGATTTTGGTAAAAACATCCGTCCGAGTAAATTATTATGTGATGTATATTTGGAGAACGAGCAGTGAAATTTCGTAAGTGCTTAATAAGGCATGTTGCAAAAACGGAGGAGACTAGATTGCCATCTGTTTCATCCCAAACATAATTGTCTGAGTCGTGTGTGACAATATCGTAGATGGTGAAGTTATGCAGTTGCAATTTCATTTTATAATAAGCAGCACTGGCATTGATTTGAGGCAGCAACTTCACTGCTTGCACATCCATACAAAAAACTGCACATAATCCGGCTTCGGCATTTTTAATATCGTGGTATTTTTCTTCACGCATTTCTTCAACGTCATGTCTATGTTTTTGATAATCTTCGTCCGAGACATTATTTGCTTTGTGGGATACACAAAAGTCGCACTGGTCCTTTCTAGGCTTAAAAATGCAATAGTTCGATTTCTTCATTATTTCATCAAAAATAGGGTATGATAATTTCATGCTCTCATTTTCCTTTTTGGATTCACACTCGTGGACATAGATCCGGTAAATGTCTTGATATGAAGAAAAATCCGTCTGAAAATATAATTTCTTGGAATCTTTCCGACAATAATGAGACTCCATTTTTGGTAATTCATCCAGCCACGTTTGTAGGAAAGAACGTCGTTTTTGATTGTGCTTACCTGCCACTGTTGATAGATTAGCAGACTTTCGCATACTTAATGATTTGTCGGGGCTATTTTGCGAACCGTGTTTACCGGCAGAGTCGATCCAATTTCGAACCATCTTTTCCTTTAGTCCTAGTGTTGAATGAAACATGTGGCGGCATACTTGTAATCTATTGGAATCCTGTTTGAGGAAGTATGTTATGGTATAAGCTCGTCGCGAATTTTCAGAGCTATTACTTTTTTTTTCCGAAATTTTAATAAGACCAGTAACATACATCCGCTTTTGTTCCCAGGACATTTCCCAAAACAATTTAAATATTTCCTTTCGAGTGGCCTCGGAAAACACTGAACAGTTTCTTAATGCACTTTTCACACAATACTGTGATGAACACGACTCACCGAGTTGTCGAGGAGGTTTTTGGGAAAGTTCTTTCTTAGATATGCCCACATATTGCTCACCTTCCATTCTTTTCTTTTTGTTGACGTTTGCTTTCCATTTGGATTTATTCGCAACGCTATTCCTATTGCGAATATTATCTGAATTTACAGCGCCGGAGTCAATATTTTTTGTTGAGCAATTCATATTATTCAAACTTTAATTATTTTTGACACTTCAATTTATTTTTCACGCTTCAATTATTTAGTCTCAGTTCTCCACACTTTTATATTACAGTGATGCAAATTTCATACAATTTCACAACAATTTCGGGGAAAACCCATTCTTTTTTATTTCACCAAGTGGCAGAGTAACTATGCTTCTGATTGCGACTCTATACTATACTATTGATTGCTACCCTGTTATTCTTGTTACAATAAAAGCGACTCTGCTTTAAAAACTAATCCATCAACCACATCAATAAAGTGCATTCATAGTAAAATGAGTTAGGGCTTTTTTCTTCGAAGAATTTTCTCAAATTAGATAGGGCTTTTTTTTAAATGTTTATAAATTTTTTATTTGTTAACATAAAAAAAAAAAATTTTTAAGAAACGTGTATTTGAGGGCCTTTCGTAAGAATATGCAAAAAACGCGATTTTGTGAAAAAACGAGATACGACCTTTTCATATTAAGCCATCGATATATTCTGGGTCCTTATGAAAAGCGAAGTTCAAATCCGATTGTCTCTTATTCCCCTCCCCCCTTTGGATTTGCTTCCATATATTAGCATAATGCCCAATATGATTTTCGTTATCACCCTTCTTTATTATTTCATCTATTTAACAAAACAATTTTAACAAATAGAAACGGGGAATTTTTGATTATTTTTGCTACTTAAAAACTTAATATAGGCCAATATTACGGTTCACAACTCAAATAAGTTGAATTGTAATTTTTGTGTTATGGTTTACAACTTTGCTGAGTTGAGTTGAGTTGTGAAACCTAAAATGAGCCATATTTCATATTAATGATATTCAAACAACGTTCGTTTATGGTTCAGTCGTCTAGGGGGTTGAGTTTAGAAACTTAGTCCTCTGGTTCAAATCTTGGTTTTTCAAAGAGAATTTTTTTTTAATTTTTATGTTCTAAAAACGATTGTAAACAAATATTTACCAGTTTTAGATTTTTAAATTTAATTTATAATTAAATTTTTAGAATTGTAAATATGGGCGTGTGTGAAACGGTAGCAAAGTATTATGGTAAAAAAATATTTTGATGTGGGGAAAAAAATTTATGTTTGTGCTGTGTGAAATAATATCTTTTTTGACGATATAAAATTTTGACTTTTGTAAAAAATAATTAAAAAATATTTATAAATGAATGAACAATTCAGGAAAATAAATACCAAGACATAATTTTTTTGTAGATGTCTCCATTTGCATTTTATTTATTGTTTATTTTGAGTTCATACAATTTTGTAAACGTTTTTATTTTACTTTTTCAATTTAAACTTCTAATTTGCTGCTTGTCAGAAATTTTATTGGTTGTGTCAAAAATTCTACTAGCCCCTAGGGCTAGTGAAATTTTATTCACCTCAGAAGTGGCAAAATTTTACTTTCAATAGTACTTTGCTACCGTTTCACACACGCCCTATGTATGAATATGTAAAAATTATTTAGTTTTTCTTTAGTTGCTCTGTATTCTGCTCGCACAATGGTGAAGGGTATATAAGATTCGGCACAGCCGAATATAGCACTCTTACTTGTTTCTGTTCTAATAGTTTTTCTACGTAAATTTATGTGTTTTAATCAATCATTAAAATAAAATGAATGAGAAAGGTTACCGTGATAATAATATGGTTAAGGTAACCATAATATGTTTAAGTGTATGGTTGTAGTTTTATTTTATTCAAACATTATTTTGTTAAAATCAACCATATTTCAAGTTTCAAGGGAGGTAAACACTTTATTGTTAAATAGAAACAAAATATTATCAATCGTGAAAAAGTTGTTTTAAAAACAACAAAAGTTTTTTTGTTGCCATTGCAGGGACCATAATATGTTTTTTTAACCATTCTTCAACCATGTTTTATCTCTACGTGAAGGCAGAAACAATATATTTATCCGTTTGAGAGCTTTTATTGATCTGGTATCGATCTGTTTGTGAAAAATTTGTTTACTATAGGTATTGCTGAATTTTTTCACGTTTTTGAAGCATATTTCAAAACTTGTTCATCAACTAAAAAAATTGCTTAAATTCTGGTTAATTAATGAATTTTCTGTTGCTTTAACTTCGCCATCTACATACAAACATTTAATTTGCACATTACAATTGTAAGCCAAAGCAAGTTTTCGGTAAAGAAAAATGTTATTCCAAACTGTTAAGCTTTATATGTATGCAAAAAAGGAAAAGTAGTTAAATATTCTAATACATAGACATCTGGAAACACCTTTAAAATTTATCTTTTCGTGTCCATCTGGCTTGTTGTCTGTCCATGTAAACCTTATGCGGAAAGTAAAAGAAGCAGCTTTTAGATAATTTGATAAAATTTTGTGAGTAGGATTTAATTGTCATAAGTACGAAACCGAAGTACACATTATAAAATAAAACAGTTTAATGTATTCATTTAAAGCTTCTAAAACAAATTAATGACGTCTGATAACACAGTACAACAGCCAATCTGGGGGTTGAGAAATTCCAAGTCAGGGTGATGGTACTAGGTCAGTATAGTAAAACCCTTAAAGGGTTTGGCGTTCGTATGTGTCAGCTTTTTTTTATGACATTTTAAATTTTTTCCTTATCTTTTTTTTTTTTGTTTAACATAACTCGAGAACCACTTGTCCGATTTTGCTAAAACAAACTGAAAAAAATTTAGAATGACAATTTCTTTAATCCGCTCACTCATATAACGTTTTTCTTTATAATCAACAGTTTTGCCGGTAAAAATAAATTTGTGGAGAAAAAAAAATATTTTTTTGCCTAAAAGTACACCATGGAAAAAAAATTTAAATTTTAGGCAAAAAAATATTTTTTTTTCTGTAATTCTAAATCGGACAAGAGTTATGTTAAACAAAAAAACATCCAGATAAGGAAAAAATTTAAAATGTCATAAAAAAAACTGACACATACAAACGGCAAACCCTTTGAGGGTTTTACTATACTGACCTAGTACCATCACCCTGACTTGGAATTTCTCACCCCCCAGACAATAATCCCAAAAATGTTCCATAGTGTAATCGATACCTTATTTTATTGCAAACATGTGCTGCCGACGAAACCAATGTTAATTTGTTCTATCTGAAATATATTTGCAAGCATTAATCAAATAAAATCAACTTAAACAAATGATTGGCATCCCTAATTCAGAGCCTCCTGTCAACTCGTGCGTTACTTTCTTATTTTCTTTGTGTATATATATAAATGAACAATCTTAATAACTTAAGGGATAGATCCATATACGGTACTGCATATATGATCAAAATTATTTCTAAATATGCACACGGTTTAAAAATATGTCATATAAATGCTCAAAGTTTGGCGCCTAAAATTAAAGAATTCCGGTACATATGTGAGAACTCCTTCATGGATTTGTATGCGTTTCAGAAACATGGTTTCATGCAAGTAACAGTAATCTTTCCGTTTCTCTAAAGGCCGTTATACACTATCCCACAAAGTCTTTAGTAATTTACGAAAATGCAACCCTGCCATAATAAGTTGTTATTGTTTTTTGAAAATGTTCAACGAATAATTAGATCAGGGAAGCATTTTTAAAAAATACGTAAGACTTTGTGGGATAGTGTGTAACGGCCTTAAGTGGCTACAATTTAATAAGAGTTGATAGAGTTGGCCGCGCTGGTGGAATTTTATTATATTAGAAGAGGCATATCTTATAATATCAAAAGCACATCTAATGAAAAGTCTGAAAATAATGTTGATGGTGAAATGTAATAATAATAGTTTGGTGGAATACGTTCTAATAGAAGTTACTTCTCAGGGAAGAAATTTACTGGTAGGAAGTTTATACAGGCCTAATAACAACATTCCAATTGAACCATTTTTTAAATTTTGGAGAATTTTACAGCTTTATATAATGACGTTGGCTTTGTTGGTGGCACCATTGGGACTTTTTCCAACTAACATAACTACACCTACTCAATTTACCACCTTGATTGGTCTACTTTTTGTTGGTAATGTAAGTAATGTTATATTTTACGATCAACTGTCTGCCCCGTGTTTTTCCAACCGCGATTTATTATTTATGGCCTATAATTTTCAATTGCAAATCCCACCCTATTCAATAACTTTTCGTGACTTCAAACATATTAAATACGCCACATTAGAATTAGAACTACTTAGAATTGATTGGAATGCAATCTATTATATGGTTTCAACGAGGATCCACTAGCCTTTCTTGAACGTAATATATTATATTTGTTTGATCATGCTGTTCCATTAATAACTAAAGTAGTGTGTCAAACAAAAAGACTGCGGTTCTCATCAAATATTAAACAAGCTAGTAATTAAAGAGAACTTGCATTTTCACGTTGGACGCGGTTTAAAACCAACGAACGAAGAATCATTAAACAGGAAAAGTCTAAATTTTACACTGAAAAGTTCTCCTTGGCTATGGGATCCAAAAAAAACATGGAAGGCCGTAAGGGAACTCGGTATCGGTAAATCTGAAAATAACGACCCTGTTAGTACCTATTGATCCAGACGATATTAATGAAAAATTTGTGAATATTCCTATATTAGAACCAGATATGGAGTTTTACAATCACAACCGTGACAATCGTCAAACCCATTATAACTTCTCTTTTGATTGCGTAGACCAGTTTGACATTATAAGAAGCTGTATGTCAATTAAATCAAATGCAGTTGGCGTGGACGAAATTCACCCAAGATTTTTTAAATTAATTCTCCCAAGAATATTGCCCTTTGTTACAAACAGACAAAATTTAACAAAATTTAAATTCGCAAAATTCTCCGTCTGAATATTCCATTATGTTTTCTAACAATTTTAAATAATATATTAATATATAATAAAAAATTTTATTCATACTCACTGCACTTGTTCCTTTTTTTTGTAATTGTGGTTTTGTAAAAGATGTTTGCTTACAAACCAGGAATGACAACATCAATACAACTTCAATGTTTTGGTTAAAGCGAATTGTTTTCTTTCATTTAACAGTACAAATGTACTATTTAACGTTTTAATACATAAATAATAAATAAAACAAATGTAATTTTGGTGCAATAAAGCTCAAAATTAAAAATTTAGTAGCCAGTTGGTGCAATTTAAAAATTTCGTTTTGCCATCCCTTGTATCGGCGCTGATTGGCGACTGTGATCGGCGCACAAGTGGCCGATAAAAATCGGTACATATTAAACAATATCATTGCTGCACATTGTGCAAAAGAGTGTTCACATTATCGGCGCAACAAGGTTTATTTTGATTGTGCACTGTCAGCACAATTTCGGCACAGATTGTCGCATATTAAAAAATTTTGACCGTTCACACTATCGGCACATGAA
Organism: Pollenia labialis; assembly: GCA_949318255.1. Classification (NCBI taxonomy): domain Eukaryota; kingdom Metazoa; phylum Arthropoda; class Insecta; order Diptera; family Polleniidae; genus Pollenia; species Pollenia labialis. The sequence goes on from OX439140.1 coordinate 53,297,030, forward strand.
ATACGACAAAAATTGGTACATTGCGCCGATAGTGGGATCTTAGCTTAAGACCATTATTACCACCAGTAATTTTCCCTCAAATTGGAAAATATCTAAAATAATACCAATACCCAAAACTAAATCAGAATATAGGCCAATTGCCATTTTAGCCTTTATGTCGAAAATATTTTAGAGGATAATTCACAATCAGATATCGCTTTACGTTAAAGATCATAATCTGCTTAATGATAAACAATTTGGGTTTCGGCAAAAACACAGTTGTATAACTGCACTTGTAGATGTTGCGGAAGACATAAGAAGATGAACGAAAAACAAATGTCTTAGTACTTTTGGATCATTCAAAAGCCTTCGATACAGTCGATCATAACTTCCTATGTTATAAACTGCAACACATGTTTATGTTTTCTACAGCTGCTACACGTCTGATATCAACATATCTTACCAACAGGCATCCGTATGTTCAAAGTGATAACAATAAGTCAAAACTTCAACGTGTGATGAGGGTTTTACCGCAGGGGTAAATTATTGGGCCCCCACTATTTTCGTTTTATGCTGATGACCTTCCGAGTCAACTTATACACTGCAAAGTTAGAATGTATGCTGACGATATTCAGATTTACATCAGCTGAATACTGATTTAAACCATATATATAAATCGGCTACTTCTTATGGTCTTAGTATCAACCCAAAAAAAATCTAAATATCTTCTTATCCAAAAACGAACTACTATAACCGATCATATTCCTGATATTTTTCTTAGTAAAAAACGTAAAAAAATCATTTTTTTTTCAACTTTTAATTTGTTTATTTCTTAGTAGAAAATAACAATAAGTAATAACATCTAAAAAACTATTTTGAATTTATGATTATATTGCCAGTGCACTATAAAACCACATTGAGAACATTTAAACATATTTAAGCTTTGTGCTATGGCCAAGGTATCTACCCTCTTTAACCGTGAGTAGCCTCTAAACCAGAGAATGACAAAAGTATCAAAGCAGCGTTGCCATTTTGGTGCCTTTCGGGTATTTTTTGGTGCTTTTTTGCTTATGCAATACCCGAAATTTTGTTAAATACCCGTTTTTGAAAAGCGGGTATTTATAGTGCTTTTCACAATTTCTCACAGTGCTTTGGCAGCTATGCCAACTAAGTGCTTTTGGCACTATTTATTTACTTTTAATGTCTCAAAATGCCAAAATTTTATCCTTAGCGCTAAACCTAGAAAAAAGACGATTTAGTTCTTTTAACAATTTTAATTTTTTTTCTACCATTTTTTAAAACTACGATTATAGATATAGGTATAGAGGATGATTTAGATGAGCTTTGCTATTTGGATTACAATTTTGAGAAAGCCTGTAAAGATTTTAAGATTTCAAATGATAAAAGAAAGTTGCATTCGTTTTGCCAAAAACTTTATTTACGAGGTTAGAGCTAGGCTTCCTAGCAATTTGGAAATTTTACAAAACGTTTTACTTTTTAGCGATGACAACATATTTAGTAATCGTATTAAAAACGATGTATTTGTTTGCGATAAATATTTTTGTAGACACTGTCAAAAATAGAAAATGGCTTGGAAAATATTAGGAATTGTGAATGGAAAAATAAACAACGATTTTGAGTCATGTAGAAAGTTAAAAAAATGCAGTAGGAAACCGTACAAAAGAACGCAAAGACTTTAAAAACAAAATAAAAAGAGTCGTAACTTAGTATAAGCAAAGTGTTAAATAAATTAAAAACAGCTGACAGAAAATGCTTTTTTAACGAGCGTTGTGTAACCTGCCATTTTTCAAGCGCTTTAGTTTTCAAACGCACAGCACTCGTCTCTAAATAACCGCGTGTTGTGCACTTCTACCTCTAGTGCTATTGCAAAAAGGTTTGACTAAGTATCAGAATGCAAACATATATGTTTTTTCTATTTTACACCTTATTATTATTCAGAAGCGTGCATAGGTTAAAATAATTGGATCATATCATACGCCAATTGTTTTATTAATCTTTGCACGATTGTAATTTAGATTTATTTAAACGATAAAATATAAAGTTTTTTTATTAAAATATAGGCTGTCATTAAGTTTTATAAACAATGGTCAGTCATTGCAAATTTTCTGTAACTGCAACAGGCAAGATTTTTCGAGTTACAAAAATCGAGCTCGCACTGTATTACTCCAAAACGGTAGAATGGCCAATTCAAACATAGCTGATGGATCATCATGATTTGGATAATATTATTTTTATTGAAGATAATAATAATACAATTAAAAATGCTTTTATACAAATGTAAATATATTTATTATTTAATCTTAAAAAAAATGGTCCCAATAAACGACATATGGGCATTTCCTGCGAAAAGTCTACTTTTTGTCACGTAAAGCCAGAAGTATTTTAAATTGTTTCTCAAAAAATTTTATATGTATCGTTTACCTTTTTATATTTTGGTGTAAAGCGCAACAAGCTCTACATTAAGTACCAAAAGGGATAACGACTGAACAACATGGTCCGAAAATACAACCTTATTTGCAATCTGGCGTTACATTAAAAAAAGTAGACTTTTAGCTGAAAATTCCCTTATTTACCTTAAAACGAGCAAAAGTTTTTAAATTTGATAGCTTGAAAAATAAATCTATATAAGTCGTAAGTTTACTAAAAAAGGTTTTGTACAAAACATCTTGCTCAATTCGCAGTATTTTTCAGTTTTGTAATGCAAGTCACAACCCACTTCCGTTTTTTTAACGTCACGCCAGCGCAGATTTTTGCTTATATCTGCAAATCCTTACCGTCGATTACTGTAATTTTTTTTCTGAATATAGAGCTACTTCATTACTTTGTATATATAAAAACCCTTTTTACAAATTTGACTTCGTCATTAAATTTTTTTACATTTTGTGGTACAAATATCACGACACGTCAAAATGGAAATGCCCATATGCAACTTGTTTTGTGTTTAATTAAATTTTTAAAAATGGCTTAGTGCTTTTTTACGCTTTTTTTTTGTTGGAAATAGTGCTTTTTAGTGCTTTTTTAAAATTTTAAAGTGCTTTTTGCTCTCAAAAAGTTGGCATCACTGATTTTAAGTACTCTTTCAATATTTCAGAGAAAACATGTATGGACATGCATGAGTAGAGATCAAAACCATAACAAGTTGAACTTAAATATGTATAAATATACGCTGCCAATGTGTATATCCATATTCATTCTTCTTTTTGAATGTACATGCAGATATAAATAAAATTTCTGTTAACTATCTTCAATACCCATATAAGTATGTGTATTACGTAAGTATAACGTAAATATACAGAGTGAGAGAGAGCAGAGATGGCAAATGCAATTTTAATAATTTAGGAACTAGTCAAAAATTGTTTGTGTTGTTGTTCAGAAAAATATCAAGATAACTTTAAAGCTTTTTAAGATTTGACTAAGGTTATTTTATTAGGACAGCGAGGGGCAGTTGGCGGCAATTTCTGCTTCTCCGAAACTATCTAACAGATCTCAATGAAATTTAAAACATAGATATATCCATTCTAATATGAACACACAAGCTATATATATTTAAAAAAAAATAGGACCACGAGGGAAGCTCGAGGGTATTTTCCTTTAAAACTTATTAAAAAGATATGTTTGAATTTTAAATCGTTACAGAAAGGCGTCTAAGCAAGCGCTAAATATATTACGTGGCGGTTACACTCTTTCCTATTAGCACAACATACAAATCAATACTTACATAAAAACAATATCTTCCATATCGTGTCGTCTACCTATGCTATGTGTGTGTGACAGCGACAAGTACAGAAGTGCAAAAATATTGTTCAGATGCGTAAAGGTTTTTTACATGCAAAAATAAAAATATCTTAGAGCCACTTGTCTCTGTCACAAGTACATAGCAAGCATAGATAACTGACACGAGACAAAATATATGGGGTTTTATGTATGTATGTAACTACTGATTTGTGTGTTGTGCTAATAAGAAAGAGTGAAACAACCTTATATATATATAGCGTTTGCTTAAGATACATATCTGTGGACTTTTGACAAAACGACTTCTCTCGAGATAAGACAATTTTCCAAGATTTTTATAATAAATATAACATTTTAATGCGCTTCTTTTGCTCAAATCCACGTATTTCTCCGACCTTTAGAACGTAAGATATGCAATCGACCTCTTTCAGATTTTTTCCCAATTTCAGTTCGACAAAACGACTTCTTTCAGAGAATTGAAAATTAGCACAAAAAACTGATAACTGTCATTTGACAAAACAGCTTGTTTCAATTTAGCTCTAGCACATTTTTACCAATTCCGTTTTGACAAAACAGCTTCTTTTGAAAGAAGTCGTTTTGTCAAAAGCAAAGTTTGAAAAACTTACCACTTGTCTGGAACAAATTGATTTTTTAAACAGTTTATTGCTAGCCTTCGTTGCGACAAAACGTCTTGTATCAATAGAGGTTCTTTTAAAAAACGTTTAAATAAAGTGAAGTCTTATCTTAAGACAAGTGTTTTTCTAAAAACGAAAAAGGAAAAAAGAAGCTGTTTTTAAACAATAAATTTAAATTCGTGAAAATGGACCGAGGTAAAAAAATTGTGACTATGGGCAAAAATGTGAGAAAAAGTCCCGTAAATATTCCTTTGTTTGCGGCCAAAAAACATAAAATAGAACAATCGGCTGAAGGACATGTTGCTAACGATGGACAGAATCCATGTGAGACAATAACATCTTTTAATATCGGTATAAGTGGTGAGTTACCTGATACAATTCGCCACGTCATTTTGTACAGCGACTCCTGTCCGGTACAAAACCGCAACTCATATATTTGTGCAATGTTTCAACAAGTTTTGGAAGAGCACAAAAGCATTGAAGTGATTGACCATAAATTTCTAGTTGTAGGTCATACGCATCTTGAATGTGATACAGTACATGCGCAAATTGAAAAAAAAGAAAAATTCAACTTTTTCAATATTCCACAGACATGACTGGGCAAATCTAATATCGGCTACAAGTAATTAATATATTGTTCACGAATTAAACCAAAAGGATTTCTTGGATTTTAATGCACTGATGAAAAATAAATACACATGGAGAACATGCAACATTTCAGGTATTTCTAAAGTTAATTTAATTTATTAAATACTTTATAGTTTATATTAATTTGTATTAATTTTTTTACTACTTATATATTTTTCAGGTGAAAAATTCGAGTGGACACAGGTGCGTTGTATGCGGTACGAAAAAAGCAAACCCGTAATTCTGCAGTACAAATCATCACTACACCCAGAAGAAGGTTTTAAGCAGCTAGACATTAACTCTCGCCGTCAAAAGGTCCCGATTTCAAAATTGCAACCAAGTTACAAATCTCCATTGGCCATATCACAGAACAAAAAAGGCGATTTATTGGATATGCTGCCACTGATAAGTACGTATCTGCACAGTTTCTTATCAAAACATTAAGGCTGAAGGAGAACGTACATTTGAAATTGATCCGGATCTTGAAGAAGAAGAAACTCAATAACGATACGTTTAGTGTACAAATACTGCAAAATACGATTTTTTTTATTGTTTCCTTATTATTATAAGTTTATTTCTTTTATTTAAAAGTGAATTTTTATGTTTTAATTGAATTTAATAAAATACATATGTATATGTTATTGTTTTTAAACGAAAATTGTTATAAAAGCATATTGTACCGAAAAAGTGGTGTAATTTTTTTAAAAAAACCGAAATATTTTTTGCCAAATCAACTTCTTTCAACTTTTTTTTTAAATTTCAACTTCACAAAACAGCTTGTCTTGACTTAAGCGACTAAGATCATTTTATAATTTAAACAAAACAATTTTGACAAAACGACTTGCATGGTAGAAGTTGATTTGTTTGTTTAAAATCCATTTGACAAAAAATCTTATTTTTTTTTGTTGTAGTTTTAAAGAAAACTATTGCTTCTAGAAAGAAAAAAAATCGCAAAATGTTCATTAAGGATTAGTGTATAATATTCAATTATACGATTATATTCATTTTCTAAACAATAACTTTTGTAAGTCACTTTAACAGTTTTTTCGCTCTACTGAAAAGTTGTTGATTTAGAAAGAAGTCGTTTTGTCAAATGTCCACAGATATACATATATAGCGTTTGCTTAAGATACATGTACACAACATGTTTTTTACATCTGACTTGTCAACTTTTCAGGTCACATGGTATTGTACATGTGTGTAAAAATTGCTGTATAACACATTTAATATTCGATCATAAACATACATGTAATTTGCCCCTCGCGGTCATAGTTAGCTTATATGTCTATATAAATATGGATCTATCTTCATTTTAAATTTTATTAAGATCTGTTGGATAGTTTTAAATTGCCCCCTATCACCCCTCGTGATCCTATTTTTAAAAAATCGCGCAGGGGAAAGGGCGCATTAGATTTTTTCCTAAAGGGAAGTCAGCATCACCAACAAAAAAGTGAGGAATTGTTAAGTCAGTGTTTGGCAAGTTTCTGGGCGGTGGAATGGGAAGTTTATTATTTAGCAGCCTTTTTCCGAATCGACTCAATTGAAAGATGCCTACATATATAAGTTTTTTTAATAATTTAAACAAAAACATATGTATTTTAAAAATTGTTACTTACCGCCATCACTCTGGCTTCCATACGCTCCAATATCTATATGGGTGAAGCGATATCGTGCATCGCATGCTGCTAACAATACAATGGAAAAAAATGTTTGTAACAAAAACACTGACTGCCGCTATTAGGTGGGCATTGTATGGCAATATGTTTGCCATCAATTGATCCAATACAGTTAGGCATATCCCACATACTCCAGTAATCTTCAGCTATTTGTTTGTAATCTTGTTCGTTAATTTGCTCCAAATTACCTTAGTAGTCTCCATAATGATGCACCGTACCGTCTCTTTACCTAATTTGAAACACCAAGCGAGCGATTGAAATGAAGTTCCTTGTGTTAAATATCTTTTTTTATAATGAAACAGGAAAATAATTTACATACATACATAGGTATTTATATTTATAAAATATAACAAAAAGAAAAACACTTACAGCAAGGTTACCGCCAGCCTGCATTCTGGTTGCACAGGTTCTCTTAATGACTCTTTTTGTAGGAACGGCTTTATCAAGTTTAATAATAGTTCATATACACGAGTTGTCATTCTCGCTGATGATCAACATCTTTTATCCTTAAAAATGTCAGCACGAAAAACCCATTCTTCTTCCTGTCCCGATTAACTTCTCTAACTGCACATGACCGCTTTTTTTTCACTTTAATTTCATTCATTGTTTCTATTAAATACAGTGCTTCTAGAGCATGTTTCATTACTTTTACATATTTTAATTTATTTTCCATTTTTTTAAGACACTCACAAATTATCTATTTTTAAATTCTTTACAAATTAAATAGCATAAAATAAACAAATACACGGTTGGACTTTTTGGTACTTTTTAGTTTGAAGTACTCGCAAAAAAACAAAATATTGCACAAATATGCAACAATGGTTAAATAGATATTAAGTACATTATAGCCACCTCAAAGTCTTTTTTTATTTGGTTATGCATTTGACAGACTTTTCATTAACTTTTGACAGTTGCTTAAGCTAATACATGCATGTTCTGGTTGGGCCTTAAGTAATAACCATACTTTTTGCAACGCACAACCATATCTGTTCTTATTATTTGCGTTATAAATATGTGTATACACAATAACGTAAAGCGTTGGTAATTTTTCTTATGGGTACCTACTTGTTGTCATTCTCTGCTCTAAACGAGAGTAGGTTCTGTGCTATGGGATTAGGGTGAGATGCTAGTTTAGACATGCATACTTATATTTAGAACAATATTTTTCTATTTCATTGCGAACTGACGGGATATTGAGGTCTTTATGTATATTGTCGTTACGAATGAACCGGGGGTCGCCTGTTATGTATCTTAATATTTTTGACTGTCTTCTTTGTAACTTTGCAATATTGGAAGTGGATGCTGTTCCCCAGTGTTGGATTCCATAGGTCCATATTGGCTTGAGAATGGTTTTGTAGAGCAGGGATTTGCATTCTAAACCAAGCGAAGATGAGGAGTTTAGAAGCCATCCGAGTTGGGCAGTTTTGAGTTTGAATTGCGTAGTTTTCGAATCAATATATTTGGACCATGTGAGACGGCAATCAAGCTGAATTCCTAGGTATTTAATGTGGAGTTTTCAAGGTATTCTGGTGGTGGGGCAGTTTTCTCTTCGCAGTGTAAAAGTCACATGTGCACACTTAGCTGGACTAACTTTTATCTTCCATTTGTTAAGCCATGATTCTAGCTCATGTATATGATACTGTAGGTTGGAGGAGGCAATTTTGGGATCTTTGTGAGTGCTCATAAATGCTGTATCGTCTGCAAAAGTTGAGGTGTGAATTTGAGAATTTGTAGGCATATCTGCTGTATAAAGAATATACATCATGGGACCAAGTATACTTCCTTGAGGAACCCCAGCTGAGATATTCCGAGAGCTTGAAGTTTAGCTTTTATATTTGACTACAAATGATCTGTCTGTCAGGTAACTTTCGAGTAATTTTTGGGTATTTTGCGTTAAGGATTGAACTATTTGATATATAAGCCCTTTGTGCCAGACTTTATCAAAGGACTGTGAGATGTCAATAAATAATGAAGATCAGTAAAGTTTTTCTTCAAATGCCTTTCTAATTTGAGTCACGATACGATGTACTTGTTCAATGGTGTTATGGTCCTTACGAAAGATAAACTGATGTGCGGGAATTAATTGTTGGTCATTGATGTATGGTGTCAGTGCCTGCAGGAATACTTTTTTTTTTTTTTGGTCTATATGAGGTGACCATACTAGGTTTAGGAATCATTATAATTTCTGACGATTTCCAGGACGGAGGAAAAAAACCTATGCGTAGAATACCATTAAAGATGAAAAGGATAAGTCTTAGCGCACTGTATGGCAACTCGCAGATCATTTTAGATGTTATTGGGTCTATACCAGGAGATTTTTTGGTGTTAAGATTTTTTACAATTGTTTTTATGTTATAGAATCTATGTTTCATGGGAGAAACTACTATGTCATTTATTTATTAATTTTATTTTATCTCCGGTCTTTGTTATACCATAGAAGATAAAATTCTTGCGCCCGGCCGAAGGCTGGCTATACAGAGAAGGTTTAGTTAGCGAAGCCGGTGTTAGTTATACCATAGAGGAGAAAATCCTTGCGCCTGGCCGATGGCCGGCTGTGCAGCTAAACTTTAGTTAGCGAAGCCGGTATTTGTTATACCATAGAGAACAAATTCTTTAGCCCAAAAGTGTTTTCGTTATACATAAATATATTTAATATATACACCAGCCATCGGCAAAATCAGGGCGCCGCGTTTTCTCTTTTCTCTTTTATTCTCTTGTATGCTCTTTTATTACGTTCATGTGCACACATATTGCAGAGAATTTAACAACATTAACAACAACATACGTAAAATTCATACAACGCATATAATCGCAAAATGTAATAGTATAGGTTGCCGATGGCTGATATACACCCAGAGAAAAAGCAACAAAACCATTTTTAAAAAAAATTTGGGCCCACGGACATTACGACGCTTTCAAAAGTGTCACAGTATCCGTGGACGTTATTACACTTTTTGGAGTGTCCATGGACACTATGACACTGGACGTTATGACATGCCACCGAAAAAAATTATCTATAATTACATCAAAATCAATAAAAAGGCGACTTTAAATTTAGGGTTAGTAAGGGCCTTTTGCGTTTTAGATAACGATATATTTTTGATTAAATTGGATTAAGAAGATTTTAAGCTAAAAGCTAAATTAATTTTTTGTTAAAAATGTTATCACATATTACAATGAAAGTCGATTCGGTTTACTTTCACCAACCCATATCTACTCTAACACTCAATTCACATGAGGGCTGTTACGACGTCGTTTTATCTTGATTCCCTTTTAAAGCAACTTCCAAAATCTCTTTGCGTTCATACGATGATTTTTGGTTGCATGGTTTTTTTTTTATTTGCATTATGGCCTTGATTATGTGTCATTCGATTAACCGGCAGCATCAATTAACTGCAATATAATTTTTTTTTTGCATTGATTCAAATTACCTCTATTATCCGGCATTACCTGTGTTATCCGAAATTATAAACAAATTATCTTTTTTCCGTTTTCTTTTGAACAATGAAAACAAATTTAACTTTACGAAAAAAGATAATTTTCCAAATAACCGGAATCATGTTCTGCCAGAATTACTTTTTTCTTCATGTTTACATAATAATACATTTATGTTCATATGCATATAAATAATAAAATGTAATCAAGAATGCTGTCGATAATCGAGATCTCACTGTATTTTCAACCACACACTTCAAAGTAAGAAAAAGAATAAATCGTAAAAAGAAAAAGTTAAAAGAGAAATATAAAAAACGACACGAAAAACACAAAACGAGTCGTTTTGTTTACCCCTCTTTCTTCTCTACACCGCCCGCCTACAAACCGAAATAGACGTCGACAAAGTGACGTCGTAAAAGCCTCCATGTGAATTGCCATTAATTGAAAACGAATAAAAACATGTGGATGTGGAATGCAGAACACCAATAATGCTAAATCCACTTTCAAGTGGATTTGCATTCTAGAACACACCCGATTATTAGTGTGTTATTTTGTATATTTTTCTTTCACAATACAAGCCCTGTAGTGCGATTCACTATGCTTTTTAAACCACAATTGTTTCGTTTAAAAATGTTAACTACAATATTAACCATTTTGCTATTCACTAAAATTTTTAACGACATCTGCTGGTGTTAAAAGCCAGCTGGTGGTTTATTAACACCAACATTTTTGGTGTGGTTAAATCCGCTTAGAAAAGTGTTTATTTTTCTTTGTACCTGTATAGTCGATAAATGATATGGCTTTAAGGTATTTAGCCTACAATTTATCCACTTCTTATCACACACCAATTTTCCGTAGAGCTTCTTATTTATTTATAATATTCTTATCAAATAAAATTAAAAAATTAATTTAATTTAAATTAAATTTATGAAATAATAAAATAATTAATATAATAATTAAAATTAATAATTATTTACGTACTTTGCACAATATTATTTAAAATCTCTAAATTAAAAGGTTTTTGTTTTGTTTTTTTTATTCTTCTTTGTTATTTTATCCTATTTTGATGTTGCTCTTGGCAGAGTTGCCAAGTGAATCCCATAGTGATTAGTGCAAACATCAAAAGGTGTGGTTAAAGTTAAAAGTTAGTGAATTGTACTACTGACAAGTTATTCACAATAGATACTTTTGTTTATAAAGCACTGACACATAATGCACAATAGAAATGTTTACTCACAAAATATTTGCGACACAGATTTGTTGGGGATAGGAATATAGGTTTGCTCCGGTGGCATGTCATAACGTCCACGGACACTGTGACACTTTGCAAATGGACATAAGACACTTTCAAAAGTGTCATAAGGTCCGTAATAACTAAGAAGGTTAAATACAAAAAAAGATCTACATACAGGCTGAGAAAATTTAACAATAATATGGTTGTCGGTTACAATGATTTGGTTAAATTAAACATATTATGGTTAAATTTTTTTTAAAAATGATTTTGATGCTTTTTCTCTGGGTGTATATGTATATTAAATATATAACGAAAACACTTTTGGCTAAATAATTTTTTTCTCTATGGTATAACAAAATTTGAAGACTACAAGTGGACATTATGACACTTTACAAAGTGTCATAACGTCCGTGGATGTTATGTCACTTTTCTGATGTTCATTATGACACTTTTAAATTATCTTAATTTTTCTTCTTTCAGATTTTTATTATTTTTTTTTTGTATAAATATATCTATTCTCTTGAAATTTACTTTTATCAATCTATTTTTTTTTCAGAGCCCAAACTAATATTATTTTCGCCTCTTCTAACAGGCTACCCGGTAAAAATAGTTTTGCTAAAGACTTGCGTGCCTTTGGGAGCTCCCTGAGTACACTGTCACAATAACACACTTTTTCTGTATGTAAATCTTAAACCAACGCGATTAATTTGTGCCCTCACCCAGGGTTGTTAGACTTTTTTCCTCAAAAATCGTCAAAAGTTTTAACAAAATTCGTCAAAATCGTCACGAAAATTTAACAAAATCGTCAACAAAACGTCAAATATATAAATTTTACAAATTAAAGACAATTTATTCTATTTATTTCAGCAAGTGAGCTAAATATATTTATCATTTAAAAAGAAAAAATATATTTGCATAAATGCATAACAAAAATTTTTTTATTTCATTTATCCATATTCAGATAAATATTAAATAATAAATAAAATCTCATTTGCTTTTAACTCGAGCTATTTTTAAATGATTAACTTTTAGCGCTATCTCTATTGCAAATTGTTTTTATCGTTAAAGGTGCTAAAAACCAAGGATTCTGTCTATATCAACAGTCTTTTTACCCGACTTGAAACGTTTTATTACGTCCAATATTAGTTCCAAACTAATATATTTTCTTCTCATTGCACTCATTTTACTACACAACTTCTTATTAAAAAGTAACTTCTTACTTCCTAACACGCAATTTTACTAAGAATAACTTACCTAACAGAATTAAATGGGATTTGCCTATTTTACACACAAATAGAAAAATTCTTCACATGTGATTATGACTTCATCGAAAAATGCATTCGTATGTAGCGACGCAAATCGAAATCATAAAAACGCAAAGCGGATTTAACCAATTTTTAAAAAGCGGACCAAATCGATGGCATTTCTATAATTGTAGAATTTGAATTACTAATGCTTCTAATGAAATCCACCTGGTTTATGATCGGGGAGGAATTTTTTTGTTTAATTTCCAAAAATTTTTGTATTTCGAAAAATTGATTTTTAAGTTTTGGACTGTTTTCAATATAATTGTAAATATGTATTCCTTGTGTGTTTTATCGATACCAGAAAATCGTCATAACACTATTACTTTTAGTCAAAAAATCGTCAATCGTCATTTTACTGTATTTTCTCGAAAAAATCGTCCAAATGACGAGAAATCGTCACATCTACCAAACCTGCTGGCCAGATTAAAGTGTTAAAAAATTTGTGCCAGATTAAAGTTTAAAGTAAATTTGTTCACGGGATTAAATCGTCAAATCATAAAGGCCAAAATACACTGATCAATGTACTCACCAAGCATTGTGGTAGTATTAGTGAAAATGTGTTGGTATGTGTGACACCGACAACGCTTGATGAAAAATCAAAAAATTTAGATATGACGGCGAATATTACGTCCAGCACACGTACACGTTGAATTCGCCGGCTGGACAAGCATTTGACAAGTGTATTTGGCCCTTAAGTAACTCTACATCAAAAATCGTCAATCCTCATATTGGTAAATTCATCGAAAAAAATCGTTAAAATGACGTAAAATCGTCACATCTAACATCCCTGCCCTCACCTTAGATATGTTTATATAATTTAATCTGATTTTTTCCTATTTCCTTCTTTTTTTAATGTTAAAATTATTCTACTACTGAACCAAACACTCACTAAGGACACACTTAAATATATGTAGGTCACAATTACGTATATTAGCACGGCTTTTTTTAAACTAATTAAATCCTTTATTAAATGTATGTATGTATGTATATTAGGGTGACAATCAAAAATACACTTTGGATTTTTGATGATAAATGTGAAGATTCTTTTGCCACTTGGTCTAAAACTTACTTGCTGAAAATTTGAGCCAAATCGGATAACTCTATCCCATGCACCTTTGAGGTCAAAGTTCAAATGATAAAAAAAAAAAATTCCATACTAGCAAAAAATTTTTTTTCGATTTTTTTTTTTTATTTTTTTAATATTAGTAAGCTTTATTGACTTATTAATAACAAAAAATTTCATTTTGTTCGGACAAGATTTTCAGTTTCAAAAGTGACTCCGAAAAAAAATTTTCAGGCTTATTAGGGGCTTACTCTAAAAAATTTTCTTAATTCTTATTCGCTTTAGGGTTTTATTTATATAATATTTTTGGCTTTTCTAAAATGTTTAGAAAAGGTTTCCTGATGAGGTGGCCTAAGCAACTAGCGAAATGCGCATAGAAGCTAGCTTTCCGTCAACAATAAATTTCAGTGTATGTATTTATCAAATATTTTAAACTAGGAATTTAGCACATCATACGGAAATCGTATTAATAATAAATTTTGTATTCCCGAAAATAACTTTGATAATGAAATATTTTTTATGAATAATGGGTTTATTCTGCAAGAATGTCTTTGTAATTGTACTACTTACACCGATTTTTTTCAATAAATACTCGTTAGCTTCAATTTTCGCCTTATCTTGCACAGAAAGTGATTTTCCTTTAACCGTATTCATAACAATAGACCACTTGATCAGCAAAAACTTTGGTGTTGATAGGCTTCCAAATCTTTAAGAGATGGCAAGCGCTTACCTGATAACGCAAAAATATATAAGATTTTTAATCATAAATCAAAAAAAATTTAAAAAACCATTTAACGGTAAATTTTCGGCACATGCTTTTGTTATCAGAATCAGAGCCCAGGCGAATTGACTAGAAGGTAGGTTTAGGTCAACATATGGTGTCAAAGTTTGTATACAAACTAGTTTTGTATGTAAACAAAACTTTTTTAAAGCAATATTTTGGACAATCCGACCACAGAATCAGTGTTGTTGTATAGTTGACCTAACCTTCTACTCAATTCGCCATGATCATTGCATACAGTGATGAGTAGAATAAAACACCAAAAAGTATTAAAATATTCCCAACAACAACAACAAGAGCAAACATAATAAGCTTATAGGGGAGGTGCTAACCTGATTACCAGCAGTGCTTGTATATTTTTTTGTTAATTCATTTTTTATATCAAAGTGCCGACGTTCTGTAACCACATTTGTTTTCTCGCTTTATAATCGTAATTTCTAGTTTTTTGGTTTACACCAAAATAATTTTCCTGAAAATATTAAAGTTCTATTTTACCTTAAATTTAAAATCTTCTAATCATTCATGTTATGTATATTTACGAAAATTATTAATTTAAGTAATTAAAAAAATAAGAGATAATAGTTTTTTTTTCAGTGGTGAGGAATTTCCGTCATGTAGTTGATCATTAATAAAAATCACGCAGGTAAAATTGTGAAACTGTTTCGTTTTCGTAATTGGTTTCTCTATAATTTTATTTTTAAGCTCATGCATGTTAAACAATTAATTAATTTTATAAAATCTAGAATGATTGTTTTAAATTTATTTTTACTGTTCGGTGAGATGTAATATTCCAATGCGTATGTTAATGTTTCATGTACAAGCTAAAGACCTGCACAGATGTATCTGTTTATATCTGTTTCTGTGTGTTTTCTAAAGTGGATGCGTATGGATGAGTGCTCTTGTGTTTCTGATATAAGTTGATATTGATATGATTTGTAAAAGAGTGGATGTAAGTTGATAAAAAAGCTAAAGATTGTATCATATCTGTTAATATCTGTTTCACAAAAGCAGATACTAGTGGATACTGATGAAATACAATAAGTTACTTATTGTACGATGCCGTTATTTTCAATTATTTTTCGACCCTTTTGCTGGTAAAAAAATATTTTTTTACAAAAACAAAATATGTACACATGAACAGTTAGTTTTTTCAATAATTTTTGCGTGATGTGTTTCGAGCACAAAAAAGGCAAACAAAAAAACTTTACAAGAACAAAACTGGTTGTAAAAATGTGCTTGCTTTTTTCTTTTTTTGAAGGCAAACATTTTTGAAATTTTCGGTAACGATATGTATTTTGTTTGTGTAAAAAATTCTTTGATGAAATTAAAAGGATGCATTTTCTTCGTTCGAGTAACAGTAGACAAAAATTATTGATAAAAATAATTCTGAAAGATCTGAATACGTGTACAATGTACATACTTTGTGTTTGTATAAAATAAAAACTATCAAAAAGAGTTCTGATCAGGCCTGCCATATTTACCGATTTATCGGCATTTCGACGATTTTTTGCCTCTAAATTATCAAAGTGCCTATTTTTTGATAAACACTTACAACACGGTAATTTTTGGTTTGTGTTATATAAATTATTAATTTTGGGCAGTGTGGCCATATCCAAAAATATTTTACAGCTAAATCGGCTTAAAAATAATGCTAAAAAATGCTAACAAAAATCCTAAACTGCCCAAAAATAATGCTAAAGTTTAAATTGTTTTATTTTTTTGTTATTTTAGTTAAAATACCTAAAATATAATCTCACATCGTATCAATAAATCAAACTGATTAAAGAATAAAAATATAATATTTATGAAACATAAAAAGTCTTAAAACTATAAAAGAAATATACATATTTCAGTCTTTATATACGTACAAAAAAAGATTTTAAACAAAAGGTACCATCCCATAACAAAAAATCAACGGAACTTGACCCATAAATGGGAATTATTTAGTATTTTAATAAAATTTATATAACATGTTTAATAAAATATTTAATTTTATAAATTAAATACGTCATCAAATGAATATTCTTCTTCAGCTTCTAAAGAATCGATCAAGATATCATTATAATATATTAACGTCATTCGGTTTCGAATTTTCGTTTTTTAGATATTTATACCACTAAAACCCAATTTTAACTTCCGCGTTGCTAACTGGCAAAACCAAGAACTGCATAGCAAAAAAATCTAATTCACTGTATGGATTTTCATGTAATGAATGTGTATATCCATATACATTTATCCAGAAATCAACTGTCACATGAATTTGGTTTCAGCCACTGATGTTCCAAAGTTGTAATTTCTTCTACAGTGAAATCAATAATATCTTTTTAAACGGTTTCTAAGATGACATATAAATTGAGCTATAAAATCTGGGCATGTAATTCATATTTGTTTTTTTCTATTTCAAAAGTTATGCTATCTCCAAGTCGAATTTATTATGGGTGGTCTTAAAAGCCCTGATGTCAAAATTTTTTTTTTATTATCTTTGTTTCTGTGAAATAAAACAATTTCTGTTTATGGCATTGTACAATGATCTTACAAAAACAAATTGCTTGTGGTTTTTGTACGGGTTGTACTTGTTGTAGTACCGAGATTACCTGGAATGAATTCGCCTTGGGTATCTCTTTTCGATTCCAAAAAATTCAAAATCGTAATTGAATGAAAAAATCGTTTAAACATGAATTTAATGGATCAAACTGATCAAATTTTAAAACCATTTGATATGAAAGGTCCTTTAAAAGATTGTACAGTTTCTATAGCAAAAAGTAGGGGTTTGTATTTGCATTCAACAAAAGTGTGTGGTAGTTTTTCAAAAAAAGATTACTTTAATATTCTTAAATTAAATAATGCTTAAAAATGCTAAACATGTATTTGAAAAATGCTAAACAAAATGCTAACTGCTAAATGAAAAATTTGCAGCTAAATCAGACAAAAAAATGCTAAATCTAGCTGCAAAAATGCCAAAATGGCCACGCTGATTTTGGGTAACTTGTTACACAAAGAGACAACTTTTATTAATTCAGCGCTTATACTCAAGGAAAAAATGGCTATATATACATATTTATTTTATATATGCAGTGTTTGTACTGTGTGTCTAACCCAACCCAGCAAACAATATGAGTCCAAAAAGAGTCTTTTAGGACTCCTTTTTATGAGCAAAACGCTCAGAAAAAAGCTCCTAAAACCCTCAGATATGAGCGTGTTTTCCTATGAAACCGTCAAAAAATTTTGTACTGAATATGAGCGTTTTAGGACTCCTAAATTTAACGATTTGTATGGAAAATGGTGAGCCTTTTTGCTCATAAATCAATCATAAAAACCTCTTAAAAGAGTCATAAAAGAGGGATTTCGGAGCCAAAAAAGAGTGATATAAGAGTGTTTATTTTTCTTGAAACTAGGGTATTCATTTTATTTGTTAATTTATGCTTGTTAGCTTTTAAGGGAAAAGTTTTATTAATATACATATGTTTTGTGCATGGAAATAATAATCATTTTAAACCAATTTTAACGAACAAAACCACCTAATTTTCTTTTAACAAAGGCTTCAAATGGATAGTTTTGTCTAATGAAAAGATTTACAAGGACAATGTTTAGTCAACTATTCCCACATAAAGTACACAAAAAACATTAGTGAATTACTGAGCACAATCCAAGTGACAAAATATCGGAGGTTGTTATGACCTGATTTTAAAGGAGAATCAAAAAAAATTTCTCAAAGATTTTATCAAAATAACAACCGAACAGCGCAAAATGATCACAATAATAACAGACAAACGCAAAATATTGTAATTATTAAGAATAAGAAATCAAACTACCGTTGCCCCTCAGAAAACCCTCATAAATAAGAGTTTTCTAGGAATGTGCTCCTAAATTGCTCATAAAAATGAGCTTTTAGGAGTCCTGAATTCTACAGGCTCCGAAATCAATCAGAATTGCTCATAAATTAGGTAATCATAAAAATGTATCTTTTAAGAGTCATATTTAGGAGCGCTCCGAAAATTGTTTGGTGGGAACAAACACATTTTGAAAAATAAACAACTTCATATGAGGGACTTAAAGCACAAGGGGAATCGATCAAAAGATATCCACCCGTCCGGCTGGATGTCCATTTAAACTTTGTGCGCAAAGTCAAAATCGCAATTTTATTCGGGATTGACGGACTATACTTTCTTTTTTTGTTTAAATTTGATATTTGTAACCAACAAATTAAATTGTTTATTTAAAATGGATATTTGTAAATATTTGTAAATAAATAATTTTTTCCAATAGATATTTGTAAACAAAAAATAACTTAGGTTATCAATAACCAAAAATAAATAAATTTTACTTTAATTGGTTACCACAACCAAAATATATACAGTACATTTTGTTTATAGTCACTACCTGTTTATTTTGTCGCAATAAGTAAATTTAATATATAGTATTAACGTTATAGTCCATTTAGCGATATAATAACATTTGCCATATATGTCTTCTATCAACAGTCATCAAAGGGAAAAGTAAAGTAAATTAATGGCGTTATAGTCACATTAACAATATTAACCAAGTTCTTTTTTGTTTTCGAAGCCACAATCCATCCAAAGAAAGAAAGAATTTAATCGTTTAATTTTTGTCAACAACTCTGTTAATATATATCTTGTTATTATTTTAACCATTTTTTTATATATGCATTTGTTTTTCTTTATTTTCTATATTCACATATGTAACTTGATTTTATTCGAATTCGGTTATTTGCCACGTTTTGTGGGCAACTAAAGGATGTGACTATAAGCGAAAATTATTGTATAACGATAATGGTTAAAGATTCCCAATTGAAAATAAAGGAATTTTTCTCGTAACCTTTACAAAAAATAATTTCAGTCCCTGAGCTATTTTTTGAATTAAAAACAAAAAAGTCCACATAAAACAGTTATTTTTCAACGTACTTAACGTACGTAACTCTTAAAAAGAGAGTTTTATTAAACCGTCATAAATTAAAACTCATTTCAGGAGTTTGATTTTAACCGACATTTAATTAAATTAATTTTTTGTACATAGACACCCAAAGCTTTTAGCTGGTCAGATCTCTACAATTTGTAATGCAGAATTTTAGGCCAACTATTTTATGACTGCGAAATAAAACTCTATTTTTAAGAGTTCATCCGAGCATTTATTTTTTTGTTGAAAAATGATTTTTAACTGTGGAGTTGAGATCGTTTTTTCTAGATCACCATAGGTTCTTAAAGAGACCTTTAGGACGAACCTATTGGTATAAGACAGTATACATAGGTCTCCGTTGACTCTAATATGGAGAATTTTTAAGCTAAAATGATATGGATCACTCATATTTACGGTCCCTGCTATTTACCCTTAAGTAAAAACTATTCATATACAGGGTGTCTGGTGGCACATTTATATATTTAAATACGATTATTTCAAAAGGTAATATACGATGCGGAGAGAGAGTCGAGACGTTGGAATTATAGATTGGGCGGATTTGTCAGTCACGATGTCGCAGTGGTCGAGTGAGCATCGCGCGTTCGCTGTAAATACATTTTTTAAGGGCAATGATTCATACGTAATAAGGTTAGGTTAAGTCACTTAAATAGCCACGTCAACAAGAAAAACTGCCGTTACTGGTCCCCAAGTACCTGCAACCCTCGATTAAAACATCAAATACATTTACATTGCCCCAGGGTAACTCCACGCATGAGAAAATTTTTTTTAAATTCTCGAAAAACAAGGCTCCGTTTTGAATAGAGTGTTCAAGTCGACGGAAGACATGTGGATGACATACTCTTTAAAAAAAATCCGCATTTCCATTCTATCGTTCAATGCTCTTAATAAAACTTTGTTTCAATTATTTCATTTTTTATTTAAGTTTGAAAATATAAATCTGTTACCAGATACCCCGTATTTTTGAATTAAATAAAATTTATTTATAAAGCATTTATTTTTATTTATTTTTTTTAAAGCATTAGGTATTGGTTAATTGTTTTGCTTTGTTATTTTTGTCATTAAAAATATGTTTTATTGTGTTTAAAACAGTAACTTCAATTTGCTGTTTTTTCATAATTTGATTTCCGATTTTTTTTTTAAATATGCCGATTTTTTACTAAAACCATCTGGCACCCCTGGTTGAGATCTTATGCAAGTTTTTATAAACTCTCTTATTTTCATCAACTCGCCAAAAATATTTTAACATACAACAGATAACCACAGATATTGTAGAAATACTTATGGTGACAACAGATATTTGTAAGCTAAAAAAAAATTTTATGACATACTCAATCCAAAACCATAAGCATCTGTTTTTGTTTTTAAGATATGGTGAGTGGACAAAGGCAAAACCATACAATTTTAGTTACACTCATTCTCTCATTTATATCAGTAGTTACAGATAAATATCTGGTGTATCTGTTTCAACAATACTTTCTGATACACTCGTGCAGGTCTTTAGTACAAGCATCCATACGGTCAATCGAGATCGTTACCACACCATGATGATTGATATATTGCTTGAAAATATGGATGACATGGATCCGGGTTAGGTGTGATTTCATCAGGTAGCGTCACTTCCTATAAATTGGCCTCCAAGGTAGTGTGATTTCTCGATTATTACCTGTGGAGCTTCTTAAAGTTACGGGCTTTCGCCGATACACGTGCAACAATTGAAGCCATGCCTTTTTGTTAAATGTTTTTATCTCTTCTGAAATTCAATTTCAAAATTATGATGGATGGCTTCTTTTGTATTTTATATGACGATATGTATGTATATGTTTTTTTGATATAAAATAAAATTTATATTAGATCTTTATCTATTAATCAATAACAACTACCTAACGGCTAAGCCAATCATTCGCACCGTTCCCTTTCACCCACGGTGTTTACAACAAGTAAGAGTGGTATATTCGGCTGTGCTGAATCTTATATACCCTTCACCATTGTGCGAGCAGAATACAGAGCAACTAGACAAAAATTAAATAATTTTTACATTTACATACATATTCACAATTCTAAAAACTTCATTATAAATTAAATTTAAAAATCTAAAACTGGTAAATAGTTTTTAGAACATAAAAATTATAAAAACTTCTCTTTGAAAACCAAGATTTGAACCAGAGGACTCACAGTTTCTAAACTCAACCCCCTAGACGACTGAACCATAAACGAACGTTGTTTGAATATCATTAAAATGAAATATGGCCCGTTTTAAGTTTCACAACTCAACTCAGCAAAGTTGTAAGCCATAATACAAAAATTACAATTCAACTTATTTGAGTTGTGAACCGCAATAGTGGCCTATATTCACCAAAATGGTTTGTACCATGTATGTGTGTTTGTTTGTTTCTTTAGGTTAAGTTAGGTTAGGTTCAGAAGGGTTATGTGCCCAAGGGCACACTTCCACTCGGAGACCAGTACGGTCCATTGTGAATCCCTTCAATATGATAAGAATAGATAAAGAAGATAGAAAAAGAGAAAGGTTAAGAAAAGAAGTATGAGGTAGATAGAGTATAGAATATAGGAAAGTTAGTAGGTGATGTGAAGAACAAAATTCCCTCTCTACTGTCCCCTCAACAGAAACAACCGCACTTTTTCCCTGACAAACCCCAGTAGATCAGCTGGACTACATCCAGCGATGCACCCCAGTTCGTCGTGAAACCTATTTCCTAGCCACTTCTGTCTGAGGCCCTGCACCCTGGGACAATGGCAAAGTACATGCTCGATCGTCTCCAGCTCCTCCGAATCCTCGCACAATCTGCAGAAGTCCGGTATGGTATTGTCCCATCTGCCTACAAAAGCCCTGACCGGACAATGACCCGTCAAGAACCCTATAAGCGTTCTAAGACTACTCCTATCCAATCCCAATAGAACCCTGGTTGCCCCCGCGTCCAATCCGGGCCATAATGCCCTAGACACCCTGCAATCCACTCTGTCCCCCCAGGATCGGTTAACGTCATCACGGAATTTCTCCCGTATCACACCATAGTAGTAACATAGGGGAGGCTTTACCCCCCTGTCCCTTACCACTAAGTCCATACTCGAACCCCCTCTCGCGAGTTCGTCCGCCACCTCATTTCCCTCAACCATGCAGTGTCCAGGTACCCAACACAGCCTCACATTGAATGCCTCCATGAGTCCACCAAGAGCACTCCTACACCGAGCGACCAGGCACGATCGCACCGTATAATTCGTCAATGCCCTAAGCGCCGCCTGACTATCGACGTAAATTGTCACCTCAGATCCACCCACGATGTGTTCCAGTATCACCTCCGTCGCCCTCCAGATCGCTAGGATCTCAGCCTGGAAGACACTGCACTCATCGGGGAGCCTGAATGACCTCTTCACCTCGGTGTCCGCTATATATACACCGGCACCAGTGCCGGTTTCCATCTTGGATCCATCCGTAAATACTGCCCACCCCTCAAACAGTCCATTGGATCCACTCCAAACTTCCCTATCCGGGAACTCTACTGGTGGTGTTGCACCGAAGTCCAGGGTCATAGTCATATGATCCGAAATTCTCCCGAGAGAAGTACCCTGATCAAGCAGACCCATCTCGTACAAGATTCTCGTGTGACCATCCCGCCTAGGTCTAACTAACGAAGACTCGTAAAGTCTAATTAAGTTCCTAGCGGCCACACTCCTTACGTACTGTTCAATAGGTGACAGATATAGTAGGATGTCCAGCGCTGCCTGCGGAGTGCTTCTCCTTGCCCCTGTGATGCCAAGAGATGCACTTCTTTGAACCTTGCTGAGCATCTTCCTATAGCTATCCACTCCCAACGCCCCCCACCAAACAGTGCATCCATAGCTAAGTATAGGCCTAACAACCGATGTGTAAATCCAGTTTACCATATCCGGCCTTAGACCCCAGTTCTTACCAATGGAGTTCCTGCATGTGTAGTATGCATTGAGTCCCCTTTTCATCCTTTCCTGAGTATTTCTCTTCCAAGACAGTTTGCAGTCCAGAAAGTTACCCAAATACTTTGCTCCGTTCGATAGAGGTAACTCGACGCCATCTAGCACTGGCCTCCTAAATTCCTCTATCCTATACCTTCTGGTAAATAGCACCAGCTCAGTCTTCACAGGGTTAACACCCAGTCCCCTATCCTTTGCCCAAGCCGAGAGTTCACCTAGCATCACCTGCATAATTTCCCCGATCGTGGACAAAAATTTTCCCCTGACCATCAGAACTATGTCGTCCGCATAGGCAACAACTTTCCTGCCCGTGGAATCAAATGACCTAAGAATCCCGTTGACCGCAAGCAACCACAGTAGAGGTGATAGAACCCCCCCTTGTGGTGTCCCCCTGGTAACCCTCCTCCTTATCACATGATCCCCCAGGCTCGAGTTTATAATCCTACTGCCAAGCATGCAGACTATCCACTCCACCAGAAAGTCCTCCACTCCCAACTCTAACAACGAATCTCTAATCGCCTCGATCTTAATGTTATTAAAGGCTCCTTCTATGTCCAGAAACGCGGCGAGAGTATATTCCTTATGCCTCAGACCGTGCTCAATACAACCAACCACCTCATGTAACGCGCTCTCAACCGATTTACCCTTCAGGTAAGCATGTTGAGCGTTGCTAATAAGGCGGGTCTCAATATTGCTCCTGAGATATAAATCTATTAGCCTTTCAAGAGTCTTCAACAAAAATGAAGACAGACTAATAGGTCTAAAATCCCCCGGTTTCGAGTGGCCCGCTTTACCAGCCTTGGGTATAAAAATAACCCTGACCTCTCTCCACCCCCTAGGCAGATACCTCCTACTGAGGCACTTCCTGAATACATCCATCAGTAGAAGTGATGCACCGTCCGGAATGTTGCAGAGCATGGCCGGAAAAATACCGTCCGGACCCGGTGATTTATATGGGTCAAAAGTATTGACCGCCCACGCCAGCTTCTCTCCTGTGACCATTTCCTCGACGCAGGCGGAAGTAAAACCCGATGTCATGGACGTAACGTCCCATTGACCATCCTCCATACCTCCGGTTTCCCTGCACCCGGGAAAGTGCGTCTCCATAAGTAAGGTCAGGGTCTCAGAGCTTGACTCAGTCCATGAGCCGTCATTCCTTTGGATGTAACCAAGGGCTTTAGGGTCCTTGGATAAGATCCGTCGGAATCTTGACAACTCGTTGACATTATCAATGGATGCGCAGAATTGCCTCCATGATAGTCGCTTTGCTCTTTTCAGATCCGCCTTATACTTGTTGAACTGCACCCTGTGATTGTTCCAATCCTCTGGTGCTCTGGTAAGCTTGGCCCTATTAAACAGTCTCCTAACCGTAGACCTTTGAACGTGAAGTTCCCTGGTCCACCATTTGGGCTGTTTACGCCTACCCGGGAATGTAACCGGGCAGGACTGCTCATAGCTTTCCCTTAGAAGATGAGTGAACTTGTTCACAACCCCCTCCAGATCATTCGGCAGCAAGTCGCTCAAGGCCCTTTGCGCCAATCCAATACGGACTCTTTCCCTAAAGGAGTCCCATTTTGTCCCCCTAGGGTTCCTAAATGGAGCAACCCCAGGTGGGTCAAAATTCACTGTGAAGGTAATACGGCTATGGTCTGAAAATGTACAGTCCGTTGCCACCCTCCAATCAACAACAAGTTGTTCGTCACGGTTCACCAATGTCAGATCTATCACTGCCTGCCTATCTTTATTTCTGAACGTCGGCGTGTTACCCATATTACAGATAATAAGATTGTTAGTAGTTATAAAATCAAACATTAACTCACCTCTTTTGTTTATGTCTGCACTCCCCCATTGGCTATGATGAGCATTGGCATCGCAGCCCAATACAAGGATTGCACCCTTCCTCCTTGCATATGCCGTCAGTTCCCGCACCTCCGTTCCAGGTGGGTCCAACGCCTCGTACGGCAAATACACCGAAGCCAGTGTAAGAGTACGCTTACCTTTGGCTTCTCCATTTATTACGGTTAAATCACCGCACCTGAAAGAATGAGATATGAGAAAATTCAATTCATTCCTCGCTAATATACACGTTCTTACCTTGTCCTCCGTGGACGGGACAAACAGAGTGTATCCCGCAACCCCTAAACCGCAAACCTTATTTTTATTAATCCAAGGTTCTTGGATTAGGGCTACGTCCGTCCGGGTGCTGGTGAGGAAGGTTGTCA
Organism: Pollenia labialis; assembly: GCA_949318255.1. Lineage (NCBI taxonomy): Eukaryota > Metazoa > Arthropoda > Insecta > Diptera > Polleniidae > Pollenia > Pollenia labialis. The sequence goes on from OX439140.1 coordinate 53,322,640, forward strand.
GTTGTTTCTTTAAGTATAGGCATTGCTGTCATACCGTAAATCCAGCTTTTTTGGTGAGTTTTTAAGTAGCAAAAATAATCAAAAATTTCCCGTTTCCATTTTTTAAAATTATTTCGTTAAATAGATATAATAAATAATAATGAAGGGTGGTAACGAAAATCATAATGGGCATTATGCTAATATATGTAAGCAAATCCAAAGGGGGGGGGGGGGGGGGGGTGGAGGGGAATAAGAGACAACCTGATTTGAACTTCGCTTTTCATAAGGACCCAGAATATATATACTTTATAGGGTGTAGGATCAATATTGTAGAAATTACAAACGGAATGACAAAGTTATATATATATACAACATTTTTCAGGCAATTGCTTCGGGACTCAATTCTGATAATTGCTTATGAAAGAAGACCCATCATTAGTTTGGTCATGGTGCCTCAATAAAAAAATGTTAACCGAAATTTGCACCCACATTTATGAGTGCTCATGTTTTGGAACGTTTCGAAAACATATTTCATAAGTACATGCCAGAAAAATATTGAAATATTTGTAGTATTTATAGGTGCTTTTTTATACATTTTTGTCATTTAACAAGAGTCGACGAACGCGAAAAGTACAAGTGAATTTTTCTCCGGTTTTTAAAAGTGAATACCAACAAAACATAAAATATATTTTCCAAATATGGAAAATAATAAGTGCCCACAATTGGATAATTTTTGTTACGTTTGTGGTCATATCGTCCCAAAAAGAGGCCAACTGGATCGAACAAAATTGATTACTGAGGAATTCAAAACAGCGTATTGTCATTATTTTGATGAAACAGATTTAAGTGGTGTAAATTTTACGCCGAACACAATGTTCAAAAATTGTTATAATACCCTTATAATGTGGATACATGGAAAAGGTGGACAGTTTGCTTTTATGAAGCCAGTAATTTGGGTGGAAGACCTAACTGGACATGATGAATCCAGGTGCTACGCATGCATAAATTCTCGTCCTGGATTAAACAGAAAACAACACTGGTGATTAAATATGTTTATTCCCTACAAGAAATACATAACCAAAACTAAAAAAAAAAATTTACTAACACACTTGCAACAGTTTTATATTAGTTGTTTCACTATAACATATATGTTAGAGTGGAACAACTAACATTTTATAAATTAAGCGATTTTTTAATATATTTTTGTCAAACGCTTGTAAAAATGCGTGAATTGTGAATCAATTCTTTAATTTGTATAATTGAAATATTAATGTAGAGCTAAAAAAAATTTCTAGAATGCTAGTGGTAAGGTACTGATGGCGGTTTCAAAGGACGTGGTGGTAGATTCTCTGGAAACAACAGAGGTCATGTACAAAACGGTAGTTTTCAAAGGAGTGGTCGTCTAACAGGTAGCGGCCATGTGGGTGGTGGATTTGACCAGGATCATCGTTTACGATTTACCGGTGGTAATAAAGGAACAAATAATGTTATTAAAAATCCTGATAACTTAAAAAGTATGTACTTGATTTTGTGGTCACAATTAATTGGTCACACGTACGTTTACCTCCATTTTCAGACCCATGCAAGTAGTGGAACGTCATAAAACAGCCGCAGAAATAACGATACTTGTATATACTTTTCTGAAGTCTTATTTCCATTGTATTTGGTTATAATTTTTTCAATAAAAAATTTAATTAAAAATTAAAATAAAAAAATGTATTGTGTATTTAATAAAGGTTAGTACTAACCAATTTTTACGTTATTAATAACTAGTTAGCATTAACCACTATTTTGGTTATCATTGACTAATAGGTTCCACGGGCAGCCATCAAAGACAGCTCACTTGGGTCCTTTATTGGTCCCTTTGTGATACTCATTGACTAATAAAAAGCAGGAGAGTAAGCAGTACAGATAAATGTTCCGTAGTCGAGTGAAATTCATTAGTTAGAAAGAGAGGCAAAATCACATGTACACAAGAGTTTCGGTTAGTTTTTTCATTTTGCTCTTAATAAACTAATAGAAACTTTAACCAATATATTGGTCAACACTACCGGTCATATAACTAGTAATATGACCGGTAGTCTTCTTGTAGGGTTATTACCACTCGCGATTGTTCCACTTTAAGGTGGTTTTTTTTAATTTATTATTAAATTAATAAATAGTTTCACAATGAAGTGTAAAAAAAAATAGTTTGTGTTTGACTTGCTCAGTGAAAATAATTTTTGATTAATTTACAAAAATCTTTAAGTTTGATTAGTTTACAAATTTAAGGTAATAACACAAATATTTTTAACACTTTTTACCTCTTGTTCAGATTCGGAGTTACTCCCCTGGTTTCTCTCTGCCCTACAAATTATACAGCGGCAACGACGAGGCATCTAAGAGTTTATGTTGATGAACACCATTGGTTTTTGTTTTAAATGTGTTTAAATGTGTTTTTTGTTTTTTATTAACTTTTGAATTTAATAAAATTGTTTTAAGCCCACACTTCACAATTGTTTTTATTTTTAATAAGAAATTAAGCCTTTGAATTAATTTATCAAAAGGTTCTTTAGTTTGTTAACTTTTTGAACTTATTTGTTTGTATTGATAACTTTGTTACTAGGTATGTGTTAAACGTTTTCAATAAGATTTAATTTGAAATAAATTATCAAATGTTTGTATTTTTTTTAATTTGTTTTTAAAGAGTCCCTGCTCGCGCGCCAAAATGTTTAATCTTTTTTTTTAAGATATTTAAATTAGTTTTCTTAATTTTTGGGGCACTTAAAAACTTCACGGAATTAAACCACCAAATAAAACACTTGTTTGTTTAAAGTTCACTTTGCATGTACATAGCTATTTATTTATTATTATATAAAAAAACGCCAACTTTTTGTACCTATTTTTAGTTCAGCACTACCGTTAGTTTTAACATATTCAGCTTAAGCTAGAGTTTACAAGTACCAAAATTTAGTAATATTATATAATTCACTTTAAGTATTATTATTGTTATTATTATGATTATTAAAATTCAAAATTCAGGTTTTATAATTCATTCTTAATGTGGCTCAACAGGTAAATTAAAAGGTGTAAATATGTTAAATGTATATACATAGTTATAAATTTACTATGTACCTATTTAAAAAATAAAAAAAGTCAAAGTGTTTTCGGAAAGATCTAATAGCGGTTGTAAAATTACAAAATCTTGAAACCTGTCTTAAAAATTATTGAAAAGTGTTTCAAATATTTCGGCATATTCATATCTTTTGTCGATTTCGAGATTTCTGTAATCAAGTGAAGTTTTTGGACAGTTGGAAAAATCACCACTTTTAATTTGGGAAAAAATTAGAAAAAGTTTTGTTGTAAAATTGTGAATGATTTTTGATTTTCCAAATTAAGTTCATTTAACATACTTGTCGTATCTGCCAAAAAAGCTAAGTCTAAAATAAAATTATTGTCTTTTAAACACTGGACTAAAACTTTTTCTATGTTCTCAGTTTCTAGAAACTGAAGAGCTTCTTCTCTTAAATCATAAAGTCTATTCAGGCAATCTCCGCGACTTAGCCACCGAACTTCTGTAAACATTTTCAGATCACAATTCACAGCATTTTTGTTTTTTAAAAAGGTTACAAATTTTCGGTGGGTAAGCGCTTGATGTCCGCCTCGAATTTTATTTATTATATCCTCTGCTGTCTTCATAGCTGGGGTATCATTTATGAATTTCGATGCAAGAGCGGTCTGATGAATTATGCAGTGAAAATTATGAACTGCAAATTCGTGTTTTTTTAATTGGCCTATAAGTCCATTATATTTGCCCAACATTACATTGGCTCCATCTGTGCAGACTCAAGTAAATTTGTTTACGTCTACAATGAAATGAAAATGATTCTAAAGTAAACATTGACTCAAAAATAGTGTAATCGCTGTCTACGCATCGAATACAAATTACAAGTTTACACAGATCATTTATGTCAGTGCTTTCGTCTAAACAAATTTAAAAAAACTCGCAATTAACTACTTTTTCCCTAATTGGAGATTCTACACAAGTTCCTAATTGAACAGTACGCCGGCCTACCGTTTGACTGGACAGGGGAAGAGACTCTATAAATTTAGTATTATAATTAAGCCTTTCCCAAATTTTCTTCAGCAATTGCTTGATAAAAACACCATCCCACAATGGTCTTAATTTCTGAACAATTTCAAATATTACTAAACGTGAAATCTCCTTTTTCAGTTTGGGAACTGATTTTGGTTCATTAATTCCCTCTTCTAATAACCATTTTTTCAATTTTTCTAAAAAATTTGTTTTATTTTTATAAAACAGGTCTTCTCTTTCCCTATCATTTAAATTATTTATATTATAATGAAAACGATCGCAATGCCGCTTAATAACAAATTCCGTTTCTTCCTTAAGTGCAGGTTCACACACGTCAAGTTTGACTCGTCAAGTCTTGAGCTTTTAGGAGAGAAGGGAAAAGAGAAGGCCATATCTTTTCCCGTCTCTCCTAAAAACTCAAGACTTGACGAGTCAAACTTGACGTATGTGAACCGGCACTAAATGTTGCATAGCCAGGGCTGCCAGATAAATTTGTGAGGAAATCGTCAGTTTCCTGAGAAAAAATAAAAAAATCGTCTTTATCGTTTCGAAAAATCGTCAAAAAAATCGGACAACGCAAAATTTAGTTTTTTGAAAACAATTATTGTTCGATTTTTATAAAAAAAAATCACAAAATTCGTTTAATTAAATAAAATTGGGCTTATATACTACTGGAAAAATTTTAGCGTGCGTTGTGGGGCGTACATCACAAAGGCTTCACGGCTTTTGTCAAAAATTCACAAAATGTTTTGGCTGCGAACAAGTGATTTAAGTATTCTCTAAAATTCAGCTTTCTTTTAGGAAATAGATGTTGTATTCTCTAAAATTCAGCTTTCTTTTAGGAAATATATGTTGTATACTGATGATACAAAATTTTCTAAAAATTAGGAAAACACACTACAACTTTTAAGGTTACTTTCACTTTTTGTGGCGTACGTCACAAAACCTTGTGATCAATTATTTGCAACAAATACCTGCTAAGAAATTATGATATATGTCATTCGTAAGTACAAATTAATCCCACTAAGCGCTATATATAAGTTGAAGCTATCTCTTTTGAAAGACCAAAAAATGTGTATATATCAATCAGAAAACGCGTGCGAATGTAGCGTTCGTCCCGCAGGATTTCCCCGTATTTACTTCATACCCAGCTAGTATTTTCAATCATGAAAGAGCTAATAGGAGTCTTATGAAGAGCGTTGTTAATCATCGACGACAGCATTTTTTAATCGTAGAAGATTCCTCACACGGGAAAAACTGTAACACGAGTGAGATTCTTGCATATCGCAGCGAAAGACGCTTCTTCAATCGTTTAAGACGTGGGTAAAGATAATCAAACGAGACTGTCATGTCAAGTATTGTATGAGACTCATGTAGATATTCAGCCTTATTGTGGTTGTCGTTTTTGTAAATAAACGTGTCGTTTTTTGTAGTAGATTAAAGAACACATGTTGTGTATAACTTTAATCTATTACACAGTCGTATACGACAACCACAATTAGGCGGAATATCTTACAACTCGTGATATGTTCGCCGTGTAATTTTTGAAAATATAGTTTATACAGAGAGTCGTAAAAGGTTCATTCGATGATGGTTTGACGAAAGATAAAGAGTATCTTTGTCGTTGTTGTACTCTGAAAATAATCAAAGATTTTCTTAAGACTTGCACATTACAGCCGTACCTTAACAAAAGCGGCACGCGTTTTCTAGTTTTTGAATAGGGCGGCGTTAGCGCTTTGCAATTGGAAAATCCGATTCTGACAGCTCGTTTAATAGTGAAGTTTGCCGCCATTGTTAACTAATAATGGCAATTTAACTATTTTTTGGTTAATCTAGCGTTTTTATTTCTATTTTTATTCTTAACTAAAACAAGAAAGCTGTTACTACTGTTCGTGACAGTATGCTTTGGTATGGCATAAGCTAAGCGAAAGAAAACGTTCCGCCTTCCGCTTTAGCTAAGGCACGGCTGTTAAACAAGATCATTGTTGCCAACTTTTTATGAAGACTTCCCGTCAAATCGCACTTCAAAAACCGTTAGAAACCGTTTAATTTTTTATTTAGCTAAAAATGTTTTAAAAATACCGCTAAAATCTAAATATTTTGTGAAATGTTTATACAAATCTAAATATAGGGTGCTTTTTTAAAGGCATTAATTAAATTAATTAAAATTGTATTGTAAGGTTTTTAATTTCACTGACTCTTTTAGTCCCGCGAACGTACAAAATGTGGATATTCATATAAAATTCATGGGTTTTTATTGCTTAAAATCTATCCAGACATTAGAGTTAAGTGCACCTAATCTAGTTTTGGTAATGATGCTAAAAATTTTAGGCCGTAGACCAAGATTAAAAAAAATCGTATAAGAAAAGAAGGAAAAAATTGCAAGACAATCGATTTGATATTTTACACTATTTTATATTTGATATATATGTATGTACTTACATTTACTTTCTGAGGGACATTTATTCAAAAAGGTTGAAAAAACATATGTATATATGGATAACAAGTCCACTACTGCTTTATAACGGCCATTATTTTAAACATTCATGCTTGAAAACTGTTTACAATCCTAACAAACGAATAGATAATTTTTGTTTCGATCCGAAGACTTCGCTTAGATTAATACAAATTATTTTTCACGTTTTTAGGAAAACTAGAAATAAGGTGTGTATCCGTGAACTTAAATAAAAAATATAGAAGAATTTTGGCATATCTAAAAAAAAAAAGCTTGCTTATACTAAACAACATACTTATATAAACCCAGGCAAAGGCGTAAAATTGCGCTTTCTTGTTTTTTTTAAAGCATCACAAACAGTATTTCTTGAATTCTCGAATTAGAGTACGTTGATTGGAATTAGGTTTGACAACCGTATGGAAGTTTTATCCAAGGGATAATAAAAAATACGTTTTACTTTAGCTTTGACTATAGATTATATTTTGATCGATAAAAGTTGATAGCTCTTGTCTGCCGTAAAAATTATTTTAAATAAATTCAAGTCCGTTCTCAGTTTTATTCTATCACGTCTTTTTTTTTTTTGGGCAGGACAAATATTTTGCTCGAAATAAGGCGGTTATGTTAATACATTTAAACTTAACTTCCTAATAAGGAAATTTATAAAATCTGCTTAAGACGTTGTAAAATTTTTTATTGCGGAAACAAATTAAATTTTCACAAAAAAACAATTTTTTTCTTATCACTTAATTGCTGTTATTGAAAACAAATCTGTTATTTTGAGATAAAAATTGTAATATTCAAATGTCTAGAACAAAAATTGTATTTTCTAATGATATTAAAAAACCGCTAGATATCCCGCTAACCGCCAAAACGGAAATTTTACCCCGGTGAACACGTAAAAACCGCTAGAATCGCGGTAAACCCGTCAAATTGGCAACAGTGAACAAGATCTAAAAACGAAATTGTCAGAAAATATAATGTTTTATTCAGACTTTAGTGACTGAACAAATCGTCACTTTTCAGAAAAAAATCGTCAAATCGTCACTTCAGCGCTGCCAAAAGTAAGATTTTACCTTATTTTTATACCCTTTACCTCAGGTGGAAAAGGGTATTAATAAGTTTGTCATTCCGTTTGTAATTTCTACAATATTGATCTTAGACCCTATAAAGTATATATATTCTGGGTCCTTATGGGGAGAGAAGTTGATTTAACGATATCCGTCCGTCTTACGTTTGATATGTGTTTTCCGGAGACTCCAGACATGATAGCGGCTAGGTTGTTTTACATTTGTGTCACATATAGTCTACCATCGGTTGCTATTGAAATTCAGCAAGATCGATCCACAAATGGCTGAGTTATGAGCAAAAAACCACGACTACCTCTAATATTTTCCAAAAATCCCTTGTGGTTGTTGTAATTTTATTACTCTTTGCTGTATATCTGGGGAACGGCAAAAGCCAAAGCTTCCAAATTAGGTACACACACTAAGGTAGCCCATACACACGATCCTACAAAATGTGGGCGGGATTGGAGAAGTGGGCGTGGTACCTCCCGTACAAAAAAAAATTAAAAATTGTATAAAAACCTAAAATTTAGGGCTGCCATATGTCCTATGGATATGACTTATATACCAAAATATCGAAAATTTTTAGTAGAACATATTTTATAAAAAATTCAGAAAAATCGGTTCAGATACAAAAAAGTTATGACCAAAACTAATTTTTTTTTTTAAATACCCACTTTCGGGAACCACAGATCTCCCCGAGTCCAAGCTTTATAACACAAGTAAATGGTAAATTCCTTCTTAAACACGTCGGTATATAAATCTGTCAAATCGGTTAAAAAATGGCTGAGTTATGAGCAAACAACCACGACTACCTCTAATATTTTCCAAAAATCCCTTGTGGTTGTTGTTTTTTTGTTTGTGCTTTTATTCGAACGTGTTGAATGTTAGGCATATCAAACACACACATGTTTGTACATGATTGGTCGCTTAAATTGAAAAATACGTACATACCTACATATTAAACAAACAAAGTGACGGAATATATTCAACTTTAATTCTTTATTAGCATAAGTGTTAATGGATGAGTTGTCTGGGCGGTTGCTGAAAGCAGCGTTGTTGGTAGCTGCCGGGGTTCAAATCCGGCATCCACCTTTTCAAAAAAAATTTTTTTTAACTTTTTTTATATTCTATATAACGATTTTAAAATAATTCAGCAATTTTTGATTTTTTTGACAATGTAAATATTAATCGTTCGCTTAACTTACATGTAAAACAAAAATCATATTCTATACCTATTTGTTTTTTATTTTTTATTTAATTTGTTTATGTCCTAAAAACGATTTTAAAATTACTTAGGTATAAAGCTTTTCGATATTTTAATTTTATTGGCAATGACACAGTGTTTTATTTTATTTCGGCAAGCATATACGTACCTACATATGTACATAAATGTAAAGTTGTATGTAATTTAAATAAATCCATACTAACTAGTAGGTTAACCTAGCTATTGCAAAGCCATACATATGTATGCACATGAGTATGTATGAATGAGCAAAAGTTATTTATGTATAAAGGCATTGCTTTCGTAATTGTTGTTGTTGCATTTTATTTTTATCTCTTATTGCTGTAGTAATTGTTGTTATTGTGTTTCGTCTAATAAGCTGTTGCTACGTTGATCTCTTCTTGCATTTCTCTTGGTTGCGGTTTTTTTTTGTTGTTTTTTTTTATAATCTTTACCACAAGTGGTGGATTTTAATGTGTTTTTTACGCATACACATGTATGTATGTTCATAAAATTCTCTCAATATATTTTAATTTAACGCTTGTTCAATAAAACCGTTCGTAGTTGAGTTGTCTAAGTTCTCGCTTAAGGCTCGTAAGATTGCGAGTTGAAGTCTCCAAAATAAATTTTTTTTTATTTTTATTAAATTTTTTTATACACGATTTTAAGATTAAATATAATTAAAACTTATATAACGAATTTTAAACATCAACTTTGTCAAAAGAGGAAACGGACTTAGTTATATACATACATTTTTTGATTTTGTCATAGGTATTCTTTTTAAAAACTTCTTGTTCTTATCTCACCATGGTGAAGGGTATTTAAGATTCGGCATAGCCGAATATAGCACTCTTACTTGTTTAAGATTTATTAATCGAAAAAAGATTTAAAGATTTTTTCCCCAAAAACAAGATTTTTTGTTTTGTCTAGACGAAGGTTAGGTTCAATTAAAAAAAACCTTCTTTGTTCCCATTTAAACATTTTTAAACTAAATAATACAATTTAGCACAAGAAATTAAAATTTTTGTTATGTTTTTTTTTTGTTTGTTTTATGTATTAAAAAATATGAATTGTTTTTATTATTTATAATAAAAAAACTACTTTTTTCCAAAAATAAAATTTTTTCTTCAAAAATAAGATTTTTTTTGGTGAAATTAAGATTTTTTGCTGAAAATTTCTGGCTGCCCTGCGTCACTTTGCCAATTTCGAAACAAATATCGTCAAAATGACGATTAATCGTCAAATCTGGCAGCCCTGTGCATAGCATATAAGGCATTGGATGTTACCAAAAGCGTTTTTGGCCGCACAATATTTTTTAAGTGCCATCATAAAGTTTTTTCTGTTAACCTGAAACAAAAAGTATACAAGTATTAGTTAGTAGTGGTATACACCACTGTTGGGATTTGACAATTCTTAAATTGTACCGTCTCAATTGCAAAATTGTACCAAATTGACATACTAATTCGTACCAAATGTTGGCTATAAAATAAAAAAGCACACAAAGTACAAATTTTAAACAATTAAGAAAGTATAGTCGATTAAGCTCGGCCATTTGATATGCCACACCACAGTTTATAAGGAAACAATTTCTAGTGTATAGTCTAGTTGGGACCCATAGGCAGTCATGGACCTGTAAGAGCAATATTTTTTCATCTCTATACGAGTTGGTCGTCCTTGAGTGATTTTAGCAAGGGAGATTACATGGGAGCTATATTAAATATGGGCCTACCAGCACCATATTTTGTAATGATAAAGTAGCTATTGTAGAAGTTATTGTCGTTAATTATGTCAGTATCAACATTTATAAGGAAGTTAGGATTAAAAGCTTTATTTCGGAGTAGTATTTGTATTGGAGCTATCGTCAAACATGGACAAATTCTAAAAAAATTTAGCAAGATGATTTGAATTGCAATAAGTTTGCTCAAAATTTAATCTTAATACCAACATAATAAGATTGTTTATAGGCACAAACACTATTCCGGAATGAAGTTTGTTTGAAGATCATGTGAAATTATGGATCGACTCTCACCATTTTCAGTAGGCTTAGCGCTTATGAATTGAAACGTATTTACAAACTGTCATCAAATTACCTTTAAAATTGCGACCTGTACTTTGCGTTCAAGGCTACATGGACAGACATCCAGCCAGCCGGATGGACATAGTAAATCGACTCAGAAAGAGATATTAAGTTGATCGGTATACTAAACATCGTTACCAAAAAATTTACAAGAATGGCGCGTAGAACTCACCCAAAACTGCCAACTCAGCAACACCTGTTCTTCAGGTTTTGCTGCTACAAAAACAACAACAATATCTATGTGATTCCAGGCTTCTTACACATACGAGTACATATACTTATGTATGTGTGAACTTAATATGTTATTATAACATCATGAACAATTATACAACTTTTGATAGTTCTGGTCAGGGCTGGAGATATGCATGTAATTCAGTGTGGCCATATCCAAAAATATTTTACAGCTAAATCGGCTTAAAAATAATGCTAAAAAATGCTAACAAAAATCCTAAACTGCCAAAAAATAATGCTAAAGTTTAAATTGTTTTATTTTTTTGTTATTTTAGTTATAATATAATCTCACATCGTATCAATAAATCAAACTGATAAAAGAAAAACAATATAATATTTATGAAACATAAAAAGTCTTAAAACTATAAAAGAAATATACATATTTCAGTCTTTATATACGTACAAAAAAAGTTTTTAAACAAAAGGTACCATCCCATAACAAAAAATCAAAGGAACTTGACCCATAAATGGGAATTATTTAGTATTTTAATAAAATTTATATAACATGTTTAATAAAATATTTCATTTTATAAATTAATTACGTCATCAAATGAATATTCTTCTTCAGCTTCTGAAGAATCGATCAAGATATCATTATAATATATTAACGTCATTCGGTTTCGAATTTTCGTTTTTTAGATATTTATACCACTAAAACCCAATTTTAACTTCCGCGTTGCTAACTGGCAAAACCAAGAACTGCATAGCAAAAAAATCTAATTCACTGAATGGATTTTCATGTAATGAATGTGTATATCCATATACATTTATCCAGAAATCAACTGTCACATGAATTTGGTTTCAGCCACTGATGTTCCAAAGTTGTAATTTCTTCTACAGTGAAATCAATAATATCTCCTTTCGTTCGCTTAATTTGCATTTATTAGTTTTTAAACGGTTTCTAAGATGACATATAAATTGAGCTATAAAATCTGGGCATGTAATTCATATTTGTTTTTTTCTATTTTAAAAGTTATGCTATCTCCAAGTCGAATTTATTATGGGTGGTCTTAAAAGCCCTGGGGCCTAATTCTGGTATTCGTTATCGAGTAATTTCTCGATTCGAAAGCAATTTATTATCTAATTATTTCAGTCAATACTGTGTAGTGCATGTAGTATGAACACACCTAATGTAGAAATAAAAACAGAAATGCAAGTAAGCAAAATTCCAAGCAAAGAAAAATTATGAAAATAAACAATGAGTTAATGACCTAAATTTTATTATGCAATTGCAAGTGACTAGTATTTATTGAATTGGGTCATTAGAATTGTAGGTTGAAAAATGATAGTTTTTGTGAATGAATGAATATTGTAAAGGTTAACAAAAATAAATTAATGTGATAATTATTAAGCATAGAATAAGAAATAGTATATAAGCTGAAGAAAATTGTAAATAAAATTAGAAATAAATCTGACTTCAAAGTTGTTTTATTTTTCTAAAAAACTTCGGCAATTAACTTTGCCATAAGATAGAGCCGTCTGCTACTCTAAGGCTCTTTAATAAATAAAGAGTACTACAGGGTCTACTAATAATAAAAAAGATCATTACATGGCGATCCTGCCAAACCAATGGATACAGAAGAATTAGAGGCAACCAAACAGGAGATTGACAAGTTATTTAGGAAATGGGAGCATTTGCTAGAGAATGAGTATGTACCTCAGCCTGTAGTTTCTGTTCCAGAGGCCCCTAAGTATAGTGCCAGCAAAAAGAAGATACCTATCAAAGATTATCTTAAACGCCTGCAGAAGTCCAAGGCGCAGGTACCAAGATCCGAGACTCCGGAGAAGGAAGAAAAGCAGAAGAAAAGAGGTGGTAAAGCGGTTAAGAGGCGGAAGCTCGTTGCTGAGGCCTACCGAAGGTTCCATTTGACCGGCAACAAAGCCGAGAAATCCAAAATTTTAAAAGAAATCCGGATCATAAGGGAGACAGTTAAATAAATTTAATTTAGAAAAATATATGTATGTAATAACCATATTTCAAAATGGGTGGATGGTTTTCAAAAGAAGCCATCATTGTAAATGAAAACAACAGTGGAGTGCTGACAGTAACTCAGGATCATATGCAGCTGGTAATTCTAATCCTTTTAGTTGTGTTAGTATTAGGTAAATTAAATGAATATTATAAGGAGTACATGAGGAAAAAGGCAATCAAATTTACTAACAGATTAGAAAATGTTTAATAAATGTTAAAAATATGTTTAATAAATGGATGGATTAATAGGTATTTATAAGAACTTAAAGAAGAGTCCGAATAGAGATTATACAGAAAATTATAAAGTAAGTACTTTAAGAACAATTGAAGAATTGAAAAGTATTGCATTAAAGAGTGAAGGCTATTCCCTAGAAGATATAGAAGAAATTGAGAGAAAAATTTTTAGTTATTTAAAATTAAAAGAAATCAAAGACATGGCATCGTTTGGCATTCTTGACGCTTCCAAAATAATACCTGAATTCAATGGTGACCTCGGGCAAATGAGTAATTTTTTAGGCATAATAGAATTCTATGCTGAAACACTTAAGGATAGTACAGAGGTTAGTAAGTTGATCAAGTTCATTCTAGCTACTAAATTAACAGACAAAGTAAGGAACAAGTTGATTTCGGAGGAGACACCAAGTTCTCTAGAAACATTCAAATGTACCCTTAGGAAAGTGTTTACACCAAAGAAATCACTCTCTTCGGTGCATACTGAGTTGTCAAAACAGACACAAGGAAATGGTTCAGTAACACAATTCGCAAACAAGGTTGAATCACTAATAGCTATTCTTAATGAATTACAGGTCACAGAACTGGGTTCCCAAAGCAGAGAAACAGTTATTAGAATGAATGAGCAGGTTGCGCTTAGTACTTTTAAGAATGGTTTAAATGAACCACACAGAACTACTGTTTTAGCTGCTAGACCCAAAAGTCTTAATGAAGCAATTCAAATAGCTTCAGAGGTGGTTTCGCAACCAAATTCTATAATGCATTTTAATAAGAACAAGAGATTTTTTGATAACAGAAGATATCGTGGTAATAATGGCGGACGAGGTAATAGTAATAATGTTAATACTTACAATAGAGATGGTAATAACAATCCTAGGAATAATTTACGTAGAAATAATAATAATTACAACAATAACAGCCAGAGAGATGGTAACTTTTATAGAAGTAATAATAATTACAACAATAACAGCCAGAGAGATGATAATTTTAGAAATAGAAGAGATAATAATTACAACAGTAACAGCCAGAGAGATGATAATTTTAGAAATAGAAACCAAAGAAGGGTATATGTTGCTCAGGAACAGGGAAACGAGATAACTCCCTACAATCCTCAAGAGTAAATTTGACAGAAGATGTAGGGAAATTGAAACAATTAAAAGAATATGCATTAAGAACTTACAATTCGCACACAGAGGCACCTCATTTTGTAACATTTAAAACGGACGTAGGAGTTTTTGTGAGGTTTTTGGTAGATACAGGTGCAGACATTTCAATATGTAAAGAAAATTTTATAGGAGATAAGGAAATAAAACAACACAATTCTTGCAAAATTACGGGTATTGAAAATAATTCAATTCAAACAATGGGTACTTCGATGCTGAAATTAGTACTTCCGGAGGATATAATAAGCCATGAGTATCAAATAGTGGATACAAAATTCCCAATAGCAACGGATGGTATTCTAGGTAGAGATTTTTTCACCAAGTATTTAGCAAAAATTGACTATGAGACATACACATTGGTTATCATGGTAAATGAAACTGAATACGTTCTACCAATGAGAGCAAATATCGATAGATTCGTAATACCACCAAGAACTGAAATGATACAAGCAGTAAATTTACAGATTGAAGAGGATAGCGTAGTATGCGCAAAACAAATCGGTAGCAATGTTTTTATTGGCAACACAATAATTCCAAAACATGGGACAAAGCACATTAGGGTTTTAAATGCTTCAGACGAAGAGGTTACAATATCAAAATTGGATTTGCAGATCAAACGTTTATCACATTACAACATTATGTATAATAGAAAAGAGGTTACTAATGATAGACGACAAGATAGATGGGAAAAGTTAAGGAAATTATTAAGTATAGATTTAGTCGGCATTAATGAAAGACAAACCATAGAGGAAATATGTAAAGAATTCGAAGATATTTTTCATTTAGAGGGAGACCATTTAACAGCGAATAATTTCTATAAACAACGATTACAAACTGTGGACGATACCCCGGTTTACACGCGAAATTATAGATTACCACAGTCACAGCAGGAAGAAATCAAGACACAGGTTAACAAGTTAATAGAAGAAGATTTGGTTGAACCATCTGTTAGTCCTTATAATTCTGCTTTACTTTTGGTCCCGAAGAAAAGTGACAACGATGAGAAGAAATGGAGACTAGTTGTCGATTATCGTCAATTAAATAAAAAATTAGTCAACGACAAATTCCCACTACCTCAACTAGATGATGTATTAGACAGGATAGGAAGAGCAAAATATTTTTCAACGCTAGACATGACGAGCTCATTCCACCAGATAGAATTACAACCAGCATCTAGACCACTTACAGCATTTTCTACGAATAATGGGCATTATCAATTCAAAAGATTACCTTTTGGTCTCAAAATATCATCAAATAGTTTCCAAAGAATGTTGACGATAGCATTAACAGGTTTGGATTCCAATGCATTTATATACGTAGATGATATAATTGTTTTTGGATGTTCTTTGAAACACCATAATGATAATTTAAGAAAAGTTTTTCAGAGATTAAGAAGCCACAACCTTAAATTAAATCCGAATAAATGTAATTTTTTGAAACCAGAAGTGGTTTATTTAGGGCATCTTATTACAGATAAAGGAGTAATGACAGACCCGAGTAAGTGTAAGGCACTTGAGACTTATCCAATTCCGAAGAATGCGGATGATACAAGAAGATTCGTAGCTTTTTGTAACTATTATAGACGTTTTGTTAGAGATTTTGCACAGATAGCTAAACCTCTCAATGAATTATTAAAGAAAAACCAACCCTTTATTTGGTCAGAAAATTGCCAGAAGTCTTTTGAAATGTTAAAATCTGTAGTTTCTAATCCACCGGTATTACAATATCCAGATTTTGAAAAAGAATTCATACTTACTACTGACGCATCCAATTACGCGTTAGGAGCGGTACTTTCACAAGGTGAAATAAATAGCGATTTACCGATCTCATATGCAAGCCGTTCTCTCAATAAGCATGAAATTAACAAGCCAGTGATAGAGAAAGAACTTTTAGCTATTCATTGGGGAATCACTCATTTTCGACCATACTTATACGGTAGAAAGTTCAAAGTGGTAACTGATCACAGACCACTGGTATCATTGTTTACTCACAGTAATCCGTCGTCAAGATTAACTAGAATTAGATTAGATCTAATGGATTATGATTTCGAAATTATATATAAGCAAGGAAAAATTAATACTAATGCCGATGCGTTGTCAAGAATCAAAATAGATTCTAATGATTTGAAAGATATGATGACAAGAAATATAAACGTGATGACTAGAAAAATGACTGAAGATTTGAGGAAGAATGACAAAAAAACTGATAAAGAGAGTACTTCGATTAGGAAAAATGAAGATTATATGGAAAGGAATAGTGACAGAGAGTCTGATCACATCTATATGTGGACTAGCATTTCATTTTCACAAATTAAAGGAATAAAGTGAATAAAAGCATGCCAAAAGTTGAAATTTTTAGAAATCGCGTAGTAGTATCTGGTAATGAAAATGCATACTCGAATTTAGGTTCAGTCTTGCAGAAGTTAACTAAGGTCTTACGGGATAATCAAATATTTATAGTAACGCTAGCAAAAGATGATACGATTTTCAAACTCATACGTGAGGAAAAATTTAATAAGATGTATAATAGCATGCAGAATAAGGATAAACATAGGCAGAGACCTATAGAGATAATATTATTTAGTCAACCAGAAAGAATACTAGGAAGGGATAGACAAAAAGAGATAATAAAAGAATATCATGAAACCCCATACGGAGGTCATGCGGGAGTACGCAGAACAATCATTAGATTAAAGCAAAGGTACATATGGAAAAATATGTACAAAATGATCAAAGATTTTATCAGTCATTGCGAATTTTGTAAAAGAAACAAAGTCATTAGGCATACCAAGGCACCAATTCAAATAACTAATACACCTACAAAACCATTTCAATTTATACAGTTGGACACTGTAGGTCCGTTAAGGATATCTAATGGGTATAGATACATATTAACAGCACAATGCGAATTAACAAAATACGTTGACGCATTTCCGATAGAAACTAAGGAAGCATCTGAGATAGGAAGAATATTAGTAGAAAAGTTTATATTGAGATATGGATGTTTTGATACAGTAAAAACAGACAGAGGAACTGAATTCGTGAACGAATTATTTAATAGAATATGTACACTTATGAAAATCAAGCATGTAACTTCAACGGCATACCACCATGAAACTTTAGGTAGTATAGAAAGAAATCATAAGGTTTTAAACGAATATATGCGTTCTTTCACGGAACAGTACAATTGGGATGAATGGATTCCGTATTATACATTCGCGTATAATACAACACCACACTCATCCACAGGTTTTTCTCCATTTGAACTGGTATATGGAAGATTGGCATCAATGACAACTGAGCCCGTGTCGAACGATAAATTCTATAATTATGAAGATTATATTACAGAATTAAAAATAAAATTAAAACATGCACATGAAATGGCAAACAGAAAACTGTTAGAAAACAAAATAAAACAAAAAGCTGTTAAAGATAAGAATATTAACGACATTCAAATAAAAATAGGAGATAAGGTATTTTTAAGAAAAGAAAACGCAAGGAAAAGTGAGAACCAATATATGGGTCCATTTAAGGTAATAAACACACAAGATGTAAATATCACTATTTTAAAGGATAATAAACCTATGACTATACATAAGAATAGAATAAAGTTATTTTAAATAATATATTAATTTTTTTTTATAGTTTAACATTCAAAAAAAAATTTTTTTTTTCCATTCCAAAAAATTTTTTTTTTCCTTTTAAGCGGTAGGGGTGTAGTGCATGTAGTATGAACACACCTAATGTAGAAATAAAAACAGAAATGCAAGTAAGCAAAATTCCAAGCAAAGAAAAATTATGAAAATAAACAATGAGTTAATGACCTAAATTTTATTATGCAATTGCAAGTGACTAGTATTTATTGAATTGGGTCATTAGAATTGTAGGTTGAAAAATGATAGTTTTTGTGAATGAATGAATATTGTAAAGGTTAACAAAAATAAATTAATGTGATAATTATTAAGCATAGAATAAGAAATAGTATATAAGCTGAAGAAAATTGTAAATAAAATTAGAAATAAATCTGACTTCAAAGTTGTTTTATTTTTCTAAAAA
This sequence comes from Pollenia labialis, assembly GCA_949318255.1. NCBI lineage: Eukaryota > Metazoa > Arthropoda > Insecta > Diptera > Polleniidae > Pollenia > Pollenia labialis. The sequence goes on from OX439140.1 coordinate 53,341,167, forward strand.
ACTTCGGCAATTAACTTTGCCATAAGATAGAGCCGTCTGCTACTCTAAGGCTCTTTAATAAATAAAGAGTACTACAGGGTCTACTAATAATAAAAAAGATCATTACAACTGAACGAAACGGAATTATTTTTTCAGTGTTATAAAGCATTAATTTGAGTTTCACAATACTGAAAAAATAATTTCGATTGGTTAAGTATCGACTAAAATAAAATTGCTTTCGAATCGAGAAAGTACTCGATAACGAATGCCAGAATTAGGCCCCTGATGTCAAAATTTTTTTTTATTACCTTTGTTTCTGTGAAATAAAACAATTTCTGTTTATGGCATTGTACAAATTGCTTGTGGTTTTTGTACGAGTTGTACTTGTTGTAGTACCGAGATTACCTGGAATGAATTCGCCTTGGGTATCTCTTTTCGATTCCAAAAAATTAAAAATCGTAATTGAATGAAAAAATCGTCTTAACATGAATTTAATGGATCAAACTGATCAAATTTTAAAACACTTTGATATGAAATGTCCTTTAAAAGATTGTACAGTTTCTATAGCAAAAAGTAGGGGTTTGTATTTTATATTATTCAACAAAAGTGTGTGGTCGTTTTTCAAAAAAAGATTACTTTAATATTCTTAAGTTAAATAATGCTTAAAAATGCTAAATATGCATTTGAAAAATGCTAAACAAAATGCTAACTGCTAAATGAAAAATTTGCAGCTAACTCAGACAAAAAATGCTAAATCTAGCTGCAAAAATGCCAAAATGGCCACGCTGATGTAAGTATTTTTTTTAATTGATTGCGTTTTATTTTCAAACAATTTATGTGCAAATAACCTACGTAAGAGCATATGCGACCGATTGTGTAATTGTAGGGCACAGTATTTGTTTTATTTTTGTAAAACTTAAACTACATCGATTTGCACCGAATTATAATTCCATTTTTTAGATTATTTAATTATGCACTTACCATGTGTGTATTTATTTATATATCAAACCAATTTACTATGAGTACATATTTATTAATTTTACTTATGAGCTCTTTACAAGTTAAATGGTTTAAGATGCTTCCGTAATAATATAAGAACTAGTAGTAAATTGAGCATCCCCATCCTGTGTTTATAGCATACGTCATTCTCCTCAAACCAAAAAGAATAAATTGAATTTTTGGTACAATTCACGCATTGCTCAACAATAAATTTTGTTATGCTTTTCATTTCTTTATTTTGTAAAAATATTTTTTCAAAGACCTTTATATCAATTTTGCAAACTTCAAAAAATAAGTCAGAGGGAGCACACAAACCTCCAAAGTCGGATTCTTTTTGACAATTTTTTGCATGAACAAACATTTCTGAAGGATATGACAAAATTTGCGCGGGTTTTTTATATCCATACGACATTTAACGCATGATATTCGTTGTGATATGTAACCAACAAAATATCGACTCGATGTTAATTCTATTGGCACATTGTTGGATGTAAAGCAATCGGCATCTTCATTAAAATATTCTTAATTTTCATTGTACATCATATATATCTGCGATTTCTATTTCAGGGGTGTGAGTACTCTCTGATTGACGGAAAGGGACATTAAAATAGGGTTTAGGCTTTTGATTTCCTGAGATTAGAAATCACACTTAAAGGCTTTTGTGTTAATCTATCCGAAAAGCACTTTAATACGACTAAAAGAGAAATGTATGATAATATATCTAATAAAATTCCAAATTATTTCCAGTCTAATAATAACTTTTATAATCTGAAAGCTTTATTGGCGATTTTTCAGATTTAAAAACTTGAATCGTATACTTTTACGAGTATTACCAAAAAAAATTAATATGTTTTGCAAAATTATATCTGATAAATAGAGCGCATTTTTTGACATTCCGTGTACGAGGCTATGTCATCAAAATACATAATTATTTGTCTGAATTTGTTGAATATTATTTAAGTTGCTGTAAATATAACACTTTTTAAATAAATAAATAAAAATAAAATTATAATATGCGAACAATTTTAATAATATGGGTTTGATTTTATTGGATTTCATTCTATATATTGTATGTAGCGAAATCCACATATTTTTTTGTCCTATCCCGCGAAGCTCTTTGCTTGTCTGCAGGAAAGAAACATTTCTAATTCTTATAATATTTGCTCATATAAGCTCATACAAGTTTAATGGTTACAATGTTTAGCTTTTTCAGTATGTTATCGATGATTTGTAGATATGTTTTTTAATATTTCTTATTTGTAACTGCCCGTCTACAACTGACATGACTTGCAGTTATAACTTGAAGTTATAAAAGCGTTGTTAAAAAATTTGCATTAACAACCGTGTTATAACATGAGAAAACTTCTAACATGATGAGTCTATACTTAACACTAACATCATATTAGTGTTTAAGTTACATGGGGTCTTTGCCTGACAATTTTTTGTCATAATAAACGTCAAACTTCATATAAAAAAAAACGCTGACAAAAATTTTAAAATTTTTTTTATATAGACTTTGACGTTTGGTAAGAGAAAAAATTGTCAGGTGAAGATCCCATGTTAAGCATTTTATGTCAGTTGTAGACTGCATGTAATGCTTCCGAAATAATATAAGGACTAGTAAATTTAACATCTCCATACTGTGTTTACGACATATGTAGATACGTACGCAAACCAAAAAGAATAAATTAAAATTTTGATACAATTTACGCATTGCTCAACAATAAATTTTTTATTTTCATTTCTTTATCTTGTACAAAAAAATTTTTGCAGACCTTTAAAAGAATTTTACAAACTTCAAAAAGTAAGACGGAAGGAGCACACAAACTTCCAAAGCCTGAATCTGTTGCATAATTAGTGATAATAATTTGTTGTAATAATAAATAAAATTGGATTTTTCGGCGGAAACGATTCAATAATTTTTCAAATAATACAATTTTAATAAAAAAAAATTTTTAAACAAAAATAAATAAAATTGAAAGAAATTACGTTCATACACATCAAACTGGTGGCATATTTTTATAAAAATTAAAAGTATTTTGATTATCATCAAATTCACATTGAACCATGAGTTTTTTATTACTTACACAATTACAAAATTGTGAGTTTGATGAGGCATGTTAATGTGTGGCCTTGTCGCTTTAGAAAACATAAAATATCTTTTATGAACAAAGCAGTTTATTCTTTCAGAAAAATTATTTTTTATATGCCTACAATTGTTTAAATTTAGACAATAACAGCATTTGAACTTCGGTGCGAATCGATATAATTTCATCTGTACAACAATAAAACACATATTATTGCCCTACAATTAAAATCTGTCACATTTGGTTTAACGTACCTATGTTATTTGCACATAAATGGGATGCAAACAAAACATGTTTTGTTATTTAAATGTGTTTTCAACGAGAAAACGGGATTTCTTTTAGTTTGTTTGTATTTTCTTAAATGCAACCCTGCAAATAATAGGACCAGTCCAAACACGCGTGTAAAGAGTAGTCCACAAGGGACTAGGACTAGTCCAAAAGTAACCCAAACGTATGGAAAACACATGGTCTATTTAACATTACGATGTCCTAGGGCAGGACCATATAACCCATCTTTGGACTACAACGGAGTAGTTTTAAAACTACTCCATTGTATACACAAGAGGGTTAGTTTTAACTTCGTTTAAAAACGAAAACAAGTCGTTAAAAAACGAAGACATGTCGTCTCACTACAAACACTTTTTAACAATGACATGGTCCATGCTTGCATGACATCGGACCAGTCCATGGAGTAGTCCATTTTATCAAAATGGATCAGGTGGTCCATTATTATTTGTAGGGAAGGTAAAAAAAAGAAGTTCACCACGAACATTTCAAATGGAAAAAACACAAACAAAATACAACACACAACTATTTTACAGGTTGCCATTGAAATTTTAAAACGAAAGTCGCAAAAAGCTGTCTTTTGGGTAAAAAAAAGTCGCAAACCTATTTTAATGATTTTTATTTATCAATAACACAACAAAAACAAACCAAACAATTGGTTAAATTGTGTATGCTTTTTAATCACTTTTGTGCAAAAATATTATATTTATTTGAATTATTTTTGTAAAAAATGTCTAAAAAGCTTACTTATGTAAATATCCATGTCAACAATAAAAAGGCATTGATTGCTTTTTATATTATGGCGACATACTAGATCGTTGTTCGTTATATTACCTGCTTTTAGTAGTCGTACAATTAGGTCATGAGGGCATTTCTAATATTCCCTGAATATTCTATTTTTTGTAGGATGATAACCCTGCATGTTTGTGCGATTTTTAATGAAGCATTTGAATCAGTGTGACCATTTTAGGAATTGTGCAGCATAATTTAGCATACAAAATTTTCATTAAGCGCTTGGCAATTTTTTTAGCATTTTTATAAAATGTTTCTATCTTTTTTTAGAACTATTTAAAAATTTAAGACTTGTTTTGTTGATTCATTCAACTTAAGTTTTTTATATATTATAAAAAATTTTGAGTCTTGTAAAAAAATATTGAGGGAATATTAGATAAGACCTCATAATGTTGATTGTTTAAATTATTTGATATTTGATAAATCTATATAAAAGTTCAAAGAAATTTCATTTTATTTTTTTACAATACGATAACCCTGCATGTTTGTGCGTTATTATATGAAGACTTTTAAGTAGTGAGCCCAATTTGGCATTTTTGAAAAATTTTCATTTGACATGTTATTTAGCTTTTTAAAAAAATGTTTTAAGCTTCTTTTGATAAATTTTAAAAGTTGGAAGGAATAGTCTCTGCGATTAAAACTAATAATTTTGTTTATAACTTGTTATAAACTAACTTTTACGCAATAATGTATAGATATATTATTAGTATGTATATAAAAAATATTCTGGTCTAAATATCTTTTTATAAATTCTTTTCAAACGAATCGAAAACCGTTTGTACTTTGTTTTTCAGAGGGCCTTCCATTGTCAAACTGCACCAACTGTGTTATTTATATCTGATGTTATATCAAATCTACCTAAATACATGTTTAAATATTACCATTTATTTTAATTTGTTTAAAATGAGTCCTAAAATTTACAAGGATTAAAAAAAAAACTTTAAGAATTATTTCTAGTATTTTCAAAGTCATTTTAAGCATTTTTTGGCCTTGCCAAATGCCAGAGTAAGCTGCGAACAAATTTTAAAATCTGTCTCTATGTCATTGTTTTGTCAATAAAATTATACAAACGTACATGTTGCTTCCTTTTTGATTATATTAAAAATTTAAGTACGCAAATACATACATATTGTTGAATGTTTTGTTTTCAAATAACATAAGCGATTTTTTTAGAAATTAAAAGAATTTTGAATAGAAATATAAGAAGAGATGCTCAACACATAGCAACAATAACTTTGGCATATACATACATACTGCATACATAGGTATTTGCGTTTAAGCCAAAAACAAATTATAAAATATGTTTTTTGTTTTATATGTAATTTAGCGATCGATTCATATTTACATTGTCAATAAATAAAAAAATCAAAAATTGCTGAATAATCTTAAACTCGTTTATACCTGGGTCATTCTTAAAAAACATGACCAATTGGTGTCCCCAGACTTTACTATTTTATATTTTGTTTCTCCAAAAAGAAAATAGAAAAATAACTGCATTTTGATAAATTATTGTCGATTCTACGTAACTATATTATAAAACAAAAATAATTAGTTATCTGAAAATAACTTAAAAAATATTTTTAATGTCAAAGGTTTAGCAAAAACCTGTGTCCCGAGCCAATTTATTAAAATTTAATAGTTATTTTCAGTTAAAATAAAATTGAAAAAAAATAATATTTACAATTTTTGTTATTCAGTTTGTATATATTAATACCATATATAGAAAAGAATGATGAAAAATAATTTTTTTGTATAATTTTTCTGAAGAAAAATCTTGTCCCCAGGTTTTGGTCCCCTCTGTTACGTCCACACATTTTATTGAAAAATTTTTGTTAAACGTTATAACGCGTTTATTTCTCTTATGCTTCTCCATCAAAACTTAGCTAAAATCAACAAAATGTGTTTTTAACTGTTCAGTCTTGTTTAGTGCGTGGTTGAGTAAGTAACTTAATTGTAGGCCGGGTGCGTACCCTTATTCAGTGTCTACTCTGTTACTGTTGAAAAACGGTGAGTAAAGTGATTTTTTATTTATTTTATAATTTTTTTATAAATATTTTGTGTACACTAATTAAGTGGACAAATAAATTCTACAAAATTCTAATAAAAAGCTAAAATATGGTATTTTTGAAAATATGGTATCTGTGACTTATTATCAGTAAAAACTCCAAAAATTTAAAAAAATTCTGCTGGTTATGGATTCCTATTGTTGATAAGATCCGTAACCACATGAGGCCAATTATAAACATATTTGGCCAACTTAATTTTTTAAAATTACAAAATTCAGAATGGTTATGTTTTTTAAGAACGACCCACCTACCTATAATATTAAAAAATGTAAACAAAAATTTTTTTCGAAAAGGTAGATGCCGAGATTTGAACAGCGGCAACTACTAATACGAGGCAACCGCCCATACAACTCAGACATTGACGCTATAACAAAAGTAGAATTAAAGTAGAATAAACCTATTCCGTCAAATTGTTTGTTTAATATGTAGGTATGTATATTTCTATATAAGCGACCCCTAAACAAAAACAACAACCACAAGGGATTTTTTTGGAAAATTAGAGGCAGTAGGAATGGGCAAAAAATATCGATATATCAAAATATCGATATTTAAAAAAAATATAATCGATATATATCGCCGATATTTTAAATACCGATATATCGATGTATCGATATTAGGGTGATCGATCGAATAGTATTCGACCGGTTTTAACCGGTTATTTTAGTTTTGCCCAAGTCGAATATTTTAAAATGTCCATTTTTCGAATATCGAATAAACCGGTTATTTTAGTAAAATTACCCGGTTATTTTAGTAATGTGTAATTTATATACGTTTTCCTTACTTTTGTTATAAATGCACCCGTAATTTAAGTATTTTTCTAATTGAATATTTGCAAACTTATACTTTTTATAAAAAATGTCAAAACAAAATGAAACAAAACTCAAAAAAACATTATGAGCAATGTAAATACAAATCGCTTATATAAGCGTGTGTTCTTGTAACAAAAACCAAAAACAATATAAAGTACTACAAAAAAAAGTTCAGCTTAAAAAGTAATAAGCAATTGGACAGTATTATAAATACTATATATACTATATATATAAATATATTATATAGCTTTACAAAGATGTCATCCCTGGTGATATTTCGAACTGACTTAAAAAAATTGTGCTTAATCGGCCCTAAAATGATAAGTTGCAAAGGTTCTTTACATCACGACTTATTAATCACTTTTAATTAGTCTACAAGCTTGACATAAATATACGCCAAGTAAAACTTAACAGGGTCAAGTAGTTTTTAAGAGACAGCAAATAATACTTTACTAAAATATGCTGCCAATAATGAATGAAAAACTCTTAAGTAGTTCTAGCACATCTTCATGCTTAAAACAAGAACATACCGGCGGAATCAACGTTATGGGAAAATTCATCAGTTTTATTTATTAAAACACCAAGAACTTAAAATAAAATTGAAGGAATCAAAAATGTACTGGAAGGGTTTAAGTTGTGTGATCGACGAATTGACAGATATTTCATACAAAAATAATTGAAATATATAATCCTGGATAAGAGGTTTTGTTTGCCACTTTTCAAAAATATGGCTGAAGTTTACTGCTTCATATAGACATGCTTAACCAGCAACAAATTAAAACTCATTTACAATAAATTAAGGAAAATATGTCAAATAATAAATTTATTGCATTCCTATATTTTTAAAACCAATATTTTTAAAAAATTCTAAAGCTCTGTTCACACCTATTAAATATTTGACTCCTAACGTAACCACTAGTTTTCTTAAAGAATTGTTTGCTTTTGCAAAACGTTTGGCTAGAGCAAACATTATTTAAGGGTAAGGTAACTACATTATACATAAATGCAATTATCATCTTAGACATAAAGTTTAGCAAATAACAAGAAATTATTTAAAATAATGCTTTAGTTTAATCAATTTACTGGTCACGCTTTTGTTTGATTTTATCGTCAAATATTTGTTAGGTCTTAACATACCTTTTGTCATATCTATGTATTTTGTTGGTTCCTTACCTTCGTGAATTGTTTTGTTTTTATTCTAATTAACTTTTTATTACAAAAACTAATTTGATTTTTGTATTTTTATGTATTCGAATAAAAACCGGTTAACCGGTTATTTTTAAAATGCTTAACCGAAAACCGGTTTTTTTAAAATAGCAACTATTCGGAATATTCGAAAACCGGTTATTGAAAAAAGTCGAATAATCGATCACCCTAATCGATATTGAAATGCGACTATCGAATTCGATATTTTTTAAAGTCAGTCTTCATTAAGAACTCAAAATTTTAGCCGTTTTTCAAACAATATGTTTTTTAAGAATTGGAATCCTTGCATGCATCATATGTTTTTTTTAAACAAATATGAAGATCTAAAATAATTGGCATTTATAAGAAGCAGTGCCGGACACAAGAAGCAGATTTTCTGGAGTGCACATAAAACAGAGAGTGCTCCTGATGTTCATATCTGATGATTACTGGTTTGACTAAAACCAGTTGGTACTTTTGGGGTGCAATTCAAATTTTATGGAAAGTTGGTACTTCCATGACTTATTTACTTCCATTTAAATTTTTCGTAATTTATTTTTCTTTTCTTATGGTTTTTTTGTATTCTTCCCTTTTGTTTTTGTTATAATTGAATTTTTTGTTTTGATTAAATTTTTTTGTTTTTATTAATTTTTTTAAATAAAATGAAACAATAAAAAGTAACAATGTAATTACATATAATTAATTTGTTCATACATATGTTTGTTTTTTAATTTGGTAATAGTTTCAGCAAAATACGTTCGATATATCGATATTTTTGAAATAATAAATATCGATACTCTAAAAAAATATCGATTCGATATATATCGATATATTTTTTCAACTTGCCCATCCCTAAGAGGCAGTCGTGGTTTTTGGTAATATTTCAGCCATTTGTGTTTCAAAAGCAAGCGATGGTAGACTATATGTGTCATAAATGTAAAACAACTTAGCCGCTATAATGTCTGGAGTCTCCGGAAAACACATTTCAAGCGTAAGACGGACATCGTTAAATCAACTTCTCCCCTCATAAGGACCCAGAATATATATACATTATAGGGTCTAATATCAATATTGTAGAAATTGCAAACGGAATGACAAACTTATATATACCCTTTTCCATCTGTGGTGAAGGGTATACCAAAGATCTGTAGCCTGATAAAAAATTAGTTAAAGTTTTTCTACTTCAGTACAAACATTCGGTAGCAGGCTTTCCAGGTTAGCACTTTTTGAGCTAGATTTAGCACATTTTTTCTGAATTGGAACTAAGAATTTCGAAAAAAAGTGCTAGTTTAGCACATTTTAATAATTATTTAGCATTTTTAACACTCTTTTTAGATCCCAAAACTACTTAAAATCTCCCATAATCAATTTAATTAAAGTATCAATTCTTTAAGTGTGTCAAGAAAAATACATACATACATATGTACATACATATGTATAAGGCATATAACTTTGTTTATTGCAAATAGGAAAAATTGCAAAGCCAAGACGAATAGAGCATATTTTTTTAAATCACATAAAAGTTTTCGCAACAAACGGAATTACTTTTTTTATAAGATCATATACCCATTTGATTTATCATTAAATTTGAATTATTGTTATTTTAAAAAATGTTAAAAAAAACTTATATAAAAACACAGAATACTAACAGAACTGTCACGAGACGGAAGATTTTGCGTTTTTTTGGTCTCTTTCTAAGAAAGCTGCCCTTTTGCATATCTCTTTGCATTATATTTTATGCCGCAATACAATGAACACAAATTTATTAAGTTGAGATTTATTTGCAAAACTGTTGCTAAAATTTACTTTTAATTTAACCACAACAAGAGTAAAAAATATTTAAGTAAGTAGTAGTAGTAGTAGTATGTATATATACGTTAAGGCCGTGTGCACCCCGACCCAAAGGATCTTTTGTGCAGCCTATATGTCTCACCAAGTCTAGTTTAGGCCGCCTATAAAGCCCATTACCTTGCCCGGTGGAAGATCATAGATGTCGGTCGGGCCCATTGTATGCCCCCCGAAAAATTTACGCCTAAAAGTCCCTAAGGCGGGACAGCAGCAGAACAGATGTTCCGACGTTTCATCATCCAACCCGCAGAATCTGCACATTTTGGTAGGTGAATTACCCAGCTTAAACTGGTGATACCTGAGACCACAGTGCCCCGTGAATAGGCCAACAAGCAGTCGAAGTTCCGCTTTTTCAAGCAGCAGAAACCTTCCTGCCCTGTGCCGGGACAGCGTCACAAATCTTTTGGACTGCCTCAATCCAGAAGTGGACGTCCATGCGTGAAGGAATTCACGCTCGGACCATTTTTGTAGCGTCCCCCTGATGTGACCCACAGGGACGCCGAAGAAAGGCTCAGGACCTATAAATGGACGACGAGCGCCCCTGTTTGCCAAGCAATCAGTCCTTTCATTGCCCGCATGGCCCTCATGACCGGTAACCCAACACAAATTCAAGTCATTGTGTTTCCCTAGTTCATTCAGAGACGCAAAACAGTCCAAGACCAACCTTGACTTTATCTCCAAAGAAGAAAGTGCCCTAAGAGCGGCCTGGCTATCTGACATTATATAAAGTCTCAATCAAGCCCCTTGCCCTCCTCCTTAGACATTCCCCAGCACATTCAATGATGGCGTAGAGTTCCGCCTGAAATATAGACGGCCGTTTGCCCATTGGCAAGCCCCTTTGGAAACCCGGGCCCATGATGCCCGCACCAGTATCACCGTTTACCTGTTTCGAACCATCCGTGAACCAGACCTGGTCCGCGCATGCACGCCACCAGGATTGGTTCGCCCATTGGTCCCTGTCAGGTATAAGGACATTAAAATTCCTATCTAATGCCAAAGTAGGCAGCATATGATCACCCACGATAATGGATGGATCATCCCTAATGATTTCCAGGATCCGCATGTGACCCACCAGGTCCCCTGCTCTATATTCAGCAATGCGCGGCATCCTGCTAGCACCCCTGCAGGCTTCCTCCCTTATAGAAATGTGCAACGGAGGATTTAAGTAAGTAAATAACATTATAAATCAAAACAACATTGCTAAGTGCCGGTTCACACACGTCAAGTTTGACTCGTCAAGTCTTGAGTTTTTAGAAGAGAGGGGAAAAGAAATGGCCTTTTATTTTCCCTTCTCTCCCAAATGCTCAAGACTTGACGAGTCAAACTTGACGTGTGTGAACCAGCACTAAATAAATTTATTCTGCACAAAACAAACGTTTGTTGAACGAATACATTTGTTTAACGTGGTTTGTGTTTTGTTATTTTTGTTTGGATCATGCCATTTGTGTTGATTGTTGCGGCCTGTTTTTACATATTGCTACTTCACTACCAAAAAAAGCTTTCCGTCTTTTTCTTCGAAAGCTGCCTTCGCAACTTATTTGGGCCCTTTTCACACGTCACTTTTATCAGTTCTGTTAGTATTCTGTGGTATAAAGCCGGACAATGATAAATTATTAATAAATATTAATGATCAGAAAACCAGACTTCGCTCTTAGCATCAAATACAAAATTACAAATAGCAAATAATTGCAATTGATATTCCGCAATAAGTATAAATTGGCATTGCTCCAATTTTAGTTATACCGTGTTCAGTTATGCACCTTAATTTGTATAGAAACAATAAAGACACTACAAAAAGAAAAACATAAATTTTTTAACTGTCATGTTTAAAATTATTTATAAAAAAAATTCCCATATTCTTTTTGCTAAAATTATAAAGTATAAAAGTACATCAAATTTTTAAAGCAGAATGATGACGGAAACCATATCGGCCATTCTGCTGATTTTTTTAAATCATGGCTCTGGAGTCGTCAAGATATAGTGATAACTCCGACTCCATCTGCTGAAATTTTCTAAGCACGACTCCATCTCCGGCTCCTACTCTAACCTTGATGCTAAATGTATATGAGACTGGTCCTTATTTGACCTTAAACCTTTTTTAATGCAGTACCTTTAAATGGTTAAGAATATAGCAAGAAAATGGTTCTGTAAAAATTTCAAATCGATATATTAATTCTAACACCTGCCGCATTAATACCATGTTCACACGGACAGCAATATTCGTGTTTCGATCTCTTATTCCTGTTTCGCGCCCCAAACTTGATTGAAACGACTTGTTTTCCCATACAAAATTTTGAGAGCGAAACAGGTCGTTTCATTTTGAAACAGGCTGCGAAACAGGAAAAATGTACTATCATCTCCAACTTTGATAACAGTTATCGTTAGTTTATCGCAACTAGCTCTCAAAAAATATCAAAACAAAGAAAAAAACAAAATAAAAATTTATTTTTATTAAAATAAAGTGATAATTATACTACCTTAATATTGATAAAAGTATTAAATAATATATTCTTAAGTTTTATTTACTTTTTTATCTATTTAAAAAAAATCACACCAACAACACAAAAAAAATGTCAAAATGAAACAGGAATAAATCGTATGAACAGCATGTTTGGCAATCAAGTTTCAGAGAGCGAAACCAGTGGTTTCTATCGTCGTATGAACATAGCATAAGCTTTAATATATGTAGTTATTTACATATGTGTAGGTAGGAATGGGCAAAAAATATCGATATTTAAAAAAAATATAATCGATATATATCGCCGATATTTTAAACACCGATGTATCGATATTTAAATACGACTATCGAATTCGATATTTTTAAAAGTCAGTCTTGATTAAGAACTCAAAATTTTGCATGCATCATGTGTTTTTTTTAAACAAATATGAAGATCTAAAATAATTGGCATTTATAAGAAGCAGTGCCGGATACAAGAAGAAGATTGTCTGGAGTGCACATAAAACAGAGAGTGCTCCTGATGTCCATATCTGATGATTACTGGTTTGACTAAAACCAGTTGGTACTTTTGGGGTGCAATTCAAATTTTAAGGAAAGTTGGTACTTCCATGACTTATTTGCCTCATTTAAATTTTTCGTAATTTATTTTTTTTTTCTTATGGTTTTTTTGTATTCTTCCCTTTTGCATTTGTTAGAATTGAATTTTTTGTTTTGATTAAATTTTTTTGTTTTTATTAATTTTTTTAAATAAAATGAAACAATAAAAAGTAACAATGTAATTACATATAATTAATTTGTTCATACATATGTTTGTACATAGGTATACTGAATTTTTTAATTTGGTAATAGTTTAGCAAAATACGTTCGATATACCGATATTTTTGAAATAATAAATACCGATACTCTAAAAAAAATATCGATTCGATACATATCGATATATTTTTTCAACTTGCCCATCCCTACACAGAAAAAATTATTTTTCGAATGCAAACATAAAATTTGTAGTATCAAAACATTTTTTGTCTGAAATCGGTACTACAAACAAATTCGCATATTCAAACAATTTATTTGGATATTGTTTACTAAAAAAAACACTGATTTTTTCAAACAAATAATTTACAGAATCAAACAAAAAGTTTACTGAAATTCATATAAATTTCAAACAAATAATTTTGCTGACTCAAACAAAAATTTTTTGCACAAGCAATGACGCGCACCCAAGCTATCACTGAAGGAGAAGATGAAGGCAGAAGCAGAGCGGCGGCTGGCTTTGAGACACATGTTTTGTTGGAATAATTTTTGAACGAAGTCTTGTTTATACACACAATTCTTCATCACTCACTGTTGCTGTATCCTTTCCTTGGCTAAAGAAGAAGAAATGTAACAAACAACGGCAGCAGACCGACTCGATATGTTTTTCGTCATCATTTTATTTTTGTATTTGATGTTTTTAAGTAAACAGTTTTCAAAAATTGAATACGGGATTTTGTTTTTTATTCTTTTTTTTCCAACTTTGAAACCAACCAAAAATTTATTTTGTTTTTTATAATGTTGTTGTTGTTTCTGTTGTTTAAAAAAGAATGAAACCTTTTTTTTACCTGCTATTTTTTGTTTTTTTACTAATAACCTCGTCGCGCTATTTTATCATCTTTCTTCTTGTTGTACTTTTTTAAAGCGTCCAAAAATAAACTGTATGTGTTTTGTGTTGTTGTTCTTATTTTTCACGTAAAGAAGTGTTGCTTACAATCAAATAAACAATGCAAAAAACGACAACATTAAAGAGCGTTAAATATTTCATACAAAATTATGAAAAATTGAAACCAATAGCGCGTATATTATATTATTGAAAAGTTGTCAACATTTTCGTTGGTTAAATAAAAATTAAACAAAAATATTAATTGAATCAGTAAAAAAATTTGTAGAAATTAAAAAAAATTTCAAACAATCGGTTGTTTGAAAATAATTCGGCAATAATTTTTTCTGTGTATGTGCAGGTGGATATGCATAACGCGTTCTATACACTTTATTCGAATTTTGGGAAAATGTAAGAACATATAGCGTCCGATTTAATGAAGCTAATTTGTTGAACTTTTTGATTCTGAAGTGTTGTGCGTCTTGATTAATAGCTCAACATTTGAAGAATTGAAACCAAGTAAAATATAGAAAAAATAATAGATTTAACTTTGGAACGAAAGAGTTTTGCTATGTTTTTTCGAAAGAAGCAAGGTTTGCTACAATACATATGGGATCGAACTAGTTTTGCTACACACTAAAGCCCACCAGTAAAATTACTAATTGAACTTTAGTATATTTTGGAAGTTATATTTATTTATTAAAATTATGCAAACTGTGCTAAAATTAAATGTAACAATAGTTCTGTAGGGGAGAGATAAACTACATCTTTTTCAAAATACGTTTTTTATACTGTTTGAATCAGAAGTTTTCCTCTATCGATATGTGAATTCTAGGGTTTTTTCCCGAGATTTCCCGTCCCGGGAATTCCCGGTACCGATTTAAAGATACATATATTTTGCTATAACTTCGGTTCAGTTTGAGGTAAAAACCGATGTTTTGTTACGAGAAAGTAGAAGGAACGCTTTGCTTAATTAACTTAATATTGAAAAAAAAATTTTGAGATATGACGATATGTTTATAAGGTGATAAACATAAATTTGTTTCATTTTGTGACGGCTGATATAACTGGGAAGTGCTGGGAAACAGAAATAAAAAAAAAACTATGGAAACTCGTGTAAGATACTACAACATACAATTTCAAAAACACATTGTCCTAAATATTACAAGTGGATCTTGTAAGAAGAAGTCCGTTTGATGCTATTTTTTGCATCAACCTTGTCATACATTTGGCTGATATAGACGTTGTTTATAAAAAAGAAAAATTACTTCGGATTGCGAATTAGAAATATGCAACAACCTTAAACATTTGCACTTCAAACTATTTGTCCAATCTCGGTAAAAAAAGTGAACGAAATGTTTCGGAAACATGGTAATAAGTAAATAAAATAAGAAATATACTCTTTGCCGACTTTCTAAACGCATTGAGTGTGTCTTAATGTTATTTCCTATGCTGTTAAAAAATGTTGTTAATATATTTATTAAACATTATTATTTAAAATATTTTATCTATTTTATAAATTTACTTTTTGATCTCAAAACTTGAGTACCATAATTTTTGTTTGTTTTTATTATTGTTTTATGAATTAAATTGTTATGTTTATGTTATCTTTTTATCTTGTATCTAGAACATAATGATACGAAAAATGTACATATAAAAGCGTAAGGTAATAATAATTTAAGTTCCCCTTTCAACCTTTAATTAATTTTTGGGAGTACTTAGGCATTTCTTTTACTTACTTTGTAAACAAGTTCTCTTACGCTTTTTTAAAAAAAAAGTTTTTTTTTCATTAATTTAAAACAAATTTACTTTGTATTATTTCTATGGAGCGGAATCCCGAGATCCCGGGAAATTTAATAATTTTCCCCGTTTTCCCGGGAAGCGAAAAACTCCGGGGAAAAAAAACTCTAGTGAATTCCCTTTCGTATTATCTAATGTAGTTTTCGAGATAGAAAAGTTGAAAACAACACCAAGTCCAACTTGCTTAGACGTAAAGGGCATCAAGTGTACTTAGTGATGTTACCACTGAATTTATAGGGGCAAAAAAAATTTTTTTTTGGTTACTTATTTCTGTGTCAGATATTTTACTTGACATATCCTGCGCAAAATTTTACAATACATGATGTTTGTTTCCGACATTTGAAAACAGCTCATTTATAAAGTAACGACCGTTACTTTTTTAATGGTCAAAAAATACCTTTTTTAATTTATTCCTCGCTACGCTTTGGGAAACGCTTTTCAAATAGTCGAATGCGTTTGGAAAATTTACAATGGCCACTTCGATCCATTTTTTAACAATTCCCAATTTTATGTGGAGCGGTGGTAGCAAGATGTCTTGAGTATTGTCAATTCTTCAGTCTATGTTGTTTCATTTGTTCCTCCACACTTCTTCTTGGTCTCGACGAATTGCATTGGAATTGATTCAAAGGGGAGCGCGAATTCCAATTACAAAGAAAACGAAAGAATTTTGGAAAACAACCCTTATCACAGCAAATCTTCCATTTATTTTCGTAGTATTTGATTTTTTTCAGTATATCTTTCGATGTTTCATAGCTTTCTTTCATGATAATACCCATTGCTAGCGGAATGGAAGGTTTTCGGTTCGACACATGCAACAACACTGCTTTCAAGCTTGAAACAGAACCATCAATAAATAATCTCCACTTACTAGCGTTGTAGTTTATTCCCATTTTTACCACCAAAGCTTTTATATCGTTGCAGTAAGCGAACGAAATGTCATCATTAAGAGTGTAGAGGCTCTAAAATTCAGCTTGCCGTTTGCGGTACGCCGTAGAGTTCTCATTAGCATGTGTGAGTTTTCTTTTCTTTAAAAACGCTTTCAAAAATATGGGAAGTCGCTGCGATAGTCCCAATATGGCCACAATGAAATCCATTTCCATTTGTGTTATTAGTTATGTTCTATCTCTTCCCTGTTGGGGCTCGTAATCGGTATCAATTGGATCTTTATAAGTAACACCACTTGCTGTAGTCATTCCTGTAAATTCTGTACTACCATCTGGAGTTGGCGGCCTTGGTGATACAAAATTTTCAGGTGCAAGCACTGGTAGTGTGGCTATTACAGTTGCTTTTTAAATTTTGTTCTTCTCAGCATGTCGATTTAAACGACATGTGTAATTTACGCATGCATAGCAACTGGTTGCATCATGATCACCTGGGCGATAATTCCAGTTTACTGGCTTACAATACTTCATATTTATTTTGTCTCCACTCAACCATGCCATGAGATTGTTATAACATTGGCGACACACTTTAGGTATTAGGTGTGTAATTTTCGCCTGTCAAGTCTACTTCGTCGAAAAACAACTTATATGCTCTATTGAATTCGCTAGTTAAAAGATTCTTTTCCTTTTGAAATCTTGTAGAACTTTTTTTCATGATTTGTGGCATGTGACACTTTCAAAAGTGTCATAAGGTCCGTAATTACTAAAGAGGTTAAATACAAAAAAAGATCTACATACACGCTGAGAAAAACATGTTTTATTATGGTCACAACCAACAAAACTTTTTTTAAAGAAACTAATTTAACCATAATATGGTTGTCGGTTACAATGATTTGGTTAAATTCAACATATTATGATTAATTTTTTAAGAACAATTTTGATTTTTAGTTGAACTGTTTATTTTCAATTTTTGATATTCTTTAATTAGGCTTGAGTTCATCAAATTTAACTTTCATTAAATTATTTTCGAATCCCAGCTCAGCCAGGAAAAATTATCAATAAATTTTAATAAAAAATTCCAAGTTGTTAAATTCCTTCCCTCAGTGAAAATAATTTAATGAAAGTTAAATTTGATGAACTCAAGCCTAATTAAAGAATATCAAAAATGATTAATTTTTTTTTTTAAATGGTGTTGTTGCTTTTTCTTTGGGTGTATATAAATACCTATATAACGAAAACACTTTTGGGATAAAGGATTTTTTTCTCTATGGTATAACAAATACACAGAAAAAATTAAAAATTGTCTTTAATCACCAATTTTATACTGAATTCATAGAATCAAGCAACCCATTTGTTGTGCAGATAAGCTCTAGTTAGCGAAGCCGGTATTTGTTATACCATAGTGGAAAAAATCCTTAAGCCCAGCCGAAGGCCGGCTAAGATCCCAAATTTGTTCAGATTCTCGCTTGCAAGAATTTTTGGCATTATACTTACTTATTTTGAAGACTACAAAGAATTTAAGCTCCACACATTGATAACACTGGTTTACAGCCAAAAAATACCAAGAACGCCACATGCCTAGATAAGTTAATTGGGACCTCCTGAACACGAAAAACGCTGTATTTTTTTTTTCCTAAGTACCGTTTTTTAGATAACGGTACTTTTGTGTTTTTCGATGTATGGTCCCACACAAACCCTTATAGAGCCCAACCGAAAAGTCTGATGGAAATGATGAAAGGTAATTGAATGCCTTTTCTGTCGATATGCTACAAATTTGGCACCTCAAAATTCAAAATTTGCCTTTTATTTACGTTTTTTTTTCAAAATTTTTCATTTTTATTTCGTTTTTTTCCTACGTTATAGTAAATATCTGGAATGTTTATTTTTTAACCAAATAGTATATATCATTACCAACATTTTAAGCTTAGTTTGAAAAAAATCGGATAAAAAATAAAGTTTTGTGGAACGACAATATTTTCCTATTCCCTGCTCACACACTCTATTCGGCGTAAATTCAACAAATTTAAATTAAAATAACGAGCGACTTGAACTTTTGCGTTTATTTTCGGATGGATCTTGAGAAACCAACAATAGTCCGCCATCATTTGTTCATTCCACCAGCCTTTGTAACGTCTCTCGATTCCTTCCATTTCCTGGTTAAATCTTTCGGAGCCCAAGTTCGTGGCGAAATATCCAAATGACTTAATAAAAAGTGTAATTTAGGTGTCATATATGAACCTAAAGGTTAAAAAAGAACACGTTTTTCGTGTTCAGGAGGTCCCAATTAACTTATCTAGGCATGTGGCGTTCTTGGTATTTTTCCAAATTAAAAATTTGTAAAGCGGTGTAATATAACACATATTTTATTTTGAAACATAAAAAGTTTTTAATTATTCACTTTGCAAAGTGTCATAACGTCCGTGGACACTATGACACTGGACGTTATGACATGCCACCGATTTCTCTATAACTTTCACCGCTGAGCTCTCGTTGACTTCGCACTGTGAGCGTAGCGTCGTGTTGCATTTATATTGTGGGCTGCGTCGCTTGATGCGTGTGCTGTGCTAACTGCTTTGCCTGTGATTTGCGTTCGGTGCGTGATCGCGTCAATTCCGTCTTTACCATAGAAAGGCGGATATATTTGATTAAACGAAAGATAGAAGTTAAATATTTTGTATTTTTGCTGGTGATTTTCAGCAATTTTTTTTTGTTAATTTCAAAAACAAAAAGGAATAGAAAAAAATTAACCTAAACTTAAATATTAACAAATACTAAAAAATATGTATTTTGGCGATTTTTCAACTGTATTTGGCGATACAAACAAAAAAACTGGCAACCCTGACTGGTGCAAATAGTAATAGTTTACATTGTGTATATATAATGGATTTCCCGTGTAAGGCGTGTAAGTGTTTAATGTGAATTATTGATCTTATTTAAAAGAAGTTTTAATTAGTTTGACGTCTTAGTTGTAAACAACTTGTCTATATTGTTTTATAATTAATTTAATTATGTCGAAAAGAACATATTTTAGTGGTTCCCAAAAAAGAAAAAAGGTTCTAGCCCAAAAAGAAATAGCCGAAAACCTTCCTAAAGTCACTTCATTTTTTAAGGTGGAAGAAAGAAACAGGATGACTGATTCTTCGCCTTCATCATCTCAAGATCCGGTTACTTTCGAATTTCAACGGCAAAAAGTACTCACGTCTGACAAAAATGATAACATTATGCAAGTTCCAGATGTAGAGACAGTAACAGGTACATTAGATGCTGAATCCTCCAATTCAAGCTTCTGTGACTTATTATTTACGAGCATAGAAAGTGTATCTCCTGATCCTGGTACGAAGTGTGATGAATTTTAACGGAAGAAGTACGCGATATTTGGACTCAAAAAGGGCCAGAATTTTTTCAAAATAAAGAGTGTGACTTCTCCAAAACGTCTAAAATTTTTCCAGATTCAAGCAGTAAAACAAAAACTAGATACTTGACTAAAAATATGTTCCCGTATATTGACGAATGGTGAGCCTTTAGAAAGAAAATGGCTCCTATTTTCACCGAATTAGTGAATTTGATCCTTTTCTTGCTGATCACATGCGAAACTGCGGAAATAGTGGAAAAGGAAATACATACATCATATTTTTCTGAAAATATTTGTAATGAATTTATTAATGTAATGGGACTGCAAGTGCTAAAAGCGATTGTTAATGAGCTAAAAGCTGCAAAATACTACTTTATTAGTTTGGATTCTACACCAGATCTTTCACATGTTGACCAACTCACCTTTATCGTTAGATACGTCAAAGACGGAGAGCCTATTGAGAGATTTTTGCAATTTTTGCCTATGGATGAACATAATGCTCAATACATAGCAGGTGCCATTTTAAACATTACTGAAAATCTTTATATTCCTATAAAAGATTGCCAAGGGCAGAGTTACGATAATGCATCAAATATGGCAGGAAAGTATTCTGGTGTTCAGGCAAGAATAAAAGAAAAAAGTGAATTTTCCATCTTTGTTCCATGTGCGGCACATTCATTAAATTTGGTAGGTGTTGAAGCTGTTCAATGTGTTTCAGATGCAGTATCCTACTTCCAATTTGTCCAAAAATTATTTAATTTTTTCTCGGCTCCGACCAAACGATGGAAAATTATGACAGCGAATTTGGAACAAATAAAGTTTTGAAGTCTCTCCCGGATACTAGATGGTCTGCACGTGCTAATGCTATTAATGTTTTGAAAAATGGTTATTTTCATATATCGGAAGCATTAACATCAATCAACCCGCAGAAACAAGAAACGAAGCTCAAGGCCTAGCCAAAAAAATGGAAAAATTTGAGACTATGCTTCTAACGGAGATTTGGGATGATCTTTTAGGAGTTTTAAACAAAACAAGCATAAGTTTACAAAAAAAACACTTTGACACTGGACGTTGCAACAAAACTTTACGCATCTTTAATTGGTTATGTCAGTAACGCACGCGATAATTTCGATCAGTACGAATCGGCCGCTAAAGAAAAAAAGCCCAATGGGACTATAAAGATATGTTTGAAAGAAAAAAAATTCGAAGCACGTCTTACTTTTTTTGACGGATCAGCGGAGACTGTACAGTTAATTGGCAAACAAAAGCTCCGCGTAGAAACGTTTATTCCCATAATTGACACATTACATGTTCATTTAAAAAAGCGTTCTGCAGCATACCAAGAAATTGATGAAATTTTTAGTTTTCTTTCTCAATTGATAACAATTGATTCTGACCAGCTGTCAAAAAAATGC
This sequence comes from Pollenia labialis, assembly GCA_949318255.1. Classification (NCBI taxonomy): domain Eukaryota; kingdom Metazoa; phylum Arthropoda; class Insecta; order Diptera; family Polleniidae; genus Pollenia; species Pollenia labialis. Next base: position 53,362,756 of record OX439140.1, read on the forward strand.
AAAGAATTTGCCGAATTCTACCACAAAGACATTAATGCTAAGGAGTTCATATCAGAATGTTTTCATTTAAGGCAGTACCTCAAGAACATAGCAACGGAATCATCGGATTTAAGTATCTCAGCTTTACATAACCTAATAAAGTCCGATAAGTTAGAAGAAACTTTTCCAAATGTTGAAGTTGCTTCAAGAATATTTCTTTGTTTAATGATCACTAATTGTAGTGGAGCGCGGTCATTTTCTCGACTAAAGAGAATAAAAAATGAATTACGAACGTCTATGTTGCAAGAACGCCTAACTAACTTGTCAATTATGTGCATTGAAAGTGATATCCTTCAAAAAATGGATTTTGAGGATATAATAGAAGATTTTGCAGCACAGAAATCCCGAAAAAACCTTTAGCGTAGTCAATTTATATCAGAACATAAACACCTAGGTTATATTTCTTATAACATTAAATAACATGTATTAAATTTGTATTAAACATAATAAGTTTAAAATCATAACAAAAAATTCTTGTCATGAGGTTTTTTTACTTTCCAGTGGGGCCCCAAATTAGTTTGTGCCCAGGGGCCCCGAAATGCCTTAAGACGGCCCTGGATCGCGTGAATTGTATGGTGAGACCTTAGGTACATTTTTGTAGTTGATTGTTTCCTTAAATTTTAAACGGTTTGCTACCTATGGACCTGAACAGGGGGAAAAGTTAAAAAAATAGATTTTTTTTAAAGTTTTTTGCGATTTTGATTTTGAAGATGAAGTTTTTTGATTTTATATGTTCACAGTTTTTGTTCTTTTATGGCAAGGGCTACAACTTTGTCTCAGAGTGTTACTAAAAATTAAATTCCAAACGGTTTGCAAGATATGAGCCTGAGATAATTATCACTTTTTGACAAAAATTTAAGGGCCCATTAAAAAAGTGCATGACTTTGGGCAAAACTGGGAGACATGGGTCTTTTCTTTTTGATATTTTATAGTTATTTATTGTTCGTATATGGTTATTTTGCCATGACTTAAAAAATTACACACAGTGCAATAGAAGTAATAAGTAGTTGCTGAGATCATTTAGTAATAACTGGCAAGTACTTATTGAAGTTTTCAAAATACAGTAGGTACTTTTCGCTTATAGTCCATTTCGCTTAAAGGCAAAAAACGGATATAAGCCAAAACTGTCATATTCACATGCAGATTTTTTCGAATTTTATACAAATTATTTGTTCTAAGGTCCATTTCGCTTGTAGTCTATTTTCGTTTAAAAGCCACATTTTCTTAGCATGCATTTATAATTCTTTATGCAAAAATTTTTGCTTATAGTCCACTCTGTTTTTTATATTTTTTTAATCAACTGGCAACATGTTTTTATTAACCTTTCTGGAAAATGCAATGAAATATTATTTTTTTTTTTATATAGACGGTGAAGACCCCATGTATAGAACCAATGAAATTGATATTTATGTTGTGGTTGATTTCGTCATCCACAGAATTAAAATGAATCTCATGCTTAAGGTTTATGAACCATTTAAATTATTTACATTTTTGTTTTTATTGCATTATTTTTTGATTTAACTATTTATTTAAATTAAATCAAAATTTGGTTTTGTTTAAAAAAGAGTAGTTTTATTGAAGAAAATAATTTTTTTATAGTCCAAAATATGGATTTTACTAGGTTTTACTTATAACCCATAAAATGGCTTATAAAAAAAATCGGCTATAGTCCAAATTCGCTTATAGTCCACAAAAGATATGCAACTATAGTAGTGGACTATAAGCGAAAAGTACTGCAATGACATTTGTATTGACAAATTTGTATTGGTAACACATGAAATAACTACCACCTATTACCAAAATTCAAAAGTTTTTCCTGCGTTACTATAAACTAAAGCTGGGATCACACGATTGCCGCAATGTACCAATTTTCACACTTTTTAATACCCCAATCGTGTGACTGCACAACCAAATGGCTCTTGTACCAATCGAGGACAATATTGTGATTACTTTTGCCAATCAAATGCAACCCTGGTGCGGCAATCGTGTGACTGTTTGCTATGCAACCGCGCGTCAATAAAAATGACTAAAATGCACCAATATTTATTGTGTTCTTGTGCGGCAATCAAACAACACAATACGCGCCAATATTTGCCTTTTTTTTATTAAATTTACTTTTTTGTGTTTCTTTTAGTAGGTAATGAAAATAAATATGTATGTATTTATTTATTTTGCAATTAAATTTTTTTAATTAATTATTTTAAGTATGTATGTTCACAAGCATATTTAGCTGTTCTGTGTGAATATTTTTATTAAAGATATTTCTATTCGAACCTAAACATACGAAATTGTTAAGCAGACTGTTAATTTTTGGAATATCTTAAAAAATTAAATAAAGCTATTCAACAATAATTTGTTTAAGTATATGATTTGTATCATTTATCATTTAATTTTTTTCAATGAACAATCCAACAAGAACTTTCAAACAAATAAAAAAGCTACCACAACAGCTGTTTTCGCAGTTAATATACATAAGTAAGAACAATCGTGTGACTGTTCTGCGGCAATTGTTGTAACCATTTCGCTTTGTACCAACTAGCGGCAATTAAATTTGTATAAAACAGGGCACTCGTGTGATTTCAAAAAATTTGGTTGGGGCAATTTCATTATTGTGCGTCAATAAAGCACAATAATAATTGTGTCATATTGGTGCATTTGCGGCAATCGTGTGATCCCAGCTTAAGAGAAGTTTCGAATTATTTTTTAAACAAAAGCTAAATTTAAAAATTTTAATTTCATTGATTTTCTTTACACCGAACATGGGGTCTTCACCTGGGATAATATCTGATATAATATGTGAGAGAACGTCGGCAGAATGAGAGAACGAATTTCTTCGAGTTAATTTTAATCTTAAACAGGGGAACACGTATGTTATAAGATTTCATAAGCGACTGATTCTCGTACAGTAAACTTGTGTCGTTTTTATTAGTTTTGTTGGTTTTTTCTATTTTTTTAGTTAAAAATATTGTTTTTTAAACACTTATCACAAGATTTTCACTATTTTTACTAAAAAACTAAACATTTTAATGAATGCGTCTTCCCAAAAAACACGAAGTGAAACCTTTGATATGAAATGACTTTGTCATTTGACATCAAACGCAATTCTCAAACGTTTTTCAATTGTTTGATTTAACATTTAAATTCAAATTGATAATGATTTGAAAATAAACATTTGATATCAAATGTTTTATCAATTTGATGTCAAATGTTAAAATCAAATCAAAAATAAACTTGGCAATACTAAAGCGAAAAATAAATGTGCGCATTAAAAATGGCGATTAAAGTTAAATTTGTTTTCCTTGTTGTTACATGTGTTTTACTATTAAAAATAAATTTTAATATAAAGTGAACAGTTTATTTCTTGTGAAAAATAAAAATTATTTTTGAGAAAATAGAATGATTAAAAATACGAAAAAAAAGAAAAATAATAAAACGGGAAAGTGAAGAAAGTTTGTTGGACGATCGCGGTGCTACAATCCTCAAAATAAAATAGAGCCAAGTATTTTCAGCTCAATTATGAATAAAAATTCCCCGGGAGTTTTTTCCCTTTTCCCATTTTTGCAATAGCATTTACATAGGAAAAATGGGAGAAGGGAGAAAACTCCCGGGGAATTTTTATTCATAATTGGGCTGTTTGTCTTTCAAAGAATTAGAGGATGGGAAGAGCACTATTTCATCTTTTAGCTATGGTACCGAATGTTTATCTCAAAGTGTATTTAAATAAATAATAAATTTGAATTAAAAAAATTAAATAGTTTTATTTATATTCCACATTGTATTATAATCCACATTTGAAAAAAATTTGAGAATTACGTTTGAAAGCAAGTTGAAAATAAAAATTGAAAATAATTTCCCCTTTTTGTTGAGAACGCTATGATTTTCAAATGATTTTCAAATCATTATCAAACGTTTGTCGTTTGAGAAAACGTTTGATTTCAAATCATTTTCAATTTGAAATCAAACGTCCGTGTTTGTTGGGTTATTATTATTTTATATGTGCATATGGGCATTTCCAGCGAAAAGTCTACTTTTTGTCACGTAACGCCAGAAGTATTTTAAATTGTTTCTCAAAAAATTTTATATGTATTGTTTACTTTTTTATATTTTGGTGTAAAGCGCAACAAGCTCTACATTAAGTACCAAAAGGGATAACGACTGAACAACATGGTCCGAAAATACAACCTTATTTGCAATCTGGCGTTACATTAAAAAAAGTAGACTTTTAGCTGAAAATTCCCTTATTTACCTTAAAACGAGCAAAAGTTTTTAAATTTGATAGCTTGAAAAATAAATCTATATAAGTCGTAAGTTTACTAAAAAAGGTTTTGTACAAAACTTCTTGCTCAATTCGCAGTATTTTTCAGTTTTGTAATGCAATCAAAACCCACTTCCGTTTTTTTAACGTCACGCCAGCGCAGATTTTTGCTTATATCTGCAAATCCTTACCGTCGATTACTGTAATTTTTTTTCTGAATGTAGAGCTACTTCATTACTTTGTATATATAAAAACCCTTTTTTTCAAATTTGACTTCGTCATTTAATTTTTTTACATTTTGTGCTACAAATATCACGACACGTCAAAATGGAAATGCCCATATGTATGTGTATTTTTGACAGCTCATATTATAATATAAGATTTCTCATAACAACTGTCTCATATGCCGCATTCTCAAAACCCCTTGTATCGATTGTATGTTGTGTAGAAAACAATAGTGAGCTACATATATGTTCTAATACAATCGATACAACGATACAAGGGGTTTTGTGAATATGACAATAATATTAATTATAATATTTACACTATGGACCATTTTTGGGATTATTGTCTGGGGGTGAGAAATTCCAAGTCAGGGTGATGGTACTAGGTCAGTATAGTAAAACCCTCAAAGGGTTTGGCGTTCGTATGTGTCAGTTTTTTTTTTATGACATTTTAAATTTTTTCCTTATCTTGATGTTTTTTCGCTTAGTTGTAACATTTTGGCAAAAACGTAGTTTAACATAACTCGAGAACCACTTGTCCGATTTTGATGAAACAAATTTAGAAAAATTAAGAATTACAATTTCTCTAATCTGTTTCTATACCGTTTTCCTATATGTGTAACACTTTCGAAGTTAAAAATTAATGTATGAAGAAAAAAAATATTTTTTGCCCAAAAAATTTAAATTTTTTATTTTTAATTCATAAAAAATCCAAAACAGTAAAAAAAAGTTTCAAGTCCTATTACTTTCACGTGAAGTCGCATAACCTATGAAATAAATGAGACATAAATCATGAAAATCGATGAACGCGTTTCGCTTTTATTAACAATTAAGTGAAGGTATGCATTTCAAAAATTTGCTCGAGATAAGCACAAAATTCTTTGCAAAAACATTTATGACTTTTTTATGATTCTTAGATTTTGTATCCTTTTTGCGGCTCCTTTATTCGCACATGCATAGCAATTCAATGGATTGTGACCTTCGCCAGGATTAGTCCAAGTCTTTGGGATACCGAATGGCATACTTTCACGTCTTCTATTTTTGCAATCCATTAGACGGTTGTAGCAGCTTTTACACACTATATTTGGTACCCAATTTTCGTTCACTATAACATTTTGGTTGAAGTACATCTCGTATGTTTGAACAAAATCAGTACTGAAATTTCCCCTTTTTTATGTGTTGAGACATATTGCCTTAGCAGTAGCAAAAGCTATTTATGTCTGGCTTGCACAGTTCCATATTCTGTTCTCTTTTGTTCACTTTTAAAAAAACTGGAGAAAAATCACTTTTACTGTTCGCGTTCGTCGGCACTTGTTGAATGACAAAAATCGATAAATGAACACCTATAAATACTACGTATTTTTCTATATTTTACTGACAGGTACGTTCCAAAACATGAGCACTAATAGATGTGGGTGGAATTTCTGTAAAAAAATCATACAGGTAGCCAACGGAAAACCCCAAATAATTAAAAAAGTACACTTTCCTTTTTTCCTTTCAATTGTCCACGCACATTTATTACCGCTTATTACTTTGCTACCGCAATCATATAAATCAAATAACTTTTTGTTAATTACTTTTTTTTTTGAATTCTAAGAATCATAAAAAAGTCATAAATGTTTTTGCAAAGAATTTTGTGCATATCTCGAGCAAATTTTTGAAATGCATACCTTCACTTAATTGTTAATAAAAGCGAAACGCGTTCATCGATTTTCATGATTTATGTCTCATTTATTTCATAGCTTATGCGACTTCACGTGAAAGTAATAGGACTTGAAACTTTTTTTTACTGTTTTGGATTTTTTATGAATTAAAAATAAAGAATTTTAATTTTTTGGGCAAAAAATAATTTTTTTTCTTCATACATTAATTTTTAACTTCGAAAGTGTTGCACATATAGGAAAACGGTATAGAAACAGATTAGAGAAATTGTAATTCTTAATTTTTCTAAATTTGTTTCATCAAAATCGGACAAGTGGTTCTCGAGTTATGTTAAACTACGTTTTTGCCAAAATGTTACAACTAAGCGAAAAAACATCAAGATAAGGAAAAAATTTAAAATGTCATAAAAAAAAACTGACACATACGAACGCCAAACCCTTTGAGGGTTTTACTATACTGACCTAGTACCATCACCCTGACTTGGAATTTCTCACCCCCAGATTGGCTGTTGTACTGTGTTATTAACACTATTTGAGAGTCCACACGTAAGATAATACTCTCTCCGGTTGAATTTGACGTTTGCTGTTATAAAAATCTTATCTCAGGTGAAGACCCTGTTTAAGATAATATTTTTTTAAGAGATATATTTTTATAAGTCATGTAAACAGTTGCTAATACATTTTTAAAATCAATACCATACTGGTTATTTGCGAATTTGTTTGAACTTTTATTAAAAGATATTAATATAAAAGTAAGGTACTATACAGTTCTGGAAAGCCGTATTTGTACTTTAAAAGCAAATTTGAAAATTTAAATGAACATTTCTTAGCATTTCTTTGTGCATAGATTCAAAACGCATAGCCCACGTATATTTCAAAGGTCCGGTTTTCAAAATAGCTCTTTTAAAGTCAGTCATAAAATGGTTTTTTTGGTTTTAATTTATCAAATAATTGTAAATATAGTGCATGATGTTCAGTTATAAGTTGATACAACTATTCAAGATTTTCTTCATTAAACTGGCTTTCCATTCACAGGTTCTTATAAGAATTTCATAAAACGCAATATTCGTATAGGAGGCCGCCTAGCAACTGCAGTGTGAAGTATGTCTCGAGAAAATGTTAAGGACAAAAAACCAATCGAAGTCATATCCCCTAGAGACGGATCCTGGGCAGTTATTGGACTTTTGCTTCAATATATTTCTAGCCTGTATTGAACATTTTGTACGGGTAGGTATCTTAGAAATAAATGATGGGGATGAAAAATTAAGTGGGGTTTGTCATAAATTTGACTCATCTAGGAGTATCCTAGGCGCAGCCGAAGGCAAATTTAAGAATTTCATTAAACTGTCATATATGTATGATTGTGATTGATATATTTTGAGAAAACTTGTAAGCTTGTTTACAACTTCCGTTTTTTATATAAAAAAAAAATAGAAGCATAGCTGCATTTTCCAATTTTTTTTTATGAATTTTCAACAAATAAAAATTTGGAAATAGTAAAAAAATAGTAAAAAAAAAAAAATTCTTAAACTTACTTTAAGGTAATTTAAATGCGGAATTTCGGGGTTTTTTTTATTAATTTCAATAAACTAAACCGTTTTTGAGTTACGCGAATATGTGTTGTGAAACCTCCTCCATTTTCGATATAACATATACCGTCCAAGACAAGAGCTTACCTAAACCATGAATCAAAAAAACAAGATTGCGCACTCAGCCGTACAAAAAAAAATTCCTACTGCGCATCTACGTCATCATAGACTAAATATGAGTGTTTGTTGTAAAAATGTAAGACACACACAAATGAACATACACAAAGTCTATTGTTTCGTCACACACAAAAATAACGGACCTGCGCAATCTTGTTTATTTGATTCATGTACCTAAACCACTGGGTTTAGCGTAAACGAATTAGGCGCTTGTCTCCAAAAAATAGTGTAAAATGGTAGCAGTGTAATTAAACCTCCTTTTAAGAACAGAGTTTTTCGTTAGTAAATAAAAGATGCAAAATTTTATTTTTATTTTATCATTAGGCCGTACAGACATGGCTGACCACTTCCACATCTTGTTTACTGTGCAGACTGTAGAAAATAGTTATTGAGTTTTTTTGATAAAGAGTTCAGCACAGCTTTCACTCAACTTTCCCCTTTTTTGCTGAATAACTAATGTTTAAAAAAAGAGACAATAAATTTAAGGTTAATACTCTCCCTCTCTCTCTTTCACTCTTTTACAGAAAAATTTTTTAAACTGATTTGTGCAGCGTTGCCAGAACACATCACATTAAAAAGGTATAGACTTTTCTCTTTCTTTCATGTTTTCAAATACGTACTAAAGTTGACCGACCAATCATTTTTAGTTTTATTTTCTGCTTCATTCTCGTGCTACTACTCCGTTACACGTTTGGTTGTTGTTTGAGTTGGCGTGTTGTCGTTGGTGGAAGTACAACAATATTATCGGCTGTTATATTAGAAATATTTGTATAAAACTATAATGGCTGCGCAACTGGAGAAGAAATTCATTGCCATTCAACTGGGCAAACACGAGCTGCCAATGAAAATTTAATTAGTCTTTTTTTTTGATTGATTAAAATAATTACAACACAATCATTAATTGACAGCAAAAACTATTCAATCATGGAAATTAAAAAGCAATTAGGTACACACAAATATTAAACACTGCACATACCAAATTTACTAAAAAAAGAAATTTGATGTTAAATTTTATATAACATATGGGCATTTCCAGCGAAAAGTCTACTTTTTGTAACGTAACGCCAGAAGCATTTTAAATTGTTTCTCAAAAAATTGTATATGTATAGTTTACTTCTTTATATTTTGGTGTAAAGCGCAACTAGCTCTACATTTAGTAACAAAAGGGATAACGATTGAACAACATGGTCCGAAAATACAACCTTATTTGCAATCTGGCGTTACATCAAAAAAATTAGACTTTTCACTGAAAATCCCCATATTTACCTTAAAGCTAGCAAAGATTTATAAATTTTATAGCTTGAAAAATAAATCTGTATTAGTTCAAAGTTTACTAAAAAAGGTTTTATACAAAACATCTTGTTCAATTCGCACTCATACGCTATTATGTTTTTATTGCATATTTTGAATCTCCATCATTGATTTTATGTCTGGTCAAAATTTCGTCAAATTCTACTTCCAAAAAGTGGGTCAAAATGTCGTTGGAAAAAATAGTGTATAATTTCTTGTTCAAAATTCTCCTTCAATAAGTGTGTAAGCTCATATGCGCTATTTTACTTGAAATTACCACTCCAAAATTGTTAAAAAAAAAATAATAATAGTGTATACCTATGCATTATACTCCATTTTAGTCTGTAGAAAAAAATACAATTTATGAAAACTTTAACTCATAAAATAGCTTATAATAATATACACTATTGTTTGAGAAATAGTTTCATTCCGACCATCGAAAGCTACATGATCGCCAAAATTTGTGCAAGAAGAATGTAATTCGTCGTGGCTCGCAGTCATTTTTTTATAACTTACAAGGTGAAAACAAGCGAAATTGTTTAGATGAGCCAGAGGAAGAGAAAGAAGACGATTGAACTTCTAGTTATTTTTGATTTACGCAGTGTATACCTTAATTTGTCATAATTTTTTGTTTTTAATAATCTAAATTGAAAAGTAATGAATATATGCCACTGAATTGACAAAACTATGAATTAATCACTGTTTTATAATGTTACAAATTGATATTTTTGCGATCAAATATTTTAATAAAAATACCGTAAAATTATTTAATAAAACATACAAAATAAAATAGTGTATCAGGTTTATCATACGAAGTCCTTAAAAAATAAAATAGCCTATGTATATGGAGGACTTGCACTTTGAATGACATATGGATGGTCTTAAAGGATACGTAGAATAAAAAAAATTGGTCAATTTAAAGACAAGAAATGGTATTATGTATTCGTCGAAAAATGCAATAAGAATAATTTTTATATACCTCGATATTGAGGTTTTAATAGACATCCGATTTAACAAAAATTTTAAACACGATTTTCTCAAAACTCCAAAAAAATTATACGCTATTGTTATATTGAGGGGACGATATAAAAACCCTTTTTACAAATTTGACTTCTTCATTTAATTTTTTTACATTTTGTGGTACAAATATCACGACACGTCAAAATGGAAATGCCTCTTTTCCCGAGTGCACTATCTAAGGAATCACTAAGTTCTTATGTGAGGTTATCCCTTGTGTGGACACGTTTCATAGTCCCTTCAGGGTCAGGCCATTTGAGATTTCCATGTAAAGTATAAGAAATCACTTCTTAGTTTAATTCATAGATTTTTTAGTGTTTTAACCGCGTGAGAAACCTACACTGAACCAAAAATTTACCTTAATTCTGCAAAATAGGGTGTTAAAGTGAAGAAATATTGGTTGTTCTAAAACTTACAATTTAATTATTCAAGCCTACGAATTTTATAAATAGTTGCAAAGAAGAAATTTCTTCGATTTAACTTTTGCCTTTTCTTTACAAACTTTACACTGCGGCCACACGATCAAGTTGTTCTTGATAGTCTTTTACATATACTGCTTGTCAAAATTTACAAAAATTGAAAGTTGTGACGTAGGCTGCACTCAATTTGTAAACAATTTACTTTCATGATGTCATCAAAAAAACAATTTATAAAGACAAACATGTAATCAGCTGTTAAATTGAAAGCAAAATTTCCAAACAAATGGAAAGGTGAAATTGAAAGCAATCTCGTGGTCAATTTAAAATGTGTGAGTGTGTTAGTAAAAAAGTGAGAGTGTATTGCAAATTGAAAGGCAAAACTTGATCGTGTGGCCACCAAGTTAAGCTTAATTAATTACAAAACAAGTGAGTGTGCTATATTCGGCACAGCCGAATCTTTATTAAACCTGACGTCAGCGTTAAAATTGGTTGCGGTTTAGACCTACATATGTACATACATATGTATATTAAATTATTGACCGACAATCTGAAAATTGTGTGCTTTTTTGAAATTTGAACTAGTTTAAGTTAAATATCATGATTCGTAACAGTTTTAGACGAATTGAAATGATATTCAGAATTAGGAATGGGCAAAAAATATCGATATATCAAAATATCGATATTTAAAAAATATAATCGATATATATCGCCGATATTTTAAATACCGATATATCGATATTGAAATACGACTATCGAATTCGATATTTTTTAAAGTCAGTCTTTAATAAGAACTCAAAATTTTAGCCGCATTGCATGCATCAAATGTTTTAAACTAATATGAAGATCTAAAATGATTGGCATTTATAAGAAGCAGTGCCGGATACAAGAAGCAGAGAGCACATAAAACAGAGAGTGCTCCTGATGTCCATATCTGATGGTTACTGGTTTGACTAAAACCAGTTGGTACTTTTGGGGTGCAATTCAAATTTTAAGGAAAGTTGGTACTTCCATGACTTATTTACTTCCATTGAAATTATTCGTAATTTATTTTTTTTTATTTCATATGGTTTATTTGTATTCTTCCCTTTTGTTTTTGTTATAATTGAATTTTTTGTTTTAATTAAATTTTTTTGTTTTTATTGATTTTTTTTAAATAAAATTAAACAATAAAAAGTAACAATGTAATTACGTATAATTTGTATGTTCATAAATATGTTTGTACAAAGGTATACTGAATTTTTTAATTTGGTAATAGTTTCAGCAAAATACGTTCGATATATCGATATTCTAAAAAAATATCGATTCGATATATATCGATATATTTTTCAACTTGCCCATCCCTATTCAGAATTGGGATTTATATTAACGCCAGGGCTGCCAGGTACTTTATTTCCTTGTCCCCAACAAATTAAAAAGCAAAACCTTAAAAAGTTTATATTTTTTTTTTTGCTTTTTTCTGATCAAATTTTAAATAAAATAAATTTTGAGTAAAAAATTAATTTATTTTGATTAAAGCGACTGGGTTCGGCATGTTTTTTTTAAATTCTTTTAATGCGATTCCAGTAAGGAATTACAAGCAGAAAAATATGCTGTTTTTAAAGACGAATGAGCCAATTTTTAAGAATTTGGAGCTTGTTCAATCGGTCTTAGCCATCCTGCAGCCGTATTCTGTAATTCGCTAAAGCTAAATCTCTATTGCTTAAAATCTATAAAGTTGATTAGCGATTTTTGGCTACGAATTCTGCAATTCTGTAACGTGCATTGCTAAATTTGCCAATGCGATAAAAATTTAATTCGCCTCAATTTTAGCTTTTAACGTCATTGCTAAAATTTTTAAATTTTGTATTCTCTAAGAAACTTTAGCGATCGAGATTTAGCTTAAGCATATTTACTTGAAATTTGTCTTTTAAAAATCAAAAATTGTATGTGTTGTCGATGGGTTTAGATTCTTTTTTTAAAACACTCACTCAAGAATACACACTTAAGTTAACAAAAATGGTAATCTTTATTAAGGCCTTTACACCGTATAAGTTGTTGATAAGGGTTAGATAAGATTTTGCTACCCATTTGCATATTTTATATACGAAACAAAGATAAAAAATAACCGTAAATAATAAAAAAAGGAAAATATATTAAAAATGTGTAAAATCCCCAAAAAATCACAGACTTTCATTATCCTTTTGGCTCGCATGAAATTCTTTACTTTGGGGATAAATCTCCAATTCTGGCAGCCCTTATTGAAGCCAGGGTGAGTTATAGACAAATACTTCCAAAATTTATTAGAGTGATTATTGGTATTGAAAAACATAAATTTTAATACAGTGGTGTAATTAGTTTTAGCGTTTACAGTGAATTTTAGAAGGCAGCTAAATATAGGATCTAAGTAAATTATGGACCGTATATCACAAAATTGCATGATATATTTGCTGGCCATATGAAGCTTAGTTGGGGATAGAAACTGGGAATTATTTCTTTTCATAAGTTACTTTTTTTGTGATAGTCCTCTTCCTAATAATTGAAGGAATAGGACTATTACATAGAATAAATTCGAAAAATTAAAAATGTTGAGAAATTTTACCGGTTACGGTTTGAGACGTTTTTAATTAATTTACCAAAGGTGGCTTTATATGGGGCCTATAGTAAATTATGGACTACTCATAACGAAATTTATTAGTGTGATTTATAGTCCTATTAAACCGTGAAGTATTAAATTTTATTTTGATAGCATTACTTATTACGGTTTTAGGCGTAATAAACCGTTTTCCGGGAGGGTTTATATGAGGCCAAGGGTAAAAATTGTCCTTTCCACTAAATTAAATTAATCGAATTTTTGCAAAACCTTATATCATTCCGGTCATTGTTCCACCATTAATGTTAGTTTTTGTAACTAAATTATCAAGTTTTTAGGGTGGTGGTTCCACATTTTGATTCATAGCTCTGACCCTACTGCACCAATTTTGCTGGATTTCAATCTCAAACTGCTTAAATCATCTTAAAGGCCTAACCATAATATGCATAGCCTTGCTTAGCCTACTGTCAAAACTTAATAAAAAGTCTCTCAAATGTATTTAAAAAAACAGAAACAAAATAAAAAAACATTTGATTCCGTACGGAATGTGCGATTAGATTCGCACCTTGCTTAAGCAAATGACAGTTTCATTAAACTTAGCAAAAAGTTTCCTTAAGTTCAATATGGTTTGCCTCATTTAATTAACATGTTTTCGCACATTTGCTTAAGCCAACTCAAGCACATTATGGTTAGGCCTTAAAGCTTTAAAGTAAATATTAAATTAAAATATAGGATTACAATGTAAAGCGGCCCATAAACTTGCAATATTATTGTATATGCTATTTGCCATATTATTTCCATTTTGCCCTTTATTATGCAATAAGTCGCACAATGGTTTCATTCATTCAATAAAAAGGTGAACATAACCTATAGGAATAACAAAGACAGCATTGTACAATGTTGTCAACACATTTCACTTTCTGTTCGTTGTGCAATAAAAATTAAAAAGTCTTTTGATTGTTGCCAATATATTGTGCCACCTTCGAATATCACATACACATTGGCGATATAATTGTACACTCACAATATTCTGTACGTAAAATTAACGGAAATTGTAATATAAAATAAATGAAAGAACAATTAAAAACCGGTCTACCTATTTTTCATTTATTTTTAACAAAAAGTTCATTTAATTTGTACTGTCAAAAATTCAACACCATATTCCGTAAAATCAAATAAATATTCAGTTATTTTGTAAAATTTTACTGTCAAAAAATCAACACCATATTCAGTAAAAACGATTAAATCTTCAGTTATTTATTAAAATTTTACTGTCAATTTTTTACTGTCAAATTGACCCCATATTCAGTAAAAACAATTAAATATTCAGTTATTTTATTAAATTTTCGTTTACTCCACAAAAGAGCCGAATTTCTAAAAAATACCAGACAGACACCTGTCCGCTTGTTTTTCTTATAAGCGAGAGAGGGAGAATATTTTTATTTACTTACCCAGTTACACACGTTTGTTTTACTTTTGTTGTACTGACCACGTTGTTTACAGAAGAACTCTCAATTATAAGACACCAGCAGCATGACCGATATGGCTTCGCAATTATTTTACTTTTAAAATTTGATGTATCTATTTAACTAAATTATTTTAACAAATATAAATTGACTGCTATTCGACCTTTATAAAATTTATTATTATTTTATTAAGCTTGAGGTCTATTTTTTTTTTTTTTTTTTTTTTTTTTATAAAAAAATATTAAATTTATTGAACCAATATTTCGGCACTCCGTTGTGTGCCTTCTTCAGGGTTTTTTTTCTTTAATTTTTGACAAATAATAACAATTTTAACAAATGAAATAAATTTAACAAAAAATCATAAAACAATTTTCAATTAAAAACAAAAAGGTTTTCCAATTTAAAAACTAATCTATTACATTATAAATAAATTGTTAACTTCCGTTTATATTTTTACAAATTAAATGCCTATAATTTTGTGCTAAACTTTCAGTATCTGACTTAAAATTAATTCTCGATATTGCCGGTACATTTATAATTTGCAACATTTCTAACATAAACCTACGTTTATAATTATTTTCCGTATTTAAAACTGTTGTATTTTCAAAATCAGGATAATGGTTTAAATTTGCACAATGGGCTGATAAAGCTGTTTTTTGTGATGCAATGTGCCTATATTTTTGATCTGACTTATGTCCTGTTAACCTAGTTTTTAGTTTATTCTTCGTTGTACCAACATATACTTTACCACATTGTCCATTAACATTTCCCCTACAAGGTATTTTATAAACTACATTCGACATTTCCAACTTATTTATCTTATCTTTCATATTTGTAAATAATCTACCTATTGTGTTATAAGATTTATGCGCAATTTTATACCTTTCAGTATCATAAATATTAGATTTTTCTAATCTCTCCGAAAATTTTGGTACATAAGTTAGCGATTTATAAACTTTTGGTTCCGTATTGCCGTTCGAGTTATTTATTCTATGGTTATTATATTGTGTTAATAAATAAGATATAATTTCCTTCGGAAAACTATTTTCTCTTAAGACTCTAAAAATTTTTTCCTTATTATTCCTATGGAAACAAGAATCACTTATTTTCAATACTCTATCTATAAAATTTCTAGCCGTGTTAATAATAATCCTTTTAGGATGATTTGAAAAATAATTAATTATTCTACCAGACGATGTTGGTTTTTGATACCAATCAATTAATAAACTTTTTCCCTTTCTTATTATCAAAGTATCTAAATAAGACAATTTAGATTCAAACTCCTTTTCCATTGTAAATTGTATATCCGCATGAAAGGAATTAAATGCATCTAAAATTTTTGCTATTTCTGATTCCTTAATTACGCAAAATAAATCATCCACATATTTTGTCATAATTTTAGGTTTAATAGTCAACTGTTCCAAACATCTATCTATTAATCTCTCCATAACAATATCTGCTACAATTGGAGACGCTGGTGATCCCATAGGAAGTCCCCTTAGTTGAACATATATACTTCAGCTTTTATTAAGTTTTTTCCTTCTCCTGTAAAAAGTGTTTTTGATGAGTTGGGGCCTTTTTATATTAAGGTAACGATATATAGATTATTATTAATTTTATTATTATGATGTTTATTATTATTATTACTATGGGTGTTCATTATGTAATCCTCTGGACTTTAAAAGAATTTTATTCATAAGGTCCTTACAGCTGAAAAAAAATGTTAAAATGTTTAATTTCGTGTCAGTCTGTGACTTTTATTTTGTGGTGACGTTTTCCAAATCGGAAAGGTACAAATTAACATTTGAAATTTTTTTTCAGATGTAAAAATTTTAAATTTTTAAGTTTACAAATCTTATTTTGTGTTTTATTAGACCTTTAATATGTATTAATAAAAGAACTTGTTTTTCTTTTGAGCTCGAGGTCCTGGTTTTATTGGTAATAATTCTAATTTATTTTGCCAATATTTCGTTTTTCATTTAAAAACATCTTCTTGGCTTTAATCTAGAAATTACAAGTAACAAAAAGAACAAACAAAAATATATAAGAACAAAATTTTTTTTTTTTCTATAAACACGATGTATACAAAAAACAAACAAAAAAAATTATTAATATACAAAAATTTTTTGCACAAATTGAGTCTAATTATGTTGTGTCAACATCGTCTAATTATGAACTGAGCTTAAAAAGAAAATTTTTATGTATTGCACTATGTTCGTTTGTTAACTAAATGTCTGTATACTCTCGCAGAATTCTCATCAACATCGGCTTTAAAATTCATCCTTGTTGTTGTTTTGATTATATGTAACATTTCCAATGTGAAACGTCTTTTGTAGTTGTTTTCACTCTGTAATACTTGTACATTGTCAAAATCAGGAGAGTGCTTTGTTTGTGCACAGTGGGTTAGCAGTGCTGTTTTTTGTGTTGGAATTTTATTTCGTAGTTTCAGATCTGATTTGTATGCTGACATTCTAGTTTTTAGTTTGTTTTTAGTGGTACCTATATAAACCTTGTCACATATTCCAAATTCGTTGCCATTGCATGGTATTTTATAAATTACGTTTGATTTATCTATTTTATCTTTGGTTTTACTGTATAATTTTGTCAAAGTGTTACTCGATTTATGAGCCATTGCGTACATTTCATTATTAAATAATTTAGATTTTTCAAATCTCTCAGATAATACTGGAACAAATATAAGTGATTTGTATATTTTTGGTTGTTGTTCACCATCCAGATTCTTTGTTTTGTATTTGCCATAATCAACCAGTAATTTATTAATAAGATTCGTCGGAAAATTGCTGTCGTTAAGAATTGGTCACTTATGGTCAACACCCTCCTTATCAAATTGTTAGCCGTATTGATGATTATTCTTTTAGGGTGTTTGGAGTAGAAATTAATAATTCGACTTGAGGCAGTTGGTTTTTGATACCAGTCAATTTTGAGTAAACCATTTCTCCTTATCACAATAGTGTCCAGATATGGTAACTTTTTATTGCACTCCTCCTCCATAGTAAACTTAATTCTAGGGTGAAAATCGTTCAAACTTGTCATAATTTCTTCTATTGCACTCTCCCTCACTATTCCAAAAAGATCATCTACATATTTCGACAGGAACTTAGGCTTGGATTTTAATTTTCCAATAGAGGTGTCAAGTAGTTTTTCCATAACAATGTCCGCTACGATTGGGGATGCAGGTGAACCCATGGGAAGTCCTCTTTTCTGTGTATATATTTTGTGCCTGAAGAATCTTAATATTCTCAAAAATAAGTCCTTTGTCATGTTGGTGTGTACTGCAATGTCTTCCCATCTATCATTTATAATTCTTAATGCTAAATCAACAGGTACGCTCGGAAACAAAGACACTACATCAAACGAAATTAATCTTTCATCGTCGTTTATAGTCAAGTCTTTTATCCTATTTCTAAATTGCACTGAATCTTTAACATTGTATACAGAGTTCTCCGTAATACTCTTTAAAATTGCTGTAATATACTTGCAAAGTTCACTCGATGGGGCATTAACATTGGAGCATATCGGTCTTAATGGATTATCTTCCTTATGGATTTTAGGAAGTCCATATATTCTCGGTGCTACGGCCACGTCAGTTTTTAGTCTCCTTCTTTCAATTTCTGAAATCACTTTTTTACTGAAAAGTTCTTCAACTAATTCGTTGTTCTTCCTTTGAAGAACGGAGTGGGGTCTTTATTACATCTTTGATATGTCATCATGTCACCTATTATACTATTCATCTTTGCATCGTAGTCCTCTTTTTCCATTGCCACCGTAATATTGCCCTTATCAGCATTTACAAAGCACTCTCCTGATTTTGACAATGTACAAGTATTACAGAGTGAAAACAACTACAAAAGACGTTTCACATTGGAAATGTTACATATAATCAAAACAACAACAAGGATGAATTTTAAAGCCGATGTTGATGAGAATTCTGCGAGAGTATACAGACATTTAGTTAACAAACGAACATAGTGCAATACATAAAAATTTTCTTTTTAAGCTCAGTTCATAATTAGACGATGTTGACACAACATAATTAGACTTAATTTGTGCAAAATTTTTGTATATTAATAATTTTTTTGTTTGTTTTTTGTATACATTCGTGTTTATAGAAAAAAAAATTTGTGTACTTATATATTTTCATTTGTTCTTTTTGTTACTTGTATGTAATTTATTAAAGCCCAGAAGATGTTTTTCAATGAAAAACGAAATATTGGCAAAATAAATTAGAATTATTAACAATAAAACCAGGACCTCGAGCTCAAAAGAAAAACAAGTTGTTTGATTTTTAAGTTTACCGTATACATAATGGGAGCTGAGCACACATTTTTAGACAAGTTATAGTCAAAACTCTCTAGTTAAAAGCATATAAAAATCATTCTGCTCCCGCCTGCCCTACTGACCTTATAACATATTCTAATTCTAACTCAACTAACCCACCGTTTTCACATGCAAGTGCAACCCTGCATATAATAGGACCAGTCCAAACACGCGTGTAAAGAGTAGCCCACAAGGGACTAGGACTAGTCCAAGAAATTACTTGCATGTGGAAACGTAGGGTTACCAACTACCGTACTACCGATAAAAAAATTTATGAATGAGAGAAATATGAATAGAGAAGTAATTTTTTAAAAAAGGTACACAATTGGTTCTTGGATAAGATAATCCGT
The DNA here is from genome assembly GCA_949318255.1 of Pollenia labialis. Lineage (NCBI taxonomy): Eukaryota > Metazoa > Arthropoda > Insecta > Diptera > Polleniidae > Pollenia > Pollenia labialis. The sequence continues at coordinate 53,382,090 of OX439140.1, forward strand.
GCCAAGTTGTGGTCTAAATTTAAATCGATAATTTTTGGAAAAACTAATTTTAGACGTTTATTAATGCTTCCCCATTGATATAATTGAATTAAACACTTTATAGTTAAAGTAAGCCTATCCAGCCATTTTACAACCAATGATGTTGCAATACTTACCTAAAAGCATAAATTTTTTACAAAATTCACCTTTTTATTAATAACATGTCAACGGAATGGGTATTATCTTATGGCGTTTTCTTTTCTGAGTAAAATTCTGCATTTATTCTGCCTTTTACATTTTTTTATGTTCTTTTCTGAAAAACATGTGTTATTTAAAAAGTGTAAAGCGTTCTTTTCTGATGATGTTCCCTTTAAAATTAAAAAAATGCTACATGTTCAACACTCATTTTAATTAAAGGGGCACGAGTGCAGCACCAGATCAAAGCGAATTCAGTACAAGGTGGTGGCAAGTTTTGTTGTGGTTTTGTTGAAGACTTGCCACCACCTGTAGTTGAATTTACCTTGCGCTAGATTAACAGCTATATTTCTCATTCTGAAAAATAAATTATTTTTGTAGTGCGTCTCTCGTGATAATTACATATGTATATAGTTTTTATAGTTGATATGGAAGCAAAACAAGTTGTGATACAATATTTGTTGGAATCATCTTCGTCATCAGATGAAGATGAAGAAATATTTGCAGTGTTACTTAGAAGAAACTTTTTGCCGCGAGCTAAGGACTTTGTTGAAAATGTAATTCATCAATACTCTGAAAATGATGTACATATTTAAAATGTTCTTATTTAAAATTTAGCATGTTTTATTTATTTATTTTCAGTTAAAGAACAATTTACGACTAACCCGAAAAAGCACACAGTACCTATTAGAAAGGTATTCCAATTGGAATACTTTGCGGAAATATCAGGGAGGAAGAAAACAGACAAGCGAAGAAAAACAAGTTCTTTCATTTTTATGGTAAAACATAATAGTACATATTTAAAATAATATTTTTAAAGCATAAACTTTATTTTAGGTTCAGTAGCAACAAAACTACCTTTAGAGAAGTGGCAAATGTGTTTGACATGTCATTGTCAAATCTTCACATGTCCATTCAAAAAGTTATAAAATTTTTATTGGAAGAAGTAGCTCCTGAATTGATAAAATTTCCACAAACTAACGCTGAGGAAGAAGCAGTAGCCAGTCAATTTCAAAAGGTGGGGAGTACAGTAAATATTATTTTAAAGAAACACATTTTTATCATATTTGTTTTAAAGATTTCTGGTTTTCCAAATGTTTTGGGGTGTGTTGATGGAAGCTACGTATCTGTAAGAACTCCTAAACATAAAATTCGTTCCACCTACGCAAATAGGCATGATACTGTGTCAATTACTCTTCAAGGAATCTGCGATTTTTAGATGTATATACAGGAGTTCCCAGTAAAATTCACGATTCACGGATACTGAAACTTTCATTTATAGGTAAAGATTTGCCAAATTTATGTGCACCAAAGTATCATTTGCTGGGTGATTCAGCCTACCCACTAAGGGAATACATTTTAACACCGTTCCGTGATTATGGCAATTTAACTGCTTCAGAAAAAAACTACAATTTAAAATTTTGTCAGACGCGAGTGAAGATAGAAAACGCATTTGGTGTTCTTAAATGTTGTTTTAGGCAATGGATGCGACTTGATTTTAATAATGTTGAAAACATGGCAAAATTTATAATTGCAACTTGCGTCCTCCACAACATTTGCATTGAAAAAAATTACTCTTTTGACGAGGAAATATGTGTTAACGAAATTAACAATAATTCCGACGATTTTGATGACGACCGACGCGATAATTTGTTAACACAGTTGGGACAAGTAAAAAGAAATGAAATAAAAACTTTATTATTTAATTCACAAACATAAAAATTTATCTCTAATGTAATAAAAAAACATTAACAAAAATAAAAAAAATGAACAATGCATTTAAATTCTAATTTGTACCATCAATTAATGTTGTTTTTGGCTATATCTAAAAAGTTCCTTGTAGGCATAAAAAGCCCAAGCTCAAGATAAGATCCATATTTTGATTATACGCAACGCTCAAAGACTTTCGGTTTTTTCAAAGAAATTGCATAAGGAAAAAATTTGTTTTCGTATTTTGCAAATAAAAATAATAAAAAAAAATTTACAATTTTGATGGGCACATTCTTCTAGAAAATTAAATTTTCTATAAAAAATCTATTAGACTTGAATACTAGCAAAAATGAGAAACAAAAACAATATTTGTGCAAGTCGTTTCCGGTCACAGGAAAAAATGTTGTATTCAAAGTCTGATAACTTTTTACCTGTTGAGTTTACGGACAAATCATGGAAGAGATTTTTTATGGAAAATTTAATTTTCTAGAAGAATGTGCGCATCAAAATTGTATTTTGCAAAATACGAAAACAAATTTTTTTCTATGTAATTTCTAAGAAAAACCTGGAAGTCTTTGAGCATCGCGTAGAATCAAAATATGGAGCCTTTCTTGTGGTTGGGCTTTTTATGCTTATAAGAAGCTTTTAAGATGATAGCCAAATAACTTTTTCTTTAGAAGCCCCTAATATATTTTTTTGCTAGGAGGTTCTGGCGAAGGTGTCTTTAAATGCTACACGTATGTATAGTACATAGGACATTTATTTTTGGATTTAATCACTGTTAAAAAAATCAGCCCAATTATGAATAAAAATTCCCCGGGAGTTTTTTCCCTTTTCTCATTTTTACAATTGAATTAACATAGGAAAAATGGGAGAAGGGAGAAAACACCCGGGAAATTTTTATTCATAATTGGGCTGAATGTGTTTTATTGGTGTATGACAAATTACGTTTCTTTTCCTTGTAACAGAGTTTTCAACAACTCCATTTTTTCTTTATGTCGTCTTTCTTTTGCTTTTTCTTTGTTCTCTGCTAACTCTATCAAGGTTTCTTGAACAGTCCTGTTTCTTATTTTAATTTTTTCAACTTTAACTTTTTCGTTTTTTTCATTTATTAAGCACTTTTGGCTGCTTATTTGAATTTCAGGTTCTATTGAGTCATCCAATAAGCAAATTTTATTTAGTTCTTCTTCGAACTCAATTTTTTTCCTTTTAGAACCAGAAGCACTATTATTATCCACAGCCGTTTTCTTTCTTCTTAGAACGGTTTTATACCGTTCTTCACACTGCTTTGGTGTCTTTTCCGGTATCACTGATGAAATTTTGGCCCACATATTTTTTTTTTGTTCGGAACTGCTTTAAGGGCCCGACTTCAGCCATATAAGCACCGTAAAGATCCAAAAGTTTCCTCGTTTCTCCATCTGTCCATACTAATAAAAAAGATTTTAACATTTTATTTGCATGAGCAAATAAATTATGTTGTGCTTACCTTGGATTTGCTTGTAGTTTGTTGGGGATTCAAGGAATTCAACTTCAACGAACTCATCCAAATTGGTGCAGTTAATTTCGGTCATAATGTATTTTTTATTAAAACTTTCCGCCAAATTAGACTTTTTTTGTTTGTTTATGTATGTAATGTATATTTTAAATCAGTAATGTTTACCCATTTTTTTTTATTTAAAAATTACCGGTAAAAAAGCGCCGTAAATTGAAAACGCTAATTGTACTTTATTGTTTTATGCCGAAATTTGTGTTCTTTTGTAAACGTAAAATATGCAGCACTTCTCAAAAATTAGGGGAGCATTTAAAAATGTTGCCAAATTACATGTAACACGTATGCAACACTTTTTTTAGAAAAGAAAACGCCATTACAGTCTATAGCCCCCACGCAATTTGGAAAACCCCACATGTCTAAAAAATCTTTTGAAATTTCGCTCCATGGAAACTGCAGAAATTCTTCATTTAATGTCGTCTACAAAGCCGAAATGGTTTCCCTAAGGATTTTGATCATTTTTGATTGCTGAATTCGAAATGGAAGCTGTGACGACGACTGCGTTTTTCCTATTATGAATATAACTGTTTGAAGGAATTGATTATTAAATATGTATTACGTCTATTTACCTGTGGCAAAATGCCTTAATGTTACAAGAAGTCTCTCTTCCGATCCAATACAATTTCGAAACCGTGTATCCTGTTTTGTAATATATGGCCTTACCTTCTCTAATATCGTTTCAAATTGATAAGGTGACATTCTTAAAATGTTTCTATACAGTTTCAAGTTCTCGCACTTAATTTCTTTGTATAGTGTGTACATAAAACCTTCACCTTCTCAGAGAAGAACCCACCGGAGAGAACATTTTTTTATTTTTTGTAATTAGTTTAATAATATGGAAACTATTTACTAATGCCAAATTAGCAACAGCATCTTCCATTTTTTACACCACTCAATTAATTTTCACAATCACAATGGATTTTTTTTATATATGGGTATTTCCATTTTGACGTGTCGTGATATTTGTACCACAAAATGTAAAAAAATTGAATGAAGGAGTCAAATTTGTAAAAAGGGTTTTTATATATACAAAGAAATGAAGAAGCACTATATTAAAAAAAAATTACAGTAATCGACGCTAAGGATTTGCTGATATAAGCAAACATCTGCGCTGGCGTGACGTTAAAAAAACGGAAGAGGATTTTGACTTGCATTACAAAACTGAATAAGACTGCGAATTGAGCAAGATGTTTTGTATAAAACCTTTTTTAGGAAACTTTGGACTAAAACAGATTTCTTTTTCAAGCCATAAAATTTATAAATCTTTGCTCGTTTTAAGGTAAATATGGGCATTTTCAGCGAAAAGTATAAAATAGAAAAGTAAACTATATATAAAAAATTTTTTGAGAAACAATTCAAAATTCTTCTGGCGTTACGTTACAAAAAGTAGACTTTGCGCTTGGAAATGCCTATATGTTTTGGTAATTATTTATGATTTTTGAAGGTTTGTTTACTATAAAGCTGGAGGTCCATATCTGGCGTTTTCGCCTCCACGCAGTGCATGCTTTTCTAACTTTACTTGCGTTCTACGTTTCAAGTTAGATGCAACGCTTTTTATGCAGCAGCAGCACAAGTAAAAATAAAAAATAAAATTGAATTTGTAAAAATCAGCTGATTTGTTCGAACGCTGCTTGTGACGCTTACAAAAGTAGAAAGTGACCCTACAGGAAATGAATGAGCGAGTAAGAGTTAAGAAAATGATAGAAAAAAATGGCCGAATTTGACCGAAAACTTGATTTCGGTCATTTCTTTCTATCATTTTCTTAACACCAAAATGAAAAATGTGACTACTCGCTTATTCGTTTCTTGTGGGGTTGCTACGTATAACTACACCGATTCTACTTTTAGACAGCTGCGTATACAGCGAAAAAGCGAGTTACGCGTGGTGTGGAACAGCTTAAGTGTTTTTTTAATGTTGCCTATTTGACAAGCTCAAAAAATTAACTAAAATAGCTATATTCGAGTATAAAAGTAATATATTGGCACCGCAGAATAATTTTTTATAAACTTTTTGACATTTTGGGATTTTTATGAATATAGTTGATCTCTTTGCTATTGATAAAATTTTATATTACAGTATATTTGCTCTGTTCTTCAAAATCTTCAAAAGTCGAAAAAGGCCTTTATTAATGCTTCCAGAACAAATACAAAGTCAATCTTTTGATATGAAATGCCTATCAATTGGTATCAAGAACAATTCTTAAACCATTTTCAATTGTTTGATGTGAATAATTATAATATATTTATTAGCCAATCATTTACAGCCGTATTCATAAGCAAAAGTTAGCAAGGAGTTAGCATATGTTTTATCTATAATACTTTTTCCATACATTTGTTAAGTTTATGTTTACAAGCTTCTAAACTGTTGTAAAGAGTTTAAAAACAGCTGTTTTCTGTCAAAGTGACTGCGAAAATTCATTAAACAAAAAATATATGTAAAATTTTTTGTACCAAAAATATTTTTAATATAAATTATGGAAACGCTTGATAATTGAAATACATTAGACTTTTTTAGAAATAGAGCGAAATTTTGATTTCCAATCATTTTTAATTTATAATCAAACCTTTGTGTTTATTGGGAATATTACGGAAACAAAGTTTGAAAGATGCTGGAAAAAATGTGGTCTGAGGGGCTACTCTCTAGCAAATCTTATGTTGTCGTTTTATTTACACTTTCCAATTAAATTTGTTTACATGTCTTGAATTGTTATTGCCAATATTGCTTCATTTTCAAAACATTTTGCGAAAGTGATGTTGAGTAGCAAGTTGGCATTTAGCTTTTGCATCGAAATTATATTCGCATCGCTATAGAGTGTAGCCCTCCATGGCTTTAAGCAATATTTAATTTGTGTCTAGTTTTATTTAAAAGATGTTATATCACAAAATAAAAATCGTTTGTGCCATTGCGTGCTAAAGACATGGACTGATGTAACATAATTTTAATATATTTTCTCTTTTAATCAGTGGAATGGAAAAATTAACATATTTTAAAATAAAGCTTTTGGTAAAATTTACTTCCACTGTAATTCCAAATTGATAAATACATTTAACAATAACGAGAGGTTCATATTATTTAAGGTGGTATTAAGAATATCATACACTAGGTATTTTTTTAATTTAAAAATATGTACCCGTCTTTTTACCTGTTAGAAGCTCGTGTTTGCTAACGGCAAGTGTGAAACTTTATGTTAACTTTGTTCTTCCTTGCATATTATGCCAATTGGAATATTTTCAGCAAGATCTTATTCCAAAGTTCCGATAGCCAATTCAGTTTAGTCTACAATTTCTGCAATAACTAATTCCTTAGTTAAATCAGACATTTTGCTTAAAACTCCGGTAGCATACATATACACATACAATAAAAAACCTGAAATATATAAAAGTTGAGTTTATGCAAAAGACGTTTTGTCTTTAACACAAAATAAAATCTTCTTTTACAGCCTGTTTTTAGAAAATGAAAATATTTGTTCGTTCGTAAAAAATCGAACAAAATTAGATTTAGGATGACAGAAAAGCTTCAATATTTTTCTACATATTTTTGGCTCTTACAAAATTAACATCTTTGTAATAAATGAAAACAAAAATCACAAAAAATTAAAAATAACTGGGATAGAAACTGGGAATTATTTCCTTCCGAAGGTTACTTTATATTATATTCAACATTTTTTATTTTTCGAATTTATTCTATGAGGTAAATTTCAGTTATGTATTTTATAAAGCTTTTTTGTAATAGTCCTATTCCTTCAATTTAAAATAAAGAATCCTAAAAAACTAATATTAATTTAAAATATTCTATAAAGGTTCACCTACAATTTTATAAATACTAGCATTTTAACCCGCTACGTCGTTAGCGTCTCCTTTTCCATCGTGTTTAAATTCTAGCATTTAACCCGCTATTTTGTAATCGGGCTTTTTCGTTAATGAACATATTTATATGCCACAGTTTATGTTCATAGGTTTTAACAAAAGAGTTCAAAAATTTTTCATCTCATAGGTTGATATTCACACAGGACTTTGCACTTATAATTTTGTGTTTCTTATTTTAATATTATAGAAAATTCAAAAAGTACCACTCGTAGAACACAAAATCCAATGAAAGATAGTTAATTTCCAGTATTATCCTTTTTCATACTTTTTCACCCCATTTATGTATCACAGTAACTTTACAATTTTATATTATACTAGCATTTAACTAAGGCGACCAGAAAAAAGTAAAAAAATTTATTTGACTTAAATTTTTTTTACATATTTTACAGGCAAATTTTAATTCACCTATTTTATATGTAAAATAATTTAAAAAAAAACATACATATATAAAAATTTACATTTACTTATTAATATGTAAAATAAGTGAAAAAAACTAACAAAACTTAAAAATTCATTGCACTAACTTATTAAAAATTTCATATTGCAATATCTTGTATAATAAGCTTATTGTTTATTGTAATTTCCAGATTCGTGAACTCTTCTTAAAATAGCGTATTTTAATTCATAGTATTTTGCAAATTCTGCACAATTTTTATTAGTGTTGCACTTTTTTCTTGGGTCCAAATATCATTAATTAATGCAAACATTTTCTCCACAGCTGCATTAGTTCCTGGCATATTAAAGGCAATTTTAACAACCTTTTAACTTTCTGTAAAGGATATTGATTCTTTTTCAAAGTGGGAAAATACCTCCACCCATCTTTGGTCGAATTTAACGGCATTATCTCTACAAATTTTTAGTTTCTCTTCATTACAATATATGTTTTTTTTCTTATTTCATCAACTAATTTGATTTGAATTATTTTATTTTCACCTATTAATATTATAATCTTTTCAAGACATGAACACACAGCTTCCAAATCCATTTTTTTTTTTTGTCAAGAGGGTCCAACGAAAAATATTTGTTTCTTCAAAGATCAGGTCGATTCTTCTAAATATTACTGAAGTGTCATACAATTTTTGTACATGTTTTTCAAAATTTTTTCGTAGGTCAGGCTCCGATTCTTCCAATTGCCGTATTTTACTCCATATAATTAGTGGAATATATGGGTTATTTAAATGACATTTTATTTGATCTTTTAACTCATTTAAAATTTCGCAAGCTTCCATTGAGGTTATATTTTGTTTTTCTAATTTTAAATTAGCAGCTTGAAAAATCGATGCCTGATTATGAATAAATTCTAAATAAATTGGAGTTGCCTCATCAGCGAAAAATGCTTGCTATATTTTTGGAACAGAATTTTCGCTTAAGAAATATGATTTCAGTGGTTCGTATAACGAAATTATCCTTTCAACTGCTTTATAAATGCTACCATCGAGTGGTGGAATACCCAAGTAACTTCTGATATTCGACATCAGTTTCTTTAAAGAAAGTTTTGCATGTGCCCGTGCAAAAAACTGAATTGGCAAATTTGTTTTTTTTTTGTTGTTTTCTTACGAAGAAAGTAGAATGAAGCAGTTTGTTTTTTAATTTTGTTTTTTTCTTTTTACCCACTTACAACTACAATTCGAGTCGGAAAGAACCCAGCCAATTGTAGGGGAATGTAAGAAAAGATAAACTCACTGTTTATTGTTGGTGTTTTGTTTTGGCTTTGATATTGTGCAAGTAAGGCTTTGAGAGTTTATAATTCTTATTCGCTTTAGGGTTTTGTTTGTATAATAGTTTTGGCTTTTCTAAAATCTTTGGAAAAGGTTTCCTGATGAGCTGGCCTAAGCAACCAGTGAAATGCGCATAGAAGCTAGCTTTCCCTCAACAATAAATTTCAGTGTATTTATCAAATATGAAAAACTGGGAATTAAGCACGTCATACGGAAATCGTATTAATAATAAATTTTACTTTTTCTGTTCGAACAGTATAATTTCGAAAATATAGGTAGATTTGTGGTAGTATAACCGCTATATCGATGGGAAGATTATGGTTGGCCGTATTAATCGCATTTGAAACTATATGGGCATTGCATCCAATTTCAAATATGGTGCGTCCCAAAGACGATTTAATTTTGCAAAAAATATTTTCTGTACCTCCAAAATTAGTATTAGTATTATCCGCTGATATGCCAACAACTTAATATTTCAAGTTACTTCGTTTTTTAATTTCCATCATCTGGATTTCGGATGTTTTACCTTTGATTGTGGATTAAATTAAAAGTTTAACTTACACACGATATTTTGAATTAAAATATTGAACGGCTATTGGATATAATTTTTCGGCTTTGTGGTTGGATGCATCTGATAAAATGGACACAAAATGAATTTCATTTAGTTCGGCAAATAATTCTTCATTCAAAGCAGGAAACAAAACATTGTAAATAATAGCGTCAGTTTTGGACCGTGCACACTATATTTTAATTTATAAATGAAAACAAATATTGATCATGCTTTTTTTAAAAAAATATGACAAAGAGTACAGATTATGAAAAAAGATGACAAAAGAGTACACAAATTGTATAGAGGACAGCCAGATAAAATAGATGATTGTCCTCTAAAAAAGAGTACGTATGGTCACCTTAATTTAAACATCCACTTCGTTAGCGTCTTCTTTTCCTTCGTGGACATACTTTTATGCCAAAGTTAATTTTTCTAGATTTTACCTTGTTTAAATTCTAGCATTTAACCCGATCCAAATTAGTTTTGTATTTTTTAGATAAGCTACGAATGTGATATAATTTTTATTTGTCCTTTTGCACCCCAAAAAAGCCGTACCTCAAAAGAGTACCACACACCTGTTCATTAATTTTTTAATGAACAATAATAAGTATTAAATTTTTTTTTCTCTTTTAGTTTAGAAGATATGAAGTTAGCGAATTTTTCTAATGAACAACAAAACAAATATGCATTTATATTTTTTAGATAAGTTACAAATGTAATATAACTTTTTTTCTATGCGTATTGTTTTAAAAGATAGATGGTGGACAAAAAAGTTCCAAAATACAGGATTTACCCGTTTACTATCTAAAACGGCTGAATTTCGTTAAAGTACCAGATATCTACATATTTGCTTTTTTTATTCAATGCCCAAAAATAAATATTAAATTAAAAAAAGTACGAGTTTATTCAAAAAAGTAACAGTTAGAGAACGAAAAAGTACCGAAAAATTCCTCTTACAGATTCTCATTCACTTAGGAACTTGCGTGTCTAATTTTATGTTTTTAGATCCAATAAATTCGGAAATTGAAAAGGTACCAGCTAAAGAACAAAATAGTACCAAAAAACCCTCTACCAGATTTTCATTCACTCAGGACCTTGCATTTTTAATTTTAGCTTTCTAGGTCCAATACTAACGGAAATTCAAAAAGAACCAGTTAAAGAGCAAAAGAGTACCAAAAATTCTCTTACAGATTCTCATTCTCTAAGGACCTGGCATGTTTAATTTTATGTTCCTAGGTCCAATACTAACGGTAATCATAAAAGTACCAGCTAAAGAACAAAAAAGTACCAACAACTACCCTCTTATAGATTCCTATCCACTCATTACATTGCATATTGGATTTTATGTTTCTAGTTCCAATAATAATGGAAATTCAAAAAGTACCAGTTAAAAAACAAAGTAGTACCAAAAAGCGCTTTTACAGATTCTTCTTCACTCAGGACGTTGAAAGTTAAATTTTATGTTCATTAACGAAAATTAAAAAAAGTACTAGTTAATGAACAAAAAAGTACCAAAAAGATTTATATTACAGATTCTCATTCACTCAGGACCTTGCATGTTTAATTTTATCTTTCCAGGTCCGATACTAACCGAAATTCAAAAAGTACCAGTTAATAAATAAAAAAGTACCAAAAATTTCCCTCTTATAGATTCTTATCCACTCAGGACATTACTTGTTGAATTTTATGTTTCTAGGTCCAATATTAACGATAATTAAAAAAATACCAGCTGTAAAACCAAAAAGCTAAACAAAAATATCAAATTTCCCGTATTTCCTTTTTTGGTACTATTTTTTCCCCCCATTAAAGTATCAAAAATTTCAGTATTGTAGTGGGAGCCCATAATTTAGTACGAATATGTCAAAGAATGGAGGAAAATCTTTCGTAAAAAAATACCAAAAATAGTTAAGATTTTTACCCCTTAAATGTTCGAATTTCGAAAAAGTACCAAATTTGTATGCGTATTTTGTTTGATAAGTTTCGAATGTGGTATACACTTTGGTTCTATGTTAATTGGTTAAATGATAAATGATACAAATCATATACATACTTAAACAAATTATTGTTGAATAGTTTTATTTAATTTTTTAAGATATTCCAAAAATTAACAGTCTGTTCAACAATTTCGTATGTTTAGGTTCGAATAGAAATATCTTTAATAAAAATATTCGCACAGAACAGCTAAATATGCTTGTGAACATACATACTTAAAATAATTAATTAAAAAAATTTAATTGCAAAATAAATAAATACATACATACATATTAATTTTCATTACCTACTAAAAGAAACACATAAAAGTAAATCTAATAAAAAAGGCAAATATTAGCGTGTATTGTGTTGTTTGATTACCGCACAAGAACACAATAGATATTGGTGCATTTTTGTCATTTTTATTGACGCGCGGTTGCATAGCAAACAGTCACACGATTGCCGCACCAGGGTTGCATTTGATTGGTAAAAGTAAGCACAATATTGTCCTCGATTGGTACATGAGCCATTTGGTTGTGCGGTCACACGATTGGGGTATTAAAAAGTGTGAAAATTGGTGCATTGCGGCAATCGTGTGATCCCAGCTTAAGGACCGAGTTTCTTCCAATAAGCCAATGAATTTCAATGGCTTTAAGTTTCATTTGAGTTAATTTTGCCTCTATATGGCATTTCCACGTTAATCGCCGATCCAGATGTATACCGAGATATTTTACATGCGACCTTGAGGAATTAATTGATTATTGATTGTAATAGGTGGGAAAGATTCCCGGCGCAAGGTGAATGTTATATGTACGCATTTTTGCTCATTTACCATTATCCTCCATTGTCTTAGCCATATTTCTAGTTGAAATATATGATCCTGGAAATAACGAGATGCTTCATAACTGTTTTCGTCGACGCTTAGAAAAGCTGTAGCGTCTGCAAATGTTGAAGTTTGTGTGTAGTTGCTCGTTGGCTTGTCCGAAGTATAAATTAAGTATAATAGAGGCCCCAGGATGATGCCTTGTGGGACTCCAGCGCCAATTGGCTGAGGTGAGCTTAAGAAATTTCCTTCTTTAATAAAAAATTGACGACCGAGTAAGTAGCTTTCCAGCAACTTTTGGTAGTTTGCTGGTAAATTTTGCTTCAATTTATATAAAAAGCCTTCATGCCAGACGTTATCAAAAGCTTGAGAAACATCGATGAAGAGAGCGGAATTATATTTTCTTTCTTCAAAGGCTTTTCTTATGGCGTTAACTATTCGATGGGTTTGTTCAATTGTACTGTGTTCTTTTCTAAAGCCGAATTGATGTTTAGGTATACACTAAAGCCCTGCACGAATGCATTTGTTTCTTTTTCACAGTTCTCCACACCAAGTTATTGTTGTGTCAAATACTGTGTTTTTTTATTAAATCAGTTCGAATGATACACAATGAAAAACCGAATCAATTTGAAACAGTAGTTGGTTTCAAACAACTCGTTGTTAAGCAGTTGTTTGAGTTAAAAAAGCAAATCAACGCAATGTATAATTTGATGTGAAAGAAAACATAACACAAAACAATTGTGAGTCTATAAGAGGGAATTCCATTTCTTTGCACAATTGTGTATACCAGTGTTGCAAAATTAAAATTTTGAAATGTTACTGAACTGAACTTTAAGAGTACTTTTCCCATCAAATGGTACTTTTTGTTCAAAAAAAATCCAATATTTATGAAAATAAAAGGAATAACAAATATTTTATTGAGAAATTAAATTTTTTTTTTTTCCATCAATGTTGAGAAATATGGAGAAAATTGATAGTTGGTAAATAACGATTTAACTGGACAAACACAAAGCAAACAGCATCAACAAGATGACGATCCGTTACCTAGCTCCGAGGTACGGTATTTGCAAGCGGACCAAATTATCTAAAAATTTTATTTTTCATAACACTGAAAATCAGTCAACTTTGAAGGGCTATATCTATCTATATATCTGAACTAAAGATCTGATTGTAAAAAGAGAAGCATATTTGAAATCTTTGGACATTTTGCTTTCAAATAGGTTTATTCAATATTTTTAAGGAGCCCCTGAAATTTTTGATCTTTGCAACTGTGCGTCGGCAATTGCGTACCGAAAAATGGGGTTGGTAACTAAAGGTTAATAACAATGGTATTGTACTATGTATTTGTTTTTCCGGAAATAATATTTTCTGGAGTGAATCTGCTTATTATTTTTAAAACTAATTTTAGTTCTAAATGATTCGCAAAATCTCTAACAAAATGACTGAAGTTTTTTTTCAATTTTTAAACAATTTTCATGTTGCTATAAATATGTCAAATCGAGTTCCACAAAAAAGAATGAGATATTTGTTATTACAAGTTGCAAGAAAATTTAAAAAAGGGATGCATTTGATAAAATGTTAGTGGAAAATTTATATAAAAACCATTTACCTTTAACGGCCAATTTCACCAAGTTCAGTTAAAACTAACTTTTAATTAAAGTTCCAGTTACCAATACGTTTTGACAGCTATAACTGTTAGTTAATTATAACCAAACTTGGTGAAATTGGCCGTTAAAGGTTAAATCCTGGCGTCCTCGCTTTGCATTTCAATATAAACGTCGTTGATAATTTTTTATACAAAACAACATAAATTTTGGAACAAACACATGATTACCAAAGGTTTCTATCGAAATGATCATATCACAATTAAAAGTTCAAAAGTGCCAAGGATAAAAAAGTACTAAAAAGAACGCGGGGGTTCTGCGGTATTAATAATAAGAAAAAGTACTGAAAAAAGTACTACAGTACTGAATTTTTCAACACTGGAGAATACCACTTCTAACCAGCATTACCGTTCAAAAAGGGGCACAAAAAGGGGATTTTTCAAAAAATAGGGGCAACTTTAAAAAAAGGAAAATTTTCAAAAAAAAAAAAACAAACATATGTATTTATTAAATTATTTTCATCGAAAACTTAAACATATATCGTGAAAATACATGTCTTGTTTGCAAGTTAACGTTTATAAACTGTTGCATAAAATTTTTATTTCAATTATTTATACAAAACAAAAATGATACAAAAGGGGATTTATAACAAAGGGGCCAAAAAAGTGTCACGGCAGTCAAAAAGGGGCAAAAATGCGACTTTAGTCGCATAACGGTAACGCTGCTGCTAACACATATTTTTATGCTCATCAATTCAGTCGTCGATGTGACTTCGATAAGTGTACATGTCTAGCGGATGCTATGTTATTTTGTTTCATCTTAACAGAAAAAAACTTTATGATGACAAAAAAAAAAATTCTTTGATACCTGTAAAAGGGTCACTGAAATACAAAATGAACTTTTAAACTGTACAAATTAATATATATTTTAAACCATTTTGCTCATTATATTATTTTTATCTTAATTTTGCAATTAATTGAATTTAGCTTTTCATTTCTTTTTTACTTTTAATAAAATATTTCAAAATATATTTTTGTAACTTTTGAATAAAATAATTTAAAATAAAAACTTATACATTGTATAAAAATATTTTGCATCTTCATTTGTTTTTTGCTCAATACAAGTTTACTAGTCATACCTAGTAATAAAAAACATAAGATAATTTATATCACCTATTTTGTTACTGTTGTTTGGTGTGATTCGTTTGATTCGTGCGATTCGTGTGATTTGGCGAAGTTTGTGTTATTCGTTTGTTTCTTTGTTGCGTGGAGTATATTCCGTGCTCTTTACACTTCGTATTTGGTCGTTTTTAACACACTAATTAAAATTTATTTGCATTTGTGTGTTTAAATTTTTTTCGAGCTTTATGTGTTTTTCACAATACAGAATTTGTTTCGTTAGCAAAAAGCAATCGACAATCAGTAGTTGAAAAACAAACGAATGTTTTGAAATGACATTCAAATGCATTCGTGCAAGGCTTTAGTGTATACACATATGTATTTGTAACACAAATAATAAGAACAGCTACCCAGTTGGCAAAATGGTCCTAGACTCATATGTCGTCTACGATGTCCTGAGGACAATTTATAATTTGTCGCCAATATAACATTGATGACGACAACTTAAGTAACAAAACGTGTATTTTGTCGTGTTTAAAATCGTTTTTTGCCTTGAATAATAATTGCATGAGGACAACGTAAGCAACCATTGCATGCATTTTGCCGTCTTTCAAACCAGATTGACGACAAAATGAATGCAATTGTCGGTCATCTTGTCTTCAATGAGACCTGTTTGAGGACAACATAAGCGACCACTGCATGAATTTTTTCGTGTTTCGAACCACATTGACGACAAATTTTGGAGAAAATAAATCTGGAAGAAGTATGGTCTTGCTTGTACGAAGTCCAAAAGGATGATGGAAGTATTTTAGAGGGGATCGTTTATTGCGGTACATGCACCACATTGTCCCCTATCTCCCCACGTTATCCTATTTTTTTTTTAAATACATAGATTATGTGTCTATATAAATAAAAATCTGTTAGATAGTTTTGGAGAGGCATAAATTGCCCCCTATCTCCCTCCTAGTCCTATTTTTTTTTAAATACATAGCTTAAGTGTATATGTATATATAGAAATATCTATGTTTTAAATTTTATTAAGATCTGTTAGATAGTTTTGGAGAAGAAGAAATTGCCGCCAACCGCCCCTCGTTGTCCTAATAAAATAAGCTTACCGCCTTAGTCAAATTTTAAAAAGCTTTAAAAATATCTTGATATTTTTCTGAATAACAAAAAAAAATTTTTTTTCAAAGTTCCAAAATTTTTAAAATTGCATTTGCCATCTCTGCTCTCTCTCTTACTCTGTACATTTACGTTATACTTACCCTGCAAATATTATTGGACCACCTGATCCATTTTGATTAAATGGACCACTCCATGGACTGGTCCGATGTAATGCAAGCATGTCATTGTTATAAAATTTTTGTAGAGAGACGACATGTCTTCGTTTTTAACGACATGTTTTCGTTTTAACCGAAGTTAAAGCTAATCCTCTTGTGTATACAATGGAGTACATAGTTTTAAAACTACTCCTTTGTAATCCAAAGCTGGGTTATATGGTCCTGCCCTAGGACATCGTAATATTAAATAGGCCATTTTTTCCATACGTTTGGGTTACTTTCACACAGAAAAAAATCAAGTTAAAAACGTAGAAAACAAGGTTGATTTTAAATTGATTTTGCTTCATACGTTTTTCATATTAATTCAATCTGATTTTATAATTACTTGCGAACAACATTTTTTTCTTTTAAAATAACTATAATTCATGTTAATTTCACATTGCAGTAAAGTTAGAGCAAAATGTCAGTTATATTGAAATAATAATCCGAATCACGTTGAATGAAAGTTATTTAAGTTGAAACAACGTGAATTTCATGGACATCAAATTGGTTTGAGTGTGTTATAACATGTAAAGAAGCTTCAGAGACAACATATGCATTTATTTAAGAATAATTCAATACACTTATCCCTGTAACACATGCTTCACTTATTTTGTATTCTCCTTTGTCAACAGAAGCATCAGCAGAATGACCCGATATGGTTTTCGTCATCATTCTACTTTGAAAACTTGATGTACTATTTAACTAAATAATTTTAATTAAAAGAATACGGGAATTGTCTTCTTTTTATAACATATTTTAAGAATGAAAATAAAAAAATTAACATACTTAACTACGTATGCATGTTAATTTAATAAGATAAACTTTTGATTTTAATATAAAACAGGTTTTGTAATGGATTAAATATTGAATCCACATTTATTTATATTTTAAGATTTTTTTTTTATTTATTTTAACAGTGAATAGTTTTAAATAAGCGTGATTTAAGATTATTTTAATATTTTTCATTTAAAATTAATATGAAATAATGATAAATTTAAATATTGGGCATACTTTTGCAGAAATTTACTATGATTCTCAATCAACATTTTTCCATGTTAATTTTACATTAGTATTTTTTTCTGTGTGTTTTGACTAGTCCTATACCCTTGTGGGCTACACTTTACACGCGAGTTATATATACGAACCCTGCTAAATATTCAAAACCTGACAAAATCGAAGAAATCATAAAAACAATAAGTAAATAATAAAACTGTAAATCTATTGCATCAGCAAAATTAACAATAAATGCATTTTAGTTCACAAAGTAAAACATTGAACAATTCCACGAATTGTTGGCAAATGAAATTATTCAATAAATACTTTAATTGTAATTTCCGCTCCAATTTAAGTTAAAACATTTTTCATTTATCCAGACAATTTTCCGGGAATTGTTTTTGACTAAATACTTACAGGTAAAAATAACGTCCGGTCACACCATAAAATTTAAAAGGAATTATTTTAAAAAATAATTGATTAATAAGTTGCAAGTTGACAATTTATTAAACCAATCAGAATTATGCTGATGCAATAGATCAAGAAAAATACAAAGTAATTTTGGAAAGACAATAATGATTGTAAAGTTAGTTTTAGTTTCTCCATTAATCGTCCAAGACGTACAATAAAGAAAAAGTTATAAATAAAAACAAAATTCAAATTTGTTTTCTTTTGTACAAAAGGCAACCACAGTGTGATTATTTATTTATAGGATAACGCGATCCTGTTATTTAAATCGCGTGTTTGGTATAGTCCTATGATTTGCAGGGTACGGTAATACACATACTTAGATGGGTATTGCAGATAGCTAACAGACATTTTATTTAGATCTGCATGTACATTCAAAAAGAAGAATGAATATACCAATACACATTGGCATACATATACATATTTAAGTTCAACTTCCCGGTGGCGTTTTTTGAGCGACTTTGTCAAATTGATATTTTCATCTATGATTCCTCCTGAAAAGCTGGGTCTTAAGGCGCAATTTCTATGATAATATTGAAATGTCGATGAAAGTACGCGACATCGGCGCTGCTAAATACAGTTTTGCAGACATTTTTATGAAAGATTTACTGTATAAATGAAAGTTGAAAGTTATCTGTTATCACTCGACATAAAACTGAACGCTTCTGAAATTTGTCTGCTATTCTTCAATGGTTGAATAACGGATTATTAAATATATGTATGTACATTAGACCTGGCGGAGCTAATATGGGGTTTTTTATTTTTTGGAATTTTGAATGTGGGTAGCAACAAAAATATGCGATTTGATGCCAAAATTGATGTTACAAATTTTCAGCTTGATCGGATGGTGCCAACCCGTGCCATGATGAGGTCAAAGGTCAAAACTTTGAAAAACCACCAAAATATTCTTATTTTGTATTTCATAAATTTTATGAATTAAAAATACTATAAATAAAACTACTATAAATAAGAACATCATTTATTATAATTTGTATTTACGCTGTAGTATACAATACCACCAGAATCACAGCCATATAGGTATATTATAATATTTAATTGAGCTCTAAGTAGAAAAAAAAAGTATGGTGCATCGTCTAATTATGATGTTATGATGTTGACACAACATTATAAGAATTAAATTTTTCAGATTTTTGTACATTAATAATTTTTTCTATATTAAAGCCCAGAAGATGTTTTTCAATGAAAAACGAAATATTGGCAAAATAAATATTGAAAAATTTGAATAATTAACAGGACCTCGAACTCAAAAGGAAAACAAGTTATTTTATTAATACATTTTAAAGGTCGAATACACACAAATAGTGGAGAGGGTACTATGCATTTGTGCTGATGTTTGTAACACCTTAAAATATTGGTCCTAAGAATTAACGATGTTTGTCCGGCTGTCTATGTAAACCTTGTGCGCAAAGTACAGGTCGCAAATTTGCAGATAATTTAATAAAATTTGGCACATATGTAGGTTGTAATGTGGTGTACGGTGGTATCAAATAGTTGGGGTTGATCGACTATACTTTCTTACTTGTTTTTATTGTAGATCTATCTGGACTCAAAAGGTTGGGTAAATAATGTAGTGATTATGATTTATGTACCTTAAAATTAGTAAAACCTAGTAGGCTCTAGTGATTCCTATAAGATGAACAATAACGACATCGAATTTATCGTTGATTCAATTTTTTAAATATCTTTCAAAATATTCATTTAAGTTTATTCTTGTTTAAGAAATTTCGGAAAATCAAGTGGCCCAGAGGTAGCAATTTTTGAACGTTTTGCACGGGAATGGAGCACACTTAATTCAGTGGCATACATCAACTGTACGCAGGATGAACAAGTTTTGCGTGTCATATCTGTCGAGGAACGCGAAACAAACAAGCAGTTTTGCCTTGAATATTTTGCGAATGTCCACATTCGGCATGATTATAGAGAACTTCTATAACTTTCATCAATTTTTCTTGGTGGTAGCATTCCAAATTTCACATTTCGTGCACCAGGAGCGACGTCTCATGCAAGATTCATATCCAAGGCCATCTATTGTTTAAAAATGTATATTTTTCACGCTCACTTTCAAATTTCTGCAAGTAACTTGAATGGTATTCGTTAAAAGCGCATTTTCTTAGTAAGTCTCTATATTCCATACTGGTTCAGTACCGCAAATGCAGTTGAAGCGCCAAATAGAGATATGCAACTAATAAAGGGGATTATTGGCTACTTTGATAAAAAAAAATCTAAACTGCTATTGAAAAAATTGGAAACCATATGTGGTATGTATCAGAGGAAGCAGTTGCACTTGCCTTTTTGATCCACATGTAGAATCAGAAATAAAGGAAAATATGGTTTTCGCGTTGCATTTAGATAAACACAATCACATCGGTGACGATGTTGATATTTTTTCTTCAAAAAAAATTGTGTGCAAGCGTCGATGAATTACAATTATTCACATCTAAGGATTTAAGCTCTTTTGTGATTTACTGTATAAATGAAAGTTGAAAGTTATCGACATTATCACTCGACATAAAACTGAACGCTGCTGAAATTTGTCTGCTATTCTTCAATGGTTGAATAACGGATTATTAAATATATGTATGTACATATGTATGTTATTTTCCAGTTTATCACCGTATTGAAGCATATTAAAAGTTGACAACATTGTCTGAATATCGATGATATTGTCTGTTAGGACTCACTAATACGCGGAAGCCTAACAAACAAAATCAGTTTTCGGACAATTGCTTTAAAAATTCATGTATGACGCCAAAGAAAATTCAGCATATGCCATTGATGATTTAACATTGTCAGTGTGTTTCATGATGAATCATCATGACGTTCGCCACCGGGTGCATGTCCATACATGTTTTCTCACTAATTTTAAAGGAGTACTTCAAATGATACTTTTGTCATTCTCTGATAGGTATATACTTTTCTATTGACTGAGCAAAAAAGTAAAGAAGTATTTGCAACAAAATTTCCTAAATCAAATCTATTTTTATATGAATGCGTTATTCAACATAGAATCGCACACAATTATTAAAAAATTGTGAGATTTCAAATTGAGAAATTTTTTTCTTAAACGTAAACACCAAGGTAAACTTCTTTCCTAGTTAAACAATTTTAAGGGCTAAGAAATCAGAGCAAGTTAAACTCTCTTTTTGGTTTAAAATGTGTTTAAACCAACAAATCTATAAGTCACCAAAGAAATAAACCATTTTTAAACGCATAAAATTGGGCGTTTAAACTACCAATCAGGGTTGCCGGTTGAAAAATTATTATCCGACTAAAATTGTCTGCAAAACCTACCAAAATCCTTTGTAACCGACCAAATTTTTGAAATATTTAAAAACAAGTATGTATATCGTCATAAAAAATACAATTTTATGCAAATTGTTGCTGAAGTACAAGTAGACTCAACTTTAAAAAAAAAACTTCTACTTTAGCAACAATTTGTATGAAATTGAAAATTACGTTTATAATAATTTTATTTAGTTTTGAATGAACATTTGAACTAAATGTTATTAAAAATAATAATAAATGCGTAATAACTATTGTTGTTGAAGAAAATGTTGCTGTATTTTGAACACCATTGAAATTGTTGGTGCCTATTGTAAACAGGGCTGGGCAGTATTTAAAATACGTATTTAAAATACAAGTACGTATTTTGTATTTGTATTTTAAATACATGACGTGCAATTGTTTTGTATTTTAAATACATTTCCAGCAAAGTATTTTGTATTTTAAATAAGTACATACAATAAATAGAAATATTTTGTATTTTATTTACATACAATAAATATAAGTAGTTTGTATTTTAAATACGTAAAAAATGGGAGTATTTTGTATTTAAAAAACATAGTTTACAAAATATATTTTGTCAGTTTATTTTTTATTCCCAAAATTGAAATTACTTTTTGAGTTTATTGATGGTTGTTTGCATTTTGATCTACCAAAAACTAGAATCTAGAATCGCTAAAAAATGTTACTATCAGAATATGGAAATATCAGAAGTAGAAGCACCAGTAAAGAAGACGATGATTTTGTTGTTTTCGTAGATAGGAATGATGGTGAAACTAGGACATCAAATTTGGAGTTGGAATTTGTCCGTTTCCTCAGTGGCAAGAGCTATCCAAATATAAAAAGAGTATTCATAGAATTTAATACAAGTTTGTGCTCATCAGGAACTGAAGAAAGATTATTTTCTTCAGCAGGTTTCATTATTCTCCAACAAGAAACTGTTTGTCTGATGCTACATTCAAAAACCTTCTATTTATGAAAGGAAATTGTTTTGTTAGTAAGTTTAATCTAATGTATTTTTTTAGTTTGAATAAAAATGGTATATTTCGTATTTTATATACATACATGTACATGACGTGGAAGTATTTTGAAATATTTGAAATACATATGTACGTATATTAAATGGAAGTATTTTGTATTTGAAATACATACAGATGTGTATGTATTTTGTATTTTAAATACATAACCTGAAAGTATCTTGTACTTTTTATTTTAAATACATGACTAGCAAGTATTTTGTGTTTTAAAGCTTGATGCTTTTTGCATTGCTAAGTAAAGCACGATGGCCACGTTCAAACTGATTTGACAAATAATATGTATGTATGTATTGGTAATATTTGGTTTTGCTTAACACAGCAACGTATCAAACTCAAACCATCAAATTTCATTTCAAAGCTGTTTTTAAAAAGAAAGAACGTGTGGTTACTTTGGTCGCAAAATATTTTTAAGGTTTACAAATTATTTTTTTTTAGAAATATGAATAAAATAGAAAATTTTTGCATAGCTATTGATCTGGCATATGCAGGAAAAAAGAAAGAAGAAAAAAAATATGGCGTAAAGCCATTTTTTATTTAACCACAAAATTTTTACCGTACGGTGTTGTCGCTGCGAAAACTGAATAAAAATGCCATTTGATTTTTTTCGCAGCAACACATCAAATTCGCTTCAAATCAAAGTAGCGGCGGCAGTGAAAATCTAAATTGTTTTGATTTTCGTCAAACTCACATCAACATATACGTGTGAGATTTTTTCACTAACACAATCAAAAAAAACTGAGTTTGACAAATCAATTTGATACGTGGCCATCGTGCTTAAGATTTAGCTTACCAACATTACCAGTCATGGCGTTAGCGCCGTTTGTTGCCAATCTGATAAAAATTTTTAAAGGAATATTGTTTGTTTACCCTAGGTCTACTGAGCAAGTTGGCAATAACGTCGGCAGAATAACAAATCAATATTTCTTATTTCTCAGCTTATGTTAAAGGCATGGGAAAACGTATTTATGTTAACTCAAGGAAGAAGGCGCAGTTTAATAACAAGCGCTATGTTGGAAAACTTAATTTAATTCATATAAATTCTTTCTTATTCGACTTTATTATTTAAAAGTACATATATTAATTTGTTTAAGTTTTATTATATAAAAATATTAATTTTATTAATTTTTTTTTTGTTAAAGTAAAATTATTATTTTTATATAAAAAAGAACTCAAAATTAAACAAATTAATTTAAATTTGAATAAAAAAGATCGAATAAGATAAAAATTATAATAACAAAAATAATTTTTGTAATTTTATTTTAGTGTTTATTAAATTCTTTTATTACAATTAACATTTACCTATAATTAGCTACCATTTCAAAAATTTTATTTCTTTCTCACAGAATTTGCTTCTATTTTTACTTTTTTGCTTCTTTTTGTGTATTTGACAACCAAATTTGACGTTTTATGTAAGCAATAATTGTCAACGAAAATGGACTAACAAAGATTTGTTTGGTAAAAAAAACTAATAGACTTGCGACCAGTGTTCTAAATTTTTAAAATAAACTAATCTTACACATTTTCTAAAACCGACCAAAATTAGGCTTGGCCTACCATCAGACCAAACCAAAAATATCCGACCAAATTTGGTCGGAAAAGACCAAGTTTAGCAACCCTGCTACCAATACTGACCGTATGAATTTGCTAAGATTTATCGTAGTGCTGCCACATGTTATTTTTTTAACAACATATACATGGGACACTGATTTATAGTTGTTGAGTTTAAGCTACATTAAAATTCAAGTTAAGTTCAACTAAGCCAACGTTTAAACCATCCGTGATTTATTAGGCATAAGTGTCAACAAAATTAATTTTATCAAACGGATTATAATTTACATAAAATTCTTTAAAAAAAAATTGTTAAGACAGTTTTAAAAAGTTTTGATACATCACTACTGACCATCACGTTTAATGGTTTTATTTAAATTATTAATAACGTTAATAATGAATTTTAAAAAACCAAAACACAACTCATTGTATGTAGCTTTTGCAGTATCGATGGCGTCGATATTAGCAGCGAATCCAAAGCAAATTTTTAGCTGTTCATATAATTGTAGAATTAATAATGTTTCTAATGAACGCCACCTGGTTTGTGATGGGGGAAGATTTTTTTTTGGTTTAATTTCCAATAATTTTTGTAGTTCAAAAAATTGATTATTATGTTTCGTAAAGGAATTTTTAAGCACGCATATTGATGCCAAAAAATCGTTATACAACTCTAATTTTCTTTTTCAAAAAATCGTCATTTTACTGTATTTTCTCAAAAAAATCGTCACATCTAACAATGTACTCCAAGAATGATAGAAATTAAGATGACGCCTTTCGCATGTTTTACCGTTTGATGACGTAGAAGTTTCCTTGTAAAAATTACCAAGTCTCTATTTTATTTTTTTTTTTGATTTTAAAATATTTTTTGGCTAACTCTCTTGAGTTATATTGCCAGGGTATCACACAATTGTTGGAGCTTCAACCGCAAAAACCACTCGTTCGACCTAAACCTTCGTAAAGGAAGACAAGAGCTTCCAGAATCCGCTCCAGAGTATTTTGGTCTCCACCAGTAAACGTCTGAGTTATTTCATTGGTACTCCACCAGTAAATCTTCTGAGTTATATATAGTTCTCCACCAGTCACGTTAAAAGTTTCAGGTTAAAAACGATTGCATATAGTTAATGCTAAAAACCGCAAAAACTGTAACTCGGTACAGTTATACGACGCCGAAACATTAACCAATGCGGGGTGACACCGCAAAACGCACGAAAAGCAGACAAACAAGAACGACCTGCTTGTCCTTAAAAAATAATGACAAAATGCGCGAGCTGCTTCTCCACTCACAGCAGTTTTACGAGTGTGAAGTCTCTATTTTATGAAAAATTCCTATTTCCTACAATAATATACGTATAACGTAAAAGATGGCAGCCCTACAATTAATTTACTCAGAGAGTTCAAATAAAACATATTTGGGGTATTCACAAGGTGTGCATCATGTTATATTGTCATAATGTTCTAACATTTTACAATGGTTTAAAAATATTGTTGTTGCTTTGTAAGCAAAAAGTGTTTAAAATTAATAGAACTTTGCTTGCTATGTTTATTGTGCTGTCGTAATAATTCAGAAAAGACCAGCGCTGAGCCGTACCTCGTTAGTTTTTGTAGCTGTTGCCGTTGATAGTATAGTTTTATCCGGCTAACATCCGTATTTAACCTGCGGCTAGCAATTTTTGCAACAAATCACTTGCGGCGTCAAATAAGATCGGCTTAGGTCTCTGCTGTTTAGTAAACAAACAAAATAATATTTATTTGTGATTTGAGTCTGAAAAATGGAATATAGTCAGGTAAGATCTAATTTAATTAATTTATTCATGGATTATAACTAAAAATATTTGTATTCAAGGTAAATATTTATTTTTTTATATTTGTTTTAAATCAGCTGACTTAAATCAAAATAGCACACTAAATTATGAGGGGTTGTTCACAACAGTCGTATTTTTCATGTTACATATTATTTTAAGACAAATGACTTTATGACACCTTGTGAATCCCCCAATTATATGAATTGACAAAAAACTAAAAATTTTACTTAGTATGGCCTGTTCGTCGATAACGAATGAAGACTGCGTTCGCTTAACTTACATGTGAAACAAAAACAGTATTTTATAATTTGTTTTAAATGTAATTTAAGCGAACGAA
This sequence comes from Pollenia labialis, assembly GCA_949318255.1. Lineage (NCBI taxonomy): Eukaryota > Metazoa > Arthropoda > Insecta > Diptera > Polleniidae > Pollenia > Pollenia labialis. Next base: position 53,407,984 of record OX439140.1, read on the forward strand.
GTCTTCATTCGTTATCGACGAACAGGCCTAAATATTTTATATTAAAAATATTATTACAATAAATAAAATTTTTTAAATTGTTCAAAACGTGTAGCGTAAAGGGTAATCGATTATTCGACTTTTTTCAATAACCGGTTTTCGAATATTCCGAATAGTTGCTATTTTAAAAAGACCGGGTTTCGGTTAAGCATTTTCAAAATAACCGGTAAACCGGTTTTAATTCGAATACATAAAAATACAAAAATCAAATTAGTTTTTGTATTAAAAATTTAATTATAATAAAAACAAAACAATTCACGAAGGTAAGGAACCAACAAAATACATAGATATGACTTAAGGTATGTTCAGACCTAACAAATATTTGACGTTAAAATCCAAAAAAAAGCGTGACCAGTATTTTGATCACACTTAAGCTTTATTTTTAACAATTTCTATTTATTTATAATACTTTATTTCTAAGATGATGATTGTATTAGAAACTGTTAAATAATGTTTGCCCTAGCCTAACGTTTTTCAAAAGCAAAAAATTCTTTAAGAAAACTAGTGGTTACGTGTAGGACATCAAATATATAATATGTGTGAACATTAGGGCCATAACTTTTTCACACTTTTTGCGATTATCCAAAACGGCATAGTATAGTCGTGTAGAACATTAAAAGGTATAAATAAAAAATATGATAATTTTATCGGATTGTTAAAAAAGTTCACACATGCTATTTTAGAATTTATCATCTGCTTTAGATTTGAAATTTTCCTACTGTTTACAATTCAAAGCGGTTTTTTCGCAAAACGACTGGAGACATTCTTGGCCACTCCGTGGTACTATGCCAAATATTTTGTTATTGCCCTAGTGAACATACATATGTAGATAGCTTTAGATTTTTAGAAAAACTTTGGTTATAAAAAATTATAGGAATTTAATAAATTAATTGTTTCACATATTCTGAAAAATTTATTTTAAATAAGTTTTAATTTGCACGAAAGTTGCAAACCAAACCTCTTATCCAGTATTATATATTTAAATTTGTTTTGTTTCAGCATTATAGAAACAATAGTAATATGAACATGTTTTTTTTATGGAATATCTGTCAATTAGTCGATCACAATTCAAACACTAAGTTCTTGGTAATTTAATAAATAAAACTGAAGAATTTTTTCATATCGTTGATTTCGCCGGTATGTTGTAGTTTTAAGCATGAAGATATACTAGAACTACATAAGAGTTTTTCATTCATTATTGGCAACATATTTTTTCGTAAAGTTTTATTTTCTGTCTCTTAAACACAACTTGGAATTGATTGAAGTTTTACTTGGCGTATATTTATGTCAAGCTTGTAGACTTATTAAAAGTGATAAATAAGTCGGGACGTTGAAGAACCTTTGAAACTTAACATTTTAGGGCCGTTTAACCACCATTGTGTTTTTAATCAGTTCGATATTATCACCAGAGATGCCATCTTTATAAAGGTATATACAATATTTAGAATACAGTAAAATTGTTATTGTAACAAGAACACACGCTTATATATACATATAAGCAATTGTATTTACATTGCTCATAATTTTTTTTGATTTTTGGTACATTTTGTTTTAAAATTTTTTATAAAAAGTTTAAGTTTGCCAAATATTCAATTAGAAAAATTCTTAAATTACAGGTACATTTGTAACAAAAGTAAGGAAAACGTATATAAATTACACATTACTAAAATAACCGGTTCATTTTACTAGAATAATCGGTTTATTCGATATTCGAAAAATGGACATTTTAAAATATTCGACTTGGGCAAAACTAATATAACCGGTTAAAACCGGTCGAATACTATTCGATCGATCTCCCTAGTAGCGTAATAAAGAAAAATAAAAAATTAATAACAATAGAAGAGAGCAGAAAAGAGTACAAACATATCATGAACAGCGATGCCAGAAGTACAGATTTATCTGCATTTTGAAGATTTTTCCCCAAAATTGTCAAAATGCAGATTTGCAGATTTTTGGTTTCACATTGCAGATTTTTTAGCTCGGTGGAAACTTATTTACATTGTCATGATTGTACATTTCCACTTCTTGCATTGATAAATTAATATAGTATATCAACCATTCATGGAAATAGATTCATTAGTAGAAAAATTATTCACAAAAGATAACTTAAAAACTAAAAATTCGCATTGTCTTGACACATTAATATCGCGGGACTTATGTAATTTGTTGTTTAAATTAACAAAGATGTGACTAATCCTTACTCAGCCTGAGTAATTAAATTTGGATAGATATTTTTAATGTAATAATATCCATAAATTATTAGCCATGTTCATAAAATCGAACAAATTTGTATAACTTTTCTGTGTTGAAAGTTCAAAAAAATATTTCCTTTTTTATACCTCATACTTCGAGGACCATTCATATTTACCAGAATCACATTTTAAACTACCATCGATTTTTCGGGAACATATTTTGAAATTAATTGTAATATCTTTTTCTAAATGAAATACATAAAAAATGCAATAAATGTGTTTTGAAGTTTTATTGAAGATTTTTAAAACCTTAACGCAGATTTTGCAGATTTTTTGGCAAAAAATTATGATTTTTTGCTGATTTTTCCTCTAAAAGTTCTGGCAACACTGATCATGAATCAAAAAACCAAGATTGCGCACTCCGCCGTACAAAAAAATGTCTACTGCGCACCTACGTTATCATAGACTAAATACGAGTGTTTGTTTTGGGTGTTTCCACAGAAAACGACCCCTTAGAGCTCAAAAATTAAATTATTATTTTGAATTTTTTTTCCGCTAATATTATACAAAATAAATGTATCTGTAATTTTCCGAAAGATTAACTTATATTTTCTTTATACTAACAAAAATATGCTACTTTGAGTTACCCATTATAAATGAATTCAAACACAAAAAACGGTTAACTTCTTAAAATGTAACGACCGTTACTTTTAAAAATAAACATTTTTTTAGGTAACAAATTTCTTTGGTTTGAAAATAAATCCCTTCCTTAAACAAAACATTTCAAAGAATTTAATCAGATATTTTACTTGATATATCCTGCGCAAAATTTTACAAAACATGATGTTTTTTCCGAAATTTGGAAACAGCACATTTATAATGTAACGACCGTTACATTTTTAATGGTCAAAAAAAGTATTGAAATTAAATTTTTTATGAATTCTTTCTGTTGCTGCTGTTGCTTGGTTGTTGGGTAGGTAACTACCGTTACTTTGGAAACACCCTTGTACAAAATGTAAGCCACACACAAATCCACACACACAAAGTCTATTGTTTCGTCACACACAAAAATAACGCTTGCGCAATGCGCAATCTTGTTTCTTTGATTCATGTAATCATAGTGTGCATTGAGCAAATGCCAACAAATTAACCAGAAAAAACAAACGTGTTGCGTGCTTTTTATTAATTATCCATATTTTTAACTATGTATATCTCATATAGAGAAAATATATATGTATGTATTTATGTAAGTCAAAAATAAAATTATGCAGAAAAAAGCAACTTCTAATAAAAAATTCAGTTTTTAAATAACATAAATAGAAAAATAATAAACTGTCCCACTGTCATGTTTACACATAAACATAACAGTTTGAAAGCTAAAAATTTTTAGCCAATGAGAACGGAGGTTGTGTGACGTCACAGTTCCTACAAGCGCAGTAAAAAATTTTTATATCTGCCTGATGTCGTAATCTTTATTTCTATCATTCTTGATGTGCTCTACAATTTGTTCTTATCTTTCTTTTTTTAACCGTTGTCAGGCATAATTTAGCGAGTGTCTTGTTGTATGTATGTGGTAAATGAGTGTTTATGCAGCCCTTTATTTCAAACGCACATTACTTTTTTTGTAAAACAAATAACAAATTTTAGTGTTATTTCTTTTATAACGTAGGATTTTAAAAATTCTGAAAAACGTTTAAGAAAAAATATATCTAAAATTTAACCCAGCGCGGGTTAAAATGCAAAAACAAACAAAATATTGTTCTAACAAGGTCAGTGGAGGCGACAGCACAAATACAGAACGTAAAAACTATCGAAAGATTTTTCGATTTTTGCGTCAACTACAAAACTTTTATGTATTATACAGAACGGATGGTCACCGTAGTGATGACGTTTTTCTGTATGTTACAACTTGAAATAAAATCAATATTGGTGAGAGACTGCGTAGCTCTAGGTACTCATCAAATATCCTGCTGTGAATCGATTAGTGTGATATTTCTGCATTTTGATTTCGTTGTATTTTTTTATTTCGGTAGCATTATTTAATTTATATAAGGTCAGTTACTCGAAAGGATTTGTGTGCATGAAAAACACGGATCACTGGAATGTTTTTCCAAGCGATAAATACAACAACATACATAACAAATTGAAAAAATACTTTTAACGGAAATGAGAATTGACAAAATAAAACTTTTTTCAGGCGAGGACCATGATAAAATAATTTATTCTTTTGTAAATAATACCCACATGCATAAGAACTAAATACATGATAGGTACATGTACATATCGAGCCTTTGGTGCAATACCGTAGTAATTCAAAAAATCGTGAACTGAGAAAAATGCATTTGAAGTTTTCAGCCATATTTTTGATAGCATTTTTGTTTACTAAAGTTATGTTTTTACAAGTTTTTAAATAAAGAGGAATGTTTTGTAATTAAAAAAAGGTGAACAATTATTAATAATATTAAATATTTTTTTTATATTAATATCAATATGGTTGGAAATAGCTAGAGGCAATAAAGACATTTTTAGCTGTAGAATCTGAACAGTTAGAGATGGAATCATAATCTTTTTTTCTTTAGATAGATATTTCCCCAAAGATCATTCATGCATACCCAGCTCAAAAAATTCAAATTTTGAGTTACTACGATATTGCACCAAAGGCTCGATATGATCCTTTGGCCTAAAAATTCTTTTGATTTGATAATAAATACAAGGGATGCGATTTCCATGATAGTCCAAGAACGATGGGGACCATCATCCATCTTCGCTGTAATATAATAATAAAAAATGTAATATAAAAAATAGATATAAAAAAATAATAAGTCAAGCTTAATAAAATAAACATACAAACTTATTTAAAATAGATATGAGCAACTTCAAAAATTTACGACACCTAGACATTTTTTTTAATTTTTTTTTTTTTGTCTGACATCAATGTTGATTTGCATGTGTATAAACCGATATTTGAGCATGTGAAATCCGTTCGCGTTAATCATTTTTATTACACGGCGCAAATTTTACTGCGGTTTAAAGTTAAAAATTAAAAAAAAAGTATAAAAATTACAGTTTTTGTTAAAATTGAAAAAGGATAACGCGTGTGGATAATACCCCTTAAGGGCTTTCTTAGCACACCAAAATATTTGTAAAAGCTTGAATACTTTTTAAAATACACTGGAAAAAAATATAAAATTTTTTTTGATCGTGTATGCATATAAAAATTTATTTAAAATTGTTAAACATTTTACAAAATTACGGCTAGTATAAGACATAATTTGCAATATTTTGGAAGAAAAACTATTTGGCTGAAACCAAATCAAATATTTCATACAAGGATGCTTTTTGAGGTTAGAAACATTCTGTTTCCTCCATAAAATTTTAAATCCTTAAAATTTTTTGGTGCGTTTTCAATTTTAGTATCAAGCTCAGTAAAGTCTTCTATTCGATGTACGTTTGAGCGGAATTGATACAGCGCCTCAGTTGTCACAAAGCGAAATGTGTTTGGAAAAAACTGCCGCTGCACGCGCCAGGGTTGAAAACAATTTTTTTTTGCACTTTATCAGTTTAGTCCGTCGCGAAGAATCTATTTAGATACATAAACATGTTCCCATGACATGTTTTGATTTAAAAAAAAGCTTAAAAATAAATTGTTTTTTTGCAAAAATTTTCAAAAGTACATAACATTTTTCGTTTAAAAATTTTAAAGTGCGTTTTCGCCTCGGAGGTGCCCTTTACGAAGTTACTCACATCACGCAATACACTAGCCAACTTAAAAGGCAATTCAGATTGTCAGACCCAAAAAAGATACATTTTTAAAAAATTTACGCTAATTTCTTTTAAGTTTGTCATGTCCGTGATACGTTATTGGTGCGCTGACACCAACTTGATACACCTCAAACTTTATATAATTACGCAGTTTTTTTAATTCTGCGCTTAAAACTCATTTTTATTAAACGGCGCAAAAACTCTATGTAAAATCTTCAAAAATTTCAAAATTCGGAAAATTTTGGTTTCACTTTAAAACACCATGCAACTTTTCACCCAGCAGCGATATCAAATTTTTTTTTTAGTGGATATATCCTCCAAGTCTAGTGACTATATTTTGTATGGGTTTGGATCTGAAAGCTTAAAACTATTACAAAGAAAACGGAATGAATGAAAAAACTCTTGCAAGTTTCAAGTCGTTTTTTAAATTTTTCGAATTTTAGATGACCACCAATTCTTAAGGTGAGGACTTTTCAACGTAAAACTTTGCACGTCATATCCTTTAAGAATAGTCATCCAAACCCTGTTCAACGTTTTTTTCAATTCATAAAACTTAACGAAATAAGAGCCATAGTATGTCGGTTTCAGCAGGTGCTCAAAAAATTTGAAGTAGCCCATATATACAAATACCAAGAAATTAAAAATGTTTAAATTAATTCTGCTTAGATAACAGTAAAATAAATATTTAGGGTTTTTATATTTGCGAAAAACCAAGGATTCATAGTGACGACGTTGTTTTAAATTTGTATCGTATGTAGTCCAAATAGGATATAATTAAAATTTAAAAATATCGGTTCCCAAATGGCTGAGATATGAGTGCAAAACACGCCTCCAATTTTTACCCATAAATCTATAATTTACCTATTCTTATAACTATTAACTTTACTTTTTCTTTTTCACCTGAAATATACGTAGTAGAATACCTGGTAGTTGATATCGAAATTGCCGAAATATGGGTTTGGCATAAAAGTGTCCATATAAGCTAAGAATATCAAATATGTATATAAATTTGTTGTTGCTTTCTACAGATTCATATTGTCTTTTTAAATTTTCAACGCCACAAAATATGAAGTGTTTGAAATTTAAAAATTCGATATAAATTTTTATAGAAAGCTACAATAAAGTTATAAAATATTGTTGATTTTGTTTTTGCTTTCGCCACTTTTTAGAAAAAACCATCAAATCGGCACGTTTTCGGAGCTAAAATCGTTAAAATGAAGATAAATCGTCAAATCTGGCCGCCCTGTTTTTATTATATTTATTTCTTTTGTTGACGTTTCGCTTTCATTTGACATTTAATTCTGGAAATATTCCAGTTAAAACTGAATCTGTGTTGTCTGTTTTCGCATTTAAATACAGAACCACTTTTTTCTCGCAAATCGAGAAACGATGGAATTTTTTGTTTCATACTTCATGTGAAAAATTTTACGATGCGAGAAATACAGAAACGAGCTACTGGTCAATGTAAATTTTAATTACTCATTCCCTGATGATGATATTCAAAGAATATCGAAATATCGGAAATAAATAAAGAAAAATCTTACATACAACAGACCTCGAGCTTAAGCATTTTAACTTAATATCTTAAATATTTTTTTTATAACTTTTGTTACTCTTTGCAAACCAGTTTCTCAAGTTGAACCTTGCTAAAGCAATGAACATATCGCACTTCAGTGGCTATTGTAATAGATTCTAATAATGTGGCTCTAGGTAAAAAGTCATCAAAGTAATGATTTTTTCTATGTCAACTACCGCATCCGGTATTTTTTGTATTTAGCAGCGTGATGACTTTTGACATACTGGGATATGCAAGGAGAAAAAGAGGCACCAAAGATTATTGGAATCATGACATAAATATCAGGCTTTAAACGCGTCACACCTACGCCATAAAAATGTTTGAGAATGACGATCCTCTTGCCTTATGAATATTCTGTGAAACATTTGTTCTATATCAGCTGAGGATGCTATTTGCATTTGACGAAATTTAAAAAGCTTACTTGGAAGTGAGGTAAGAATATCTGGGCTTTTAAAAGTGTTGAATTCAACGATACTCCAGGCGACTTTGCAGTCGCATCCCAAATTATGTTAAATTTCTAAAAAAAAACAATTCTTTGTTTTTGTTAACTGAAATTTAGCTCATAAAATAAATTCGAAAAAATAAAAAAAAATTTTGTATTATTAGTATTGTGGTTATTTTATTGAACTATTTATGGTTTTTAATCCAAATTTTTAATATTTTTAATTAGGCTTAAGTTCATTAAATTTAATTTTCATTAAATTATTTTTATGAAGAAAGGAATTTTACAACATGAGTGGTTGCAATCGAAACATGTCAGGGTAACCTGTCCGTAAACACCTGGGTTCGAGCCCAGATTGAGTCAAGAATGAAAAATTATCAATAAAAATTTTAATTAATTTTCATGTTGTAAAATTCCTTTCTTCATAAAAATAATTTAATGAAAATTAAATTTAATGAACTTAAGCCTAATTAAAAATATTAAAAATTTGGATTAAAAACCATAAATAGTTCAATAAAATAACCACAATACTAATAATTGTTAAAGCTAAGGCACGAGCTCTATGTTTGCATTTGTCCTTCAAGTTGTGCTGAAAAGGTCAACAAGAAAAAGAAAGACAAAAAAATGAAAAAACAAAAAATATATGTACTTTGAACTTCAAGAAGAATTCTTGACAAAAGTACGAAAAAAGAGAAGTAAAGGAATAACATGTTAAAATAAATTAAAATAGATAATCATTCAAAAGCAAATTTCGATCTACCAAAAGGTTGAATACAATTTGGTTTAAGGATTGATGTTTGACTAATGACGTCAGCAGTCGTCGATGGCTGCGAGTGTTAAACGGCAAGCCCTCTGAAGAGATTGAGTGGTTGCAATCGAAACATGTCAGGGTAACCTGTCCGTAAACACCTGGGTTCGAGCCCAGATTGAGTCAAGAATGAAAAATTATCAATAAAAATTTTAATTAATTTTCATGTTGTAAAATTCCTTTCTTCATAAAAATAATTTAATGAAAATTAAATTTAATGAACTTAAGCCTAATTAAAAATATTAAAAATTTGGATTAAAAACCATAAATAGTTCAATAAAATAACCACAATACTAATAATTGTTAAAGCTAAGGCACGAGCTCTATGTTTGCATTTGTCCTTCAAGTTGTGCTGAAAAGGTCAACAAGAAAAAGAAAGACAAAAAAATGAAAAAACAAAAAATATATGTACTTTGAACTTCAAGAAGAATTCTTGACAAAAGTACGAAAAAAGAGAAGTAAAGGAATAACATGTTAAAATAAATTAAAATAGATAATCATTCAAAAGCAAATTTCGATCTACCAAAAGGTTGAATACAATTTGGTTTAAGGATTGATGTTTGACTAATGACGTCAGCAGTCGTCGATGGCTGCGAGTGTTAAACGGCAAGCCCTCTGAAGAGATTGAGTGGTTGCAATCGAAACATGTCAGGGTAACCTGTCCGTAAACACCTGGGTTCGAGCCCAGATTGAGTCAAGAATGAAAAATTATCAATAAAAATTTTAATTAATTTTCATGTTGTAAAATTCCTTTCTTCATAAAAATAATTTAATGAAAATTAAATTTAATGAACTTAAGCCTAATTAAAAATATTAAAAATTTGGATTAAAAACCATAAATAGTTCAATAAAATAACCACAATACTAATAATTGTTAAAGCTAAGGCACGAGCTCTATGTTTGCATTTGTCCTTCAAGTTGTGCTGAAAAGGTCAACAAGAAAAAGAAAGACAAAAAAATGAAAAAACAAAAAATATATGTACTTTGAACTTCAAGAAGAATTCTTGACAAAAGTACGAAAAAAGAGAAGTAAAGGAATAACATGTTAAAATAAATTAAAATAGATAATCATTCAAAAGCAAATTTCGATCTACCAAAAGGTTGAATACAATTTGGTTTAAGGATTGATGTTTGACTAATGACGTCAGCAGTCGTCGATGGCTGCGAGTGTTAAACGGCAAGCCCTCTGAAGAGATTGAGTGGTTGCAATCGAAACATGTCAGGGTAACCTGTCCGTAAACACCTGGGTTCGAGCCCAGATTGAGTCAAGAATGAAAAATTATCAATAAAAATTTTAATTAATTTTCATGTTGTAAAATTCCTTTCTTCATAAAAATAATTTAATGAAAATTAAATTTAATGAACTTAAGCCTAATTAAAAATATTAAAAATTTGGATTAAAAACCATAAATAGTTCAATAAAATAACCACAATACTAATAATTGTTAAAGCTAAGGCACGAGCTCTATGTTTGCATTTGTCCTTCAAGTTGTGCTGAAAAGGTCAACAAGAAAAAGAAAGACAAAAAAATGAAAAAACAAAAAATATATGTACTTTGAACTTCAAGAAGAATTCTTGACAAAAGTACGAAAAAAGAGAAGTAAAGGAATAACATGTTAAAATAAATTAAAATAGATAATCATTCAAAAGCAAATTTCGATCTACCAAAAGGTTGAATACAATTTGGTTTAAGGATTGATGTTTGACTAATGACGTCAGCAGTCGTCGATGGCTGCAAGTGTTAAACGGCAAGCCCTCTGAAGAGATTGAGTGGTTGCAATAGAAACATGTCAGGGTAACCTGTCCGTAAACACCTGGGTTCGAGCCCAGATTGAGTCAAGAATGAAAAATTATCAATAAAAATTTTAATTAATTTTCATGTTGTAAAATTCCTTTCTTCATAAAAATAATTTAATGAAAATTAAATTTAATGAACTTAAGCCTAATTAAAAATATTAAAAATTTGGATTAAAAACCATAAATAGTTCAATAAAATAACCACAATACTAATAATTGTTAAAGCTAAGGCACGAGCTCTATGTTTGCATTTGTCCTTCAAGTTGTGCTGAAAAGGTCAACAAGAAAAAGAAAGACAAAAAAATGAAAAAACAAAAAATATATGTACTTTGAACTTCAAGAAGAATTCTTGACAAAAGTACGAAAAAAGAGAAGTAAAGGAATAACATGTTAAAATAAATTAAAATAGATAATCATTCAAAAGCAAATTTCGATCTACCAAAAGGTTGAATACAATTTGGTTTAAGGATTGATGTTTGACTAATGACGTCAGCAGTCGTCGATGGCTGCGAGTGTTAAACGGCAAGCCCTCTGAAGAGATTGAGTGGTTGCAATCGAAACATGTCAGGGTAACCTGTCCGTAAACACCTGGGTTCGAGCCCAGATTGAGTCAAGAATGAAAAATTATCAATAAAAATTTTAATTAATTTTCATGTTGTAAAATTCCTTTCTTCATAAAAATAATTTAATGAAAATTAAATTTAATGAACTTAAGCCTAATTAAAAATATTAAAAATTTGGATTAAAAACCATAAATAGTTCAATAAAATAACCACAATACTAATAATTGTTAAAGCTAAGGCACGAGCTCTATGTTTGCATTTGTCCTTCAAGTTGTGCTGAAAAGGTCAACAAGAAAAAGAAAGACAAAAAAATGAAAAAACAAAAAATATATGTACTTTGAACTTCAAGAAGAATTCTTGACAAAAGTACGAAAAAAGAGAAGTAAAGGAATAACATGTTAAAATAAATTAAAATAGATAATCATTCAAAAGCAAATTTCGATCTACCAAAAGGTTGAATACAATTTGGTTTAAGGATTGATGTTTGACTAATGACGTCAGCAGTCGTCGATGGCTGCGAGTGTTAAACGGCAAGCCCTCTGAAGAGATTGAGTGGTTGCAATCGAAACATGTCAGGGTAACCTGTCCGTAAACACCTGGGTTCGAGCCCAGATTGAGTCAAGAATGAAAAATTATCAATAAAAATTTTAATTAATTTTCATGTTGTAAAATTCCTTTCTTCATAAAAATAATTTAATGAAAATTAAATTTAATGAACTTAAGCCTAATTAAAAATATTAAAAATTTGGATTAAAAACCATAAATAGTTCAATAAAATAACCACAATACTAATAATTGTTAAAGCTAAGGCACGAGCTCTATGTTTGCATTTGTCCTTCAAGTTGTGCTGAAAAGGTCAACAAGAAAAAGAAAGACAAAAAAATGAAAAAACAAAAAATATATGTACTTTGAACTTCAAGAAGAATTCTTGACAAAAGTACGAAAAAAGAGAAGTAAAGGAATAACATGTTAAAATAAATTAAAATAGATAATCATTCAAAAGCAAATTTCGATCTACCAAAAGGTTGAATACAATTTGGTTTAAGGATTGATGTTTGACTAATGACGTCAGCAGTCGTCGATGGCTGCGAGTGTTAAACGGCAAGCCCTCTGAAGAGATTGAGTGGTTGCAATCGAAACATGTCAGGGTAACCTGTCCGTAAACACCTGGGTTCGAGCCCAGATTGAGTCAAGAATGAAAAATTATCAATAAAAATTTTAATTAATTTTCATGTTGTAAAATTCCTTTCTTCATAAAAATAATTTAATGAAAATTAAATTTAATGAACTTAAGCCTAATTAAAAATATTAAAAATTTTGTATTTTAATAAAGTTTTTGGTAATTTTAAATTAAAATAAATAAGATATTAACCGGCTAAAAATTTATTTATTTCATCACGTTGAGCGGCACGCTTTGATTTTTGTTTAAAATATTTTTGACGAAATCTCGGATGTAACGATGCCACCTGCTTATTTTACCATGGTAAAAGTTGCATTCCAAATCGTTCTGATAGCATAAGCGATTAAATATTCGGTCACATCACAAATGTATGTCTATATCAGATAAATGACGTCTACAATATACTTGGCAAATTATTTGACCTGTTATTTGTTAATGAGCCTAAGGAATGTTCAATACATCGAGATTATCCTTTTACACTCCCAGAAGATCGTTACCACCGTACAACTGAAACCAGAAACAATCGATAAAATTATTAATAATTTTTACAGTCAAAAAAATAATATATGAAAGAATGCATATCAAAGTTTTTACTGTGCTCAAAATCAGGACCACCATGGGACAATAAACAACCTTCTTCATTAAAAAACCCAAAAGTCAAAAGTTACTTAAAGTATAAGAATTCTAGATCCCACTGCGATTACAGCAAGTATTCCGTCCTTCGTGAAAAATATAATTTTCTGAATGCTTAATTATTAAACGATTATTTGATTACAATAAAAACAACTTAAAACTCGGTCCAAGATCATTCTATAAATTTGTAAATTCGAAAAGAAAGTATTTTGGATCACCGAAGGTCATGAAATATTTGGGTACTGAGACACATTATAAAAAGGAAATTCTGATGCACATTGTTCTGATAATGTCAATTATCAATTTAATATAGTTACTGGTCACAATATATCATTGTCACCAATAACCAAAGCCCATATTATCAATTGCTTTAAATCTTTTAAATGTCGTCATCTAGCCCGCAAGTAGTGCTGTGTTTTTAAACAGGGTTTCAGGAGATCGAAATAACTGGCTTATTTTGTTCCTTTATCCTTTATTTTGTTAACATCATATGCCCAAATAATTCATGGTCTCATTTTCTAAAATACTGCGTTAAAAAAACTGGGACATAAAGCTGTTACAGAGCGGTGCGTGATTTTTAAGAAAAACTAATCATAACGTCTTTTGAAGGAGCTTTTTTTAAATTATGTTCATACCAGTTTAAGCACATAACACTTCTAGCTCAAAAAAGTAGGCTTAGTTTTAATTTACCAGCATTTGCATCTGGTAAATAACGTTCATAGCGATATTGCTGTTTGTAATTTTTTGTTGTTAGGTTAGGTTAGGTTCCATGGACAGCCATCAAAAGACAGCTCACTTGGGTCCTTTTTTGGTCCCTTTGTGATACCCTGCGGCAATGCCCATCCCTTAGAGCAGTTACTCAGATGGCGTCACTGCAAAGTCCAACCACCTCGTCTTCCTAGTGAAGAGAAGGAGCGATTTCAGTTCCATCCCAGATAGATCCTCCAAGCAGGCAAACACCGGTTCCCCCAGGCATTCCCCCCTAATACCCCGAAATCCAGGGCAATGACAAAGAAAGTGAAGCACAGCCTCCTCTTCCTCCTCGTTTTGAAAACTTCTACAGTAGTCGTTAAATTCCAGACCCATTATTCCAGCATGAGTCCCCACCGGCCAGTGTCCAGTTACAACCGATATCGCCGTCCTAATCAGGTCCCTGCTGAACGCAAGTAGAGAGGTAGTTCTCCGTCCATCATATCCAGGCCAAAGGATCCTGGATATCGAGCAGGTGGCTTCACAGGTCCACCGCGTCTGCGCAACTCTATAAGACTCGGGCCCTATAAGTGATTTACAGTGAGCCATTGGAAGGCCAATGAATTGGCCAATGAATGCATCATCCATGCGACCACCTTGTTTGGCCAGCTCATCTGCTACCTGATTGCCCGGGCACCCAGTGTGCCCCGGTATCCATATAAGCGTTACCCCTGAATGCTTCGCAATCTCATCCTAAGACATCCGACATTCTACAGTTAACCTAGATGTCGTATAGACACCCGCTAGAGAAGCAAGGGCAGCCTTGCTGTCAGTAAATATACGTATATCTCCCGATATGCGATGATACCTCAGCCAGTTTGCCGCCCGCCTCGCCTTATAGCCGAGATTCCCGCCTGCAGGACACTACATCCATCCGGCAGACGAAAAGAAACCTTCACATTCAGTTCCTCTATGAAGAAACCTCCGCCGACCCTCTCACCTGTCCTCGAACCATCAGTATAGACCCCTAGGGTTGGTTCACGGAAAGTATCCAACAGCACACTGCTGTGCGCCACTTGCGCCACGAACCCCGCACGAAAGAACGGCACCGGGGAGCAGTAATCCACTCCATCAGGTACAATCGTACGTTTGATTATCCCGGCGTGTCCAAAGTCACGTGTCGACCAGCTGTTCACCGCGTGCAGCCGCGTCGCCGAACAAAGAGCCAACTGTCTGGCCATTATGTTCACCGGGAGCCAGTTCAGTATCGTGAACAGCGCCCTCGTTGGAGTAGATCGCATTGATCCCGTAATCATCAACGCGACAAGTCTGTATACTTTCTCAAGCACCGCACGGTGTATGCCCTTATCCAATGCAGTCCACCATACAACGACCCCATAGTACAGGGTCGGCTTTACCACAGCCTCAAAGATCCAATTGACACACCTCGGGCTCATACCCCAGTTTCTGGCGATTGCACCCCTACACGCAAATATGGCAACTATTGCCTTTTCCACTCTCATCCGGACATTCAGTCCACATGACAGCCTGCTATCCAGAACCACGCCCAGATACTTCGCAATGTGAGATATCCGAAGCTCAGTTCCATTAAACCTCGGAAGCGTAAAGTCCTCGGTCTTATACCTCCTCGTAAAGAGAACCAGTTCCGTCTAAGACGGATTTACGCCCAGACCGCATGATGCACTCCAGGTACTGAGTACCTTCAAAGCAGCCTCCATACACTGGGACATTACGCCCAAATGCCTCCCTGAGATGGCCACTGCAACATCATCAGCATACGCCACCGTTTTGATCCTCATGTCGTCCATCCTTGTCAACATGGTGTTCATAGTCAGGTTCCACAATGGTGGGGATAGAACTTCCCCTTGGGGAGTACCCCTGTTATCCAGCCTCTGAACACTGGTTTCACCTATCGTAGAGCAAATGATCCTATTCCGTAGTATATTGTCCACAAATCTACATATGCCAGCGTCGATCCTCAGACTCCTCAAGGACGTCACGATAGAGTTCGGGTTGACACTGTTGAAGGCCCCTTCAATATCGAGAAAGGCCACAAGTATGTACTCGCTAAATTCGAGCGATCTCTCAATGGTTCCGACCAGAGAGTGTAGAGCCGTCTCAACAGACCTGCCCCTTGTGTAGGCATGTTGAGAGGCAGAGAGTAAGCCTCTTGGGATGGTCATCCTCAAGTGTATATCGATAACCCTCTCAAGAGTCTTAAGAAGAAAGGATGCAAGACTAATCGGTCTGTAGTCCTTCGGCTCGGTGTGAGAAACCTTACCCCCTTTGGGCATAAAGACCACCCAGCACAGGGTCCATTTCACAGGAAGATACGAAAATCTAGCGCATCCCCTGTATGTGGCCAACAACTAGGGTATTGTGAGGGTCGAATTCCTGTGCAGGTCCGCCGGAATTAAACCGTCCATACCCGGAGATTTATATGGGCTAAAGCTATCGATAGCCCACTTAATCCTATCGTAGTCCAATGGTACGGACATAGGAATGGGAGTCCCCTCCCGCGCCTGATCCCGCAAACCCCATTGGGAGTTTCCAGGAAAATGAGTATCAATCAACACTTCCAGTGTTTCTTGACTATTCGTGGTCCAACTACCATCCGATTTCCGGACATAGGTCGGGAAAACCGGTCTCGAGGCCATTACCTTACGTAAACGGTTCGTCTCAGAGGATCCTTCCATTCCGCTACAGAAGTTCCTCCAAGCAATCCTTTTCGCTGATCTAACCAGGTTTCCAAACCTATTCAATGATGACTTATAGTCCGCCCAATTTCCGTGGCGCTTTGCCACATTGAACAACCTATGACAGTCAATTCCAAGGCAGTCGCCAACTGCAGTGAGTTCGAAAGCAGATCCACTGCCGCATCGATCCCCCCGATATCATCAAACCCAGGAGGGTCAAATAGGATCGGACCAGAGAGGAGTTCGTACGTCTCCTGTTCAATATAGCCATCGATCCTGACGACCTAAGCCCTAGCCTAAATTCCACATATCTGTGATAAGAACAGTAATTCGACACCATCCAGCTCTCGATCATATCGGTGTGGTCTATACTTACTAGCGTGACATCAAGAACCTCACACCTATTTGCAACTACAAACGCAGGCTCACAGCCCCTATTTACTACTCCTAAATTATAATTAATAATAAAGGAGAATAGTGACTCACCTCTTACATTCGTATCCGTACTGCCCCATATAGTGTGGTGCGCATTAGCATCGGCACAGATTATCACCAGTGTTCCAGTGCTCGCGGCCTTTAAAACTGCATCACGGATGAGCCCGTTGGTAGGAATCATGACATAAATATCAGGCTTTTGACGCGTCACACCTACGCCATAAACATGTTTGAGCATGACGATCCTCTTGCCTTATGAATATTCTGTGAAACATTTGTTCTATATCAGCTGAGGATGCTATTTGCATTTGACGAAATTTAAAAAGCTTATTTGGAAGTGAGGTAAGAATATCTGGGCTTTTAAAAGTGTTGAATTCAACGATACTCCAGGCGACTTTGCAGTCGCATCCCAAATTATGTTAAATTCCTAAAAAAAAACAATTCTTTGTTTTTGTTAACTGAAATTTAGCTCATAAAATAAATTCGAAAAATAAAAAAAAATGTTGTATTTTAATAAAGTTTTTGGTAATTTTAAATTAAAATAAATAAGATATTAACCGGCTAAAAATTTATTTATTTCATCACGTTGATACATATTGGTTGTTAGCCAGATTGGCAAAATATGGTGATATTGAAAAAAAAAAAAAAAAAAAAATAAAAATTATAAGCAAAAATAAAATTCATAAACAAGGGAATGTCTTATGTACATATATAAATAATGACATTTTACATGCACTTAGTAGTTACATATTAATATAATTCAAATTCATTAATTATTAATCTTCTGTATCTCAAACAAGTCTCTAAATAGTTAGCAAGGATTTCAAAAGAAAATGTTAGGCCGTTGAGAATATCCAACACCTCCGCTAGACTCAGTTGGCATTTATTGAAGAACCTATGTCTATATCCATTGTAAATAGGACAACATCCAATAAAATGTAGGGTGTTTTCCGTTGCATCGAGGTTGCAAACGGTGCAAAGACCTACTGTATTGCTTCTAAACGGTCTCGAATTAATATCCAATAGACAGCCTCTAGCTCTTATGAGAAGACTTATAGCACGAGCAGTTAGAGTTGAGTCTGTAATATCTAACAAATTGTAGTTTAACTGCGAATAGAGATCATGGAATTGAGAGCTACTTGCAGCAGAGGCAAAATTTTCATTTTCATATACGATAACTAAAGGTAATATTAACTTGACATATTTGCTAATTGGATTGGAATTATTTGGTGGAACGAAATTTATTGTGGAACACAGATTTGACCATTCCTCAGCCCAAAAAGTGTGTTTTTCAATTACAGTTTCAGCAAGCTTACGAGGCAGTCTATTGTTCGGCATGTTAAGTATTTTATTTATGTAGTCAAAATGTAGTTTTAGCGTTTCCACAAATAACGAGTTAAGACCCGTTTCCAGGAAGAGCATGTAGTTTGGAGTGTTACTAGGTAAGAACAGCATCTTTTTTATAAAAAAAACGAAGAAGTTTTTCGACGACATCATATTTTTTGTAACCCCATATTTGAGCACCATAGAACATAATAGAACGGGCAGCAGATCTGAAGATTCTTAGCTTATTTATGTTTGAAATTTTGGGATTTAGCCCAGTACGATGAGATTGCCAATTTAGATGTTAAAAGTTTGTTTTCCAAATGGACGCGGAAGGATAAATTGTAACAAAGGTTCATACCCAAATACTTATGTGAGTTTACAGTTTCAATTCTGTCTTCACCATATGACCAGCTTAGATTTCTGGGAATTCTTGAGCCACTACGAAAAACTAAAATCTTGGATTTAGACATGTTAACTCTTAATTGCCATAAGTTGCAGTATGCCTGCAAGGAATTAATCATATTCTGCAAGCCGTCTGGGGAGTCAGATAAAATGACAATGTCATCCGCATACATTAGTGTTTTCACTGAGAGATTCACAACTTCTACACCGCCAGGGAGAGTATCAGCTAGATCATTCATGTAGAGAGCAAACAATATTGGACTTAAGATACATCCTTGCTTAACGCCAAGATTAACATTAAAAGCATTGGAGAGGGTGTTATTGAAAAGAATTTTGCTTGAAGTGTCTGCATACGATTTCATAAGAATTCTTATTATTTTTGATGATAGTCCCATACTCGACAGTTTGTAGAACAAAGAATTTCTTGGTATCAAATCAAAAGCGGAGGAAAAATCAACAAAAAATGCATATGTCTTCTTTCCATTAAGTTGGTTTAAATGAATAATATTAGTAAGATTAAAAATATTATCAATGGTCGAATAATTTTTCCTAAAACCAGCTTGATATTCATTCAGAATATTGTATTTATTTGTCCAGGCTGTAATACGATTTAACAGAATGCTATTGAAGATCTTGCAGGTTGTATCCATTAGTGACAAACCACGATAATTCGTGGGACAGTTGGGGTCACCCTTCTTCAGTAATGGAATAAGGATTGCCTCTTTAAAGCTTGACGGTATAGTTTCCTTAATAAAAATTATATTTAAGACATATAATAGCTTACTTGTAAAAGCATAGGGCGCATGTTTGAAGAACTCGTATCTAATACCATCTTGCCCTGGGGCCTTACTATCCTTAAGAGTCTTTAGAACAGAGATTAGTTCACAAGGTTCGATCGGCGAGTCCAAAAATGGATCAATGTTGCAGGGCAAACACCATTGAACTGAAACCATAGAGTCAGGATTCGCCAATATACTGCTAAAATGTTGAAGGAAGTCATCTGCGTTTAGACTGCAACGAGTTGATAGAGTACGAACTTTTAAATCATTGGCTAATTTCCACCACTGTTTACTGCATTTAATCGTATTTAATTTGACTATGTTTGCATTATAATAATTAAGTTTAGTATTACGACAAACATTAAGGAATTTCCTTTTAGACGACATATACTTAATTTTGTTGGCGTTTGAGCATATCTTACGGAAATTTTTTTGATTTTCTAACATCTAACCTGCTTATTTTACCATGGTAAAAGTTGCATTCCAAATCGTTCTGATAACATAAGCGACTAAATATTCGGTCACATCACATATGTATGTCTATATCAGATAAATGACGTCTACAATATACTTGGCAAATTATCTGACCTGTTATTTGTTAATGAGCCTAAGGAATGTTCAATACATCGAGATTATCCTTTTACACTCCCAGAAGATCGTTACCACCGTACAACTGAAACCAGAAACAATCGATAAAATTATTAATAATTTTTACAGTCAAAAAAATAATATATGAAAGAATGCATATCAAAGTTTTTACTGTGCTCAAAATCAGGACCACCATGGGACAGTAAACAACCTTCTTCATTAAAAAACCCAAAAGTCAAAAGTTACTTAAAGTATATGAATTCTAGATCCCACTGCGATTACAGCAAGTATTCCGTCCTTCGTGAAAAATATAATTTTCTGAATGCTTAATTATTAAACGATTATTTGATTACAATAAAAACAACTTAAAACTCGGTCCAAGATCATTCTATAAATTTGTAAATTCGAAAAGAAAGAATTTTGGATCACCGAAGGTCATGAAATATTTGGGTACTGAGACACATTATAAAAAGGAAATTCTGATGCACATTGTTCTGATAATGTCAATTATCAATTTTGTTGAAGCGAGTTTCATAAGCAACCTGTGGCTAATCTCATTTTCCTAATGCTCTATTTTGGCTGATTCAATTACCAGTATTTTTGTTGCTATTTTCCTTAATTTCTAATTGTTAAGTTTGTTTGATTTAATTTATATATGGTTTTACTTAACTTTGAATTTGATTCCATTTTTTTCTATTTTTTCTTTAATTTTCATATCTTGAATTTTAAGTTTGAATTTGGATTTGGTTACGTTTTAATTTCATTAATTTTTAATTTCTTTGAATTTGTATTTCGGTTTCTCTAAGTGTAAAATAATCTTAAGTTTCCTTTACGTTCTGCTATAATTTTCTCTTGAGTTGTTTTTTTTGAGTTCTACATTGTAACTTTTCAATTTCAAGTTGTTAATTTTTTTTTTAAGTATTCATACAACCATCAACAAGGCAAGAAGCCGAATAAAAACCCTTTTTTGTTGAAATTTAAAAAAAAATTAACCCATCGTGTTTTCTTTAAATTTACCAACGTTGTAGAAAGTCTAGGAAGTTTATAGCCTAAACATTTGGTCCTTCGATAAATCCTAGAGGAGCTAGGATTGGAATAACTAGTGGCAAACCTGTCCACTGAATGCCATCAGCAGTTGTTCTCCCGTAACAACTGCGGCAAATTTTTTCAAAGTGACGACAATAGTTGTTCTACCGCAACAACTACAACATCAGCAGCAGTTCCAATAAAGAGGTAAAAGTTCCCAATTGTGCCAAACATTCCAAGAAGGAAGAAAGGTCCACAAGACGGTTGATTTTCGAGAGGGAAAATCACCAAGGTAAACATTAAGTGTCATCAAAAGGATCAGATTGGGTGAGTACAGTGTTTTAATTATATTTAATGCGATTGTGTGATTTTTATTAGAAAAAGTGCAAAAAATTAATTAAAATTACTGCATAATCATATCCAACAAGTAATCGAACATAACCTTTAAATTTAATAAAAAAGCCATCACCGATATGAAAAATCCCCAACGTGCCAACACTGTTAAAAAGTACCACCACTGGTATATAAGAAAAAAAAACGGAATTTTTGTACATAAGCTCTGTTGTTATATACAATTGCCATACTCGTCACACTCATTACTAAGTGTTTCGATTCCTACACGTTCCACAACTATGGTATTTACAATTGAATTTTGACCGGCAACTTCGCACATAAAAAGGAAGAATCACAATATAAAGTGCTGTGTAAAATATTAAAAGAATAAATTAAATTAAAAAATTAAATTAAAGAATTTAAATTAAAGAGTTTATAGTGGAAGAAGGAAAACGTGAATAAATAAAATAAATAAAAGCCGCTAAATTTCGGCAGTGAAAAATAAAATTAATTAAAAAAATTAAATTAAAGTAGTTGCGGAAATTTTTTTTGTTAAAAACATAAAGCAGCAAAACAACAACACAAGCAACAGCAACACAAAAAGACAGGCTGTTTGTAAATAAAAGAGGGTGAGTGTGTGAAATATAATTTTGTGAAGAATTTGGTACATTAAGGAAGACAGTGTTGTGGCATAATTATTAAGAAAAAATAAGAATAATAAAGAAGCAGTTTTTTGTTATAAAAGAATTTAAAGGGTGTCCCTTCAAGTGGTACACAAATATTAAAAATATCATTAATATTGATTGCAAAAATACAAGCAAATTTTTTCAATTTTTAAATAAAAAGGGTGAACCGAAAAGAGGTGTTAAATTTTTTTGTTTTTTACAAGGTGACCCTACAAGTGGTACATATTTGAAGCATTATTTGATTAGAAAACTGAATGCTTATGAACAACCCGTTACAAATTTTTTATGAAGTGTGTTCGATTATTTTTGAAAAATTGTTTGGAGAAAAAAGTACGTAATTTTTGAAAAATTTAATTTAAAGCACAATTATAATAATTATATTGGGAATTTTGATGAGTAGATTTTTAAGGAAAAATTTTTACAGAATCTGAGTAAAATTGATTTGTGGCTCAATATTGAGAATGATTTTATGGTGGTAGAGAAAAATTTAATAAATAAGAATTTTGAGAAAATTTAACTACATTGAAATATAAACAACTTGGGAAAATTTTTTGGCAGTTTTGAGGCGAATATTTTTGAAATTTTTTTGGTGAAATTTAAAGCTGTTTTTTAAACATTCTACATCGCTTTCATTCGTCGCGAATAATTTTAATATACCTTCGTATAAGGTTGAATTTCTTCACGATTGTTTTTTGTAAATTTTTTAATTTCTGCTGGAGAAATTTTTGAGGTATAAAATATTTAAAGGCTTTTGAGCAAAAATTTAAAAAATGGTTTCGGAAAGAGCATGTAAATACGATATTCGACAAGTAGTGAATTTTTGTTCTACTTTTGAGAAGATTTCTTCAGAAGATTTGACGATTTCACTTTTAGAGGTAAAGCAGTCTGAACTTGAGAGAAGATGGATGAAGATGATAGCAACAGTTGAGGAATTCATCAGTGGCTATGAAAAGGTGAAGGTTAGGTTCGTTAGGTTAGGTTCGAGTGGCCGGTCACAAAGACCCCGCATAGACCAAATAGGTCCCTAGCGTCACCACATTTCACGATAACCCGCAGAAGAAAGACATTCCGATGTGATGGTACCCAGAGTACCCCACACTCTCTTGACGAATGCCAGGAGTCTCATTAACCCAATCCCAGAGACTTCCCCGAGATCCTGGAAGTAATGACCTCCCCTACAATTCGCCCTAAAGCGCACGAGTGCCGGACAGTAGCATAGCAAGTGCCCTACCGTCTCCCTTTCCCCTGGTATCCCACAGAATCTACAATTGTCACTATTCAACCGCCCCGCCCTATGAGCGTATACCGCAGTCCAACAATGACCCGTCACAAAACCTACCAGAAGTCTACAGTCCCTTCTCGATAGCGACAGAAGAGTCCTAGTTGCCACCGGATCATAGGATCCCCACATTACCTTGGAAACCCTGCACGTTCCTAAGTTTCCCCAGAACGCCTCTGATATCCTCCGTATAGCAGAGTCCGTATCTCTTCTAATATTCTGAATTGGAGCCGGAATGGCCATCATCCTATCGTATGGTAAGCGGGCCCCCCGTTTCGCCAATTCGTCCGCTTCCTCGTTGCTCTCTATGCCCTGGTGGCCGCGAAACCAGTAGATATGTACTTTCCTATTGGCACAGAGTCTATCCATCGAGTCCCTACACTCCTGGACGACCGAGGAGTATGAGTAATCAGCGGTTATTGCCCCGAGCGCCGCCTGACTATCAATGAAAAAGTTTACGTGCGAGTTCTCAGTACTGGAAACACGTGCCAAATCGGCAGCCATTTTGGCCGCGAAAATCTCCGCCTGGAATACGCTGCAGCAATCAGGAAGCTTATACGATTCCCGAATTCCTAGCTCCCGGCAATAGACTGCAGCTCCAACTCCGTCTTCCATTTTGGAACCGTCAGTGTAGAAACTGAAGGTCCCCTGGCCAGACCGGAGTCCTGCCGACCAACCGTCCTCCTCCAAGGTAACTCGCGGTTTCCTCCCAATTGTCAGTCTCGGAATGGTGTAGTCACTGCTACAATCTATTGCCCTTATAATACTACCGTGACCATAGAGTCCGTATGTAAATTGTCCCGTCGCCTTCAAGCGAATCGCAGACTTCCTTGCAGTTCCTTCCGCCACTAGATGAATCGGTTGCAAGTCCAGGATCACATCCAGTGCCGCAGTCGGTGTACTACGTAAAGCACCGGTGATACTAAGTTCGGCGAGTCTCTGTACGGTCGTTACGTCCACCACACAAGTATCCCGTAGAGTAGAATTGGTCTCGCCACCGCTGTGTAGACCCAATGTGTAAGAGCGGGGGTTAGACCCCACGTTTTGCCCAGCATTCTCTTACATGCGTAGAGCGCAATCGTTGCCTTTTTCACCCTTTCCTCCACATTCAATCCCCACGACAGTTTGCTATCCAGTATTACTCCCAGGTACTTTGTGTGGTGTTTAAGTTCCAGGCTAGTACCTCCTAGCTTAGGTCTCCTCCATGGACCAACTTTGTACCTATTCGTAAAAAGTACTAGGTCCGTCTTCTCGGGATTAACTCCCAGTCCTACTCCGGCCGCCCACTGGATGATTATAGCTAGTGTAGCCTCCATTACAGAACTAATAGTATTCAGGTCCTTGCCAGTAACTATCACCGCCACGTCATCTGCGTATGCGGTCATCTTCGCTGCCCCGTCCCGAAGTCTATTGAGAAGTTCGTTGACGACAAGCGTCCATAGCATCGGTGAGAGCACCCCTCTCTGGGGGGTTCCCCAGTATGCCTTCCTCGTTATCCTGGAGTTGCCCCACTCCGCAGATATGGTTCTGCACCGTAGCAGGTTGCCAATCCAGTTTTTAGCATGTGCGTGTGCCCCCGTGCGAGACAAGCTGGCCAAAATTGCCCCTGTGGACACATTATTGAAAGCTCCCGCGATGTCCAGGAACACACCCATAGCGAAGTCCTTATAGCTCAGAGTCTTTTCAATCAGCGAGACAACTGAATGAAGTGCCGTCTCAGTTGATTTACCCTTCGTGTAAGCATGTTGATTAACAGAGAGAATGGTCGGTCTCATGTTACTCTTGACATGATAGTCCAGAATTCTCTCCAACGTTTTCAGCAGGATGGATGTGAGGCTTATAGGTCTAAAATCTTTTGGGTACATATGATTGCTTCTGCCCGATTTCGGCAGGAATACAATCCTAGATACCCTCCAAGATCTAGGCACATAGTTCATCCTCAGACATCCCTTAAAGATTTCCACCAGCCATGGTACTATCCGTTGTCTACCCCGCTGTAATTGAGCCGGGATGATTCCGTCCAGACCAGGCGACTTATATGGCTGGAACGAGTCGATGGCCCATTCCACCCCCTCGTAGGTGATAATATCGTTATCACCATCTGCCATAACAGAAGTTTCCTCAGTTGGAATAGGAGCCCCAGAGCAGCCTGGAAAGTGTGCGTCAACAAGCACCTCCAACGTTTACGTACTGCTCCCTGTCCATTCTCCGTTTTCCCTACAAACCGTATTTGGCATTACCGGACTGCACACAAGCATCCTCCGCAGTCTTGCCATTTCGGTTGTCTTCTCTATATTGTCGCAGAAACATTTTCACGAAGCTCGCTTGGCTCTTCGCACGTCGCGCTTAAACACCCTAAGAGCGTCCCTGTACTCCCCCCAGCATTCAGACCGGTCGACAATCTTCGCCAGTTTGAATAGCTCACGAAGCTCGCGTCTTGCATGGTCCAGCCGACTATTCCACCAAGGTGGTCTGGACTTACGCCTTGCTCGTGTCGGGGGGCACGACTTCTCATAGGATCCAGTAACGCCCGATAACAGTGTGCCTATAGCAGAATCTATGTCCCCTGAACTAACCAATGTTCCCGAGTGACCTAGGTCCCTATTCAAAAGTGAAGAGTATTTAGCCCAGTCCGTGTTCCTTGGGTTCCTAAACACTGTTTCGTTAGGTGTAGTGTAATTTAACAAAAAAGATATATAAGAGTGATCCGAGAAGGATGGCTGCGAAAGCACCTGTTTTATAATCAGTATAAAGCGTCACATCAAGCACATTTTCCGAGGTGGGACCCTTATAATTCGGGACCTCACCTCTGTTCGCAATTTGAATATTATTCTGTAATATAAAAGCAATAAGATCCTCACCTCTACTGTTGATATCCTTACTGCCCCATATTGTATGATGAGCGTTAGCATCCGCACCCACCACCAGATTTTTTCTCATTCTACAAGATTCCTCGACTAGTCTTTGGAGTTCCACTGGTGGGGCATCTCTATCGTGCGGCATATATGATGATGCAAGGAGTACCACATCATCCCTGCCATCTTCCAAGGCCACTACTGTGAGATCATCAGTGCTGTAATTATAGAGAATATATGAGCAAAGGTTCTTCCTAACAAGTATTGCAGATCGTATTCTACCTACCACTTTTGAGAAGAACGTGTTAAAATTACGTGACTTCAATCCAGATACCCGATTTCCTGTGGAGATCCACGGTTCCTGGATCAGAGCCACGTCGTAGCGACCCTCCTCTAACGTGAGGAGGAGTTCGACCGAAGCCATCTTACTGTGTTGGAGGTTGACTTGCAGGATCTTTAGCGTCATCAACTAAGATCACCCGCTCGGGGTCGGCTCCACCCTCCTTGGTCGTCTCACCCAGACTCAGTCCTGAAGTGGCCGCAGTGGCAGCCGCCAGATCGCGCTCCACTTCATCCACCTCCAGTGTGTTGTGGTTGGAGTCCTGCGAATGTCGTTTCTTCAAACGGAGTAACACAATTCCAACTCCCCAAGACATTTTTCCATACCGAGGATACAAAAGGTCTTCCGCCTCCTTTGTAATCTGAAGTATGTAGTTCTGCCCGTCTTTGTTGCCTTTTTGTACGTGCAGAATCCTCCATTCTTTAGTGGGAATGTCGGGATTCTGGTTTTGTAGGAGACGAAGAGCGACTTCCGGTTTCACAATACGCGGTAAGTTCACCTTCGCCTTCGGAATAGCAGGAATATCGGGTCGATCCACATCCTTGAGTTGTGCATCCGACCACAGGCCCTTGAGTTTCGTAATAACTCCTTTGAGCCATTCCAGCTTCATTTCGTCCTTACAACTGATGAGCTTTACTCTGTTGAACCATCCAGCCCCATCAAAGGAGGGCAGCGGTCTTCCAGGTTCGGCTTCCATCTTAGCAACGGTTTCGTTGAAAATCTTCAACTCTACAATCTTCCACCGCTCTGTGTCCATTTGACCAAAAGGGTTGCTCATGTCCAGAAGTGCCACGCTCAAAGGACGTTTGGCCACTTCACTGACTCTTGCAGCCTTTGGCAAAGGTTCAGTGGCAGCTTTCGATGTCAAGGGTCTAACCCCCTCAGGGTTTTTCCTAGGTTTCTTCGTCTCCTTAGGATTTGGAGACTCATCAACTGCCCGCTGTCTTTTACCCTGCATGCTCTTAATCACAGCCTCTTCAATGCAGTTGTAGAAACCGTGATTCTTGGCCGCATATTTCGGGTTTTTAGAAAAGTGAGCTCGGCCTTCTGCAATCGCCCCCGTAGCCCACTTCATCCGCTCTTTCTCATCCTTGGAAAGATTGGATTGGGAGCCAAGCCGATGCTGTATCCGGACCGCAGCTTTGTATTCAGATAGAGCTCTAAGCCCTTCCTTGCTTCTCTTGGGCCTGTTCCTACTTGTAGAATGGGCTCCCCGAGATGTGCTAGGCGAGTTTAGCAGCTCACGTTCCTCTTTAGAGGTAATTGTTTTTACGCTATCGTGATCCGAGTCTGAATCGACAACGGCATCCGTACGTGTCATATAAACGTTTTTGGCATCTTTGATACTTCCACCGTAAGGCGCCTTAACCACGGCAGAGAATGTGTGACCGCTGGCGATACGTCGAGGAGATAATGGTTCTCCACCGTGCCCGCCGGTGGTCGCAGTCACTGCTAACACCGACGTTTGGGCGTATATTACCGCCCGGCTTTCATTTTTTTCTTCTTCCATATCGTTTTTCTTTGGTGCATTTTATACATACTGCCATGTTCACGATAACGCCGATCCACTGGATAACAGACGCGCACCAGGAAGCCGCCCAATATGGGAACAGACGCGCCTGGGTTTAAAAGAAGAATCGTGAAGTCATCTCCGACCCGCAAGCCGCCCAATGTGGGAAACAGACGCCCGGACCGAATCAAACCCCACGATTACCTCCTACCTATGATCAAAACCCATTACAGTAATGTGACAATAGGCAATTACATTGTGACACTATGCTCAAAGTCCTGATCTTAGCCGTGTACCAACCAGTACCCGTTTCCAGCCAGCACCCCCGTGGAGGGTTTAGTAGAAGGATTTTCATGTGCCGGCCATGAAAAGGTGAAAGAAGAAGAAGATTTTCCAGATGAAATTACTCTTAAATATGAGGATGCCTGTGAACAGTACCAGATGCTAAAGGCTAAAATATTGGACTTGTTGAGGGCTAAGGCCCCACAACAGAAAGCGGCAGATACGACAGTACGTCAGTCATCTCTTAAGTTACCTGCGGTTGAAATTCAAACGTTTGAAGGAGGTTTCGACAAATGGCCAGCATTTAGGGATATATTTAGGGCAGTGGTTGGAAATGAACCTTCAGTAGCGCCAGCGCACAAATTATATTATTTACTTGGCAAGACGAGGGGGGAAGCCTACCAACTCATAAAAGATTATGATTTGGTAGATGCTAATTTTGAGCTAGCTTGGCAGGCCTTGAAAACTCGCTACGAAAATAAGCGAATTCTAATAAATAATCAAATTAGAAAAATTTATGGCATCCAGGCCCCTCAGAATGAAACTTTGAAATTTTTAAGGCAACTTCAAAATACGGTCAGCGATGGTTTGTAGCTGATAATGACGCCTTTCTTATGCATATTTGTACTTCAAAGCTCCCAGAAGAAACTTCGCGTGCGTGGGAAGATTCTTTGACAAACCATAAGGAACTGCCTACCTGGCACCAACTTAACAAATTTCTGTATGAGAGAATTGAAACTTTTACGAATTTGAGGAAACCCTGCAGCCGAGACAATACAACCTCCAAATCTCAAGTTTTCTATTCTGATGCTGAAACTGATAAAGGTAAATTTAGCTGCAAGAAATGCCAACAGAATCATCCATTACGACTCTGCAAATATTTTAAGGGTTTGTCCGTCCATGATCGAATCAAATATGTTTATGCGAACAAATTTTGTGCGAATTGTTTTTCACCCACTCATTTCAAAACTAAATGTCAGAGCTCCAGTAGTTGCAACAGATGCAATCAGAGGCATCAGACCATGTTGCATATTGAAGAAGATAAGGCGAAAAAGGGTCCCATTCAACGGGCGTCATCTCATCAGCATGTTCGAGACGACGTAAGGCCATCTGGGTCGTTTACTCAGAACAACACAAGGCCATCCAGTTCTCAACCGGGACGATCTACCACTTCAGGTACAAATGGCATGGAGTCAGTTCAGGTTAATCTGTCTCAACACAGCGGTACTACAATTTTACCTACAGCTTTAGTTCATGTAGAGCATTTAGGCGAAAAATTCACTGTTCGCGCATTGATTGATACAGGGTCGAGTAGAAGTTTTATCTTAAGGCGGGTTCAACAAAATTTAGCGATCCCCCTAGCCATCATAGCGAAATATCAGGGTTCGGTGATACGGTGGTAGGAAGTTCGAAGGGAAGGTGCTATGTCACAATTAAATCTCGAATATCCGATTTTAAAATTAAAATCCGAGCGATTGTGGTACCAACATTGGCACATTTTATGCCTTCACGGCCGATCCCAATTCAAACGGTAAAAGATATAAAAGGTTTGAAACTAGCAGATCCCTATTTCTACAAACCTGCTGCAATTGAAATGATTATTGGTAGTGATTACCTGCCTTTTATAAATTTGAGCGGCGTAAAAATGATTATCGGAAACAATCTTGAAGCCCGAGAGTCCCACTTTGGCTGGTATTTGCTAGGCCCTGAACCAGAAACTAGAGTTCAGTCATTCCATACTTTTGTCTCGCCTTGCAGCGATCTGGCCCTTCATGAACAATTAAAAAAGTTTTGGGAAATAGAAGAGGCTGAAAAAACCGATTTTCAAGCTGAAAGTGAAAGTCTACAGTCTGATGGACGTTACGTAGTTCGACTACTCTTGAAGGAACAATTTCCGAAAGAGATTTTTTTAGGCCCCTCCCGAAATATGGCTCTTGCGCAGTACCATCGAATGGAGAAAATGCTCGATAAAACCCCAGATTTGAAGGCGCAGTACGCTGAAGTTCTCCAAGAATATCTGGACTTGGATCACATGGAACCAGTTGTACATTTTGAACCCAAAGCAGAAAAAGTCTTTTCATTTTTTCTACCCCACCACGAGGTAATCAAGACCGAAAGTAAAACCACAAAAGTGCGAGTGGTATTTAACGCATCAAAGAAAACAGGAAGCGGGTTTTCACTAAATGATGTGCTATACCAGGGCACAACGCTTCAAACGGATTTGATGCAGCTTGTTTTACGTTGGCGAAATTATAAATACGTATTCACTGGAGACATTCAGAAAATGTATAGGCAGATTTTGATGCATGAAGCAGATCGCCCATATCAACAGATATTATTTCGCAACAACACTGAGGGATACGTGAATTCATTTCAACTTAAGACTGTTACGTTCGGCGTAAACTGCGCCCCCTTTTTGGCGATTAGGACTCTACTTGAGCTAGGTCATGATTGCAGAAACCTGTATCCCAAAGCATCTTGTATTCTAAAGAACGAGGTCTACGTTGAAGACATATTGTCCGGGGGACACACGCTTGAAGAGGCCAAGCAGAAGCAAGGGGAGCTCACTACAGCTTTGAAATCTGGCGGCTTTCCCCTTAAAAAGATGACAGCAAATGAGAACTTTTTACTCGAAAGTTTGCCCCGGGAGGATCTTCTAGACGAAGATTTCTTGAAGTTTGATGACTCCAGCTCTTTAAAAACATTGGGAATTCGCTGGAATGCGTTGGCGGATAGATTCTACAATGCTGTAGAGCCAATTGAGATTACCCCATCCGCTTCAAAACGAAAAATCTTGTCAGTAATAGCAAGATTATTTGAACCTCTAGGTTGGTTAGGCCCAGTCTATATTGTTGCTTAGACTTTGATGCAAGAATTATGGGAAGAAAAGTCTGATTGGGACGAAGGGGTTCCTTCACACAAACTCGTAAAATGGAATTTATTCTTAAAAAACTTGCCATTTATTTCGACACTTAAGATACCTAGATGGGTAGATTTCTCCCCAGGATATAAAATCCAAATACATGGCTTCTGTAATGCCTCAGAGAAGGCATATTGTGGTTCGGTATACATTCGAACAGAAAACTCAGAAGGCCAAATAAATAGCCATTTGCTGGTAGCAAAGACAAAAGTTGCTCCGATTAAGCGGACTACCGTTCCGAAACTAGAATTGTGTGGAGCTTTATTGTTGCCTAAACTCATCCGTAGTGTAGTCACGAATTGTCAGTTCCCCTATGAACTTTTTTTGTGGACAGACTCGTCCATTGTACTGGGTTGGTTGCAAAAACCTCCGTATACGCGGAAAACGTTTGTTGCAATTCGTGTTACTCAGATCATCAGCATCGCCAGCACTCAACACTGGAAACACGTCAAAACTGAACAAAATCCTGCAGACTTGGGCACTCGAGGCTGCTCCCCGCAGGAACTTGCAGACAATCAACTCTGGTGGCATGGGCCTACCTGGCTACACCTTCCCACACCGTTGAGGCCAATACCTCGTACGTTCGACCCAGTCGACTTGGAGACAAAAAAGTCTATCATCAACTTTCATCTTGACGTAAATTGCACAGATATACTTGAAGAGTTTTCATCTTTTCCAAGCGCGTTGCGAATTCTTTGCTATCGACTTAGATTTGTCAACCGAGTTCTCAAGAAACCATTTTCCACCGAAAAGTTTATTACAGCTCAAGGAATTAGCTCAATGAAAACTCGACTCATCTCGCTCGCTCAAAAGAGATATTTTTACCGTGAATACGATTGTCTTAAGGAAAAGAGACCGTTAAGCTGCAAAAGCAGACTGCTTAACTTAAATCCTTTATTGATAAGGACGGCCTTCTACGAGTTGGCGGCAGGCTTATAAATGCAGGCTTTAGCTACGAGGAACGTCATCCAGTTATTGTGCCCGAAGGGTCTCATTTTGCGAGGCTCCTAGTTAATTTTACACATCGCATTATGCTCCATTCTGAGCACCATATAATGCTACGTGCGATTCGTCAGGGATTCTACATCCCTCGTTTGAAAAATCTTGTTCGCAAATGCATCAGAGAATGCAAGGCCTGTACTATTTACAAGCATATGGTCCAGCACCAAATCATGGCCGCACTACCCCCAGAACGTGTGAACTTTTCCCTGCCCTTCACATATACCGGAGTCGATTTCGCTGGTCCCTTCAATATTAAATCCTCGACATTGAGAAATGCGAAGATTCTCAAAGGTTACGCTGCTGTGTTCGTATGTTTTTCTACCCGTGCCGTCCATTTAGAAGTATGTTCAGACCTCTCAACCGATGCCTTTCTAGCCTGCTTTCACCGCTTCACTGGGCGCAGAGGACTCCCCAAGACCATGTTTTCCGACAACGGTCGAAATTTCGTCGGTGCAAGCTATGCTCTTCTTAAAGGCCTCCACGAACTCTTGAAATCGCTTGAAAAGACTGTAATCGAAAGGTACTCCACCTTAGGCGTTACCTGGTCTTTTATACCGCCATATGCACCTCATATGGGTGGCCTCTGGGAGGCCGCAGTCAAGAGCATGAAATCTCACCTGAAGAAAGTTACCAGCAACCTATCTTTCACGTTCGAAGAATTCAGCACGCTTCTAGTCCGTATCGAAGCCATTTTAAATTCGCGCCCTCTATCGCCTCTTACTGAAAACCCGGGTGAAGTACTACCACTGACCCCAGGACACTTACTTAGAGGGGCTCCAATTACAGCACTACCAGAAGCACCTGCTGAACCTCCGCTCCAAGAAGTACCTTTTCTTAAACGCTGGGAAAGATTAAAAGCGGTACAACATATTTTTGCGCGACGGTGGAAAGCTGAATATATAACCGAGCTGCAGCGCGAACGCGACAACTTAAAACCAGACGATATTGTTGTAGTCAAAGAGGACATACTCCCACCTACCGAGTGGCTCCTAGGTCGCGTTAATAACGTAATCTATGGTCGAGACAGCAAAGTACGAGTTGCTGAAGTAGTCACCAAAAAGGGCATAATTTTACGCCCAGTGGTAAAACTATGTTTGCTACCGATAGACAATAACATGACTAAACTCCCACCACAACCTACCAACTGATCTACCAAATTCCTCAGCAAAAATAGAAAATTAGAAAACTCAGTCGCATTAGGTATTTTTTAACACTGTATATACTTCTTTCTTTTCTTTTACTATAAAAACAGATAGAGGAGCGGCCACGCTGTCACATTTGCTACCTCAACCATCCCCTTCGTTATTGTAAGGCGTTTCAAGGGCGCAGTGTCGAGTTCCGTTGGAAGACGGCACGGGGAAAGGGCTTTTGTCTCAATTGCTTCGCCTCTGACCATTTTCGACGTCAGTGTCCCTCAGCCAATAGATGCGTAGTGATGGTCAAAGGCCAGCCCTGCAATGCCCTTCATCACACTCTGCTGCACCCAGAAGTCAAGAAAAATGTCCGCGCCGAACCTCATCGCGAGGACCCAGTGACAGCTAAACCTTCTGCAGCCATATCACCCACAACTTCCGTGGCAACACCACAAGCCGCGGTCCCTCCACTTGAGGACGCTCAGTTAGCAGCCTTGGCCACGAGGTTTCAAGTGACCGTTAAAAAAGTGCTCTCCGATGCAGCGACACAGACGCCGCACCGACCCACCAGGGTTCGAATCAACCAGGGTACCCAGACCCTACCGCAGGCAAACCGCCAGGCTAAGGAGGCCGCGTTGACCACAGCCTAACAGAGGGTGTCAGTACAAGCGTCAATAGCGATGGCTTGGCCGGTCCCTCCCATCGTGAGAGTCAATCTAAATTTTCAAGGCCAGAAGATGTTCACCTCCTTCATCATTGATAGACGAGCCAAGAACTCTTATCTCTTGTGGCATGTGGCCAGAGAACTGCCTGATTTCAAGCCGCGCCGAACAGGTGGAGAGGTGTTCGGTCGGTTTATAATGGAGCCAAGCTTTCCCAATCACAGCCACGGAACTATCTAAGTGCAAAAATAACTGACAGAGCATCTGATCTCCTAAACACAAAGTTAAGCCCAAGTGTGCCCAACCTGAACAAGTGTGCTGAACAAGCCGCAAATACAGTTCAGAGCATGAAATCGTTTGATAAGAAAAAAACCAACGAAGAACCTTCTACACCCCGTTTGGCATTAATAAACACTGGAGCTGTGCCAAAAAATACAAAAGTCCAAATAGGTATGGATAGATATATCACTATAACCAAGAGAAAGGCTAGTCCTAGGTCCACGCAACAGGATCGCATGCCTAAACAATACAAAAGTTCTAACGTAGGCTCCTTGCCAACAAGCCAAAATAGATTTGCTGCACTCTCCATTCCTGACGACGAAGAAGCAGAATCAGTAATTAAAGAAGCCAAACCTCCACCCATCTACCTGCGAGAGCAAACATCTAATACTATAGTAAACATGTTGTCCGAACTTGTGGGCAAAAATAATTTTTATGTCGTTTCAATACGACGAGGACAAATCCAAGAGACCAAGATCCAAACCCATACTGAAATGAACTTTCGTATTATCTCAAAACACCTCGATGCAGCAAAGAAAAGTTACTATACGTATCAACTAAAAAGTGCTAAGGGTTTGACTGTCGTCATAAAAGGTATAGATAGTTCCGTTCCCACAGAGGAAATAAGATCTGCCTTAGAGTTGGAAGGGTACGAGGTGAGAACTGTTCACAATATTTTGAACAGGAACAAAGTTCCTCAACCAATGCACCGTATCGAGATAGCTTTCGATTCATCGCTCCTAAAATCAAAAAATTCGGTTCATCCTATTTACAACTTGAGATACCTCCTAAGTAGGAGAATAACAGTAGAGGAGCCATTAAAACGCAAGGGTCCCACTCAGTGCACCAATTGTCAGGAATATGGGCATACAAAATCGTATTGCAAGCTACCTCACGTATGTGTGGTTTGTGGTGACGCTCATAAAACTTCGGAATGCAATCACTCCAAAGTTGACCCAAAGGTAAGGAAATGCAGTAACTGTGGCGAAAATCACACAGCTAACTATAGGGGTTGTAGAGTATTCTTGCACTTAAAAGAACCTCAGCAAATCCAGAAATATGCGCACTCCCAATATCGTCCACCTTATGCGTCCAGCTTTCCCGCGGGCTCTTATGCTAACTCTATACAAACCAACAAACAAAACTACTCATATGCCCAAGTTCTGAAAGAAAACTCCCACGGACATAATCCTGCGAAAGAAGCTAACGCAAACCAACCTTCATACGCTAATGTTCTTAAGGAATCTCCACAAATACCTTCTGCAGACATATCGGGCTCAATTGAAAATCTAGTTCAAATTATGAATAACTTCATGGCCACCATGCAGAACATGTTTCAGGAAATAATGCGAAACCAAAACATGCTCCTGCAAGTTCTACTAAATAAAAAATGAACCAGTTAAAATATGTTTCTGGAACGCAAACGGGCTCTCCCAACATAAACACGAAGTAGCACATTTTCTTCAAATGCACGAAATCGACGTGCTTCTCGTCTCTGAAACCCACTTTACTCTAAAAAACTGCTTTAGGGTAAATGGGTACCTCACTTACGACACAAAATATCCGAGCGGACGGGCTTGTGGTGGCACAGCCATAATTGTGCACAAACAAGTCACACACTTTCCAATGCCGGAGTACAAGGAAGATTGTATCCAGGCTACATCTATAAATCTTACAGATTTTAAAATCACGTTATCATCCGTATATTGTCCCCCTAGACATAAAATTAAACAGGATAAATTTCTAAACTTCTTCTCCACATTGGGACAAAAATTCATTGCAGCAGGCGACTACAACGCTAAGCATACGTATTGGGGCTCCAGACTTATAAGTCCTAGAGGTAACCAGCTATATAACACCGTCACTGCAAAAAATCTTGATGTCGTATCGAGTGGAGAACCTACCTATTGGCCCACTGACTTCAACAAGCTACCAGACCTTATCGACTTTGCCGTAATTAAAAACATCAAGCGCGATCAATTACTAATTAGTCCCTCACACGATTTATCGTCTGATCATTCACCTTCAATCCTTATTCTAAAAGGCAACTTTGATAACGCAGTTGAAAATTTTATTTCCTATCCAAACAAAAACACAAATTGGTTGAAGTATAAAATGTATGTGAGCTCTCATCTATCTCAGAGCATTTCCCTAAAAAATTCATCTGACATCCAAACAGCTGTCGACCGACTTACGGATGTCTTGAATTCTGCTGCAAGAAATGCAACCCCAATCAAGCGTACAATAAAGCGTGGTCCGCAATTCACATCTGTGGATACAGAGACCCTTGTCAGGGAAAAAAGGAAGTTGAGAAGACAATGGCAAAATAATCGTTCCCCAACCATCAAGGCCCAACTGCGGTTATGCCAGGCAACTCTACGCAACAAACTGAGACAGAAACACGACTCTGCAGTAGAAGGCTATCTTAACAGCCTAGATGCCACAAAAAACTCCAATTACAGCTTATGGAAGGCTGTAAGACATATGCAATGTCCTATAAGCCACGAATCTCCACTGAGACTGGAAAACTGTACCTGGGCCAAAAACACAAATGAAGAAATAAATGCCTTTGCAAGCCACTTGGAGAAAGTTTTCAAGCCCCATGATGCTGATACTTGTTCCTGTCGTCCAATTATTCCTGATACAGTTAACGATCCAATAAAATTTAAATTACCCCAAGTAAAATCAGCGATAGAAAATGTCAACATTAAAAAATCTCCCGGTCCTGACCGCATCACAGGCTCAATGATAAGAAACTTACCTACGTCTGCTTCAAGAATCTTGCTGCTCATCTTTAATGCGATATTACGAGTTGGCTACTTCCCCTCCTCTTGGAAGACCTCTACAATTGTTATGATTCCTAAGCCAGGAAAAGACGCCAGTCAAATGACGTCGTACAGACCAATCAGCCTACTATCAATATTATCAAAGCTATTCGATCATTCCGGATCATCAGTTCGGATTCCGAGCAAGGCATGGTACAATCGAACAAGTGCATAGAATTGTTACCCAAATTAGGTCAGCGTTTGAGAGAAAAGAATATTGCTCAGCACTGTTTATAGACATTTCCCAAGCATTCGACAAAGTTTGGCATGATGGGCTGATTATTAAAATAACACGAATGCTTCCACAAAACACTCACAAACTCCTTGAGAGCTATTTAACTGGCAGAACTTTCATGGTTAGATCAAAAAACCAATACTCCCCCACCAAGAAAATATCTGCTGGTGTCCCTCAAGGCAGCATATTAGGGCCGTTACTGTATATAATATATACAGCTGATATGCCAACTAGCCCGAGCACACACACTTCTACGTTTGCAGACGACACAGCATTTATTAGTGTTAATCAGGACCCAAAAGTTGCATCGCAGCATTTACAGTCCCACATCAATGAACTAGAAGCCTGGCTAGAAAAATGGAAAATAAAGGTTAACCCGGCTAAATGTGCCCACTTAACTTTCACGCTCAGAAGACAAACGTGCCCTGCTGTAAAAATAAATAACATCACTGTTCCGGTAGAAAGCCATGTTAAATACTTGGGAATTCATATAGATAGACGCCTGACCTGGTCTCGTCATATTGAAGCGAAAATAACGGCTATGAAACTTAAAGCAGCTCAACTACATTGGCTAATCGGTCGAAACTCAAACTTGTCCTTAGACAACAAAGTTCTCTTATACAAGTCTATCATAAAGCCAATATGGACATATGGCATCCAATTATGGGGTACTGCATGCGCATCAAACATCCAGAAGCTACAAAGAAGACAGTCTAGGATATTACGGCAAATTGTCTGCGCCCCATGGTATATACGTAATGACATGATCCACAGAGATCTTAACATCGCTACCATCCAGGAAGAAATTAAAAAGTATTCAGACAAATACATTGATAAACTAATGGTCCATCCCAACTACCTCGCTCGGGATCTAATAAAGTTCGAAGGTCACCGGAGGCTGAAAAGATCCGACACTTTGAGCCTTGCAGGCTTTTTTGGCACTTGAATGCTATTAATTAGCGGTTACATTGGTAACGGCTAACAAATACAAATAAGAATTAGGATTAAGCTTTGAATACATATTGTAATTTTCGACAAGAAAGATTCAATAAAACAAAAAAAAAAAAAAAAAAAAAAACAGCCACGATTCGTTCCTGATGGACCTCCCTTTACGTGAGCGTTTGAGGCTGAGGTGCCAGACCCAATTTCAGATCCTGCCTTGTGTCAGCATTTTAAGCAGTACGACCCATTGGCGCATCCATTATTTGCCAATGAGCGCCAAATAGACGGAATTCTGGGCAGGGACGTGGCCCAACGAATCTTCAAAGCTGATGTGGAACAGCCTGACCTCGATTTACCTATAGCCCAGGCCTCTACTCTTGCCTGGGTCGTCTCTGGAATGTAGTGGGGCTGCTCCTGCCACTCGTCGGGGGGGTATGTTGAAGCGAGTTTCATAAGCAACCTGTGGCTAATCTCATCTTCCTAATGCTCTATTTTGGCTGATTCAATTACCAGTATTTTTGTTGCTATTTTCCTTAATTTCTAATTGTTAAGTTTGTTTGATTTAATTTTAATATGGTTTTACTTAACTTTGAATTTGATTTCATTATTTTCTATTTTTTCTTTAATTTTCATATCTTGAATTTTAAGTTTGAATTTTGATTTGGTTACGTTTTAATTTCATTAATTTTTAATTTCTTTGAATTTGTATTTCGGTTTCTCTAAGTGTAAAATAATCTTAACAACTAGGGTATTATGAGGGTCGAATTCCTCTGCAGGTCCGCCGGAATTATACCGTCCATACCCGGAGATTTATATGGGCTAAAGCTATCGATGGCCCACTTAATCCTATCGTAGTCCAATGGTACGGACATAGGAATGGGAGTCGCCTCCCGCGCCTGATCCCGCAAACCCCATTGGGAGTTTCCAGGAAAATGAGTATCAAGCAACACTTCCAGTGTTTCTTGACTATTCGTGGTCCAACTACCATCCGATTTCCGGACATAGGTCGGGACAACCGGGCTCGAGGCCATTACCTTACGTAAACGGTTCGTCTCAGAGGATCCTTCCACGCCGCTACAGAAGTTCCTCCAAGCAATCCTTTTCGCTGATCTAACCAGGTTTCTAAACCTATTCAATGATGACTTATAGTCCGCCCAATTTCCATGGCGCTTTGCCACATTGAACAACCTACGACAGTCAATTCCAAGGAAGTCGCCTACTGCAGTGAGTTCGAAAGCAGATCCACTGCCGCATCCATCCCCCGATATCATCAACCCCAGGAGGGTCAGATAGGAGCGGACCAGAAAGAAGTATTGAACACCCCCGTTCGTACGTCTCCTGTTCAATATAGCCATCGATCCTGAAGACCTAAGCCCTAGCCTAACTTCCACATATCTGTGATAAGAGAGCGAACAGTAATTCGACACCATCCAGCTCTCGATCATATCGGTGTGGTCTATACTTACCAGCGTGACATCAAGAACCTCACACCTATTTGCAACAACAAACGCGACTCACAGCCCTTATTTACTACTCCTAAATTATAATTAATAATAAAGGAGAATAGTGACTCACCTCTTACATTCGTATCCGTACTGCCCCATATAGTGTGGTGCGCATTAGCATCGGCACAGATTATCACCGGTGTTCCAGTGCTCGCGGCCTTTAAAACTGCATCACGGATGAGCCCGTTGGGTAGGTCCTGCCCGTGTTTATGCGCCATATACGCCGAGACCATCCAGACTATACCGTCCGGTGTCTCAAGAGCAACAGTTGTGGTATCTTCGTCACTGTAGTCAGAAAGCATGAAGATATTCAACGAGTTTTTAGCTAAGACAAAAGATCTTATGTTACCTGTACCTTTCGCAAACAATAGCTTGTAGCCTTTGTGGTTAAGTCCGCAAACCCAATTCTTGTGAATCCAGCGTTCTTGGACCATCACGAGCTCCTCCCCTCTTTCTACCACACGGAGGAGCAGTGCAGCAGATGCTGCTTTAGAGTGGTGGAGGTTTATCTGTAGCACATTCACCATGATCCGTTTTGGCGACCACTGTGATGTTGGCGTCCTCCTGGTCAGACACCAGCAGCACGTCCTCATCAACCATATCACCCAAGTGATCAAAGAAGTCACCCACCAATCCTGAGACAGACTGGGCATTCTCTTTGTCACTTGAGCCCACGGCATCGTAGCAAGCCATGCTTTTCATAGATTGCCCTTGTTGTCACTTCGGTAGACACGGAGCAAGATCGTAGTAAAACCTTAGTAGATCTTGCCCTGCCTCTCCCTTAGTGGCTCCAAGGATTCTTCAAGATCTCCTCAGGCTCAGATGGTTCGGCGGGGATGTTGGCGATTGATCTTGGCCTCCGTGGTATCTCTGCTACTAACACCACGTCAAGCCTGGCACCTTCCCAAACCTCTCCTAGTAGTTGGATGGCCTGCTTAAAAAGCAACGCTGAGCGCCCATCTGCGTTAGCCATCAGCTTCACGTAACCCTGGTACCAGCCAGCGTCATCGCATCGAGGGGGTGGTCCTGGATTCTCCCTGAGGATCGTCCAGAACACGCCCATGAGTTTTTGTTTTACCAGGTCCCACTTGGTATGGGAAATGGCACCATTATCAACACTCCTGTCGATGATGGCTTGTACCTACAAGGTGACCTTTGGCCACCTTGCTGAAAGATTTGTTCATCGGATTCGATGAAATTTTGGGACGTTTCGTCCCTGGTTGCTGTTTCGCGGCTGCAGCTTCCTCCTCCGAACGTTGCCGTTTAGGCATTGTCACCTTTCCAGGGACTGGAGGAGTAGCACTTGGCAGTCCAGCAATGTAGGCTCTTGTCCATGCCAATGAAGCTTTTTGTTCATTGGTGAGGTCTTCAGCTTTCTTGGAGTCGTGAAGATTAATGAAACGCAAGTCAGCACGCCTTGTGTTAGATGCCCTCTTTGTAGGGTTTTTGTGCCAAGGGGACTTTCTATGGTCGCCGAGTTTGGCGGGGGGTGGTGCAACCTTGGGATTGGATGTTATCATCGCCATTCCTCCTTGCACAATGGACACATGGGAAGCTGCATTGTTGGACGACTTTGTCGTGCTCAACTTGGCAGCACCCGAAGCAGGGGTTTTATCCGTTCCAATGACGGAAAGGGCTTGTGCGGCTTTGGAGGTACTTGGAGCGAAGTTCAGGGGTACCTCGCCGCAGTTTTTAGAACAGCTGCCTTCTGGTAGAGCTGCCTTATCAATTCCGATCCACCTGGGATGATCTTCCTTGGTTGCCTGGGCTGTTGCAGCCGTTGGCGTTTTCGTTTCTCTGTCCATCGTTGTCCTTATTCTCGCCTGTTCGTCATCAGTCTCCGTTAATTATTTTTGGTGTGTTTGTTTTTGTTGTTTTGAATGTTTCATTTTGGTCCCACGAGTGTAGGGGAATTGAGAAGCCCGCCACGTCATAGCCCCCATTAACGTGGTAGGGGCGTGGTCTATTTGCTGAGGTGCCCAGGTATCAGCAAAGTTCAGTGATAATACAGTCGGTAACCCCTGACTGCAAACCAACCGATAGGCACGGGTCGCATAACACCTCGGTTTAGGGGATGGATAACCTTTCGTCGCTAAGGCCTTTAAGTTCATTGCCTTCACCTCCGGAGTCGCCAGTTGCTGGCAAACACCCGGCCAAGACACGAACCACAGCCAAGACTTAAGCCACCACATCGCTTCAAGATTTTATCCA
Organism: Pollenia labialis; assembly: GCA_949318255.1. Lineage (NCBI taxonomy): Eukaryota > Metazoa > Arthropoda > Insecta > Diptera > Polleniidae > Pollenia > Pollenia labialis. The sequence continues at coordinate 53,449,938 of OX439140.1, forward strand.
TAATAGTTGTTATTTTGTTGTAACTCGTCGACAAACTAGAGTATCGCAATACAGAACTAATCCATTAATATAAGCCTTTTTTGCGTCAAAGAAGGGCAAACTCCAAAAATATCTAAAAGTTTCATCTCTTACCTTCTCATCAACCGCCGCACACACAAACGAGTTTTTGGATTTAATTTCTGCTAAATGATGGCATGTTTTCTTTTTCAAACTTCTGGGTTTTAAATGACCGCGATTTGTATTTCGAGGGGTATAAATAACACAGTACAACAGCCAATCTGGGGGGTGAGAAATTCCAAGTCAGGGTGATGGACCTAGGTCAGTAAAGTAAACCCTCAAAGGGTTTGGCTTTCGCATGTGTCAGTTTTTTTTACATTTACATTTTAAATTTTTTCCTTATCTTGATGTTTTTTCGCTTAGTTGTAACATTTTGGCAAAATGTAGTTTAACATAACTCGAGAACCACTTGTCCGATTTTGATGAAACAAATTCTCTAATATGTTTCTATACCGTTTTCCTATATGTGCAACACTTGTTAAAAAAAGTTAAAAATTAATGTATAAAGGGAAAAAAGTATTTTTTGCCTAAAAATTTAAATATATTTTTTTTTAAATTCATAAAAAATCCAAAATGGAAAAAAAAAAATGCCAAAACTAATTACTTTCGCGTAAAGTCACATAACTCATGAGCAAAAAAAGGAAAAGATCATGAAAATCGATGCACGCGTTTCTCATTTATTCACAATTAGGTAAATGTATGAATTTCAAACATATGTGGCGCATATGCTGCGATTTAAAAGTTGTAGCAATGCTTTGCGGTCTTCCAAGCGGCTATATAAAATATATGTGCTTTTTGTGCGATTGGGACACACGATTTTCCGGTGACCAATATGCGTGCCACGGATGGAAACTCAGAGAGCACAGCAGGTTACAAACGGCCAATATTATTCGTGAGCCTCTAGTGCCGAAGGAGAAGATATTGCTGCCTCCACTGCATATTAAACTTGGAATTGTTAAGAATTTTATCAAAACTGTCGCCAAAAGAGATGAAGTTTTCTTGTGTTTGAAACTAATTTACCCGAGACTCAGCGAAAGTAAAATTAAAGAAGGTAAGTTATAATATCACATTTATTTCCCATGATTTTCCATCTTAACAAATTAATTTTTTTCCAATCAGGCGTACTAAATGGTCCAGATATACGAAAGCTGATTAAAAGTGACGCATTCAACAATATTTTGATTGACGCTGAATTGACTGCATGGCAGGCAATCAAAGAAGTAATAGAAGGTTTGTTGGGAAAGCATCGTTCTAACAACTACGATGTTTCTGTCGCAAGGATGTTAAGAGCATTCTCGGAAATTGGTGTCCACATGTCCTTGAAAATCCATTATTTACATCATCATCTGGACTACTTGAGCAAACAATTGGCTACCGAATCTGATGAACAAGGTGAACGCTATCATCAAGTTGATATGCCATTTGAAATGAGGTAATACTGATCTTTTATTTTTTCAAACTCATTTTAATAAAACAAAAACTTACAGATATAGAGGCAAAAAGTCGCCGAGTGCAATAATTGCGGAAATTTGCTGGTGGAGTAAGCTTTTGTGGCAAGACGAGGATGATCTTGATGATAAAGAATTTTCAGGAGATGCAGAAGGGCATACAGTGAAGTCACACATTGACATTATGTGTGGTTCAGAAACTGATGATAGCGATGAATGCGATGCCACTAGTCCCGAACAACCACCATCGAAAAAGTCTAGGCAATATTTATTAAAATAAATAAATAAAATAAAAATAAAAAATTATAAAAATGTTTACTTAATTTTCTTTAGTAGTTTATGGCCAGAAGTCTGGAGTTATTGGGGAAAATTTATAAAAAAGGCGATAAATGACACTTTTTAGAATAAAAAACAAATATCAATATTCTTGTCAAAATGGGATACCTTCACTTAATTGTAAATAAAAGCAGAACGCGTTAATCGATTTCTATGATCTATGTTGTGACGGGCAAAGTCACCGAAGTTCGTTTTGCCCCACACCAGAAGACTGGGGCCTGTTCGGAAATGCATCACTGCGCTGCATCAGTGATTTCAAATGCTTAAATATATATCAGTGAAGTAGATGTGAACCAAAAAATTGTCAAATACTCCACAAAAATAATAGTCACAATAAAAAATAAATTTAAATTATTTTTTATCGGCATTAAAAAAAGTTTGCTTTTCTGATGCAGCGCAGTGATGCATTTCCGAACAGGCCCCTGTTGTTGCAGTTTCCATTTATGTGCATTTATTTTGTGTTGTATATTGAAATGAATTATGTATATTGATTTAGTAAACATGAATTATATTTAATTTATTTAAATTAAAATTTACTTTGTATTAAATAATTTGAATTGGTAGTTTAAGCTATATTTAATGAATATGTACTTCTTAAGTATAAGTTATAGTTAAGTTATTATTAGTTTGTATTAAATACTTTCAATTGTTAGTTTAAATTTAACGGCTCGGAACAACGCCACCTGGTTGTGAAAGACATACTTAATACACCACACTACAACACTGGGCAGTCGCAGCTGTTTAAATTTCATATGTTGGTTTGTGTGTGTGTGTATGCCTGTGTGTTAAACCAAACAGTATAAAAGGGCGAGCAAGGCGAATTCAAACAGGTAAACTCATCTCGTCAGCCGTTCATCAGCTGTTTCCACGGAGAATTAAAAAATATGGTCAAACGTCAAAATATGATTTTGTTTTGAGAAGAAGTTGAATGAAAAGTGTTAAAAATATTATTTTTATAATAAAAAAATTTCAAAACTGCGAATGATTGAAGTGAATTTATTAATTTCTTTTATAAAAAAGTGATAATTTTAATTTGCAATAAAATAATTTTGACAACCAACCAGAAAATTGTATAAACAAAATACATGGGGCTTTTTGTAGTTGTAGAGATGAGTTTACCTGTTTGAATTCGCCTGGGGTAAACTCATCTCGTCAGCCGTTCATCAGCTGTTTCCACGGCGAATTAAAAAAAATGATGAAACGTCAAAATATGATTTTGTTTTGAGAATAAGTTGATTGAAAAGTGCTAAATATATTATTTTTATAATAAAAAAATTTCAAATCTGCGAATGATTGAAGTGAATTTATTAATTTCTTTAATAAAAAAGTGATAATTTTAATTTGCAATAAAAAAATTTTGACAATCTACCAGAAAATTGTATAAAAAAATTGTAGTTGTAGAGATGAGTTTACCTGTTTGAATTCGCCTTGAGGGCGAGCATCGACTGGTACGAGCCAGTCGGTGACGAGATCGACATAAGGTAAGAACTACTAAGGCCAGTGGCGAATTCACAGTCGAAGTAGTTTTTAAATTATTAGATCTCACTCAGTGGCATACATGGTAGTGTGAGTATTACCTGTTGGTTATTCCGGGCAAATACTCACAAAGCCTGCGCTGAAGAGAGGTAACACTGGACAACACTCGAGTGGTCAACCTTGTGCCGTCCCAGTGTGCTTCCTCAGCCTTCCCCAGCGTGGTAGCAGAGGCTTTGGTCAACATCCGAGTGGTAAACCTCGTGTTGGCCTCTGGTTCTGCTCCCACCGCACCAGGTGGCGCTACTGAGCAACCGACATAAGTTATTTAAATAAAGTGATACGTATTATAACGTGGTAAGCGAAGCGTATTATTATTTCGCTCCCCTACGACCCTGGCCACCGCTGAGTCTACCCCAGCCAGTCAGCGGAAACGTGTCGTTACAATGTCGCATTTTGTTTATAGGTTATGTGACTTTACATGAAATTAATAACACTTGATCCTTTTTTCCGTTTTGGATTTTTTATGAATTTAAAAAAAAAATTTTTTATTTTTAGGCAAAAAAATCGGGCAAGTGGTTCTCGAGTTATGTTAAACTACGTTTTTGCCAAAATGTTACAACTAAGCGAAAAAACATCAAGATAAGGAAAAAATTTAAAATGTCATAAAAAAAAACTGACACATGCGAACGCCAAACCCTTTGAGGGTTTTACTATACTGACCTAGTACCATCACCCTGACTTGGAATTTCTCACCCCCCAGACAATAATCCCAAAAATGTTCCATAGTGTATTCATTTAAGTGCAATTTTTTTTTACCCACTCCTGCGCCTCAATTCTATAACTTTTTTATTTTAACGAATTTGTTATTCTCTATTTAAAAAAAAAATTATTTGGTTTAGTAATACTAACAACAAATCGTCAGGTTATTATTGTTTCAGCCTAGAAGCCGTCAAGTAGGTTTTGAGAAAAACGATAAAAAAAGGTTTACAATCAATTTTCTCAAAAACTACTCGATAGATTTTTTAAATGCTCCTTATTGATTGCTACGTATATTTTTAACAAAACTATATATTTTCATGAATTTACATTTAATAAATCCAAAGTTTTAATGGTTTTTCTAAAATAACGTTATGTCTTGTGATGTTTCCTTTGACGTGGAGAAAAGTAAGTCTATAGCAAAAACAATGAAGTTGGTAGTTAATAGAGATTTATAAGGACAGGTTGGTATGTTTTAGAATGGTGATAATTGCTAAACTCTCTCCTATAAGCTGTAGATGCAACATAATAGTGAAAGAAAATATAGGTTTATGGTATATGTATATATACATATGTATAATAAATAATAGATTTTGTACTTAAGTCTAAAATGACAGCATTCTTTGGGTAAACTAAAATAGTTATACATAAATATAAAAGTATCAAAAACTGAAAACTTTATGTAAATAATTTTTACTTACTGGCCGACAATGTCGACAAGAACATTTCTTTCGTAAATTTATATTGAAAACAAAAACAAATTTTAGTTTTTATATTATTGTTTTCAATATAAATATGCGAAAGAAATGTTCTTGTCGACATTGTGGGCCAGGCAGTTAAAGTCTTAGTAAATTTTTGAAATATTCTTTATCTTCAGATGGAAGGAATACTTATTAGCAAATCTTTGATATCTTTTTTTTCATTGGAAATATTTAGTTAAGAGATACTGATTTTATTATTGTTACCAGGGCTGCCAGGTACTTTTTTCCTTGTCCCCAAACAATAATAAATAAATCCCCAAAAATCTCCAAACTAAAAATCAAAAACTTAAAAAGTTAATATTTTCTTTTGTTTTTTTTTCGAACCAAATTTTGAATCTTGTTAATTAAAAATTTTAAATTTTTTTTAAAATAGTAAGAAAAATTTAAAAGGCAATCCCCAATATGCTGGTTTTGAAGACATATGAGCCAATTTATAAGAATTTGGATTCATAAAATCAACAATAAAAATTCATATATCCGTCGTAATAACCAATGGCCCAGCATTCTTTTCCCAAGCTTTATTACATTGTCTTTTATAATTCGTCACCTAACACGCAAAAGGCTCTATCTAAAATTTGAAAATTTCACAGCAGAAGCAAAAACTATTCAAAATGATATATTAATAAATCGCCTTAAACTGTTTATAATTTAATTTAATTTTCTTTTCTTGTAAAACTTTCCAGTAGTTTGGACAATTGACAATGTTGCATATTATGCAAACTGTCAGTGAAGCCTGTAATGTGGACATTTGTGTTGATGCAATACATGAGAATTAATGAAAACGTTGATTTTTAAATTTTTCGTTAGTTAGAGCCTTTGCATTTTATGTAACGATTGACTTATTTTTGGGAAAGACATGTTTGCTTCAAAATTGTCTTTAAAAAATTAAAAATTGTTAATGTTGTCAATGGTGTAGGATTCCTTTTTTAATTCTTCCTTTTTAAAACACTCACTCAAAAATTTTTTAAGTTTTTTAGAACTTTTTACACACTTAACAAAAATGGTAATTGAAATTAAGACCCTTTACGCTGTTGTTGATAAAAGTAAGGTAAAAGTTTTGGTTCTTTTTTCATATTTTATGTACGAAATAAGGAAAAAGAAGAGAAAATTATATTTAAAATGTATAAAATCCCCAAAAAATCCCCTTATTTGTTTTTTAACCCTTTCGCGGACGCCCATTTTAACGAAGGGTTTCCCGTGGGCATTTTGCTATATCTCCATTATTAGGCAAGATAGGAGAATTCTGAAAACACCAAACTGCTAGAAATTTAAAATAAAAACGGCAAAGACTAAGTTTTTATTTTTGACGGTTATGAACGTCATGTGTCTACGTATGTCCTAAATGTGATGTAAAAACGGCATGACGTTCCTAGACGTCAGTCGTATATGAGTAAGTTCGACGGCTATACACGTCATGCGTCTGTGGGAAACTCCGAATTAAAACATATGTATGGTTTTTAACGGCTTTTATTCTGACGGTTTATTTTGACCTACGTTGTTTATTTTTCCAATGGCGCAAAGCAATATTTAAGTAGCTGGTTATCTCAGATTCTTACGAGATATCAAAAAATGGATTTTGGAATATTAAAGAGAACATTGATGTCATATATAAACCATTCCTAACTCAATTTCAAAAATTGCGTGTAGGCTAAAACAATTATCACCTGACGAAATATCAGTTAAATTTTAAGAACGGCAAAAATAAATTTGCCGGTAAAAAGAGTATTTTAAAAAACATGAATGAAAACGTAGAAATATTGATTAAATTTCTGTTAGCTTCAAATCTTTTTATACATAGCGAAAAAGTTCGAGGTGCGAGGTGAGCCACCCTAGCACAACATTTTGCTTTTACTTTTTATACCCACACTACTGTATGTGACGAGCATATTATGTGTTTGTGCAAATGTGTGTAAAACATTTAACGCTTTCGCGGACACCATTTTTGGAGAAGGCTTTCCCGTGGGACACTTGCTGCATCTCCGTTATTAGGCAAGATAGGGAAATTCTTATTTTAAATTGATAAAATTGAATTATATAATTTTAATTATATTCATAAAACAAAGGATGGAAAAATAAATACAATTCGCAGTATTTTTGACTAACAGGCATGTCTTCCAGAACCAAAGCAGATTCGTAAAATGTTGAAGTATATTGTATGGCTCTTGTAGTAGAAAGATTTTCTTCATTTTCAACAAATTTTTGTTTACAAATTTCATATTATTTTATTAAATAAATTCTAATTGAAAATTAGAAAATTGAAAGTTATACTCGACAATGTTTTTACAAAACAATAACCTTTGAAAATAAACTTTAAAATTATTTAACAAAGTAGCTAATTATATTCTTGTAATAAAAAATTTCTATAATGTAATGCTGGCTTTAGATAATCAACCAATATTTCCCAATATGTATTTTTTCCACCATTAAGTATATCACTAATTTCAGTGTAAAGTAAATTCGGTTTCTCAAAGCTAACAATTCGGAACTTTTTTGTATCTTTTTTTCCATAGTTTATTTATTGAATCTTCATATATTAAATATGAACTAACAAAAATTAATCAAATCTTATCCTAATTCTTTATTTATGTCCTGCCAGTGCCAAACAAAATTTTTCTTCTTCACGGGTTCTGTTTACATATGTATATAGGTGCTTATCGCTCTTCTAGTTGGATAAGTGCTGCAATGTCTCTTCTTCTTAAGCGAGTGTGGCCGCCATGATTTAAAATATTTCGAGCTAGTGGATTTGGGTGTTGTTCAAGCCTTTTTAAATATTTAACTGCATATTTTGTAATCATAGTTTTCACTAATGGCACATTGAGATCCTTGTGAATGTTTGAGTTTTTAACGTACCAGGGAGCGGCTGTGATTATTCGAAGAAGTTTATTTTGACGCCTTTGAATTTGTTCGATATTAGAGGCCGAGGCGGTGCCCCATAATTGAATACCGTAGCACCAGATAGGCTTTAAGATAGAGTTGTAAAGTAGAAGCTTGCAATCGAGACTAAGGACAGAATTTCTCCAATAAGCCAATGAATTTGAATGGCTTTTAGTTTCATTTGAGTTAATTTTGCGTCTATATGGCATTTCCACGTTAATCGCCGTTCCAGATGTACACCGAGATATTTTACATGCGAATGTTTTTTTTTTTTTTTTTTAGAGATAAACCAACACTCAGGGGATGCCCCCTATATATGCAGTGCATTGTGTTGATCAGGAAAATAAGGTTTGGGAAGGAGGAAAGAGGGAATAGTGTTTGTGGACATTTGACTTGAATCTTAATAAATTATAAGTACCGGGGAAGACCTCTGCGGGAAGTTTATTCCACATACGGATAGTTCGACTGAAAAACGAATTTTCTCTATAATGCGTTGTGCGAAACACAGGACAATCGACTACAAACGGATGTGATTCACTGGATGAGCGAGTATTACGAAGAAATACCCGGGCGGGTGGAATAAGTTCACTTATCTCAGTGGAACACCTCCCATGGTAATATCGATAGAAAAGTGTCACACAACCCACATTCCGACGATGCTCCAATGAGTCAATAGAGTTGGATACCCTACTGTCATTGATGAGCTTCACCGCCCTCCTTTGTACACGGTCCAGAAGGTTCAAAATTTGAAACCCCTGCCCATATATGGGAGTTGTATTCCATCTTCGGTCGGATATAGGTGGTATAGATAGTAAGGAGATCGGATGAAGTGAAGTAAGTCTTGCACCGTTTTAAAAAACCTAAACACTTGAATGCTTCTTTCGACACTTTAAAAACGTGTTTATTCCAGCGGACATCGCACTGTATTCTCATGCCCAGAACATCAAGAGTATCCGATTCCTCAATATCAATGCGACCCATTAATACAGATGACATAGTTGGTCCCACGGCCCGCCTGTGGGTCAACATACAACATTCGCTTGACCCCACTCAGAGATTGTAGCTAGGTCCTGATTAAGAGTGCCATTCATATTTTGCCTTTTGCCCCCAATCTCAACAAGGCTTGGCCCATGATCGGAGGGATATGAATGACAAATGTTGCTGTCATCTGCAAAAGAGTAGATAGGATTTGAAGTATGACTAAAAAGGTCATTAAGAAATATAAGAAATAGCGTAGGAGAAAGGACAGAACCTTGCGGTACCCCTGAATTCAGCTGAAACTCGTTTGATGCAATCCCATCTATAACAACACGTATAGTGCGATCACTGAGGAAACTCGATATAAATCGAGAGAAATCATTACCGACAGCAAAAGCAATAAGCTTTGACACAAGCGCACCATGCCACACCCGATCAAACTCCTTGGAAATATCCAGAGCAACCACTTTGCATTCACCAAAGCGGTGAATGGACCGACTCCAACGTTCTGAAAGAAACGCTGACAGGTCTCCTGTAGATCGGCTACCACAAAAACCATACTGTTGAGGAATTATTTGATTATTGATTGTAATAGGGGGGCAAGACTCCCGGCGCAATGTGAATGTTATATGTACGCATTTTTGCTCATTTACCATTATCCTCCATTGTCTTAGCCATATTTCTAGTTGAAATATATGATCCTGCAAGTAACGAGATGCTTCATAACGGTTTTCATGGACGCTTAGAAAAGCTGTATCGTCTGCAAATGTTGAAGTTTGGGTGTAGTTGTTTGTTGGCATGTCCGAAGTATAAATTAAGTATAAAAGAGGGCCAAGGATGCTGCCTTGTGGAACTCCAGCGCCAATTGGGTGAGGTGAACTTAAGAAATCTCCTTCTTTAATAATAAATTGACGGCCGACTAAGTAGCTTTCTAACAGTTTGTGAGTGTTTGCTGGTAAATTTTGCTTCAACTTATGTAGTAAGCCTTCATGCCAGACTTTATCAAACGCTTGCGAAACATCGATGAAGAGTGCTGGGCAATATTTTTTTTCTTCAAATGCTTTTCTTATGACATTTACTATTCGATGAGTTTGTTCAATTGTGCTGTGTTTTCTTCTAAATCCAAACTGATGGTTTGGAATACATCTATTGTCATTTAAAATTGGTGTTAATTTTGAAACTAATAATTTCTCAAACAGCTTTGACATATTTGATAATAAGCTAATAGGCGTATATGACTCAACTTTTGTATGATCTTTACCTGGCTTTGGTATCATGGTAACTAAGGAAACCTTCCAATCTTGAGGGTAGTACTCAAGCCGTAAAATAGCATTAAAAATAAAACAATATGCGAGGTAGTTCTAAAAGCATTTTATTACTGATCTTATCAATACCACGTGCCTTGTTAGTGCTTAAGTCACAAATAGCCTTTTCGATATCTCTAATTTCAAATCTTATGGGAATAGCTGCTCTAGCAGCAACAGATGGTAACTCGACCGCAACATCGTTAGATACATATATTTGGTGTAAATACGTTTTTCAAGTGACTCACAAGCAGATTTCCTTTTTCAATATCGTTTCTTGCCCAACTACCATTCAAGTTTCTTAATGGTGGCTTTGATATAACTGGCCTTTTTAGATTTCTAGCTGCACGCCATAATAAGTAGTCAGATTGTGAAGTTCCATCAAGTTCCTTAAGATTTTTTTTCTAGAGAAGCCGTTTTCTGAGCCTGCATTAACTTTCTAAGCCTTTTTGTGCACTCTTTTAATAAATTCTTAACCCTACGGCCAGACGTGCAATTTGTGATGTCTTAACGCAAGCAATAACGCCGGCAGAATAACTTCGTCAAATTGCCAATGTGTTTTATGTGGAGAACACGTAAATATCTTACAACATAAGTTTAAAAACAAGCTAAAGACAGGTTGTGTGTTATATTCATAGCGAAGAAAAAGTTTAGTGCTTAAACATAGTATACATCGCTAAAAATAACAATATTAAATATTTACGTGCTTGTTATATTTTTTTTTTGCTACCGTAGCGTCTTTAATTTTAATTATTTATCAGCCACGCGCGTATTATTGACAAGTTGTACAAAAAAGTTAATAAAAAGCAACAAAAAAAAGCTGTCTGTCAAACTTAAACGTCAAGTTATGTTATAAAATAGCTTTCAAGAGAGATTGCTTAACAACGCTGTTAAAACACAAACAAAACACTAACATGAGGAGGCTATACCTAACACTAACATGATGTTAGTGTTAATGTAAACCATTTGATGTCAGTTGTAGCCTGGGTGTAAGTTGCGGGGATCTGTGCAATTGCCACCCTCTTCGAACTCTTCTTTTTTCAGACAGGAGACGCTCGACATCTGTGGAATATATTTTAATATTTTTTGTTTTTTAGGGGGCAGTACTGGAATGTTGAACAGCTAGTTTCAGAAAACTGTCTAAATAAACTATAGATCGATCTACATTCTCCGGTGTACTGAGCGGAATATTTTCTGTGCAATGGGTATTGAGATATTTTTTATATTTTAATTTGAGAAGCTGTCATCGCTAAGTTACCAGTCGGAGGTACCATTCTATTGGGGTTCATTATAGTTACAATTGTAGGTGTGTGGTCAGAAGATAATTCTAAGGAAGCTTCAACATGAATCGTTTCTATGGGGATGTTTTTAACCACACCGAAATCGATAACATCTGGAATTTTTTGATGATCAGTAGGCCAATAAGTTGGTTGTCCGCTCGCTACCACATTTAAATCCATTTTAGAAATTGTGTTATGCTATGTTCATACGACAATAAAAACCACTGGTTTCGCTCTCTGAAACTAGATTGCCAAACATGCTGTTCATACGACTTATTCCTGTTTCATTTTGACATTTTTTTGTGTTGTTAGTGTGATTTTTTTTAAATAGATAAAAAAAATAAATAAAACTTAAGAATATATTATTTAATACTTTTATTAATATTATTATGTTATAATTATCACTTTATTTTATTAAAAATCAATTTTTATTTTGTTTTTTTCTTTGTTTTGATATTTTTTGAGAGCTAGTTCAGATAAACTAACGATAAGTGTTATCAAAATTGGAGATGATAGTACATTTTTCCTGTTTCGCAGCCTGTTTCAAAATGAAACGACTTGTTTTGCTCTCAAAATTTTGTATGGAAAAACAAGTCGTTTCAATCATGTTTGGGGCGCGAAACAGGAATAAGAGAGCGAAACACGAATATTGCTGTCCATGTGAACATGGTATTAAATAAAACACGACTCTTTGGTCCCCCAGAAGGTATGTTTTAGATCTGCAAGACAATCGATAGTACTATCGATAGTTTTATTTTTGGCGGACTATCGATGGTTTATATCACTATCGATACTATCGGAAAATTTTAAAAGTAACTGCAAAGCTGATTAGATGTTGTCAATGAAACATTTTTAACAACTCATTCGATGCAAGTTTTAAGCAGTGCATAAACTTTTCTTGTTCTTTGGAAAAAAGGAAAATGTAATCTAAATTTGAGTTTTTTTCATATTCAAAAGTTCATGCAACAACAATTAGAAATAATTGCACCCTTGAGATCTTCACAATCAAAATTATACACAGGCTAAGTTTCAATCATGTTGTACGACTTTTCAGGAAGTTATAGAAAAATTACCTTGTGTACATATCTTTTTTTAATGTGTAATAATATTTGGATTAAAAACTTAGGTTTACTTCCGATCTGTGGCATAAGAAAAGTTTAGAAACAAAAACTATAAAAAAAACATTTAACCGCAGATAAGAGAAGATTATATTAGAATAGGAGTAAATTTTCAGAAATCACCTTTAAAACTTAAAAAATAGACTTAGCACTTTTTTCTTACTGCCACAGAATTGTGTACTAATTTGCATATTAAAATAATGTTAATCCTGCAACCAGGCTTCTTAGAAGTTTTGTTTTCTCTATAAATGTGGCAATTATTTTACCAGTTTGTCTTTTTTTCTTTACGAAAAGTCTTAAAAAAATTAATGGGGTTATTTTGTAAAATACATTAATTATTTTTATAAAAATTTTAGAAAATTCAAAAAATTTTACATAAATAAATTATCAACGCAAGGGTTACAAAATAACCATTTGAATTTGCTAGACTTAAGTTGAATATTTTGACGTCGAAGGTGAAAAAACGGACAACCCTGATGACAATTCACCGTCTCTATATCTATATAACGTTTATATTAATTATAAACTATAGATGACACTGAAATTTAAAGAGAATATGCTGGTTATTATACCTGAAAAACGTTTTCTGTAAATGAAGTTTTAAACCTTTTTCATTTTTTACCACCTTCATTGACTACCGTGCCCACAGAAGTGGCTCATAGAAACTTTTCGATACTATCGATAACTATCGAAACTATCGATTTGGCAGACTATCGATAGTTTTGCAGCTCTAGTATGTTTAGCGTTTTAATCACCGGCGGCTAGAAAACAGGGTCCTAATGATTTAAAATATTTATAATATTGGCTTTCTGGTATTGAATATCTAGGTGGGGAGTATAACTAAGTTCCTATTTAATTCTTCAATGCAAATGTTCGTTGCTTGGAGATAATCTTCACGATAATCACACATTAGGTAGTGTTTGACTCGGGTTTTTATCAAAATGGCAGAACCTACGCAAGCTCTATCTCGAGGGTCCTTGGTATCATATAGCATATAACCATTGATTTAAAACGAACTTCTTGAGGTCAAATGAGTTTCAGAAACCATCATGACATCAATTTGTTTATTTTTAAGAAAGTATTCTAATTCGTTTGTATGTTTGCGGATGCCGTTTGCGTTCCAAAAACAAATTTTCAAACAGTTCATGGTTTGTTAAGTACAGCTTGCAATAACATCGATTGCATTCTAAGAATCTCCTGCATCATATTACCCATTGTGTTAGTAAAATTATTACTGTTTGTAAGAAAAGATAAACTCACTGTTTATTGTTGGTGTTTTGTTTAAGTTTTGATATTGTTACAAGTAAGACTTTGAGTGTTTATAATTCTTATTCGCTTTAGGGTTTTATTTGTATAATATTTTTGACTTTTCTAAAATCTTTGGAAAAGGTTTCCTGATGAGCTGGCCTAAGCAACCAGTGAAATGCGCATAGAAGCTAGCTTTCCCTCAACAATAAATTTCAGTGTATTTATCAAATATGAAAAACTGGGAATTTAGCTCGTCATACGGAAATCGTATTAATAATAAATGTTTGCACTAATGTTTCCATAGTTTTTTCTAGACGACTTAAATTAGAAGTTTCTTGCATTGGCACATGGTTTGATTTTAGGACGTTAGCGTAAGAAGTTCTGTTATTACTAGGCTGCGGAGCCTCAGTGTCATTAGTAGTTACTTGATTTGTTACCTGCATTTGAGTGGGATTAGTTTTCGGTCCAACCGACTGCTTGACGATAGTATATACAGGGCATCTTCTATATTTGGCAGTGTGATTACCGCCACAGTTGCTACATTTTTTACGTTGGGGTCAGTTTTAGTCTTATCGTAAAGAACTGTGCCATGTTATTCACCACAAGCTACGCAAACAGGCGGTAAATAGCAGTATGCCTTAGTATGGCCAAATTCTTGGCAGTTAAGACATTGAACGGGACCATTCCTTTTGTGCGGCTCCTCTATTGTTATTTTTCTGTATAGAATATATTTTAAATTATAAATAGGATGCGTTCATTTTTTTTAAGCTTAACGTCGCCATAATGGTTGGGGATTTTTTTACCCTATTTTTAATATTCGTAACGTTTTTTATCTTAAAGCCCTTTTCTTCCAAAAGGTTTTAATGTCCTCTGGGTCCACACAAGAGTCTATTCCCTTAATCACTACCTGAAGACCTTTGCTGCTCTTCAGTTGGTATGTGTAAAAGCTTTTTTTAAGGGCTTCGAATTTGTTTGTTAGTTTACGAAAATCATTTTCATGATTAACCTGTATTTTTGTCTCGTTTATATTACCACGCTTGATTGCCGCTACGTAAAACGAATTTTCACCTATTACCGAGATCACGCTCTTTATTAACTCACTTGAGTTTTGCTCCCTAAGATATATCGGGGGTGGCTTAGACGTTTGGTGCTTCAGAGGATTACTCTCCAGAATTGCAAAACGATTTTGAGAGTTTATTTTATCGAAAGATGGTACTTTTGAGGCCGAAGCAACTGCTGTAGAGGAAGGGCTGCGGCCCTGTTTAAGCACTGTTTTGTACCTGTCCATGCCAACTTGTACTTGAGGCTTTTGACAACTTTTTACTTGAGATGTTTCCATTGCATTTGAGTTCATGGTACCATTTGGTACTAAAATTGTTTTTGCCGCTGTGCCAACACTAGCAAGTGAGAGATTAATATTTGTTAACGTATCACCATCAACCGTCTTTGTAAAAACCGAGGGCGAAAGGGAACGTGTGTACCAGGGCTGTGGAGTCGTCCGAAAAAAGTACTAACTCCGACTCCGACTCCAAATGCTGAAATTTTTTAAGTGCGACTCCGACTCCGACTCCTACTATAATCTTGATGCTAAATGTATATTAGACTCAGTGATGTTAACTTTTAATTTTTCATTACCGTACGCAAATATTAATGTGCTGTTTCCAAATGACAGGCGATTGATTATGTAGCAAAATTTATCAGGGGTGTGCTGGAAATCGCAAACGCAAAACGCAAGAATTTGGAAGCTGTTTTTAATAAACTTTAAACCTAATTCTTATAATTTTTGGTTTAAAATCCTGTTTAAAGCCTGGTACTGTGTTCAACATTTCACGTGAAATGCTGTCAAAACGCATATGAAAAAAACTTGTGCGGAATATCTATGAAATAATGTTGATAGAGTTGTACTCTGTTCATTTTGTGAAAAAGTTAGGAAATGTTTCTGGCAACATTTTTTTACAACTGCGAAATAATGTAAGCTGCACTTATTTCACGTGGAATTTTAAGCAAGAGCAAAAAAGTATCAACTGATTATTAAATAAGAAATAAAAAATTAAAATAACACAACCGGTAACAGTTTTTTATCCATATTTATATTCTTTTTTATTAAATTTTTTAATAAAAAAATAATTTTTAGTTAAATACATGTGCGGCTTGTTTACATACGCAAAACAATGTCGCATACTTTGCAGGACTAAAAACGTCAAATTGTACAAACTCGCATGAAAGGTAGGTAGCATTGATACTTGTCAAAATTTTCGTGTGAAATAATTAATGTTGCTCAACATTTTTCACAAATTTGAACAGAGTACCAAGCTTAATAGGAAAATATTTGTTAAATATTTGTCATAGAATTCTTTTATTACAAATATCTTGTTTAAAAACGACTTTTAAAATTCTTGCGTTTTACGTTTGCGATTTCCAGCACACCCCTGTATATGAAAAGCACTCAGTCCATTGCCTGTTATTTGGAAACAGCACATAAGAGCAGTATTCATAAACCATTTATTTAAATTTTAAATGTGTTTTAAGAAGATAATTTTTATTTTGGAAATTTTTTTTAAATTTTTTATGCCGAATAACTTTGGAGTCGGAGTCGCGAGTTTTTGTGGGTAATACGACTCCAACTCTGACCCCGGCACAAAAACATCAACTCCGACTCTGACTGTAGGTACAGCCCTGGTGTGTACGAACAATTGGTTTAGCCGTTAGGTTACTATTGTTTTCTTTTATTTTATTTACTAGCTGACCCGGTCCGCGTTGCTGGCCCTAAGCAAACATTAGTGTTGTATTACCAGACGATTAATATTGAGTTTTAAACGAAATTTACAGCCTTTAAATAAAAATCCATGGAATACCTATCATAAAGTTTTTTTTACAAAATAACTTACATATGGTGTAGAGATGGGCTCAATCAAAAAAGAAACGCATATATTTAAGGCAAATTGGAATTTATATTTATTTATTACTTCATCTAAAGGCCAGCGTATAGACAATGTTTTTTTTTTTATTTGGTGTAAAAAGCCGTTTTCTGATATTAGGTAAATCGAAAAAAGCGGGCGGGGCAAAATTTTCTTTCCGTTAAAACCTAAGTTGGACCATGGCGATCATTTTAAAGGAAAAATATGTAGGTCAAGCCGTTCTCAAGTTATGGATTTTGCCACGCCCCTCCGCCCCCAGACCGAAAATCAAAAATCAGACTTCACAGTGTCACCCGCCTGAATATTCTGAAGATTCCCTGAAAATTTCATCAAAATCGGCCCAGCCGTTTTGGAGTAAATACGTTACATACACACATCCTATTTTATATATAGTACATATATGTAGATAGAAGATACAGCATTGCCTTCGTTAGCATGCACTGTCACTGTTTTTACTCATGCAAAGAGTTGTTTTTGTTTTTCACCGTTTTGCTGTGCTTTTAATAAATTAAATTGTATTTTACAACAACACAAATAATAAGAAATTAAACTTAAATGTTTGATCATGCATACGTACAACACATATATTTTTACTATTTTTCTTTATTTAATTTTATCTTTTTAATTGTTCACTATTATGTTAAATAATTTAAATAACAATATATGTATATCATTTATTTTTAAGCGTCCATTCGCTGTTTATATTAAAAAATCAAATGTGATTAATTAATAGTTCAAATCGTATGCGGGGTTAAAAATACACGTCTGTATCACAACAAAGCAAAAACCAAACTGGGATTTTTTGTATCTGAACCCATTTTTTCTGAGTTTTCTTATAAAATATGTTTTAATAAAAATTTCCGATATTTTGGTATATATGTAAGTCATATCCATAGGACGTATGGCAGCCCTAAAATTTTGGTGTTTATACAAATTTTGATGTTTTTTAGCCCATTTTTCAAATCGATATATCTCGATTCCTAGACGTGATCCAGCGGAACGCCGCGACACGTATAATTTCTTTTTTAACAATATAACATTTCCCGTTGGTTTCATCCTATCCCGATTTTGACTGTCGCATAGTGTAATCCAAGAGTGATTGTCGAAAAACCAATGCACCCACAAATAGTGACTATTTGGTGCGGTGTATGGCCTGGCGGCAACATCGCACATAGGGGATTTTTGCCAATCTATTAGACAAAAAATTAAATTTAAGAAATGGAAAAATTAAGGTACGCATACAACAACGTTCTGCATCGTATAGTGAATTTTCAAGTCTTTTGCTTGTGATTTGTGGTTTTGGGACACTGTTAAAACCAGGGAAGTTGATTAAATTGCATGCGTATTCATTGACTTTTTACGGTTTTGGGAGGTTTACAATATATTTTTTTTGTAGATAAACGAATAAAGATTTAACATTGATTTTTTTTTCTGTAAAAGACTATATAAACAGCTACTTATGAACATTTTTATTAGAAGTTTTTATGATAAAAAAATTAGTTCGAAATTAAAAAAAAAACGATTTTTTTGTTCACTTTTTTGTAAAAAAAAAATTTAAAAGGATTTTGAAGGTGAAGCCAGTTGAGTTCTTAAAAATGTTATACATCGCGATAAAATTTGAAATCTCTACTTTTAAATAAAAAAAAAAAGTTGCGCGTTGTTTTTTTATGATTTTTTGAAAATTTCACCTTTTTTCTGTTTTTGCTCATCTTGCATAGGTACATATGATAGAAACCCTTTCGTCAGTCATAAAATGTTTTGGTTGTACGTAGATGTTTTTTATTTAAATTATTACATCTAAGACTAATAATACCTGTGTAAAAAAAAGGGATGTGCGAAAAGTAAGTAACGGGTTTTAACCACCTGTGCGGCCTCTAAATGACGTTATTTTATGGAGCAAAATAAATGTACCTGTTTTGCATAACTTTTAAAATCATTAACAACAAAAATAATATATAATAAAAAATCAAATCTGGGCTCTAGGTACTTAGTTTTTTTAATATATGTATATTGTGGTTATTGCATAAAATTGTTATCAGAACCATTTTGAAAAAAAAATTTTTTACGGGTCGTTCCGGGGGGTTTGGAGGGATACATCACCCTACCTATAAAAGTTCAAAAATTTAATTTTTGTAGTATTAAGGCGTTAGAAATCTATTTCTTTTAATATTTAAATTTTTTTTTAAATATTATTTAATGTAACCGCCCTCAAAAGGGGGCGGGAGCGAAAAGTGTAATTTTACGATCTCATGGGTCTATTTTAGGATTTTTAACTTTCGCCGACGTTAAAAGTTACATTTTCCAAACAAAAGTATGGGAAAACTTTAAAAAAAATTGAATTTTTCAGAGGTTGGATTAGTTCTTCTAGGGGGAACCTTTTCCTCCTTGGTCCGATTTTATTTATTTTTCTGCCAAGTTTCATCGATCTAGAGGCACTCAACAGTGTTGCCAATTTAGCTATTTAGTGGCTAGATTTAGCAATATTTCACCCTCTTTAGCGTTTAAAATATGCGTTTAGCCATTAGCCATTTTTCACACTCTTTAGCGATTAAAATATGCGTTTAGCCATTAGCCATTTTTCAACTTGTTTAGCCATACAATTGTTCTTGCCGTTTTGCTTTTAAAAGAATAATTTTTATTTTATTATAAAAATTTATAAAACCAAAATAAACATTTGTAACAATTAAAACACCTTTAATTTAAATCACAACTTTTACAAATGTTGAAAATCGCTATAAACGATGATGATGAAACATCTTTCAAAATAAAGGAACATAGTCCAATATTAAATTTAAAAAATGAATCAACACAAACATCGGTGTTTCTTTCTGGTTGCAAGTATTTCAATAAAGAGATGGAGGCGGCAACTATTTTTTTTAGAAATTTCAGAATTGACTATAAAGTTTCATGGTCTAATGCTGAAGTAGAGAGGGTATTTCGCCAAGTAAACATCGTTAAAAGTAATTTGAGAAATAGGTTACATTTAACAACCGTTAAGTCGATTTTATCAATGAAATATTTATACCAACACCACAGTAGTGGAGAGGGTACTATGCGTTTGTGCTGATGTTTGCAACACCTTAAAATATTGGCACTAAGCCCACCTTTTCGTATACCGATTGACTCAGAACCACTTTCTAAGTCGAATAAACGATGTTTGTCCGGTTGGCTGGCTGTCCATGTAAACCTTGTGCGTTAAGTACAGATCGCAAATTTGCAGATATTTTAATAAAATTTGGTACACAGGTATTAATGAGGTGTAGGGTATCATATAGACGGGGTTAACCGACTATATTTTCTTACTTGTTTTTTATTGTAGATCTGGAATCAAAAGGTTGGATAAATGTTGTCGGGATTTATCTTCAAATTATTTAAAACTAATACGCACGAGTGATTCCTATGAGATGAACAATAACGACATAAAATGTATCGATGGTTTAATTTTTTAAATATCTTTCAAAATAATAAATAACGTTTATTCTTATTTAAGAAATTGATCTTAACTTACAATTTCATCGTAAATAACTTTAAATGAATTTTTCTGTTTTGTTATTGAATTTGAAAGTGTTTTTATTTAAAAAAAATTTTTAGCCATTTTTTCTCGTAAATTTAGCCATTTTTGGTCTCCAAGTTTTGGCAACACTGGCACTCAATAACTTTTAAGAAGCAATATAAGCAAAAACAAAAAGTAATGTCCGGCTAGATTGGCAAAAAACCCCTATGTGCAACGGCCCGTATTTTTTCCAAAATAAGGCCGGTGAGGCAGTTACTGTGAATTGTGTTCGCTATCGTGAAATGATAACAAACTTTTTATGGCTCGAATTAGAAGATATGGATCTGGACGATATGTGGTTTCAACAGAACGGTCCACTTGCCACACAGCTAACGAAACAATGGCTCTTGTGCGCGACAAGGCCGTGCTATCTCACGTGGTAACGAATGTGAATTTGACACCGTTGGACTTCTTTTTTGGGCTTATTTGAGAGAAAAGGTGTACGTCGATAAGCCGACAACAATTCAAGAGCTTTAGGATGAGATAATTCGGCACACTAACGGCATAGAACCTCAATTATGCATCAGCGTAATTGAAAGTTTGGG
The DNA here is from genome assembly GCA_949318255.1 of Pollenia labialis. Lineage (NCBI taxonomy): Eukaryota > Metazoa > Arthropoda > Insecta > Diptera > Polleniidae > Pollenia > Pollenia labialis. The sequence continues at coordinate 53,470,590 of OX439140.1, forward strand.
CAATCAGATGGAGGTATGCCGCCGAGGTCGCGGCGGCCATTTGCCCGATATTTTGCTCCATGCATAATTGAACCATGCCAATATTATCACAATAATAAAAAAAAATTACAATAATTTCCTAAATAATTTGTGTTTTGTGTGTTATTCAAAATCAACATCGGCCTTTACATGTCTTAGTAGTCTTAATCACCACTTCTAAATAGGCAAGCATCCGCTCTCCTACGTTGGGGGGAATTTCGTTCGGAAAATTCACCTTTGTTTTCGCCGTAATTTTTATTTTTGACCACATAATTTAAATTGGGTAAAGCTCGACTGAATCGCAGGAGTGTGCCCGGAGAGTTGTCAAAAAAAATTTGTATCCGACTGTGACATGGATCATCAATCCCCAACTCTTCCCACCTACGAAACACGCTTCTGACCCATTTATTTGCGCAAACAGCATCTAAAGAACCTCTCCGGGTGTCCATTTGAATAATGGGTTATGCACTACTAATTGCACCAATTAAGTGTATGTTTGGACCAGGGGATGAGGAATTGACTACACTGTGCGCAGTCCAACTCGAGACCAACCATGTTTCCTACGACAAGATAAATTAAAGTTAGTCTTGTCTGCCCAGACTATTGCTGGGATACTATCGATAGTTCAGATTTTACTATCGACTGAATGTCTGTACTTGTGAAGGAAAACTTGAGACGTATGTATGTACTCACGTTATTTTAGATGACCGTTTTTGAAAAATTGATAATTACTGAAGCAGCAGGGACTATTAGATATTTTATTGCAACTTTAGATAATTCCCTAAATTGGCTTTGATTCTCAACCCAAGAGGTAATTAATTTAGCGGACTTATCCTCTAATGGTCGTTCATTGTTTTGTCCAATGATCGCAATTGCAATTTCATTTGGATTTGCACTTTTTTTTAGATCATTACACAAATATTTGACATTTCAGTCCCTAGTGAACATGTTCAAATTTCGACTTAAAGGCCTTTATTTAGCAGTAAAAAAGCACAGCTAAGCAATCCATGCCATCTGCTAATTGCACATAGTATAAATAAGAAGGAGTACTTACTCTTGAAATACAGACTTCATTTGAAACTCTTGAAGAAAGGTTTTTTTAGCAATGCGTTGATTACAACATATTGTCCATTGGCCAGCGGTAATAAATCGTCACTCATTGGTATAGTTATAATCACCATTACATCTGTGCTCTGATTTTCCATTTTTAATTGCCTTTGACAATAGTTTAATTTTTCTTTGTAACTTTTTTTTCTAAATAAGTCTTCTTAGTTCAGCGTTTTACAATTTATTAGACAACACGCTTTCATTGATGATTAATTTTGAAAAAATAAACAAGAATAAAAGCTTAACTTTAAGAATATATTCTTAAATATTCTTAATTCTTTATTAATACGATTTCCATATGACGTGCTAAATTCCCAGTTTTTCATATTTGATAAATACACTGAAATTTATTGTTGAGGGAAAGCTAGCTTCTATGCGCATTTCACTGGTTGCTTAGGCCAGCTCATCAGGAAACCTTTTCCAGAGATTTTAGAAAGGCCAAAAATATTATACAAATAAAAACCTAAAGCGAATAAGAATTATAAACACTCAAAGTCTTACTTGTAACAATATCGAAGCCAAAACAAAACTCCAACAATAAACAGTGAGTTTATCTTTTCTTACATTCCCCTACAATTGGTTGGGTTCTTTCCGACTCGAATTGTTGTTGTAAGTAGGTAAAAAGAAAAAACAAAAAAAAGAAAACAACAAAAAAAACCAATTTGCCAATTCAGTTTTTTGCACGGGCACATGCAAGTATGTACCTATATTATCTTGATTTTAAGAATTCATTCTAAAAATTTTGAATTAATGCTTAAAATTGAAAATGTCAACTTTCAAGATTGAAATCTGAAGATTTCTGCAATCGTATACCATGTTCACACGGACAGCAATATTCGTGTTTCGCTCTCTTAATCCTGTTTCGCACCCCAAACATGATTGAAATAACTTGTTTCCCCATACAAAATTTTGAGAGCGAAACAGGTCGTTTCATTTTGAAACAGGCTGCGAAACAGGAAAAATGTACTATCATCTCCATTTGTGATGACAGTTATCGTTAGTTTATCTAAACTAGCTCTCAAAAAATCCAAACAAAGAAAACAACAAAATAAAAATTGATGTTTAATAAAATTAAGTGATAATAATAACCTAATAATATTAATAAAAGTATTAAAAAATATATTTTTAAGTTTTATTTACTTTTTTATATATTTTAAAAAGAATCACACTAACACAAAAAAAATGTCAAAATGAAACAAGAACGAATCGTATGAACAGCATGTTTGGCAATCTATTTTTAGAGAGCGAAACCAGTGCTTTATAGCGTCGTATGAACATGGCATTAATTCAAGAATTTTGTTCTTAAATTTAGATCGTCATTTTTCTCTTAGTGTAGTTTTATTTTAAATAATAATAATAATATCGATATTGATATTTTTCCTATCGATATTTTAAGATAATATCGATAATATCATTAGTACTATCGATAGTTTCCCAGCACTAGTCCAGGCCACTTATTTTCCAGGTCTGACTAAATCGTTAACGTTTTTCATTATTAAGTTGACTGCGTAGTGAAATGGGTTGCATATGAACAGCTTTTATAGAATACATTTTTGCGGGCAGAGTATTTCCCACAGTTGTGGTCGAAACTGGTTTATTAAACTTCAAATGTATATTTTCGCCAATTTCACGAAAGCCAAGTTCTAGTCAAGATTTCTACGACATGTAAACTACTGGATTGCAGTAGAGCAGGGATGTCAGCGCCTTGCACAATTGTGCAAATTAATTCACATGTACGCTTACGCTCTTTTATTTTGCGAGCGTAAAATATAATTGTTTACTGAGAAACACTCTCATTTAGCGGGAAATACCGCAAATATTGCAAGGCCTGTTTTGAGGCCTCTAAATATATTTATGTATATAAATAAATATACAATAACTGTATGTAGGTACATCTTTTTTTTTGTTTTATTATCTTTTTTATTTTATTTATTATCTATGTTTTTGTTTTGTTTTATTTCTGTTTTTGACATTGTACAATGATTTTAAAACAGGGATTTCCATTTCTTTGCACAATTGTGCAATTGTGGTTATTTTTTAAGATAGAATTTTAAAATTTAAGCTAACGATATGTGTTTTGTTCGTGAAAAAAATTCGTTAATGCCTGTAACAGGGTCCCTTTTTCTTTCGTTAAAAAGACGTACCTAAATGCAGAAATTATTAAGAAAAGAAAAAGCCACAATAATTTGTTGGTCTTTTGTGATTGTAAAAATATTTTTGTTCCTGTATCAATCGCGTCGGTGGGTTTTTTTTTGAAAACTCTTTTCTTAAGTAGGTAAAAATATTTAAATAACAAGTTAAAAAAGTCTTGTTTTGCTACAATTTATGTGTAAACCTATACACAGAAAAGCAAATGTGACAGCAGGTAAAAATTTTGGGTAAGAAGATGTGTTTTATTGATGTATTAATGAAACTTTATTGTTGTTGAGCAAAAAACGAAAAATATTGGATAGAATTGTATTAGGTTGTAAAAAGACTTCAAATATTGTGAACTGCGCAATTTTTCCAAAAAATAAGCAAAGTTTCTGAGGTTCCAAATTAAATGTATTTAAATAATAACTGATTGTGTCTGTCCATAACTCAAAATTTTTCGATAATTGTATTATTATTTATTGCTTTTAAGTCTTCATAGCAATAAATGTAAGTTAACTTTAAATGGTCTGATGAAAAATGAATGGAAAGCATGAACTAAATATATTTCCTCGCATAATGCTGGCCCTGGTGTTTGCATCGCCCTTTCATGAAAATGTTTTGTAAGTTTTAATACCTTACCTGATTCCCAACAATTTAATCGAACATAGATGACCCTTAGAAAAGGTCTTTAATAAGGCCTCGCAATAGGCCTCGCAACCGCATATTTCGCCCGCTGGGCATGTAAGAGATAAGAGTAATCTCACCAACACAATCATAATTGACATCACTGCAGTAGAGCCATACAACATACTGCAACATTTTATCAATCTGCTTTGGATCTGGAATGTATGTTAGTCAATAATACTGCGATTTGTATTTATTTTAATTTTTTCGATCCTAATGTGTGTAATGCACGTTTGTTGTATGAATATTAAAAAAAAAAAAAATTTTTGATATTTTGAATTAAATTTTCATTAAATTATTTTTACTGAAGGAAGGAATTTTTACAACATGAAATTTTATTAAAATTTATTGAAAATTTTTTTGGCTGAGCTGGGGCTCGAACCCGATTCTTGAAACATGTAATTTAATTTTATAAATTTTAATTTCATCTGGAATTTTCTCAATTTCAAATTGAAATTCTCAGTTTTAATTGGAATTTTCTCAATTTTAAATTGATATTCTCAGTTTCAATTGGAATTTTCTCACTTTCATCTGGAATTTTCTCATTTTCAATGAAAAATGGTGTAGTATTTTAAGGTTTTTTGATATTAAAAAATATTCTATTTGCAAATGATTTCCAAAAATGTGTTTGTTTTAGAAGATTTGAATCTTTTAGCCGGAGCGAATTTAAAAACTCGTCTTTACACACGTAGAGAGAGGTTATATATGTATGTATATGTAGCGATAATGATTAAAAAATCACAAATCCACATTAAAGGAATTTTCCCGTAACCTTTTTTGTTATAAACACAAATAATTATTTTTTTCAGTCCCTGTTTTGTATTACCAACAATGACCATATGTACATATTTACATTCTGCAATTAACGCCGCAACTTTCGCATGCATCTTTTTGTTTGTTAGCAAGAGATGTAGGGAAGAAAACAGGGTTGAAAAAGTTGATAAAATGCTTGAAAAAAATTTAAATGTTTCGTAGCAACTTCTTTAAAAGAAAATAGAAAAAAAACTCGGCGTTAATTGCATAGTCTAAATGTGGTATACATATGTCAATGTTTGTTTACAACCAGTAGATTCCAAGTGTATATTATTTCGTTTGACTTTTACTTTAGTGGTGATTGCAAAGGGAATTGATTGAAATCACGGGGTTAAACATTTTATTGCATTCAATGATTTTCAAAAGAATGATTTTAAAATTATTGGAATCACAAAGTATTGCAAGCTTGTGATTGAAAACGTTAAATTTCTGAAATCAAAGAATGAAATCGATTTGATTTGAAATTATTTTAATTGCAATCACAATTGATTGCAGTTGGTTACAGCTCTGATACGTACACAAGTACATACATAAGTATATATTCAACCCAGTTTACAAGTAATTATTTGCTTGAATTTTAATGCATTTATGAGTTCATTGTTTTCCAAACATATGACATATACGAGTCCATACAATACAAAGTTTTTATTTTGTACGTATTAATGATTATATGTAGTGTCAAAATATAAAAACAAATAAAAATAAAAAACTGCTTAAAATAAAAACGGCAACAATAGCTGATAGCTGTAATTATAACGAATACTTTGAAATGAGTATAAACAAGTTGAATGCTGATAAATCTAAAAAATTTGCATATAAATGGTAGTAAAACGTCTTTAGTCACCCGAATCTTAACCAAACTATTAAAATTCAAGCTATTTTTTTGCTTCTTGACGGTATCTGCACGTGTATGTGAGTATGTATGTGTAGGTATAATACCATTGTTTAGTCAAACTTTAGACAGGGTTTTAAGAACTGGTCATAGTTGTTACAAAGCACACATTTGTACGTTAAAAGCTATAACTTCATCTCAGCAGATCATGATGCCGATTCTGTAAACTCATGTTGGGATAAAATGAAGAAGTATATTAAAAAAATTTTCAAATTTTTTGTAAATGACACCTTAAATATTTTCCTGTACATTGCATGCATTTAACAGAAAAACTTATTTACGACCACTAGGATTTATTACTAAATTAAAGAACTGCATTTTAAAAAGTCCACAAAAAAATATGCCACATGTGTGTGTGAAGACTGTGCTGTAATGCATTACACTGTGTGGAAAAATATCCATGTATAAGGAAAAAACTACGTGATAAAAAATGTTTGTGGTTGGTTGTTTCCTTGAATTTTTAACGGACCTGAACAGGGGAAAAAAGGTCAATATAAATCGATTTTTTTGCGATTTTGATCTTGAAGATAGTTTTTTTGATTTTATATGTTCAAAATTTTTGTTCTTTATGGCAAGAGCTACAACTTTGGCTCAGAGGGTAAATCGAAAATCCGAACGGCTTGCAAGATTTGAGCCAAACTGGGAGACACTGGTCTTTTTGTTGGTCTTTTATCACGTAGTTTTGTTCGTATATGGTTATTTTTTTCGTGTTGCACTGTGTTACCTTTTTGTTTTTTATATACCAGTTAAATGATTGGATCTCCTTTCACTGGTCATGAGTCATCGTCATGAGCAGAATACTAATAACACTGCATAATAGCTTCGAACAAAACAAAAAAATATATATGGGGGATTTCATGTCAAGTGAACCAAATTTTGAAACCGATGTATTCCGATCGGGATGAAAATGTGTCCAAACTCCTTGAGTTACATAATGTTTAAACCCTCTTAAATAAAATTCCTATATAATCTCTTAAAACGCCGAAACACTTATAACGGGGGGATTTCATGTCTTCATGACCGACCTTTTGAAACCGATGTGTTCCGGTTTCGTTGAGCATATTGGTATATGGAACTACATATGTGCTGTTAACATCTGAGGTATTAGGTAGGCTCAACAACTTTGCAGAAAATGAAAAGATTATCTTTATTTATTTACTTGCAAAAACAATAAAATTTACCAATTTGTTTTTGCTCAAATACATAATTTTGTTCTGGCGGATCCATGGTTGCCCATGGGTCCCAAATAAGAAACACTTGCTAAAATTTGTTCCTATATACTGTGGTATAGGGTATCATATAGCCTGGCTTGACCGACTATACTTTCTTATTTGTTTTTTTTCAATCAGACACTATGTACTACATTATTGGATACCTTCCATCTTATTACAGACACCCATGTTAATTTACATATTTTACAACATATAATTGCAAAAATAAGACCGTCATATGCATCTGATTATCCAATTTCCTGTCATAGTGGCGCATTTGGGCTCCCACTTTCTAGGTAGGTTTTGAATTTTCTTCCACTTTATTTGCGCTCTAAGAAGATTTGCATGACGTTACATATGTATGTTTTTAATTTATCTATTTAGTCTTTGAGATCACATAATGTCCGTTCGTTTACTTTTCCAGTAAAATCCAGTAGGTAGATATATGAAAATTTTACAAATTTATGTGTACGCAAACGCATTTCAGTAAAATCTTGTACAAATTTTGGGGTAAACGAACGCAGCTATTATAAATACTTTGGGGACTTATTTAGAAACCCTATTTTTGAGGTTGATGGCGAATGAGTAAATGCCTGGTAAAAAAATGCTAAACAGTTTTTCACATTGGTTTTTTTCTATTGTAAACAAATATGTTTGTTTTTTGTTCCAGTTCATGTGTTAGTTAGCTGTACCGACATATCCCAACAAACCAAAACGATTTAGAAAGAACTTGTAGCAAGCTAACTAGCATAAGCCTTAAACTTAGAGAAGTGTTGTGATTACTATTATAAAGGGCTTATAAGCAATTATTTAATAATGAAAACTGATCCCTTGCGATAATATTAATTGTATATTATATAATGTAAGCTAAGAAGTCTAATATTAGAATAAGCTTACAAAAAAATACTTTTCTTATCTTTAATAAAATTGATTACATTCTTTACAAACATTCTGTTCAAATTTATTTAAAAAAAGTTTTGTACTTATATAATATTTAATTACTTTTTTTAACGATGGTGCTTAAAACAATTTTAAATACTTCACTCTTCGAACCAAACACAAGGACTTAAAACTTTAACTAATAATACAAAATTAAGGCACGCGTCAAATAACGGGACAGCATTCTAAAAAGCACTTACAAAACTATAGCAAGAATAAGGCATTTGCAATCATATTTGTTGTCATGTTGTAGAAAATCTCTTATGATAAGCTTGTTCTAAAACTCATTTACATTTTTCTCTGTTTTGGTATGTTGGGATACATAATAGATGTACATATGTATGTGTTTGCATTGTGTTTTAATTCGTTGTAATTTTGGTTCAAAGATTGCTTTAATAACAAAACGAACCATTCACGGTGCAAAGAAAATCAGCAACGTAACCATCCATCCATTCATTCATTTAGTTAACATACTCGTACTTACAAACATAAGTTCTGAATGTGCTTGTTTGAAGTCGGTGTGCATGTGTGCATTTACATTAGAGTGCAAATTGTACATGCCACACCGCCACTTAACTCGACCGTCAGTTAGTCAATCAGTAAACTTACCTCCATAGGTGCTCTGCACAAGCACATACAAATTGCATGCAAAAAAAACTAAATTGCTTTTCGTGTGTGGACCATTATAATTGCCCTTAATGAACTAAGAAAACAAAAACAAGTAAAACAAAACATTGCACTATAGGGTAAGTTATCGATTGTAGGGTTAAAGTGGGTCTTGAGCTGCGTTGGCACGACAAAAAAAATTTTAACGAAAATTTAAAAATAAAGTAACCAAATGAGAAGAAAAAGTCACCAAAATGTTTATCTTTTAAAAATACTATTTTATTTGCAATTCAGTTGAGACAAGGGCACGGGGACAGACTGAAATGGCCTGGATTGTTCAGTTTTTTTTGGGTCTTGTCCAGTTACAAGGTAAAATACAAGTTGTCCAGTTAAAAAAAAATTTAAAATTTAAATTTATTGATTAGATCCTTTTTTCAAAAAAGCAATACAAACAAACGTAGAAAATCTTTTTACATAAATTGATCTCGATGGGGTTTTCTTAATGAAGTTTTCAAACATGTTTGCTTACAACTAAAACATGAGTTAGTAAATTCAGCAAGGAATAATATGCCACTTTACTGTGGCAAAACAATCGCCACCTTAGATCCAAAAGATCGTAATTATTGATCGATCATGATGTAATCAACGAATACCATTATAATCAATCAAAATTTCGATTTTGATTTTTTTTAAGCATACCCTTTTAGAACACTTTATATCATTTTCAGGTTTTTTATATATTTTGTAAGTTTGAATCAAATTTTACTTTTTTGAACTACAAAAAATACAACGTTAGCATGAACGTATTTGTTCGAGTTGACAGCCGATTAATTCGATTAATCGATCAAACAAAGCCAAACTCTTGTTCAAATAATTTAAAAATTGCCATTTTCGAATAACGAATAAATCGGTTAATTAATGTCAATTAATCGAAAAATTTTTTTTATTAAAAACTAAATTAAATAAAAGCTTAGAATTTGATTTATTCTCATTCGTTTCTAGTGATTTTATGCAAAATGTAGGAAAGTTAAAAGACATAGCCCCAACTGTAATTAATCTCAATTTTTATTAAGCAAAAATCCTGATGAGTACTCATAGTATTTCAAAAATGTATTTTATGTTCGTATGGAACAAATCTTTGGCAAAAAATTGTATTAACTGTTTTTTTTAAATCAAGCGTTAAAAAAAACTTCAAGAAAGGAGGAGTTTTAAATTTTTGATGAAAACTTAGATATAAACAAAAAGCTAAAACATAAAGAATTGATTTACTTATATAAATCATATCATGAAAGCGTAAGTGTCACAATATTACCATTGCAAACGATGTACATAGTGGAAGATAATCCAGCGACGTCAAAAATGTCGAACTTGTTCCAATGGAAAAATACATTAAGAGAGATAGCGGTTGTTGTATTGAAGAAATTGTAATTGTTCTGTAACGACGTGTTTTCCACCTTATGCTCGGGTAGAGCTCGCGGCTCCCAGGGTTCGTTACAAAAAATTTATTTATTGATCAGGGAAATGAAACACCACACCCGCTCTTTTTTCATAAACGTTATAAAACGTAAGCACAGTATATTTTTTTTTGCTCTTATTTAAATTCTACAATTATCGACAAATTACATGCAACGCAGTACACAAACGACGGACACGACACTCTCAGGACGAAACCGACAACACACACTCGGCACTTTACTGACACACGAGGGTAGCGACGCGACATACAATGGTCTCACTAGGCGTGGGACTGTAGAGTCTCCGGATAGAACAGTGAGGTCGAGGTATAACCTCGCACCAGCTGTTCAACCGGCGATGGGTGTTACTGCACGTCGAGAGAATTTAGTCTACACCGCTTTTCTCTCGCAATACGGTATCACCCTACTCTCGGATGCTGCCTCAAGAAAGCCAAGAAAAAGCCAGAAAACAAACCAAGAGAATTTAGTCTACACCGCTGTTCTCTTTCTTTGCAATCTTTAACGGCAACGAGTGGGATCACACGAAAAAGGTATAACCTCTCTTTTACGATCGCTAGATGTTAGTTAGCTGTAGAGGTATAACCTCTCACAGATAAATAAGACCTTACCCGTTTGCCAGCTGCCGACTGACTCCCTTCATAATGCTATAAACACATTCGAGACAGCAAGCTACCGACTTCAATATGTCAAAAATAGAATACATGTGTGTCTATGGAAATGATTATTTTCACGACGACACGGCTACATGGCTGCAGGTTGTTGTCTGTGCTTATTTTGTCGTTGTAGTCAAATTAAACTAATTTCTATTTTTGTCCAGTACAAACAAGAAAAAGTGCTGCTAATTAGAGTTTTTTTCCCGGAGTTTTTCGATTCCCGGGAAAACGGGAAAATTTTTTAAATTTCCCGGGATCCCGGGATCCCGCTCCATACAAATAATACAAAGTAAATTTGTTTAAAATTAATGAAAAAAACTTCTTTTTTTTAAAGCGTAAGGGAACTTGTTTACAAAGTAAGTAAAAGAAATGCCTAAATACTCCCAAAAATTAATTAAAGGTTGAAAGGGGAACTTGAATTATTATTACCTTACGCTTTTATATGTACATTTTTCGTATCATTATGCTCTAGATACAAGATAAAAATATAACATAAACATAACAATTTAATTCAAAAAACAATAATTAAAACAAACAAAAATTATGGTACTCAAGTTTTGATAGATAAAATATTTTAAATAAATAAGTTTTATAAATATATTAACATTTTTTAACAGCTTAGGAAATAACATTAAGACACACTCAATGCGTTTAGAGAGTCGGCAAAGATATATTTCTTATATAATTTACTTATTAGCATGTTTCCGAAACATTTCGTTCACTTTTTTACCGAGATTAGACATATAGTTTAAAGTGCAAATGTTTAAAGTTGTTGCATATTTCTAATTCGCAATCCGAAGTAATTTTTCTTTTTTATAAACAACGGCTATGTATGTCAGCCAAATGTATCTGGCTGTCTATACCAGAGATAATTATTGCGACATATATTGTAGTAATTGTCAAAATTATGTTATCTTTAATGTAGACAGCAATTTTTTGTACATAATAATTGCTAACAGTTTATGTTGCAATAATTGTTAGTCCATTTTCGTTGACAATTATTGCTTACAAAAAACGTCAATGGTTGTCAGTTGAAAGAAAGAAGCAAAAAAGAAAAAAAAATAGAAGCAAAAGTATTTTTATCCATTTTTAATACTTTAAGGAAATATAAATTTGATTGTTGGGTTTTTTCCTAATCAACTGTTATCTTATTCATCTCATATGTAATAACATTTTGCTTAAACGCGTCTAAAAAATCAAGTGTGAACATAGCATTATAAAATAACCAACAAAATCGACATTTATTTTATAAGCCGCCAAAAAATCGCCATGTCGCCAATTTGAATATTAGGTCGCAAAGAAACTTGACAACCCTGACCGTATTATGAAAATGTGTAAAGCAATGAGTAAATGAAATAAGTATATTTTACTGACATCACAAATAGAGCACAATAGTATTGTTGTTTCTTTTCAACCAGTTGTTCGGTAAACAAGTGACCGACTGACTAAAAAGACACAAGTGAACCATTGAACGAAATTGACCGATGAAACTGAACGGCCGTTCATCGTTCATCTGACTGATCCGTTCAATTGAACGAGTTCGTTCATGAACGACACAACTCTATAATAGAAGCTAGACATACTTAGTTGTACAAGGACTTTCTTAGCAAAATTTAGATTTGGGGGAAGGATCCGAGATGGCATAAGTGGCGCCCAGCGTTTGATGTCGGATTGAGAAGTCATCAAAGGCAAAAATGAAGCCACTATCAAGCCAGGAACAACGATATGATAAGATCGGACTTTAAATGGCAGCCCTACATATAAAAAACCAAAAGTGCTGTATTTTGAGGCGTGGCAAAACAAATGTTTTCCTGTTTTAGAAACTTCATTGATATATCTTTTATTGCAGGAGGTGGCTGGCACAACTTTTTTTTTGTATGGAGGTCGACATACTTATATGTATGTACGTATGTACATTCATACATATATTTTTTTATAATTCTTTATTTAATTTTTCGTTTTGGTAACTGTTCACTTTTAAATTAAACAATTTTTTTAAAAATCATTTAGTTTTTTGCGTCCAGTCGGTAAATATTTATATTACAAAATCAAATTTAATTAATAATTCAAATTGTATTCAGTTCAGTTTGTGCTTTGTTGTGATGCGGACGTGTATTATTAAACCCGCATACAATTTGAATTAATTTATAATTTGATTTTTTATTTGAAATAAACATTCAGCGAATGAACGAAAAATAAATGATTTTTAAATAAATTATTTAGCATAAAAAGGAATCAATTATTGAAAACGAAAAATTAAATAAAGAAAAATAAAAAATATAAGTGAATGAATGTACATACATACTATGTATGTATACATAATCATACATAATCTGGCAAAAACATTTTAATTTTGTAAAGTACAAAAAAAAAAAAAAATAACAAAAATATTAAAAGCACAGAATACGGTGAAAAACAAAAACAAAATTTTTTGTATAAGCAAAAACAATGAGACAACAATAAAACTCAACGAAAGAAATTGCTATGTAACAGTTCATGCAAATGAAAATAATGCTGAAATAAATAAAACAAAACAATATTAACTACCTAACGGCTAAGCCAATTATTCGTACACGTTCCCTCTCACCCTCGGTATTTACACAAACGGTGGATAGTGACTCATTAAAAAAAACTAAAACTAGACCTGGTGATAAGTGTTGCCAGGCCAGCAAGTATTGCCGCGACGTCAAAAACAAATTTAGTGGGAAATGACACCATGAATTTAAACACACATGCAATGGAAAACCCCCCTGTAAAAAGTTGTCAAAAGCCTCAAGTTCAAGTTAGTATGGACAGGTACATAACAGTGCTTAAACGGGGTCGCAGCCCTACCTCTGCAGCAGTTGCTTCGGCCTCAAAAGTACCAACTTTTGATAAAATAAACTCTCAAAATCGTTTTGCAATTCTGGAGGATGAATCCTCTGAAGCACCAAACGTCATAAAATCTTTTAAGCCACCCCCGATATATCTTAGGGAGCAAATAATTTGGCCATACTAAGGCATACTGCTATTTACCACCGGTTTGCGTAGTATGTGGTGAATTACATGGTACTGTCCAGTGCGATAAGTCTAAAAATGACCCCAATGTAAAAAAATGTAGTAACTGTGGCGGCAATCACACTGCAAATTTAGAGGTTGCCCTGTATACACTATCGTCAAGCAGTCGGCTGGACCGAAAACTAATCCCCCTCAAATGCAGGTACCAAATCAAATAAACACTAATGACATTCAGGCTCCGCAGCCTAGTAATAACAGAACCTCTTATGCTAACGTCCTAAAATCAAACCATGTGCCAATGCAAGGTGCTGATGAAACTTCTAATTTAAGTCGTCTAGAAAAAACTATGGAAACATTAGTGCAAACAGTGAATAATTTTACAAACACAATGGGTAATATGATGCAGGAGATTCTTAGAATGCAATCGATGTTATTGCAAGCTGTACTTTACAAACCATGAACTGTTTAAAAATTTGTTTTTGGAACGCAAACGGCATCCGCCAACATAAAAATGAATTAGAATACTTTCTTAAAAATAAACAAATTGATGTCATGATGGTTTCTGAAACTCATTTGACCTCAAGAAATTCGTTTAAAATCATGTGTTATACACTATATGATACCAAGGACCCTCGAGATAGAGCTTGTGGAGGTTCTGCCATTTTGATAAAAACCCGAATCAAACACTACCTAATGTGTGATCATCGTGATTATCTTCAAGCAACCAACATTTGTGTTGAAGAGCTGAATCGAAACATATTAATCTCATCCTTATACTCACCACCTAGATTTGCAATATCAGAAAGCCAATATTATAAATATAATAAGTCATTGAGGCCCTGTTTCCTGGCTGCTGGCGATTATAACGCTAAACATACCTTCTGGGGGTCACGACTAATAGCACCAAAGGGTCGTGTTTAGTTAAATACAATCGCTAAAATGAATTTAAATGTTGTCGCGAGCGGACAGCCAACATATTGGCCTGCTGATCCGCAAAAAATTCCAGATGTCATCGATTTCGGCGTGGTTAAAAACATCCCAACAGAAACGGTTCACGTTGAAGATTCGTTAGAATTATCCTCTGATCACACACCTACAATAGTTACTATCACAAACACCAATAGAATTGTATCTCCATCTGGTTACATAGCGACGTCAGCTACACAAATAAATTGGTTAAAATATAAAAAATATCTCAGCACCCATTGCACAGAAAATATACCGCTTAGCACACCGGAAAATGTGGATCTCTCTATTGTCAATTTTGACAGTTATCTTAAACTAGCTGTTCAACATTCCAGCAAAACCCTCAAAAAAACCAATAATAATAAAATATATTTTACAGAGGTCGAGCGCCTCTTGAATGAAAAAAAGGAGAGTGCGAGATGAATGGCAATTGCACAGATCCCCTCAACTTAAAAATGAATTAAAAGAGGCTATATACAATACTATATGGATTTTGATGCGCTGAACCCAAATCCGCTCTCGGTTTTTTTCCATCAGATCGAGATTTTGTTTAATGGGCGTGGCAAATTTTTTGCCCTTAATTAGTCAGGTACGGAGACATATTTCATCTTAACTCGAGAACCAGTCATTCTATTTTCAAAAGTAAAACACCAGAAGATGTGTAACAAAATTATATTTATTTTAGTTGAACAGAATTTTTCTGTATCTCTTATCGTTTTGGAATTATTCAGAAAGCTATCACTCGTTGCGATCGCTTTGGTAGTTTCTTTTTAAAACAACTTTCAATGAGGTCCCTTATGAAGAATTCTTCAATTTTGTCACATGACAGTGGTGTACACCACCACTAAACCAGTCACTATAAAAAAAAAAAAAATATGTAGGTACATTATTTTTTGCTGGGCAATCGATTGAGACTATTTATTTTAAAATCGGAGAGGGATCGTCCAAAAATTTGCCAATTTTGATCGTTTTCATATGGAATTGCTCTATTGTTTCTTAAATAAAAAGTTATAACGAATTCAAACACCTTCGTTAATTTTGGGCCACCCTGTATGTATAAATTGTCACTCATTTCCAATATTCCAACTATTCCTTTTATTAATTTCCAATATGTAAGTTGACCTATAAAAGGCAACACATTAATGAAATCGATCTTCTTTTGCTGGTTGACTACTGAATAAACAACTTTAAAAATGTAAAAATTCAAGCCGTTTTTCTTTTTTGTCTATCCAAAATTATTTCAATCTTGCTGGCAAATAGGACAATTTTTGTCTGTGCAAGCCACAGGTATTAATAACGGGTCCGCCATCTAACGTTTTTTTCAACTAGTGCTTATTTCGTGAATGGTAACTCATGTATGATTTGACAGATAATTAGTTTTATCCTTCCGCTGAACGAATATGGTTGAGTATACGAATTGAAGAGAAGGATATTGGCAACATTTGGTTTTAACAGGACGGCGCTACTTGCCACACAGCCGAAGCTGTGTGACACTTTGACTTTGACCATTTCCAAAGAGACTCATCCTCTAAATAGTTGAAATTAAAATTAAATTAAAACAAAAAGTAAATAAATATTATTTAATTAAACTTGTTTGTGAAGAATTTATTTGGCTAAATACAAACTTGTAAAACTTGTTTTGTTATGTTAATTTTTTAGAGTTGTAAAAGTGTGAAGTATTTGGATACTAAAATAATCAATAGCAAAAAATTATTCTTGTTCTTTTGAATAAATTAACCCGCCACAAATCAGTTAACTCAAAAAAAATAAAAAACAAACATATATGAAAGATTACATAAAATCATTAGTTTGTAGTTAGTTTCCCATAATGTTCGTGTTATACAAAGTATTTAATAGAGTACCGATAAGAAAACGAGCTAAGTAGTCAAAAGTGTAAACATTTCATCATCAGCTGTTGCCTTTATTTTAAGAATTTTTACAAATTTTTGCGTACTCTTTGTACGACAGCTTTTTGTGAGAGCAAATTTTTTAGTTTACTCATTCACTACATTTTACTGTAAAAGTTCTCAAATGCACCTAATGTTCTGAAAAAATTAAAATACGAGCATAAGGCAATACAATGAAAGACCATTAGAGGAAAAGACCTCTAAACCGATTACCTTATGGGTCGAGAATCAAAACCAATTAAGAAATTATCTTAAGTTGCAAAAAATATATTTTAGCCCCTGCTAATTCGGTGCTATTCAGCTGCCGGTGAATTATTAAATAACAGGAGAACTTGCCTTAAACCAAATAAGGTAGTCATGCTTTAGTTTTAACCAAAAAAATCTATTTCTTATCAAATAATTGATGTCTTTTTATTTTGATTTATGTATTTCTTAAATATTATTTTTGTGCTAACTACCACTTTTGTTTCGTAAGGAACATCGCATCGAAAAATTTCTACGCATTTAAACGGGGAATCATTTAACCGATAACCCGGATAAATGCTCAATCAACGCATTTATTAAAACCTTGCTTAAAAAACTCAATAATAATTTAAAAGTACTTCTTTTAGTTATAAGGGAAAATAAAATTTATTTTACATAGTTCTCATACGAAATTAATATTAAAACTAAAACTAATTGAATAAACATTCTACCATAAACTTTTAATTATCAAAGCTATTTTCGGGAATACAAAATTTATTATTAATACGATTTCCGTATGACGTGCTAAATTCCCAGTTTCTCATATTTGATAAATACACTGAAATTTATTGTTGAGGGAAAGCTAGCTTCTATGCGCATTTCACTGGTTTAATGTTTATTCGAACCAATATTTCGGCACTAAATGCTAGTTTACAGTACCCACATGTCTTACGTATTCCATAATACTATGTGTCATAGAAATCTAATGAGTTTTGTTGCGACTGTCAAAAAATTTAAAGTAACATACCAGTTTGTGTTCACACCATCACACAATGTAAAAACACTCACACATTAAATAAAATGCAACCCTTATCCAATGATAAGTATTATTGTAACTTGGTGGCCACACAATCAAGTTTTGCCTTTCAATTCCTTCCAATTTGCAATGCACTCTCACTTTTTTACTAACTCACTCGCACTTTTTAAATTTACCACGATTTCAATTTCACCTTTCCATTTGTTTGGAATTTTTGCTTTCCATTTATCAGCTGATTACATGTTTGTCTTTATTAATTGTTTTTTTTTTGATGACATCATGAAGGTAAATTGCTTACAAATTGAGCGCAGCTTAAATCATAGCTTTCAATTTTTGTAAATTTTTACAAGCACTATATGTGACAGCGCATAGAGAAAGGGACCTAAGGGTAAAAAAAATCAATTTTAACTTTTTTTGTTTTTGATGTGGACTACATCTGAGCATCGAATGAGACCGATCCCATGCCCCAAAAGTGTTCCCTCCCAGAGATATGCGCGTTTTATGAAGTGATGGTACACCAAAGATACACGTATTTAAATCTTTAAAATGGCTCTCCTGAACAAAACCGGGTTTTACCCTTAGGTCCCTTTCTATTTTGCGCGTCACATATGTAAAAGACTATCAAGAACAACTTGATCGTGTGGCCGCAGGGTTAAGAAAGTTTTCAAAAAACGTAAGGGATGTCAAACTTTTTTTCATTTTTTTCACATGCATTTACAGTATCAGACTTTTACATATTAATTGAGTTTTTGATGATGTATTAATTAGGGTGTTCAGTCGAATAAATCTTTTTCGATTAATCGAACAATTTTAGACGAATAATTTAAAATTGCTAAATTCGATTAAAGGATTAATCGGAGAATGTATACCGATTAATCGAATGATAATAATATAAAGTATTTCTGTTAAATGTATAATTTTTTAAGGTTTCAAGTCGAATAAACAAACCAAATATCATCTTTGGTGAGTAATTTAGTTTATATTTTTGTTAAATTTTTACAACGCAATTTATAATTCATTTCACAAATTTCTCTATTTAGAATGAGTTTGTTTCCAAATATTGATAATACTAATACTGCTAAATGTAACATGTGTCCAAAAATATATTAACGTAAATGTTCTTCAACAAAAAATTTTACTTAAAGAGGATCGAGCCCTAACCGCCAAAATAACGTAAGCGACATCATTTTCAATTTTCGTTAGCCGCTGGCAATTCTTTAGCTAAACATAGGCTCCACCTTAGCCACCGATTACTTTGGTAAGAATTTGTATTCTTCTCTTTGAACACCTTACCACATTCTTTTTTGTTTGACTACCCTTAAAAAGTGCAACTTTAATTATGTCTGCCTTCCAATACTGTCAGCTCTTGTTTATAAAGCACCAAAATTTCATAAAAATGTTTAATATAACGACACATACGATAATGTGTTATGAGCAGTGAATTATGCCCAATTTTCAGGATAGTATTTAAATCTATATTAAGTTAATTTTCATAACAAACTTAAATCGTATTTAAAACAGATTGGATTTTTGAGTTTTATTTGAAAAGTCTTATTTAATTAAGATAAAAGTATGGTAGCACTACTAAATACAAAAAAAAAAAATATAAAAAAGTGTAATTATCTACAAGGTGGTCTGAAAAAACAGCTGACTGTTAATGCTTTGCCTGTTGTTGTTGTATTGTTATGATATTGAGGCCACCTTGCTAAAATATTACAATGGAAACTTAAGTTGAAATTAAGTGTACCACTTCGGTGACTTAAGTTTGATTTAAGTTTTTAGTGAAGAAAAGAATTTTGTATTTAAATCGATTTTAAAAATAAATGTGTTTTAATATCAATCCTGAAAACTGGGCATTAGAGTACGAAAAATGGTTTAAATTGTTTTGTTATAATATAAACATATACAAATATGTACACACAAATGCTCATTAAATTTTTATATGTTCTATCGGCTAAAAGCCGAGTATTTTTTGCGTCATCCGCCGCCACCGATAAAATCGACGGGGCAGGTGGGATTCTGACTTCGATCGATTCACTAGAAGAAATTATATTCAACAAATTCAATTTTATATATAGATTCTTAAAATTTAAGTGCCCGAAAATTAAGCAACAATTTGGAGCTACATTGACAAGTCTTATTAAAAAAATAATGTTTATTTACTCAAGTACTAATTATTCGATTAAATTTAATATGTTATTCGTTTAATCGAATAAGTTTAAAATGCCAAATATTAATTAATCGTTTAATCGAACAAAAATAAAACCCGATTAATTGAACACCCTAGTATTAATACAAAGTATAATGGTGTAAACTAGCCTTAAGGAGCGAACACTGGTATGAACATTCATATATGTTGTCAAAACAATGCAAAACAAAACATTTGGAAAAGTGTGTATGGATAAGTGAAAAAGTTTGCATGTATTGCTACTGTCTTGCCATTACTTGCAAATGTTAACGCCGCGCAGAGGAATTTGTTCATACAAAGTTTGTCAAAAAATATAAGGAGTGCTCGTAGAATGTTAAACTTTGGCACAGAGCCTTTGGTTAGCTTAATTAAGAAAAATATAAAGTTTCATCAAAATTGGCCACGCCCTCTACCCACCGTCCATAGAACCCAAAATTTATTTTTGGCCAAAAGTTTTTGAAATTTGACACGGAGCCTTGGTTAGCTCACTTAAGAAAAATATAAAGTTACATCCAAAATGGTCACGCCCTCTACCCACCGCCCATATAACCCAAAATTTATTTTTGGCCCACTGTTTTTGATATTGAGCAAAGAGCCTTTGGTTAGCTCAATTAAGAAAAATATAAAGTTTTATCAAAATTGGCTCCGCCCTCTACCTACTGCCTATATAACGCAAAATTTAGTTTTGGCCCAAAGTTTTTGGAATTTAACACAGAGCCTTTATTACCTCAATTAACGCGCACCACTCAAAGTCCATATAACCCATATTATATTTTTACCCACAACTTTTAGTTTCTTTACCAAAACTAATTATTTTATAAATAAATTTCAATACATGCATTTAAATATAGATTTTTATTCATCATCTATTATTTCATTAACTACATCATCAAGTTCCAGAACCTGTTTACGGGGTTGACATCTAATGCTACTTATAAAAGGATCTGACGATACTAGAAGTCGATGGAAAACATCTGCATTTGTTGAAACTCTATCACACTTTCTGGAGAACCTTAATCTATAATTTCCATAATCTTTATTTCTGGCTTCTTCAGAAAGCATGCCAATAGGAAGTATTGCCGCATCTATGATATCCTTTCCGTGTATCAGTAGATTGTGTACTGTTACTGGCATATAATACCAACTATATTTTTCAACAAAAAGTTTTGCTGTATCTTGAGCAAAATTCTTGCACTTTAAGGAATTAACTTTTTTGCCACAAGTTATTATTTGTAGTATAATGCGAAATCGATCAATTAGTTGTCCCTCTACACCAGTCACATTGGCAACAACTGCGGGGTTAGGAAATAAACGCCTGGACATATTTCCATCGTTATAAAACCCAGTTCCTTGTTGAACTGCATCCACTGGTCTACCAATCTGTTTATGATCCAGTTTTAGACTTTTGCGCTCGTCCTTGAGCGCCGACCATCTTTCAAATGGTTTGTTGTAGGCAATATGAAGTAAGGAGGAAACGCCCATTTTGATTGCTTCACCATCAATAGCTTTGCTTGAAACTAATTTAAGATTATTCAATTCAGTAAGTTTCGCTTTGCAATTGTAACAAACAGCTGCTGAAGATGTACCTGCAACAGTTTGAGCTGTCTTGACATCTAACATTGTAAACACGAAATTATGCTTGATCGAAAATTGGTTCCCGCACGCTACAACTTCGGTATTTTTCAAAGCCGCAATATCTAAATTAATTTTTTTGACAAGGCTTAGCACTTTTTCTTTGGTCATTTTAAAGGAGATAGGACGGCAAAATCTTGTTGATGACGGACTTTTATTTCGCCAACATTCTTCTTGAGAAATCGTCTGTAGACTTAACGGAACCATACATGCAGTAACAAAGTTTTATCGCTTAAATCAGCTGTTAAACTCTGATTGTACTCAATATGTCCAGAAGAACCATTGCAACCCCACTTACATGTAAACTCTAATTTTTCGGTCATACCATTTAATTCTTCATCCGGAAAAGTTTGAAATAATCGGCTTAACGTATGATCCATTAAACTTTGCAAGGAAACAGACGCAGCTTTTTCAGATATTTAAATTTCATCTAGATAACCTTTTTTCTTTCCTGACGTTTGCATATGGTGGCGAAATATCGCATCCTTCATTTTTGAGAAAACTTTTGATGGCTTCATACTGACTCTTTGAAAGCTCTGCATCCATCATCATTGCTAGAACAGTCGGCGAATGATTATAACATCGAGTTGGTATTGTTCCACCCATCACTTTACTTGCCATATTCAAATGTTCTTGTGAATGTTTTGAAGCTAATTCAGCGGCCTTAAACCTCTTTGCGCGAACTTGACAATCTTCAAATTCTTTCGCTGGCCTTCCTAGTTTAGGTGAACAATTAGGCTCACTATCAAGTGATACTTCAAATACAGCTAAAAACACAATAGAAAAAAACTTTTGCACATATTAATTTGTATAACTCTTTAAACGTACTTATTAGGCAATGTTAATTTTTTTTTTAATGGGATTTTAGATTATGCGATTCTTGCCACCGTTTTTGGAAATGACCAAGAAACCTCTTTTGAATTGCTCTTTTCACTATACCGTCTTCGTCATCCTGAAGCATTGCATTTTTTGATGTAATGAAATTGGCTATTAATTCCAAACTTGCATTGCAAATAATGAGTTCGTATCAGTTCATTTTATAACACGGAAAATAAACTCATTTTAATGATATCTGTTTTACTTCGCTATTTGCTTTTTTCACAAATTGTTTAAGTTTTGTTGTTGTTAAATCATAAGGTTTTGTTTTTAATAAATTCCAAATAAGTTATTGTTGTAACAAAATGTCATAATAACGCACGTGCCTAAAAGTACGCCACACCTTTTTGTAATTTTTTTAAATTAAAAATTTCATGAATTTGGAGACAAATTTTAAATATTTTAAATTATTTAAACTTTTTTTTTTTTAATTGATGGTATGGAGTCTTACCTTTCATTTTATTATAGCGGGAGCACCGAGGACGACCGAGAAACCTTTTTTTTTCTTCCAAGAAAAGGCTATCAGGGTTGTCATTGAAACCAATATTGGTTTTGATAATTGTCGGTTTTGAAACCAATATTGGTTTCATTTGGTGTCACGAAACCAAGTTGGTTTGGTTAATTTCGAATGTAAATAAAACCAATATCGAAACAGCTGTTGTTTACATTTTTATTATTTTTTATTTTACTTTTTTGAAGAAAACACATTAGAAGTGCATAAACCGTTTTCAATATTTTGGACCAAAATTTACATGTGACTTTACTTCATTATTTCAAAGACAAATAAACTTTTTTTGGGATACAATTTGTCGATTCTTCATACTGAATCAATTTTCTACAAAACTGCATCATTACATTTTTAAATTTTACATGTCGAAAAAATTACTTATTGCCCAAAAAATCCCACTGTGCGCCGTATTTATATTATTAAAACCATTAATTATGTCTTCCTTCCATGGTTTCAATTTCATTGGTTCATTTATTTTGTTGCACTTAAAACTTGTAAATAAGTTGGAGCTTCAATTATTTACTCTTCTTCATCATCGGAAGATTCCGATAACTTTTTAAAATTATTCTCTATGATTTTCGAAATTCAAAAGAAATTTACTTTTTTACCCGGCGTTTCCACATGCAAGTAATTACTTGCAAGTAGTGTATACGTATTATCGACGAAAAATCGAGGAAGCAGCCGATTGGCTGAAAGTACGAAAAATGTGATGGTGTAAGTAAAAAAGTGTGAGTGTATTGAGTTTTTCGAACTTGTACTTGCATGTGGAAACGCTAGGTTACTTCAACTGCCGCTTTAAATATTTGTGCTGCCATACATATAAGTAAAAAAATACTTTTACTAACTTTATAAATCCCTTGCCGGATAATTAAAAAAAAACGCATTTAAGCGATTTATTTTGTTCAAAATTATAAAATTTCAGACAAACATAAAAAATCATAAAAACGGGGAACGAGGTCATTTAAGCGGGATTTTGTTCATTTTATGATGTAAAAATTTTGCTTACCAGCACATTTTGTGCATTTAAGAGGAGTAACCATTTAAGCGTGGTGCGTTTAAGCTGGAACTACTGTATGAATAAAATTTTGTTTAAACTTTTAGTTTAGCTCTAATTATTTACTTTTCTTTTTTTCGTTGTTTTTTTTAAGTTATAATTAGGTATGGTTTTCTTTCGAATAAATTTTAACGTATTTAATTTGAACATACATTTTACATATGTATGTTGCAAATAGAATCAAGTTCTTAATCGGGCTTTATTTTGTTGTTTTATTTAGTTATTGAAATTATTTTCAGTTGTTATAAAAATGGAATACTTAAGAAACCAAAAATTATTTTTTAAGTGACAAAAGCGCAATTTTTCAAAAACGTTCATCTAAAATAACGTGCGTACATACATACATAGTCTTATTTAAAATCAACGAGCTGTAGCCTGATAAAAGTTGTTTTACTCAAGTATTTACAACCATTCAGTCGATAGTATCGATAGTGAAATCTGAACTATCCATGGCAGAAAATAGCGATAGTATCCCAGCACTACTTCAGAGCAAATACTGAATTTGAAATATTTGAAAAACACTAGGGATAAATCAAGTTTTTTATGATTACTTTAAGTACGAGTTGTACTCAAAAATTCAAGTATTAATAACACTAATGTGCTGTTTTCACAACACATAAGACCCGTTTTCACAACTTACCGATAGCTAAAGGTAGGAAGATATCGAACAGATAATGAGTTTTTAAT
Organism: Pollenia labialis; assembly: GCA_949318255.1. Classification (NCBI taxonomy): domain Eukaryota; kingdom Metazoa; phylum Arthropoda; class Insecta; order Diptera; family Polleniidae; genus Pollenia; species Pollenia labialis. The sequence continues at coordinate 53,494,936 of OX439140.1, forward strand.
TATCACAAGTTCCCTTTAATAAAAAAGTTAAGGATAAGCTAAAGAGAGGAACGTGCTACCTTTAACTTTTGTCGTGAGGTTTAGATTTGAGATTGCCATATTATATTCACATATTTTTTATATATGGCAACTCCAAGTATACGTTTATTTTGAAAATAAAAAAAATCGTATTTTGACAAATAAATTTTACAAAATGTTTAATTCGCGTGTGTTTTATATAAATAATTTGGAAGATTCTTTTCCTAAAATGAAAAACAATGAAGATATATCGCGAACGAGTGGATTATGTTCAATGTTATAATGAAACTGAATTTATACAAAGATTTCGTGTGTCAAAAGAAACATTTCAGTATATTTTGGAAAAAGTTCATATTTCTTTGCTGCCAAGTAGTCAAAGATTAGTAACCCAGTTGGCAACGTCTTTAAGACATCGTTGAAGGCGGATGCACGACAATGTTAATGTCTGCACGACACGTGAGGGACAGCCAGAACAACCCAGTTGGCCATGTCTTCAAGACAACGTCGAGGACGCGTACAAGACCCATAGTAAATCCCTGACGACAAGTTGGCGACAGCCCATGCAAATCGTCGACGACTTTTTCGAACAAAGGGCACTTAAGTCGTAAACGACAATGTGAGCGACATTATTCTGCATATTGTCGTTAATGATCATATGGGTAACAATGTGGTTAAAGTTGTCACTGGCGACTATATAAACAACTTTTTTCTCATAAAGTCGTTAATGCCCGATTAGCGGCATTACCTTAATAGTGTCGTTGATGACAATATTGTTGACACTATCTACGATTTAGTCGCCTATAGGTAACAATTAGGGATTTAACGAACACCGATACTGATATATTGGTGATACTTCAGATTTGCCGATTTATCCAGAATGAGGGGAACGGGTAAATGGGTATTCCTCGAGGATATATTTACTAAAAGCTCTTAGGGTTTTGATGGGCTGTAAATTTTAACTAGTGAATTCCAGGGCCTTGATGGGCTGTGAATTCCAACTAGTGAATTCCAAACTAATGAAATGACCGATGAGTTTGAGAGACTGGGCTCGAAAATAGTGTATACTGGATGTGTGGAGACAGTCAGACCTCCAATAGGCTTTTGATTAATAAGGGAATGGGTTCTAAACTTAACATATCGTCGACATAATATGCAAACCTGCTAACTTCCAATAAATTTTGATGGAAACAACAAACTTTTTATATTTCATAAGCGCAGCTTGAGAGAAACCCTAAAACTATAGTTGGTTTACCACACTTTAAGACTCAATTTGAAGAAAAAATACATGCTGGTCGACGAGGTGTATCTTTCTTTTCCACACGGCATTAAAATCTCAATTTACTTAAAAAGTGGATTTGGCAGGTTTGCATATTGAGCCTACGATATGGCAATGTAGTCAACAGGAACATTTATTTTTTGTGTTTCTTGTCCTATCAATTCACGAATTCCAATTTCACAATTGAAACGCAGCCGCGAATAACGTTATAAGTTACAAAATAATTATATTTAACAGGCTGGATTATTTATTTTTTAATATTTTTATTATCAAAAATATTGATAATTAAAGCAAAACATCAAGAAATATTAATTATAAATTACATACAAATTTAAAGTTTTGAATTTTTTTTAGTAGAGGACAACGCAAGCGACCATTGCATGCATTTTGTCGTCAAAATGGTTCGAAGCACGACAAAATGCATGCAATGGTTACTTACGTTGTCCCCAATGAATTATTATTCAAGACATTTAAAAAAATGTCTCCAAAAAAGTCGTAAATACGATTTTAACACGACAATATACACGTTTTCTTACTTAAGTTGTCGCCATCAATGTTATATAGGCGACAAATTCAAAAATGTTCGGAAGACATCGTTGACGACATTTGCGTCTATGACCATTTTGCCAACTTGGAAATCGTCAACGACACAAAGAAAGACATTGTCGTTCATCATGTCGTTCATTCGATCGGACGATTACATAGACGACAATGTCGCCTATTTTGTCGTTCACGACTCTATGCATGACAATGTCGCTTATTTTGTCATTCACGACCCCATGCATGACAATGTCGTCCATTTTGTCGTTCACGACCCCATGCATGACAATGTCGTCCATTTTGTCGTTCACGACTTTATGCATGACAATGTCGCTTATTTTGTCATTCACGACCCCATGCATGACAATGTCGTCCATTTTGTCGTTCACGACTTTATGCATGACAATGTCGCTTATTTTCTCATTCACGACCCCATGCATGACAATGTCGTCCATTTTGTCGTTCACGACCCCATGCATGAAAATGTCGCCTATTTTGTCTTATCAAAAACAAAATTTTAGGCCTTATTATAATAAATTAAAATTTTTATTTTACTTTGAGTTACAAATGTATTTAAATTTAAACATGTTTTAATTAATGTTTTCTTTTTGCTTTTGGTCCTTTCTGGCTTTATCTTTATTATATGTAGGTATTTTTAATCCAACGAAAGATTATTCTAAACTGTTTTGTAAAATCTTCATAGGTGTACCCCTCTTTCTTTGTAGATTCTGTATAAAATAAATCAAGAGAATACTTAATTAATTAAAATGATTGTAGTTTGGATTTGTGACTACATAATTAACTAATAAATAGATGTAACATTTTACAAAAAAAAAAAAAAAATACTCACCATAAAGCGCATTAAGTACGTTTTTATATTTTTTGAACGACTTTTTTTCTTTCGTTCCATCAAAATTATGTGAAACCAGCAGCTCCTTTGTAAATATATGTGTAATATTTTTCAAATTTCCGTGTAAAATGCGACGTATGGCTCCAATCTGAAATTGAAAAAAAAGTATTAAAGCATAATGAAATACGAAGCTACTCTAACAGTGAATACGAAATTAAACAATATGCTTATTGCAAAATGAAAAAAAGGATTTAAAAACGTTTACTATATTTAAATTTAATATGTGAGTCGTTTATTTTGAAAGTGGTTTAAGTCCATTTTTAAAAAAAAGTAATTAATGATAACAATAATCACAATCCTAAATTATCCTTTTATTATAAAAAATTAAAGTCTAGTATCATTAAAATCGGCATGATTTTGGGCAGTTGAAAATTAGTTAGCTAATAGGGTTGCCATACGTACTGTTTTAAACAGTACATGTACTGATTTTTTGCAATTGTACTGTTTTATGCATAATGTCCAAAACAGTACGCAAATGTACTGTTTTTTACACTTTGTACTGTTTTTTTACTGTTTTTTTTGTGTTCAGTCTACAAAAAACCAAGATATTAAGAAAATCCCTGTTAAACTCTTATTTTGAAAATATCCTAATATTTAACAGTAGGTAGCTTAAAAAAATGTTGTGTTCCAAACAAAAAAGCTCTAAAATAATAAGACTTTTTACGCTGTGGTCATTGTTTTCTCATAAATACGCAGTAGAAATCTTAATTCTAATAGGTGACTCGCAGCAGTTGTATATTTTCATGTTATTATTTTTAAGACATATGATTTTATGGCTACCTCTTCCAATAGTTTTTTCCTTTAAACACCTGAAAAAGACAAAAACAAAATCGAAATTTTGTTAAAAATTTTATATTTTTTAAATACTTATTCCAACACAATTATCTTTAATTCCTTTAATTTAATATTCGGGCAAGTTCTGGAAATCGAAATCACGTGAAATTGAAAACGTACAAATTTAAAAATTCTCCGGGCTCAAAATTCATAAAAATACCTAATTGCTTTCAGGACCACTTTTCTCCACCTAAACTACTTTTGAAATATGTTTTTTGGATTTTATAGATTATAGCTGAACTTGGTCAAATTGGCCGTAAATAATTTAAGAATTGTTTAAAATTGGAAAATTGACTTAGGACACATAAATTTTCTCAAATTCTATATGATATGTGCAACTATGTGTGTGGTGAAAATTGCTTTAAATACCAATATAATACTAACACAATCAACGAGTTAATAGTTTTAAGCTAAGTTAGACTTTTCTCCTTTCTTATATGGCTTACAGGAATGTTATGGTTTTCCTGTCTTCAAATAAAAAAAAACATTTAGTCCAAATGCTTCGTTTTAGCGTTTTTTTTTTAACGCAAATGGAGTAATTTCGTATACGTATGTATAAAATGCCATAAAACGGAAATCATTCATTTGGTGTTACACATTTTAAGTGTTTTTCGTTATATAATTGTTGCATATTCAATCAAAAGTTTTAAATATATAATAATTTAAATAAATAGTTGTGTTTTCGCAAAAAAAAATGTACTGTTTTTTTGTGTTCAATGTACTGTTTTTCCGAATTTAAAATCTGGCTACCCTAATAGCTAACGAAATCCAAAAAAAATTATTTTGAAACCGATTTAAGTCCACTGAAATAAATAATTTATACATATGTATGTATATGTGTTATCTTTTATGTAATAAATTTATTTTAACTAAAATGAAACGTGAAGATTTCTACAAAACCTCTGGAAGAAGCAATTCTTAAAAGATTAAAAACACTTGTGTCGAAAATGTTAATTGGCTAAGGATATGTTGGATGTGATTTATAAAAAGTGAATCCTATAAAATGTTTTATAAAGAATCCATGGATCCTTGTCGGAAAAGACCAAGGAACTTCAACAAAATAAAATTAACACCATAATACAAAAATGTACGTCCCATTTCAACTCCTAAGTATAAGGATATGATGGATTTACTAAGGTATATACCACCTATGCACCATGAATATTTTAACAACCTCTCACATAATCTAAATGAGGAGAAACCATATGGCAAAATCTTTAATATTATCCTTAATAAATGAATGTTAATTAAATTTTTTAATAAATGAATTAATATTTATTTTTAAAAGCATTTTTTTAATTACATAAATAAAAATCTGTATCTAAATTGAAAGCTTCCTTATTTATGTTAAAGCTATTACATTCATCTACATCAAACATAAAAAATTTACAATTTCTATTATTTAATTTCTTTAAAATAAGTGGACTTATTCCTTTTCACAAACAAAAAAGTCATTTTATTAAATTTAAAAATGGTTTAAGTCCATTTTAGGTTCTGAAACACAGCTTATTTTTCTAGTAAAGTTTACAAAACGTATTACGTTATATATTCTAAGATGTTTAAGGTCACAAAGTTATAAACAAAAATTAATACCACTTAACAATATTTTTGAAACATATCAAACACAAACCCTTAAATATCTCAATATAAGAAAAAATGGACTTAAACCACTTTCAAAATAAACGACTCATGTATACACTTACCATATCAATTAAGTTTTTCAGAGCTTAAATCCTTCTCCAATTTTTGAATGTTTTCTTCCAAGTTTATTGGAAATAGTGTTTGTGTGCAGTGTGACCAGATTTTTAAAAAATATAAAGCTAAATCGTGCTTAAAATAGAGCTAAAAAGAACTAAAAAAAGGAAATTTAAAGCCAAATTTTTGATAGCTTCTTGTAGTAACTTTTACTTATTTCGATATTTTTCATAGATTAAATAGTGTTTAAGTAAGTACATACATATATATGTATAATATCCTTGGCTTTGTTCTTAAAAATATCATTTAGGCCCGTTTTCACAACTTACCGGTAGGAATTTATCGGCCGTATAAAATGTGCTCCATTGGTACAACTTAACTTTAATTTAAGTGAGCGATAAGTTAATGGAAGGTTTATTCTACCTTGTAGGTTAATGTTTAGTTGTACTTATGGAAAACTTTTTATATGGCCGATAAAATCCTACCTTTAGCTATCGGTAAGTTGTAAAAACGGTGGTTAAAGTTTTTATAAAATTTTTTTTATTATATGTATGTAGCTATGAATAACTCCAAACCTTACTTATCAACTTTGACTTATGCCCGTAATTTTTAGATAAAAAAAGCAGGTCGTGTTCGTACCTGAAATAAAAAAGTAAATGAACTCTTTACCACCAAAAACTAGCAAGTTGGTCATATCGACACTATTCAGATGTAATAAAAGAGATTATATGGTAATTAATTTAATTGTTTTAAGCCGTTTGCCGAAGAATATAATTCTTAAATTTTAGGAAAATAAATATTTTATGTTATTGAAAGACTTTTAATTTTGCTGGCCGCTTATAGATGGAATATATGGCAAATATACTTGCAACCCTTAATGGACTTTCATGTAAATCTTATATTAAATTTACTAATAACGGCAGCAAAACAGATACATTGGAATCGCTAAAGTTGGGACTAGAAACGAAAAGTACTGTGAGGTTAAACCTTTTTTTTATTTTCTCATGCAGTGGGCATATGCTTGAAATTTACTCTTTGCTATGCGTTTGTTCCATTCATAATTGATAGTCTTGCTATTATAACTGAAATATTGAATAGAAATATGTATTTGGTTTTTACAAATCATATAAACTTACTATTTATTCAAGAAATATTTTGAATTGTAACTTTTGACAAATATTTTTAACTTTTTTGAAAAATAGCGTAACGTTTTTATTCTTGCCCTGCATCACTGTTATGTATGTAGTTTAAATCTGCAAAAGCGATTACTTCTGCTCTGTCACACTATTACTCTTTCAACTAAATCACAAATAAGTTTATTTGGATAAACTGTTTTATTTATTTTGAAATACCTATAAATAAACACGAAATTAAAATTAAAAAAAGGCTAAACAAGCTAAATGCATTGTTGAAAAAATCCGAAAAAAGCTTGAAGCTAAATGAAATATCTAAAGCTAAACATGAAAAAATAAAGCTAAATTTAGCTCGAAAAAAACTAATATGGTCACACTGTTTGTGTGACTTCAGAAAGTCCTAGATTTCTTCGGAGCAAAACATTATTTTCCGCCAAAATTTTAGTAATTTGTTGCTGCTGCGACATAATCGAATCAACTTTGCTTTTTAAATTTTCAATATCTAATTTAATAGACTCCATTATTATTTTGAAGGTGTTGATACTATGTTAAAAAATTTTATATAAAATTAATAATAAAGAAAAAAAAAAAGTTTCAAGGTTTTGCAATTAAACTCCTCTGTGTGCAATTTATGTGCAATTGTGTAAAATTGGTATAACGAAATAATTTTCTTTATATGGTAAGCACATAATTTTTCACTTATTTGTATTAATATCTATTGCATGTTCATCGCTACCTTCTATATTATCAAGCAACCCAATTCCTAACTGTTTTGATGGTACAGGTAGGGTGTAAAAATTTGTAGGATCTCTAACCTCAACTCCATAAAATACGTTTTCCTGTATACGTGTTATTTTAACTATTGTTCCCATATAATGGTCTGACTGGTTTTTAAGTAGACAAAAATTGTTTGGAAAACAATAGCTTAAATAGCAATCTGAAGCGTTAATTTTTAACAATTTTCCTTTTCGCTTATCGCAAGTTATGACTGTTTTTTCAATTATTATAGATTTGTCTTCGAAATGATTTCTTATCTGTTGTAAAATTTGATGCGTTTTTTTAACTCATTTGTTTATCGATTGCATAAAATTTTCGAAGTCGTATGCAGTGAAGCTTGAAAGAAGTCCCATTTCTCTGACGCAGTCACATATGTGCAGCAAATTATGAACATTATATGTCACATATTTTTCTCCATATATGTATATTAGGAAAAAACTTTACAAAATCTTGTAATAAAATTTCGGATGCTGATAAATTATTTTGAAAAGAGTATGGACAACAAAGAAGTCTATATGCGTAGTGGAGAAGTAGGAAATGGTAGAAAATATCGTCGCTTACGTAGTCTTTTAAAACTACAATACCCGTATATAACAAAAGTTGACGGTACTCCGTAGCTTTCCACTTTTTTATCTCATGTAACGGTCTAGGAGTGCGGCCGAATTCTTTAGGGATACATCCAGATATCGAAATTAATTTATGTGTCATGGATGTTTGCTTATCAGACTGCATTTTTTTTAGTATTTAATTAATATTTTTCTCATGACACCTAAATCTATTAAATGCATAGGATCTATAAGAAATTGTGTTACCATGTTAATACCGACTTCTTCTTAGTCTGACTTATTAGCTCTAAACATAGCAGCATGATGTTCAGGACACTCCCTATTCTTGAACATTTCTTCTGTTCTTCTTTCGCCCGGGGTAACAGAATAGACGGTAACTCGATCTACCTTATGTCCTACTTGTAAGCACCTGCTACATCCGTGGAATGCATTATGTCCAACACAACAACTGACAAAAGATCTTGCTGGGGCATCACAAATGAACGCCCTAATCCAACAGAACTACTTTTAAATAGTGGTAGTCCATCAATGCCAATATCAATTTTAACCTCATCTATATCAATAAGCAGCTCATTTAATTTCAAAATTTGAGTTTTTAACCCAAAATGAAAATAACTTCCTGGATTAACTGTACGAGTAACCATTGCTTTTTTCTTTGTATTTAAAAGTTGTTTTGAACTTTTTGGTATATTTAAACCTTCTTCATAAAGAATCTCAAGAATATCGTCACCTAGTTTCCTTCCTACCTTATGCTTCAAAAAAACTATTTTTAACTTCTTGGCTTATTCGGCCTTCTGTACTTTATTTTCATTAACAATCTCACCCATTGCAACATCTTCATTTACTGTTTCACAATTATCTACATGCATTTCCACAACTTCACTATTTAATCTTTGTAAATAGTTACGTTTTTTACGAGAAATTTCTCGTTGCAATGATCTTAGCGATGTCATAATAAAAAAACAATTGTAATTACTTACTAAAATTATATTGAGATTCATGCGTACACTTAATCATTTTGTATTAAAAATCACTTGAAATAACACTCCGTCTTCTTCAACTTTTCTAATTTGAATTAATATTTTTCACACTTGACTGATTGATTTCTTCAGTTTGCTTTGGTTGTTTTTTATTTATATCGTTATTTTAGTTTTTTATTGGGAACAAATTATTTTTGTTTGTTTAGAAGACAGCATACAAGACAATGTCGCTCATATTGTCGTGTTTAGTAGTTGAAAGGGGACACCTTACAAGACACTGTCGGCCATGTTGTCGTGCATACACTTTAATACAGGCCAGCTTACAAGACACTGTCGCTCATACTGTCGTGTATAGTCATTGATAGAGGATACCTTACAAGACAATGTCTGTCATGTTGTCGTGGATAAGCTTTGACAAAAGACAACTTGAAAGACAGTGTCGGGCATGTCGTCGTTTACAAACTTCTTTAACATACGGTGCACTAGACAATGTCGAGTATTTTGTCGTCCACGACATTTTCCTCAAAATTGGCTTTCAGTTATCTAAAGTGATAGGGGACATGTCGTGCATAAATCGTTGATGACAATGTCGTCGACGGCAGTTTGGCCAACTGAGAATATTATTACAAATACATGCATGTATGTATGTAACATACATACATATATAAAAAAATATTTAATACGTATAATAAAAAAATATCTTGCAGACATTATTCTCTATCACCTCAGACGAAATTACTTATAGCGCTACGGTTTTACGCAAGTGGAAGCTTTCTTATTACAGTGGGTGACTTTTGTGGTGTAAGCGTTGCTCCGCAAGTCGAGCAGTAAAAGAAACATCATTTGCATTGGCGGCCTTGTCGAGGCACTATATAAACTTCCTTCCGATAGCAGAGGAATGCAGCAAATTGCGGCAGATTTCTTTGCAATTGCAAAGTTCCCAAAAGTTATTGGTGCTATTGATTGCACCCACATACGTATTCAGTCACCGGGAGGAAACAACGGTTTAATTTTTCGTAATAGGAAAGGTTATTTTTCCCTCAATGTACAAGCAGTGTGTGATGATAAGTTAATATTTCGAGATTTGGTTGTCAGATGGCCTGGGTCAGCCCATGACAGTAATAAATTTAAAAATAGCCGTTTAAAGTTTCGAAACGATAGTGGCCATTTTGAAAATTATATTATTTTAAGAGATTCTGGATATAAGCAATGTAATTACATGATGACTCCTTTATTAAATCCACGTTCAAGACAAGAACACCTTTATAACGAATCCCAAATCCGTACACGCAATACTATTGAAAGAAGTTTTGGAGTTTGGAAGAGATGTTTCCCGGTTTTATCTATTGGTTTACGATTGGCTACAGAAACCAAAATGGCAGTCGTTGTAGCATGTGCTGTTCTACATAATATACATATGAATTCTGCAAAAGACCCACTACCATTGACGTATGAAATATCAATACCAGAATGTCCAGAAGAATTTGACAACAATAACCTTATCGAACGCAACCAGATAACAACTCAAGCCAATTCTAGAGCACGAACTGTTTGATTGAAAACTACTTTGCAGAGTAAGCTTTAAACTTTTTGTTTATGTACATAAACTATTTTTTTTTTATTCTAATTCATTGCATTTTTTTATTTTCAGTCTTTTAAATCAGTCATAACCACTCCATAGACTCGCGAGTCAGGCAATAATCGTATTTTTCACACAGACACGGTCGGCCATTCACATGTATACAACAACTTCGTTCGATTCAAAACATTAGTCCCCTGCAAATATTATTGGACCACCTGATCCAATTTCATGAAATGGACTACTCCATGGACTGGTCCGATGTAATGGACCATGTCATTGTTAAAAAGTGTTTGTAGTGAGACGACGTCTTCGTTTTTTAACGACATGTTTTCGATTTTAAACGAAGTTAAAACTAATCCTCTTGTGTACACAATGGAGTAGTTTTAAAACTACTCCTTTGTAGTCCAAAGATGGGTTTCATGGTCCTTCCCTAGGACATCGTAATGTTAAATAGACCATGTTTTTCCATACGTTTGGGTTACTTTTGGACTAGTCCTAGTCCCTTGTGGGCACTCTTTACACGCGTGTTTGGACTGGCCCTATTATTTGCAGGGTCTATCATCAGTCTCTGCTCAAGCTTTGTGAAAGCAACACCACGCACGCTTGTTTGGAATTGAGTTTGTTTTTTTTCGTAATAAACACAAAAGCACACAGAGCAACAATGTTCAATAATTTTCGGGAACTGATGTTTTTTTGTTGAAAATCGAATGATTTCATTAAAAAAATTGAAAACAAACAAAAATAATTGATAAAAAAATGTATATAAAAAAAAAAGTATGGGAGGTACCACGCCCCTTTGCCCAATCTTGACCTTATACAGTATTTTTCGGTTTCCACGCTTAATTGAACCACACGATCGGGCAAAATACATATTGCATACGAAAACCATGTAAATTTCCTCGAATAATTGAACCCGGTTAATTGATTTTCTTGCTTAATTGGTTCAAAATTTATGTCATCAAAAATAAATTTCCTCTTACTTTTACCCGGTTAATTGCATTATTATTGAAAAATAATCTGGCATTTTTGCACATATATATTTGACATCATTTGTGAAAAACACTGGGTGGAATCTCTACTTTGTATGTAATTGAGAACATATGTTTATTAATAATTAGAATTGTGGTTATTTTGTTGAACTATTTATGGTTTTTAATCCAAATTTTTAATATTTTAATCAGGCTTAAGTTCATCAAAATTTAATTTTCTTTAATTCTTCTGCTCCTAGATGGGTCAACTGTATGACCAACCCCACTTTATTATTTATTGCCGAATTTCGGTTTTTTTTAGTTATTTCAATAAACTAAACCGTTTTTGATTTACGAAAATATATGCTGTGCAGCCTCTTACATTTTCGAAATAACGGTAATTCTTGACAACAAGAGCCAATCTAAAAAAAACGTTAAGTCCCACTGGATTCAGCGTGCCCCAATTAGGGCAAAATGCAAGGTGCGCGGCTGGTCTGTTTTTTGCAACTAGCACAGTGTACTTATTGCTCAAAATTACAATATTAAAATTCTATTTTAAGATTATTTTTTCAAAGGTTGCAAAAGAAAAAAAATCATATCTTAAAAAAGAAAAAAAACACCTCCTTCAAAGTTTCAGGATTTTTTAAGAACAGTTTGGGGTATTATATAAAAAAAAATCAGCCAAATAAAAAAATAAGTTTTTGACCTAGTCCGTTTTTAAAATTTAATATTTTGCAGATATTACATTTTTCAAAAAAATTATTTATTTTTAGTATATGGTTTGTAGTCCCAATTATTCTCTTTAAAATGACATTTAAATCATCTTCGTATGTCAAGTAGTTTTCGAGATATTGAAGAAATAAGCTCAACACATTCGGCTAAATCTGCGAAATTATGACATTTTGAATATGACATAACTTTTGAAAAAAAAATTTTAAAATTTTTTTTCGTTCATATATGTTCCTTATAAGATAAAAGGAACCTGCTCACCAAATGGCATTACAATCGGAAGAGGTCGTGTCCCACTCTTGGTCTGTGAAATTTTGTTTAAGTTCCTTTTTTTGCTAGTATTCAAAGTCATAACTTTTTACCTATTAAGTCCACGAACAAATTATAAAAGAGGTTTTTAATTTCCAACATGAATGTACCCATTAAAATTGTTAAAATTTCATAGTACTTTTACTTGCAAAAAACTAACATAAAACGGTTTCACATGCAATGTATATAAAAAAAACAGAAAGTCGTTGACCGTCATGTACAATCAAAATATGGATCTAATCTTGTGGGCGAGCTTGTTTTATTCCTACTGAAAGCTATCAGCCCAATTATAAATAAAAATTCCCCGGGAGTTTTTCCCATTTTACCTATGTTCAATTCAATTGTAAAAATGGGAAATGGGAAAAAACTCCCGGGGAATTTTTATCCATAATTGGGCTGTATAGTTTTTCTTATGGTTATGTAGTTGTGGAAATGGACATCTTAAGTAACTACTGGTTTGTTTTGTGCTTTGGCCGGCACTATCAGGCTGTTCATCGATTTCGAACGTTAACGTTCGCATAGAAAATTACACTTAAAGCAAAACAAATTTTAGAATTTTGTTTTAAATATACAATAATTCTCTATGCGAACGTTGACGTTCGAAATCGTCAAACAGGCAGTATACATATGTAAGAATGTTTTACAGGTCTTGAGTGCGTTAGATAAGTTTCGAATGTAATTAAACCAATTAATATAGAAATTACGCTATATTATTTCTTTATTCATTGGTTTAAAAGATAGATAGGGTGACAAAAAAGTGCCAAATTACAGGTTTTTCCTTTGCTCCCTAAAAAGGCCCAGTTTCAAAAAAGTCCTTGACACCTATCCGCTTATTTTTCTAAGCAAAAAAAAATTTTTTATGGCTGAACGTTACATTTTATATATATATGTATATAGATTGTTAATAAAGAAGAAACGTGTCATATTTATATTGCTATTTGTACGATATTATCACATAAAAAACATTTTTTTATTTTTATTGCAATATTTTCTTCTACAGCCATTTTTGTTTAATTTTTTTTATTTAATTATTCAGCACAAAACGAAAAATGTAATTACACAACATAATTATGTACATATGTGGCAGCTCAATTCAACTTTAATGTTAAGATTGAAAAAATGGCATCTCAGTTCATTTTGTTCGGAACAAGATTTAAAATTAAACCAATTCAAGACAAAACGTGCCGAACAAAATAATTTCTCTCAAAAGTAAAATGTCAACCTCAATATAAAAAAAATTTTGTCCGGACAAAAATTTTGTTCGGAACGGATGGGTGAGTCGAGCTTTATGCATTGAACACATTCACCACAGCAGGATACACGAACACACGACTACAAATGCTGCTGGGTGCAATTACAGTCGTGTAGACAGCTACTGAATTATTTTGAAGACGACAGCTACAATTGAAAAATTAAAAACAGCTGTTTTTTTATTGTGTATTTATATTTCAGTGGTGCCACTATCATTTTTTTAAACTTTATGAAATGGAAAAACATGCATAATTCAAGACTCGTAACAAACTTAATTTAAGCCAATAAATATATAAATACTTATTTTTAAAACATTTTATAGCGTAAAAACAAATGAATTTATTAAAAATCATTTAAAATACATATTTTTTTTTAAACTAATAAACAATATAATTTTAACAGCAGATTAAATAAAAAAATATATACTGCTTTTAAAATAAAAATTTTGTTCCGTCATCGCTATGCATCACTGCTGCAGTGATGCAAAATGTTGTTGCTGATGCGTGGTTACCAGTTGCAGTTGTAATGCTAAAGGCCAAACAATAATATGCATAGCCTTGCTTAAAATACTCTCAAAAATTAACAAAAAGTCTCTCAAATGTACTTTAAAAAACGAAAATAAAATAAAAAAACATTTGATTCCGTACAGAATGTGCGATTAGATTCGCACCTTGCTTAAGCAAATGACATTTTCATTAAATTTAACAAAAAGTTTCCTTAAGTTCAATATGGAGTGCCTTATTTAATTTACATGTATTCGCACATATGCTTAAGCCAACTTAAGCACATTATGGTTGGGCCTTAATACTTTTTTACTGCACAACAGCTATGCAAAGTTTGAATTTTTAAATTATAATAATAAAAATGTTATCAACAATAACGATGACAAATTCTATTGAAAATATTGAAACAAAAAGTGACAGTGTTCGTATAAATTACAAGAAAAAGCCTCACAAAAGAAAAATAAAACGATTTCTTTATGTCAAAATGTATTGCATAAGAAAACAATTTGCTTCAGAGCTTCGCCATGACTGCATAAAAAACTTTGGACATACATATGAGAGTGATGCCAAGTTTCTTACAAGTGATGCTTTTACGAACATTTAACTTTACTTCTGCGCAAGTGATACCCAACAAGTGCATCTACGTATATTTCCTTATCAATAACTTTATAGGAAAAACTGGATCTAAGAAGTATTGGTATTATAAGAAACTACCTCGAAATATCTTTCACATGATGGATTAAAAATTCCGATTTATTAGCCCGATAGGAACCAATTTCAAATATTAATATTTCTTGATAGATTTTTCAACAACACTTAAAATTTTGCCAATATATTTAATCAAACATATTATTAGTAACTCCGTCATGTAAAATTTTAAATTTATTAAGGATTAAAAAATTACATCTTTGAAAATTACTGAATTTAGTTATAAGTTTGAGTTAAAATATGTATGTGGTAATAATTTATGTACTACTAGTTGCATATTTAATTATTGTAATATGTACATAATTAATAAGTATTCCGCAAGGCTGACTACCCGCAATACAGAAAAACTTTATTAATCATATATCTAAGGGTTAAATAATAATTGCTTTATCGATATAATTTTAATTTTAAAAGCTAATTTTGTAAAAAAAAAATCAGCCACGGAGTACGAATATAGATATTAAATTGGCCCTTAATTGATTAATCGGTATGCTTTAAACGCGATGTGAAAAACACTTTGAATCATTTTCCAATGATTCCCATATTTTATAGATTCTTTTTAAAGCTAAAGAGATATACATAGATAAATTATTTTACAACTTTTACTTCCTATAACTCCTAAACTAGGAAAGCGTAAGCACGAAAAAATATCCTATATAACTTCTTTCAAGGATACTAAAAAGTTATATAATTTTTTCAATTTCAAGCGTATTCTTTTCTGTTAAACAAAAAAAATATTTTTAAGCACTTATTCCTTAAATATTTTTTAATATTAGCAACACTTTTTCTGTTTTGTAGTGGACAAAAATAGAAATTAGTTTAATCTGACTAAAACGTCAAAATAAGCACAGACAACAACCTGCAGCCATGAAGCCGTGTCGTCGTGAAAATAATCATTTCCATATACACACATGTATTCTATTTTTGACTTATTGAAGTCGGTAGCTTGCTGTCTCGAATGTGTTTATAGCATTAGATTAAATTTATAATTGTATAAGGCTACTTACTGCAATCGCTGTCAAAAGCATTTTGTAAACCGGTGGCTGAATCGCCCAGCATGGAAGCTATTTTTGTGGATATTGGTGTTATTTTTGCGGATGACACACCACCACCGGTATGGTATGTTTCCATTTTAACTTCAGCCATTTCTGACTTAGACCTACGCTTTATTACATCATACTTATCCCGCAAAGCTTTCCAGTTCCTCCTTACTCCAATTGCTGCAGCAAACTCCTCTTCGATTTTCTGCCATGCCTCTTCCTTTTGCCTCCATAGAACTGCATCGGATTTTTTATTTTCTATACAGTTTTTATGATTTTCCACTAGGTCTACCAATAGTACTTCTTCCTCTTGTGTGAAGTTTTTGGCACGTTTACGCGGTATTTCATTAATATTTGCCATTATTAAAAATATTTTTGCACACAAAAATTTGAATTTAAAATGAGAAAATGAAAAAAAAATTACGTAGTTGCCAGTTCGTATTTTTATTTTGGCAAAAATAATCGGTATTTACTTAAGTATTGCCACATTTTTAAAAATGTTAAGTATATTTGATACAGAAGTTGTGAAAACGAAAAATAGTTGAAGGTAACTTTATTCCTCACTAGTGCTAAAGGTACCTTTAACTATTTCGTTCTTTAAAGGTAAGTCGTGAAAACGGGCCTAAAACGTACTCAAAATAATCCTAAATGGGATTACTTTCGAAAATCAATCCCGGAATTTCTTGAAATAAGTAAACAATTATTATGTCAAGTACACAAAAGATAAAACTTTTCGTTGTGTTTAACCCTACGGCTTACGCATGTTTTTATTTTTTATACACATTGAAAAAAGGTCTGGCCACTCTCATGTGTACCACGAAGGGTTTAAAAGTAAATTTGAACTCTTCCCAGCAAACACAGAAATACTCTATATGTATATATTGCGAAACGTATTGCCTGGATGAAAAATATTATTGCGGCAATAATCGATTTCGTATTGCGGAAGATACTTCCTTCGGGAAGAAACGTGTCTCGATAGCAATACTCCTAAGCAATACGAAAGCGATTCTTCTAGACGATGAACTAGCAATGTTGCCAGATAACCACTTATAAGAAAATAGGAAGATGTCGCCAAAATATCATTAGGATGATAAAGAGAAGATTTTGCATTTCAAAAAATATAAATTTACATATAACCACACATTTTTATTTAAAATTAAATTGTTTATTTTATAAAATATAATTACAAATAATACAATTTTGAAAAAAAATAACAAAATTTGAGAAAGAACAATGAACATCATCTTTATTTACCCCATGTATACGACACTTGAGTTAAATCTTTTTTTGTTTTTCGTAAAAATTTTTCATAAATTTTGCTGCATGTCTCTTGCTTAGTGCTTAAATTTCTGTAATGCTTGTTATCGTGGCGATTACGCCCTTTTTATATAATTTTCGATAGGTATACATTAAATGAAAGTGAATGTTTTATTAAAAAAAAAAAATTTAATTTTTGTCTGTCTGTATTCTTTTTTTAAAAAACTATAAATGAAAGAAAATTAAAAATTACTTTGATTATTTTCTTCTAGATGACAATTTTGGGATATTGCTAAACTATTGCCTTAGGTGATATCTTCCATTTGTTTGCAGGGTTGTTCCTCATTTAAGGCGCCCGTACACGGCATGTTTTTGTCATCTGACCAGTGATGCCAACTTTTTGAGAGCAAAAAGCACTTTAAAATTTAAAAAAGCACTATTTCGAGCAAAAAAAAGCGTAAAAAAGCACTTAGCCATTTTTTCAATTTAATTAAACACAAAACATGTTGCTTTCGGCTATGACGAATATTATATACCTTCAAAATTTAAAAAAAAGGCGATGGCGTTTATGGGGACTATTTTTTAAGATTAAATAATAAATACATATATTTACATTTGTATTAAAACATTTTTATTTGTGTTATTATTATCTTCAATAAAAATAATATCATCCAAATCATGATGATCCATCAGCTATGTTTGAATTGGCCATAAGATCGTTTTAAAGTAATACAGTGCGAGCTCGATTTTTGTAACTCGATAAAAATCTTGCCTGTTGCAATTACCGAAAATTTGCAATGACCGAGCAATGACTTTATATTTATATCGTTTAAATAAATCTGAATTAAAATTGTCCAAAGTTTAATAAAGCAATTGGCGTATGATATTATCCAATTATTTTAACCTATGTACGCTTCAGAATAAAAAACACACATAAGATGTTATATAGAAAATCATGCATGTTTGCATTCTGATACTTAGTCAAACCTTTTTGCAGTAGGACTAGAGGTAGAAGTGCACAACACGCGGTTATTTGGAGACGAGTGTTGTGCGTTTGAAAACTAAAACGCATGAAAAATGGCAGGTTACATAACGCTTGTTATAAAAGCATTTTCTGTCAACTTTTTTTTAATTTATTTAACACTTTGGTTATACTAAGTTTCAACTTTTTATATGTTTTTAAAGTCTTTGCGTTCTTTTGTACGGTTTCCAACTGCATGTTTTTTAAATTTTCTACATGACTCAAAATCGTTGTTTATTTTTCCATTCACAATTCCTAATATTTTCCAAGTCATTTTCTATTTTTGACACAGTGTCAATATCTTTAAAAAATGTTTATCGCAAATATGTTGCCATCGCTACAAAATGAAACCTTTTGTAAAATTTCCAAATTGCTAGGAAGCCTAGCTCTAACATCGTAAATAAAGTTTTTGGCAAAACGAATGCCACTTTTCTTTATCTCTTTTTTTATCATTTGAAATCTTAAAATCTTTACAGGCTTTCTCAAAATTGTAATCCAAATAGCAAAGCTCATCTTAATCCTCTATTCCTATAAACGTATTTTTGAAAAATGGTAGAAAAAAAATTAAAATTAAAAAAGCACTAAATGCACTAACGAAAAATTGAAAAAGCACCAAGTTAGTGCTTTTTCTAGGTTTGGCACTACAGATAAAATTTTGGCGTTTTAAGTCATCAAAAAGCACCACAAATAGTGCCAGAAGCACTAAGTTGGCATCGCTGCATCTGACATGTCAAATTTCCCACTGCAAAATACATACATGTCGTGTGTTACCTTTTTAACTTTGCTTCTGTAAAAGTCAGATGCATAGTCATCTGACAAAATTTCAATTAGAGCGTGCTCTATTTTCTTCTGACAAACCATCTGACTTCAGACAATTTCATTAGCCGGCTGAGGTTGTTATTTTACAATACCGATAAATGTATGTTCTTTTAACATTTTAATAGAAATAACGTACATACATATATAAAAACGTTTGATTATTATACCCAAAATTGGCATCTTCGAATTTAAAAAAAAAATTTCAAGATGGCTGAACTCTTTTACGGCGCAAATAAAAATGTTTGTGGCGGCAGCACGTTATTTTCAAACCGATAACTACTTTGGTTTCTGCAATTACTATGAAAAAAAAAACAGAGACGATGTCAGAATCAAAGTACATGTACGTTTATAATAACCTTATGTAAAGCAGAAATTTTGACAGATATGCAAAATTACATGTGACTTTAAAATTTGACATGTCAGATGACAAAAACATGTCGTGTACATTTAGATTTAGTTTTTATTTTTGGTTAAATATGTACATACGATTTCTAAAGTAAAAATCATATCGGACATTATGTTGGTGTTTTATCATTCTGTAAGGTGTAATATGGGCAAGTAAATCAATCATAATTATTTTTTCTTTCTAATTGGGGATAAAATCAGCTTTATAATACTTAAATCAAGCGCATTTTGAGATTGATACAATCTTAGTTTGACTTAAATCAATCTCATTTGCGGATTATTTCAAGTACGAAATTGGGATTGAATATGTTTAGTCAAGTATTTTGGGATTGGAAATCCAAACTTGAATCAATTTTTCTGTACTTGATTCAAGAAACCCCGTACTCGCCGTACTACTAATTTGAGTACGGATGGATTGATTTTTCTTTTGAATGTAGACGTAGTAAAAAGTTTTTCTATGTACAAGAACGTGCTGACTCCAAATATACAGAGTTTTCTTTTCGAAAATTTTTTGCATCAATTTACAATAAATTTTAACTGCTTTGTTTTCAAATTTAACAGCTTATTTTCATGTTTTTTATGCTTAAAACTGTTGTTAGTGTTTTTTTCGGTTGCCCTATTTATAACCATGAGGGATTTTATTTATATAGTTGCATATATGTATTAAGTGTCGTTTACTTGTGGATGTTCTTCCCATAAGCCAAAACCTGTCGGCCACTGTAAACAAACATTTTTCTTAATACATTTAACATTTTTACTTTCGCTAATTCAACCGGCGACACATTTAAAATCAAACAAAAAATTTGAAAAGAAACTTGCACACAACTGAACCCAGAACCAAGGAACCAGCATCATTATACAACAACAAAATGAAGATTATTTTGATTTATGCGACGAAATCATAAAGCAAAACTTTGAATTCTATTCAGAAAAGATTTACGATGGATCAGGTTGAGATTTATTACTTTTTGATAGAAACATACAAATAAAAAAATTAAAGCGAAACAAAAGGACAAATAATGCATTCCCAAATAAGAGCGAACACATTATTTGCTTCAGACATCAAGGAACAGGGAGAAGGAAACTTTAAATGATATGATTAGTAAATAAGTAGATGGGCAAATACAATTCTGCATACAATTATTTTTACTTTTATACATTTGATTTTTTATAAATTCCTAAATTTTAAAAACGCTTCGGGCACTACGTCTAACTGAATCCAACCCATGAAACCGACATACTATGGCTCTTATTTCGTTAAGTTTTATGAATTGAAAAAAACGTTGCACACGGTTTGGATGACTTCACTTGATGGATATGACGTGCAAAGTTTTACGTTGAAACTTGCTAGAGTTTTTTCATCCATTCTGTTTTCTTTGTAATGGTTTTTAGCTTTCAGATCCAAACCAATACAAAATATAGTCACTAGACTTGGAGGTGGTTTACAAGTGAAACCAAAATTTTCCGAATTTTTAACTTTTTTAAGATTTTACATAGGGTTTTTGCGCAGTTTAATAAAAATGAGTTTTAAGCGCAGAATTAAAAAAACTCCGTAATTTTAAAAAGGTTGAGCTATATAAAGTTGGTGTCAGCGCACCAATAACGTATCACGGACATCACAAACCTAAAAGAAATTAGCGTAAAATTTTTAAAAATTTATCTTTTTTTTTCTTCTGACAATCTGAATTGTCTTTTAAGTTGGCTAGTGTATTACGTGATGTGAGTAACTTCGTAAAGGGCACCTCCGAGGCGAAAACGCAATTTAAAATTTGTAAACGCAAAAATTTTATGAACGTTTGAAAATTTTGGCCAAAAAAAACAAATTTTTTTAAGCTTTTTTTTATATCAAAACATGACATGGGAACATGTTTAGGTATCTAAATAGATTCTTCGCAACGGACTAAACTGATAAAGTGCAAAAAAATAATTTTTTTCAACCCTGGACCCGAATTACCGCACACGTGATCGAATAAAATTGTTCGTAATTTTTCTCTTTGGGATAACTGCATTCGTTATCGAACCAGCACAATCGAAATTTGAGATGAGAGCATACGATAACGAGGACATAATCGAGTATCAGCTGCTTAAATTTTACTCGTCATATCAGTACTGATCGAAATCATGAAATTTTTAATTGTGTGCGCAAAAAATATAAAAAGATGGAAGTTTTTTATTATTTTTAAAGTTTTAAAGCAAGATTATTGTGAAAGTGATTGTTGTTTATAAGTAGCATGGTGAAATTACTAGAAGGTGGCAGCACTAGGAGTTGTTGTACAACAATACAACAAAAACAGGCAAATTTGTTTGTGTAAAATAGTCCATTATGTCAAAAATATGGATTTTCACCACACCAAAATATATTGTTTTTATTCTTTCTGATATATTATAACCAGTGTTGGGCAAAATACATGGTTTGCGGTATTTAAAATACAAAATACTTGCTGGTCATGTATTTAAAATACAAAATACTTTCAGGTTATGTATTTAAAATACAAAATACAAAATATTTACACATCTGTATGTATTTAAAATACAAAATACTTCCATTTATTGTACGTATTTCAAATACAAAATACAAAATACTTTCACGTCATGTACCTGTATGTATTTAAAATACGAAATAATCTATTTTTATTAAAATCAAAAAATAAATTAGATAAAACTAATTAACAAAACAATTGTTTCCTTTTATAAATATCAGATTTTTGAATGTAGCATAAAACAGTTTCTTGTTGAAGAAAAAATAAATCCTGCTGAAGAAAAAAATCTTTCTACAGGTCCTGATGAGCACAAACTTGTATTAAATTCTATTATACTCTTTTTATATTTGGATAGCTGTCAAGAGTAATAATGTCTTTGCTCTTGTCACTGAGGAAACTGACAAATTCCAATTCCAAATTTGATGTCCTGGACTCACCATCATCCCTATCTACGAAAATAACAAAATCATCGTCTTTTTTACTGGTGCTTATACTTCTGATACGTTCTTTAGCGATTCTAGTTTTTGGTAGATCATAATGCAAACAATCTTCAATAAACTGAAAAATATATTTTGTAAACTATGTTTTTAAAATACAAAAACTCCCATTTTTTATGTATTTAAAATACAAAATACAAACTACTTCTATTTATTGTATGTATTTAAAATACAAAATACTTGCACGTCATGTATTTAAAATACAAAATACGTATTTGTATTTTAAATACGTATTTCAAATACATGTATTTCAAATACTGCCCAGCCCTGATTATAACAAATATATTGCAATTTCTACTTAGTTGAAACACGGGTACGCTTGTTCCAAGAAAAGTTTACTCCATAATTTTTAACACGTTCCTTTTTGGGGTTTTCGTCAGCCTCGACAAACCAACGCCAACAATTTCTTTCATCTACTAAAATGTATTTAAGTGACATTACCTCAAAAAAAAAACAAATAATTTTGACATAAAGGAAGTTCACAATGCATTGAGCAAAAAATAATTGATTCTGTAGTGCTGCCACCTTCTAATTATTTCACCATGGTTTATAGGACTAATACCAACAAAATAAATGGAAACCAAAAAGATGTTATGGCGCAGTACATGATCGATCATCCTAATTTAGCCAAAAACCTATTGCCAAATTGCAACCAAGGAAAAGCAACAGCCAAGAGATTATGGGATGAACTTGCTCTAAAGCTGAATTCCTATGGACCACCAACTAAGGACGTACAATTATGGAAAAAGGTATAATAGTTGAAAGATTGGTGTACAAATGTAAATTAAATATTTATAAACGCTGTAATTTTAGGCTTTTGCCGATCAAAAATTCAATGCTAAGAAAAAAATGTCTTTTAACAAAGCATCAAAGCAGAAAACCGGAGGTGGACCTTACGAGGAGATGATTCTGACTTCTGCTGAAGAACAAATAATCCAAACCACTGGGGTTGACCTTCATGTGGCAGGACTCTCCGCAGTTAAAACTTATGGGAAACCGAATGTTTCCAATACATGTGATTTAGATGCCGCCATCAGTGAAAGTATGCAGTCAATTTTTACGACTGTTTTTTATAATTAATTTAACAAATTAATAAATTTTTTTGTTTTCTTTGAAAAATGTTTAATAATAATTTTATTTTATTTCTATCTTATAAGTGAGTACTTTATTTGGTCTCTAATTTTTGTCCAATGCGTGTTAATTGCGTCTCATTTCCGATATTAGGGTTTATAACAGAGCTGCTGGGTTGAAAAATATTTTGTTATATGAAGGAACTTTGAAGTGAATACACAAGTTGTGCAATGCGGCGCACACATTTCCGAATTTTGCGATTTTTTTCGGGGCTTAACGACTACTTTTATCGTTGCTTAGAATTTTTCAACGAGCTTTAAGTATTCCTATTGTTCTTTCAGCAATAAAACGACCTTTCGCATGCACCTCATTAAAATACGATTCAGCAGAAACTTCTTTAGGATTTCTATAAGGTGTAATCAACCAGGGTCCAATGGGATATCCTGAGTCTCCTGAAATAAGATATTTATATAAAAGAAATAATGGTTATTAACCCATTTCCGGCCGCGAAACATAAAAGTAGTCAGATTTCAATGAAATTTGAGTTCGTATCTAATTTGGGGTTCCTGAATTCAAATCCGTTCACAAGCTATTGAGCTAGCCCTACTGGTTCCGTCAAAACCCGGTGTTCGCAAGCGCGAACGTTGGCCGCTATTCAACATTAATATTTTTTGCATTGTAAATTTAAAAAAATTTTGTTTTTATTGCATAAAACATATTTTCGCACAAGTTTCTTTCAATTTCATAAAATATGTTTATTTAAAATATAAAAAATTATAGTTTTTGTATTTATAAAAAATTACTTTTTATGGCACGCTTCAAAACGTTTTGGATGTAAATATGCATTGCATTTTTTGCACATCCTTTTTATTGGCTTTGTAAAGGTTTTTATCTGCAACGTTTAGTTTTTCCATCTTTCTGTTCAGTAGGAATGTATTTGCAAGCTCGGCTATCCGTCAGTTTAGAGGTTAAATTTCTGGAGAATTCTTCAATCGTTTAGATCATAGCAAAAGTTATTTTGCTGTATCACGAAAGTTTTTTTGTGGCATAGGTTTTTCGTTTTTTTTTCTATTGAAACAAAGAAGTTAAGCTTCTATGTGTTGACAACAGAAGAGTTTAAAACTTATATAAAAAATGTGCAATACTATAATTTTGAATGGCCTTGTCATGCAAATTAAAAAAAAACACATGCCTTGGATATAATAAAAAATTATGGATTAATATTTTGTATTGCTGGATCAAATTATATTATTGAGTTTTTATTTTGTATTGCGTCTTTAAGTCCAATGAAATAAAAAAAACTTTTTGTATTTTGCTATAAATTAGATTAATATATTTCGAACATCTTCAGTTTATTTTCAGGATCTATAAAATTTTAAATACAATAATAAATTTTTATATTAATTTTTCAATTTTTGTTCAATTTTATAAAAATTATATGTATTATAAATAAAAACTTATTATTGTATTTACTGTTCGTTATTTTGACACGTTTTGTTTTGCTCATGGCTTCTGCAGACGTAATATCTATATAATGCAAAGGCTCCTCTTGATTTCAAATATATATTTTAAACGTTCCAACAGCTTCTTGCAAAACAGTTTGATAATTTAAAAATGAGGTAGGACATACATATAAGCATACTTGTAAGTTTGTATTGGAAATAATAAAATTTAGATAAACATAGGGGAATTTAATTTTCGTCCTTTGTAGCACACAAACGGTGTCCACACCATCATCTTATTCCACAATTATAACAATTATTTCTTCAATGGTAAAAATTTTACGCGTCATATTTTATTTAAAATACGATTCCCAACTTTTAAGACACTTAAAACACAAGTAAATTCACAACTAGGAGACAAAAATCTAAAGACACAGCTCTTCGTCAATCCACTAAATATCTTTCAACACTCAGCCAAAAGTAAATTTTATATGTTGAATAGCAGCCAACGTTCGCGCTTGCGAACACCAATATTTTCCTTTGTCTGAATCAACTTTGTTGTAATTTTTTTGTAGTTTTTTGTTTTGATTTTACTATTTTGATTCTTTGCTGTAAAAACTGCATAGTTACATTTTTAATTTTTGGACAATTAATACATTTGACTGGCTGAATGCAATCCCTCTAAAATATGTGGTGTAGAAAAACCATGTATTGCTTAAAAAATATATTATTAATAAAATTGTTAATTATTGTTTATTAAAGCTTAGAATACGTACGGTACGTATTCTATAAAAATTTAGACATAACAGTTTAAAAAAGCAGAAAAAATACCGATTAAAATGAATAAGTTTACTGTTCGCAAGTGCGAACAGAGGATGGAAATGGGTTAATAGATAAAATTATATAAATAGTAAATTTACCTGGAAGCCAAACGTTTTAACGTTCATTAGTATTATAGAGTTCCTCTAAGAAACGCCTTTCCTCGGACTGCTTCCAAACAAAGGAGTCGTGCGATGGCCCTCAATATTTGGAATTAATGGATAAAATGTTGTACTCGTGATCAGATATCTGGAAATATGGATGAATATGAATATAAATAAAAATATTAATGAGCTCTACATACTTTCAATGAGTTAAGGCTATGGTACCCTTTCCTGTTGAAGAACATATGTTCATTTTCTGACGGCCTTTAGAGACCAAAATGTGTACCATCAACACACCCAATTACTGAACGCATAAAAGTCATATGGAAAAAGTATTTACAGATTTCGTCATATGTCATACAATTACCTCCAGGGAGTTTAAATTTGTGCATGAATAATTCCATACATGAAGTAGATTCATTTGGGAGAAATGTTATGAACTTTGGACATATTCTGTCTTCAATTTCATTTATGACACGGTTGATTGTTTTAGATACGGCACTTTGACACATACCAATGAAGCAGTCATTTCCAACGGTATGTTGGAAACTTCCACTTGCCAGAAGCGACAAAGTTACAGCCAGCTGCAATACATATGCCCTTCGAAACATAGCTCAGAAAGAAGAAATTTAAACGCTTCTTTTGAAAGTCGAAGCGCTTAATAAATCTAAAAAATTACATAATTTAAATGATTTTTTTATTCGTGCTTAATTCCCAATTTTTATTATTTGATAAAAACACTGAAATTTATTGTTGATGGGATAAGCTATTCCTATGCGCATTTCACTGGTTGCTTAGGCCAGATCATGAGGAAACTTCATCCATAAAGATATTAGAAAAAATAATGATATTAAACCAAATAAAACTGTTAAGCGTATAAGAATTACATTAACAGTTCTACTTGTAACAATATCAAAGTTTAAACAAAATCATCCACAATAAACAGTGAGTTTATCCTTTATTTATTTATATATTTATTTATATATATCTTACAAATAACCCTTGAATTGCAATGCAACTTAAAATAAATAATGATTTTCGCAATTAATAAAAAAAGCCATTTTGAATTTGGTTATATTTTTTTTCATTTGGTAACTTTTTCAAAAATGTTGGTTGTAAAAATTGAATTGGTTGTGGCAGCACTGATCAAAAGTAACAGATAAATATCTTGGGTATCTGTTTCAACAATACACGCAAAGAAAAAACATGGTTGTGGTAAACATATTCTAAGAGCAACATATTATGATAAGATTCATGATTGTAGTCACCATATTACGATTGTTATGAAATCATATTATGACCAAATATGTTCGTAAAATTACATCATAATATTTTTCTCTTAATCATATTGTTATCCTGTTAATCATAAAACGTTAAGAAGTTATAATTTTACTGTCATGGTAATCATAATAAGATAAGAAGTAATCATATTGTTGTCATGGTAACCATAATAAGTTAAGAAGTAATCATATTACTGTCATGGTAACCATAATAAGTTTAGAAGTAATCATATTATTGTCATGGCAATCATAATTAGTTTAGAAGTAATCATATTATTGTCATGGCAATCATAATAAGTTTAGAAGTAATCATATTATTGTCATGGCAATCATAATAAGTTTAGAAGTAATCATATTATGATGCAAAGTGATATGAACTGTTATACATAAATTTTTTACATCATAATATGATACAACTTTAAAAATAATATTTTTATTGGAAAAAAATACTTATGATAAAATAAAAAACATAATATAGTTACTGTAATCTTTTTGTCGTAGGTCGCAATTATTTATAAATTATTTTATGGAGTTTTCATTATTTTTCTCTTAAAATAACACAAAACTTACCAGTAATGGTGAATATTTTGCACCAATATTTCACAAATTTTTCCACCACTTTAAGATTATTAAAATTTTTAAGCAAAGATATTTTATTTTGTGACACTACAACCGATTTTTAATGTTTTTTTTATTTTTTTTTTAATTTCTTGTTTATTTTAATGGTTATTTTGTTATTTCTTTTTTAATATATTTCTTTATTTTTTTTTTAATTTCTTGTTTATTTTAATGGTTGTTTTGTTTTTCCTTTTTTAATATTTTTTTTTAATTTCTTGTTTATTTTAATGGTTCTTTTTTATTATTTAGCCACTCACTAACAAATAATTCGATATGTTTATGTAAAACACGACACAACCGATACAAAATTATTTTACAAATGGCGATACCAAAATATTATTAGAGTAACGATATTTTGATTGCATCTTTAACTTATTATGATAAATGTATATAAAGTTATCATGTTATGGCTATTAAATATCATGTTATGGTTGTGAGTAATATAATATGTTTTGAAAGTTATCATAATTTAGTTGTTAGAAAAATAATTATTTTTCGGTCAACAATACTCAAATTTATAATTGCGATAAACATTAATATGTTTACAGTAACTATAATATTGCTGATATTTAATAAAAATAACAATTATTTGTTTACAACAACAATATATTGTTACAATAAACACAGTGTGGTTGCCGTAACCATGCCCAACCATATTTTTTCTCTGCGTGTACTTACTGATACACTCGTGCAAGTCTTTAGTTTAAGCTTTAGACAACATCAAACATATTTTGTATAAAGGATGTTTTTGTTCCAAATTTTGTTACGATGAAAGCGGCTAAATTGAATGGTAATAATATGTCCGCCATCCTTCTCAAAATTTTTTAAGGGCGGCACACATTTGTGTAGGGGCCAGGTACAATAATTAACCGATTTTGCCAAATTTCAGTACCACACATTTCTTGTAAGTAAAAAGAATTTATGCCAAACTTTGTACATATGTAGTTGGAGCTCATTTGAATGCCCCGGTAGGCTAGCTGGTAGAAAGTTCGTCTATTAGAGCCGGTCCAATTCCCGCCAGAGACTCTGGTTTCTTTCCTGCAGACATGCGTAGAGCTTTGCGGGATTAGCTTATACCCTTTGTACACTTGCATACATTTCGGAGGAACACATGGAAGATGCTGAAAATGTGAAATACGCGTTCACACTTGAAATAAATACTATCAATAAAAAATATCACCATTTCTAAAAAAAAAACTTTTATTTTTTTTTAAATACTTGTTTTCTACAAAAGTGCCAACATTTTAAAAGATTACGCCAAAATGTATTTAGAATTCTTTTTGTTTAGTTATAAAAAAAATGTGCCAAATCTTTAACAACATAATTTTAAATCGCATAGCAAATTCGATCGAAAAATATTCCATATTAAACGAATATCAAGCTGGATTCAGAAAAAAATTACTCTGCAGTTGATAACGTCTTCAATCTGACAAATATTGTACACTTAAACAAAATAAATAGTAGGAACACATACGCATTTTTGTGGCCTTATCCTGCGCTTTCGATTTGGTTTCCAGAAATTAGCTTTTTTATAAATTATCAAGTATGGGATTATCATCAAATATTGTTCGTATTCTACAGCTTACATACGAAAACACGTCTAGTCAAGTCCTGTATGGAAATTCGATTTCTGAACCTTTTAATGTTAATGTTGGCGTTAAACAAGGATGCATAATTAGGTCAATTTTGTTTGCATTGTATCTGATTTCCTTCCTGGTGGAGTAAAAGTTGCAGACATTGCTGTTAAAATTCTTCTTTACGCAGATGGCATTGTCATTTTGGCCGATTCCCCAAGTGAACTGCAAACCATGATTGATGCTTTTCATTTTTACCGCTTGATGTGGTGTCTTAAGGTCAATTTGGAAAAATCAAAGATAGTGGTTGTTCGTAATGGTGTAAGAATATCCAATAATATTAAGTGGAATTTTGGAGAACGTAATATAGAAATTGGCAATAACTGGGAATGGATATCAATATTAGCTTATCGTTTAAAAAGCAATTAGGAAACAAAATAACAACTGCGAAAATGGCGATTGCGTCAACTTGGTCAAAATATGTAAATCATCCTAAGATATCGAGCAACAATAAACATAAAATTTTCGTCGCTGCTTCCCGATCTATAATGTTTTACGATGCTCAAATTTGGGATTTGAAAAAATATGATGAAGTGGAAAAATTATTTCTATATTTCATAAAAAAAAATGTTACTTTTACCATACAATACGCCAAACTACATGCTTTATTTAGGAACTGGTCTAAATTCCCTGTATATTGATACCTTAAGGCTACATTTTTCTTACATTAATAGAGTTCTACAACTGCCTGAACATAGATTACCACGAATGTTAGCTGAAAAAAATTATTACAATGAAAACCTTTTGGACTGAGGAGTGGCTAATTGTATGTGAAAAAATTCAATATGTTCGTGAAAATGCTACTAAACCCCTATGTAAATACTGTAGCTTGTTTCTGTACTTCTCGCATCGTTAAATTTTCCGCATGAAACCAGTGAATCGGAACAGAAACAGTGCAAAATTAAAAAAAAAATGGTTTTTCTCGCACAAGTGTTTCTGTATCCATCCGTTGCGAGAATTATCTGTCATTTAAATAATTTTCCAGCAATTATTGGAAGGATGTGAGAAAAAGTGTTTCTGTAACAATATTTTGCGAAAAGTTTCTTACAAGAACTGTCAAAATAAGTCGCATTTGAAATTGGTGCGAGAAAAACAAAATATAGATATTTTAAATTTAAAATATGTTTATGTACTATTTATTTAATATAAATAAAAAATAAAAAGAATTTAAATAATCAGGCCTGTCATAGAATTCCATTCCGATCGAAAGTGGTTTTAATTCCGTATTTTGCTTCATCAGAAAACGAAAAACGAAAAATTTTTTCGGAATGAAACCACTTTTGGTTTTCTAAGTGGAATTGGTTGTTTCAGTATTTTATAACCGAAAAAACTACTTAAAACTATTTTTTATGGATAAATAAATGTTTTTTTATGATAAAGATTGAAGAAATAACACACTTTTGATTTATTTATTTTACTTTATATTGATTTTATTAAAAACATAATAAATTCTTTACCGTTGCGCTGCCACCTTTTTTCCTCACAAACCACTTTTTCTGCACGTTGCCATACTTAGCACAAAAATCCTATTGTTTTTATGTAAAGTTGCCATATCCAATTGTAAAACCATTTAGGAAAATCGATCGGAATCTGAAGAAGCTAAAACTAAATCGATCGGAATTGAACATACGGAATTAAAACCATTCCGATCGGAATTTGTGACATGCCTGAATGAATGCATAATTTAAATGATGAAAATAAATAAAACACCATGGTTATAAGTATTTTGTTAACTAAAATTTTTTAAGCCTTTCCTTGTCTTGGTTTTATTCAGGGCTGCCAGATAAATTTGTGTAAAAATTGTCAATTTCTTGAGAAAAATAAAATGATCGTCTTTTTGTTTTAAAAAAACGGACAATTTAAAATTAAACAAAATTTGTTTGATGTTTTATTAAAACATAACAAACAAAAACATAGTTAAAGTTTATGGGTATTTTATACATCCATATGTACATATAAATTGTCTATTGTTCGAAATTTATTTTTTTTAAATTTATATTTATTTTATCTATTTTTTTAGAATTATTTATTTTCTAAATTTTTTATTTATTTGAATGTGTATTCTAACAATTTAAAATTTTAATAAAAAATTAAATAAATGTTTTTATAAAAACAAAAAGAAGTCAAGCTTAATAAAATAAACATACATACTGATTTAAAATAGATATATACAAATACCAAGAAATGACATTTTTTTAAATTAAATCAGCTTTGATAGCAGTATTACAAATATTTAGTTAGGGTTTTTATTTTTGCGAAAAAAAACTAGAATTGATAGTGACAACGTTGTTTTATATTTGTACCGTATGTAGTCCAAATAGGATATTATTGAAATTTAAAAATATCGGTTCACAAATGGCTGAGATATGAGTAAAAACACGTTTGCCTCTAATTTTTACCTATTAATCTATAATTTACCTATTCTTATAACTATTAACTTAACTTTTTCACATGAAATAGACTTACGGCCATTTTCACCAAGTTCGGTTAAAACTAACTTTCAATTAAAGTTCCGGTTACCAATATGTTTTGACAGCTATAACCGATAGTTAATTATAACCGAACTTGGTGAAAATGGCCGTTAGTAGAATAAATGGTAGTTAAAATTTAAAAAAAATCGTTTCGTTAATAAACGGGTTATAGACAAACAACTTTTTTTTCTTGCCGAAATAATGGTTTGGCACAAAAGTGTCCATATAAGCTAAGAAGATTAAATATCAAATATATAAACTTGTTGTTGCTTTCTACAGAAATTCATATTGTTTTTTTAAATTTTCAACGCCACAAAATATCAAGTGTTTGAAATTTGAAAATTCAATATGAGCTTTTATAGAAATCTACAACAAAGTTATAAAATATTGTGGATTTTATATTTGCTTACGTCACTTTTTAAGAACAAATCAGCAAATCGGCACTTTGGTAATATTGGAGCAAAAATCGTCAAAATGAAGATAAATCGTCAAATCTGGCAGCCCTATATTTATTTCTTTTGTTGACGTTTCGCTTTCATTTGACACTTAATTACTGGAAATATTCTAGTTAAAACAGAATATGTGTTGTGTGTTTTCGCATTCAAATACAGAAACACTTTTTTCTCGCAAATCGAGAAACGATGGAATTTTTTGTTTCACACTTTATTTGAAAAATTTTACGATGCGAGAAATACAGAAACGAGCTACTGGAAACCTATACTCGAACAACGGAAAGAGAAGATCTTATATCTAATGCTAGAGGCTCACAATTTTATGATTTGTATCCGCAATTAATTTTTAGCACAAATCCTTTTTTAACTTCAGAATTTTCGTCGCGTGCTACAAGTCTAATAATCAGAGTACGTGGAGGTCTTCTTGATTTAAATAGTAGAGCATTTATACGATGAATCCGAAAATACGTTTCACTTCTTAGGAGTTTGTCCTGTTTTTAATGAGCTACGGCTTAAATATTTTAGTAAAACATTTTTGGATATGAACGAAGTAGTAAATATATGTACTTAATGGCAATGATAATAATGAAAATAATAATAACTATAGCTTATACAAATACTAGCTGTCCCGGCAAACGTTTTTTTGTCATATAAGTTATATCTTTCAGATGTTATAGTGTCTGCATGCCAAATTTTAAGAAAACCGGTTGATTAGTTAAGAAGGTGATTTAAATTATAGGCTATAGTTCTATCCAGAGGTTACACTATTTGCCTGCCAGATTTCAAGAAAATTAGCTGATTAGTTAAAAATATATAGGGAGGAGGAACTTTTACCCCTCTTGGTCTTTTTCATACTCTGTTCTTTATCAGAAGTTACAGTGTCTGCTTGCCAAATTTTAAGAAAAGCGGTTGATTAGTCAAGAAGATAGAGGGTGGGGGAGCTTTTATTCCTCTTGCTCTATTTAACGCGCTAAATAATAAACACTATAGGTTGTAGTTCTTTCCAGCTGTTACACTATTTGCCTGCCAAATTTAAAGAAAATCAGTTGATTAGTTAAGAAGATATGTATAGGAAGGGGAGCTTTTACCGCTATTGCTCTATCTCACGCCCTATTCCGTTTTTCCTTTCATATGTTACAGTGTCTGCTTGCCAAATTTTAAGAAAAGCGGTTGAATAGTTGTGAAGATGTAGGAATGGAGAGTGCTTGGCCACCTTGTCCTTTTTCATGCCCTGAATAATAAAAATTATAGTCGATATTTCCTTCCAGATGTTACACTATTTGCCTGCGAAAATTCAAGAAAATCTGTTGATTAGTTAAGAAGATATTGGGTGGTGGAGCTTTTACCCGTTTTGCCCTATTTTAGGCCCTCTAGTGTATGAAATATACATTGAGATCTATTCCGAATGTCATTGTGCACACAAGGCATTACGATACATGGTTTGGTAACTTTTCAAGTGACAATAAAAAATCATAATATGGAAAATGAAAGGCATTTTGTTGATATTTATATCGGAATAATATATAGGAAAATCTAAATGCAATATCTCCGAAACCACAGGGCCGATTTCGTCCATTCAAATAAACCATCTACAGACTATCCCCAAAGTACCGTGATAGTTTTCGTTTCAATCGGTCGACCCGTTTTCACAGTTAGCGGTGACATCGAAGTGTACACTTCTTTTTATACATATATTTAATACAAATGTTTGGAAATTTGTTTAAAGTACAGAAAACTTATTCTAAATGAATTCAATTAAATTCCTTTAAAATTTATTATTAATATTAATGTACAATTTCTTTTTATATAATCAATTTAAAATTTGATAGAACCAAAGTAAATGTTCTTGTAATTAATTTCATTAAAATCAGCTTTAAAATGCCAATCTAGCTCACAACTATTATAGTAAAAGCCAAATATAGATGCATATAACCTTAAAAATGTTATAACTTACCTTTGTAAATATTTATAAAAATATCTATTAAATAAATAAAAAATAAGGCTTGAAAAATGGGAAAATCTTTTGAAATGGTAACGCTGCTTTCAAAGCAAATGTCATTTTGTCAGTGATGCCACAACAATAATATCATTTATTGCCACATTCCTAGTGGTGACACTTAAATAATCGGAAGATGTAGAATGGAATACAATGAGATAGGAGCATTTTGTAAAGATGTTGAAACATTTATTTTAAGCCCAATGTATTTCTTATGGGAAATTCCAACATCTTCGCCAATTGATGTTAAATGTTGACAAGTGTGAAAAGGCTATCTTTACAAAATTTTCCTATCTCATTGTATTTCGAATGATCATTATACATCTTCCGATTATTTCAGTGTCATTACTAGAAAAGTGGCAATAAATGATAATTGTTGTGGCATCACTGACAAAATGGCATTTGCTTTGAAAGCAGCGCTACCATTTCTCAAGTTTTTCCTTATTTGCAAGCCTTATTTTGCTTAATTTTTTTATATTGTTAAACAAAATTAATTCTAAATTCATTTTGGTATTATCTTTTAAATTGTTGGCTCTTTTGTAGATAAAAGTATATAAGAAAATAAAGTTTTTTTCTTTAAAAATGGTAACATTTTTTATTGATAGTAAGTGCCGGTTCACACACGTCAATTTTGACTCGTCAAGTCTTGAGCTTTAGGAAAGAAGGGTAAAAATAATGCCATTTCATTTCCCTTCTCTCCTAAAAAGAGAATTCCATTTCATTTCCCTTCTCTCCTAAAAACTCAAGACTTGACGAGTCAAACTTGACTTGTGTGAACCGGCACTAAATGTTAGATGTTTCAAGTGTGAATGCGTATTTCACATTTTCAACATTTTCCATGCGATCCTCCGAAATGTATGCAAGTGTACAAAGGGTATTAAAGTAGTACGTAGTAGTTTTGCAGTGATAAATTCAAACCCAGGATTCGTTTTGTTAATTCACTCGTGTTTTGTAATATCTTTTGCGAAAAATTGAATTTCTAGCAAATAAACAATGATCGAAATATTAAGAGGAATAGATGTCATAGTTTTAAAATTTAAACCTATATACATATGTAATAATGGCAGACACGGGAAGCTCTACGCAAAAATATCGCATTTCCTTAGACCTTATGTGCTTTATATTAAAAATCTGCTAGGTAAGATCAATAAAATAACCTCGTGTTCCAAAATAAAAGTTAAACATGGTGCTGTTAAATTTTTAATTATTTTTATTTAATTTGAAGCTAAATTTTAGTAATGCCTGAGAAATAATAAAATCTATATATGTATGTATATAAAAATAAAAATGTTTGTATGTTTTTTTGCATGTTGGCTACTGAGCCGATTTTCCAGAAATTTTTACAGTAGCTCACGTGAGCCCTAAAAATAAAATAGGCCACTTATTTTTTCGATAGGGGCAGGGGAATTGGTACCCCCCATGGATGCCAATATTAAATATTGCATATCTTAAGAGCCGCTTCACGCATTTTGTTGAACTTTTGTCAGTAGGATCTTCTGAGCCCTAAAATTGAAATAAAGTAGTAGCGTGGGAAGTGGTTTCCCCCATAGGACGCCAAGGTTTAATATCGCATATCTTAAGAACTGTTATAGTGAGAATGTTCAAAATTTGCAGAAGTCACTCTTATGGTATACTACACTTTTGAAAATAGAAATAAAGCGGGTACGCGTAGGAGGGGAAATACCTCCCATAGGATCCATACATTAAATATCGCTCAACTGAAGAACTATTAAAGGGAGAGTCATCAAACGTGGTTAAAGCTACTATTATGGTAAACTATAAATTTCAATATAGAAATGGGCGGGGTAGCCAGAGTAGGAGCAGTACCCCTCATAGATAGAAATATTAAGAGCCGCTGCAAGCAATTGGTTGACCTTTTGGTAGTAGGATCTTCTGAGCCCCAAAATTGAAATTAAATAGCATCGGGGGAAGTATTACCCCCCATAGGTCGCCAATAGGGTAGCCAGATTTTAAATTCGGAAAAACAGTACATTGAACACAAAAAAACAGTACAATCAAGAAAAAACAGTACATTTTTTTTTTGCGAAAACACAACTATTTATTTAAATTATTATATATTTAAAACTTTTGATTGAATATGCAACAATTATATAACGAAAAACACTTAAAATGTGTAACACCAAATGAATGATTTCCGTTTATGGCATTTTATACTTATACGAAATTACTCCATTTGCGTTAAAAAAAAACGCTAAAACGAAGCATTTGGACTAAATGTTTTTTTTTATTTGAAGACAGGAAAACCATAACATTCCTGTAAGCCATATAAGAAAGGAGAAAAGTCTAACTTAGCTTAAAACTATTAACTCGTTGATTGTGTTAGTATTATATTGGTATTTAAAGCAATTTTCACCACACACATAGTTGCACATATCATATAGAATTTGAGAAAATTTATGTGTCCTAAGTTAATTTTCCAATTTTAAACAATTCTTAAATTATTTACGGCCAATTTGACCAAGTTCAGCTATAATCTATAAAATCCAAAAAACATATTTCAAAAGTAGTTTAGGTGGAGAAAAGTGGTCCTGAAAGCAATTAGGTATTTTTATGAATTTTGAGCCCGGAGAATTTTTAAATTTGTACGTTTTCAATTTCACGTGATTTCGATTTCCAGAACTTGCCCGAATATTAAATTAAAGGAATTAAAGATAATTGTGTTGGAATAAGTATTTAAAAAATATAAAATTTTTAACAAAATTTCGATTTTGTTTTTGTCTTTTTCAGGTGTTTAAAGGAAAAAACTATTGGAAGAGGTAGCCATAAAATCATATGTCTTAAAAATAATAACATGAAAATATACAACTGCTGCGAGTCACCTATTAGAATTAAGATTTCTACTGCGTATTTATGAGAAAACAATGACCACAGCGTAAAAAGTTTTATTATTTTAGAGCTTTTTTGTTTGGAACACAACATTTTTTTAAGCTACCTACTGTTAAATATTAGGATATTTTCAAAATATGAGTTTAACAGGGATTTTCTTAATATCTTGGTTTTTTGTAGACTGAACACAAAAAAAACAGTAAAAAAACAGTACAAAGTGTAAAAAACAGTACATTTGCGTACTGTTTTGGACATTATGCATAAAACAGTACAATTGCAAAAAATCAGTACATGTACTGTTTAAAACAGTACGTATGGCAACCCTAGTCGACAATGTTTTATATCGGATATCTTAAAAACTGTTATAGTGAGAAAGTTCAAACTTTGTAGAAGCCACTCTTATAGTATACTACACTATTGAAAATAAAAATAAAGCGGGTAGGCGCTGGGGGGGAAATACCTCTCATAGGATGCATATATTAAATATCGCTCAATTGAAGAACTATTAAAGGGAGAGTCATCAAACGTGGTTAAAGCTACTATTATGGCAAACTTTAAATTTTCAATGTAGTAATGGGCGGGGTAGACAGAGGAGTAGCAGTTCCCCTCATAGATAAAAATATTAAAAGGACCCGCTGCACGTATATTGTTGAACTTTTAGTAGTAGGATCCTCTGAGCCCAAAAATTTAAATAAAATAGCAGCGGGGGAAGTGTTACCCCCCATAGGACGCCAATGTTTAATATCGCATTTCTTAAGAACTGTTATAGTGAGAATGTTCAAAATTTGCAGAAGTCACTCTTATGGTATACTACACTTTTAAAAAGAGTAATAAAGCGGGTGGGCGTAGGAGAGGAAATACCTTCCATAGGATCCATATACTAAATATCGCTCAACTGAAGAACAAATAAACGGATAGTCTTCAAACGTAGTTAAAGCTACTATTATGGTAAACTATAAATTTCAATATAGAAATGGGCGGGGTAGCCAGAAGGGGAGCAGTACCCCTCATAGATAGAGATATGAATAAGAGCCGTTGCAAGCAATTTGTTGAACTTTTGGTAGTAGGATCTTCTGAGCTCCAAAATTGAAAGAAAATAGCAGCGGGGGAAGTGTTACCCCCTATAGGCCGCCAATGTTTAGTATCGCATATCTTAAGAACTGTTATAGTGAGAATGTTCAAACTTTTTAGAAGTCACTGTTATGGTATACTACACTTTTGAAAAGAAAACGGGTAGGCGCAGCTAGAGCAATATCCCCATAGGATGTATATAATATCGCGTAACTTAGCTAGAGTTTTCAAACTTAGTTAAAGCCACTATTATAGTGAACTATTAATTTGTAAATAACAATCGGCGGGGCAGAGGAAATAAGAGCCGTACCTCCCATAGAACGAACCGGAGTTTTTCGATTCCCGGGAAAACGGGAAATTTTTTTAAATTTCCCGGGATCCCGCTCCATATAAATAATACAAAGTAAATTTGTTTTAAATTATTGAAAAAAACTTTTTTTTAAAAGCGTAAGGGAACTTGTTTACAAAGTAAGTAAAAGAAATGCCTAAATACCAGTGTTGCCAGTAAAATTTCGAGAAAGATACATTTAAGTTTCCAAAAAGATACAATTTTCCCAAAAAGATACATTTTGAAAAAAACATTCGATATTTTATTTGATACGATAGTATCGAATGCGGTGATTAGACCCCTGGTTTTACAAACTGTCTTTCTTACGACTCTATAACCTTAAAAAAAATTTGCAGGCATAAATAATTTAACTAATACGAGTATTCATTTGTTAAGTTTTTTTAATAATTAAAAGTCTTAAGGCATTCGGAAGAAAGTAAATGTAGTATCTTTTCTTTTCATAAATTATCATCTGTCGGTTTAATCAAACGAATGATTGCTCTCACGAGATCCAAATTTACTCACGCATGAATTCTTTAAATTTATTTACTTACAAATTTACACATCCACACATATGTACCTACATACATAAACATAGTTATTAACACACACGCACAATTAAAAAATAACCCTTAATTAAAATTAAAAGCCACACACAAATGTAGATCAAAACGTAAAAGTAATTTCGGGTAATTTCATTTAATACTGTTTCGTTTTGTCCAAAAATTAATTCATGCCACAGCCACAATTATCTTATATATCTTTTTTATATATCAGTAATAATTAGTACTTACTTAAGTCAAGAAATAAATTTTTTTTTTCATAAAATTGTTTTCTCTCTAACCATTTGTACACTCACAATATTCTGTACGTAAAATTAACTGAATTTGTAATACATATAAAATAAATGAAAATTCAGTTAAAACCCGGTCAACTTATTTTTCATTTATTTTCATTTTATTTAAATTTTCAGTTATTTTATTTTAATTAACTACCAAAAAATGAACTGAATATTCCGTAAAAACAAAGAAATATTCAGTTGTTTTTATTAAATTCAGTAATTTTCGTTTACTCCACAAAAGAGCAGAATTTCTAAAAAACACCAGACAGACACCAGTCCGCTTGTTTCTCTAATGAGAGAGAGAACATTATTGTTTTCTTACCCTGTTACCAGGGTTGTTAGACTTTTTTCCTCAAAAATCGTCAAAAGTTTTAACAAAATTCGTCAAAATCGTCATGAAAATTGAACAAAATCGTCAACAAAACGTCAAATATATAAATTTTACAAATTAGAGACAATTTATTGCATGGATTGGTTCGAAAGTAAAATTTTTAGCAAGAAATTCTATTTATGAAGAAGAAAGTGATATGGTTAAGTTTTATTCTATTTATTTCAGTAAGTGAGCTGAATATATTTATCATTTAAAAAGAAAACATAAGAAAAAATATATTTGCATAAATGCATAGCAAAAATATTTTTTATTTGATTTATCCATATTCAGAAAAATATTTAATAATAAATTAAATCTCATTTGCTTTTAACTCGAGCTATTTTTAAATGATTAACTTTTAGCGCTATCTCTATTGCAAATTGTTTTTATTGTTAAAGGTGCTAAAAACCAAGGATTCTGTCTATATCAACCGACTTGAAACGTTTTATTACGTCCAATATTAGTTCCAAACTAATACATTTTCTTCTCATTGCACTCATTTTTAACACAACTTCTTATTAAAAAGTAACTTTTTACTTCCAAACACGCAATTTTACTAAGAATAACTAACCAACAGAATTAAATGGGATTTGCCTTTTTACACACAAATAGAAAAATTCTTCACATGTGATTATGACTTCATCGAAAAATGCATTCGTATGTGGCGACGCAAATCGAAATCATAAAACCGCAAAGCGGATTTAACCAATTTTTTAAAAGCGGACTAGATAGGACTGACGCAAATCGGGGCTCTAGTGTATATTTTTTGCAGTACCGATGGCATTTCTATAATTGTAGAATTTGAATTACTAATGCTTCTAATGAAATCCACCTAATTTGTGATGGGGGAGGATTTTTTTGTTTAATTTCCAAAAATTTTTGAATATCGAAAAATTGATTTTTAAGTTTTGGACTGTTTTCAATATAATTGTAAATATTTCTTGTGTTTTATCGATGCCAGAAAATCGTCATAACACTATTACTTTTAGTCAAGAAATCGTTAATCGTCATATTATTGTATTTTCTCAAAAAAAAACCGTTAAAATTACGAAAAATCGTCACATCTACCAAACCTGCTTGCCAGATTAAAGTGTTATAAAATTGATGTTAGATAAAAGTTTTAAGTAAATTTATTG
Organism: Pollenia labialis; assembly: GCA_949318255.1. Classification (NCBI taxonomy): domain Eukaryota; kingdom Metazoa; phylum Arthropoda; class Insecta; order Diptera; family Polleniidae; genus Pollenia; species Pollenia labialis. The sequence continues at coordinate 53,535,714 of OX439140.1, forward strand.
ACGGGAATAAATCGTCAAAACATTAGTGACTCTACATCAAAAATCGTCAATCGTCATTTTGGTAAATTCATTGAAAAAATTCGTCAAAAAGACGTAAAATCGTCACATCTAACATCCCTGCCTGTTACACACGCTTGTTTTACTTTTGTTGTACTGACCTCGTTTGTTTACGGAAGAACTCACAATCATAAGATACCAGCATGATAGCAGCATGACCGATATGGTTTCGCAACTGTTTTATTTTAAAAACTAAAAATTTTAACAAATAGAAAATGGGAATTTGTTGCAAAAAAGTAAAAATTAATTTTTTGGTAATTAAATTATATAAAATAACTGAATGTTTATTTGTTTTTACGGAATTCGCGGTTGAATTTTTGACAGTAAAAAAAAACAGAGACGATGTCAGAAGCAAATTACATGTACGTTTGTGACCGAATATTATAAACCTTATATAAACCAGCAATTTTGACAGACATGCAAAATTACATGTGACTTTAAAATTTGACATGTCAGATGACAAAAACATGTCGTGTACATTCAGCTTAAATAAACTACAGTCCGTTACTGTAATAATATTGTGAGTGTAGGATAATCAGCAAGTTAAGAAAGATCTGTGTATCTTATACCTACCTATACATACATGTATAACTATTTTTAAACTTCCGAAAAATTCTAACTGAAATGCGCCTCTGCTTTACCTAAAAATTGTTCAAAAATCTTAAAGTTATAATTATTATACCCTAAAAAAATGTTTCCTACATTTTCTCTACGTTAAAAACTTATTGTTTTTAGCAACAGGCAAACAAACACATAATTTGTTAAAATTTTGTACATTTTATAATAAAAGCATTTATTAAAAACAAGAAAAGACCAAAATAGATATGTAAATGTCATACACGCACGTGTGACAAATTTAAAATTTTCTTTTTGGCAGAAACGCCTGTATATATCGTTTAATCTAGAGTCAAGCTTCGTATTTGAATTTTTATTTCTTCATCTAATGTCCTTTTTCAAGAGCTTAATATTTTTCAAGAATACTAATTTTAAATAATTTTTATTTTAATATAAGTATCTAATAATTTTTAGCAAAGTAATTACTTCAGTTCGCTTGAACTTAAATAAAAAAAAATTCCTTTTAAAAATATATCTCTCCTTATCCTTAAAGGTTTTCATTAAAAATTCGAAATGATATTGATTTTTCTTTTAGTTCAGAGGGTATGATTGTTTTTTTTTTTACAAATTAATTTCTATGTAGAAATCTCGTTCATTAGATCTTCGATCTTTCTATAGTTTGCAAATGCGAAAGCGAATATTCGTTGGCCCCTAATTATATATAAAGGTGGGTGACGAATATTCGGGTACATGGTTTTGGCAGTTGTTGAAGATTGCCAGGCTGTTAGGACTCATAGTATAGGGTTTCCGTTTAAAAATGCTGTTTTATATAAAAATATTTTAATTTAAAAAGGCAAATAAGCTGAATATATACGTATTTTTAGACAACCTATTGAAAATGAGATAATATTTTGAAAATTCCCTACATTTGCCTTAAAAGAATATATCTGTCCTTTTATCCCTACGCTTGAAATTTTCCGAAAAAAATCCCTACAAAAAGGGAATATTCCCTACTATTGGCATCACTGTCTTCACCACAAATGGAATTAGTACATAAAAAAAACCACGTCCCCCTCTGATCTTTCCCATAAAATCCATTGTTGTTGTTGTATTTTATATTCATCACAAACAGTGTGACCAGATTTTTTAAATACATAAAGCTAAATCATGCTTAAAATAGAGCTAAAGAAGGAAATTTAAAGCCAAAAATAAAGCAAAATTTTTTTATAGCTTCCTGACGTAACTTTTAATTAATTCGATAGTTTTCGTAGAATTAAAAGTGTTAAAGTAATAATATCCTAGGCTTTGTTCTTGAAGATCAATGTCAAAATACTCTTATTTGAAAAAAAGTTTTTAAAAAAAATTTTAATTATATGTAGCTGAGAATAATTCCAAGCTGTACTTATCAACTTTGACTTAGACATTTAATAGGTGTGTTCATTTACTAGCAGACACATGCAACTAGAGAGTTCTACCATTGTTTCGAACTATTTGCCGAAAAACATTGTTCTTTAATTTTAGCAAAACAAATATTTTATTATTAATACGATTTCCGAATGACGTGCTAAAGCTAGCTTTCCCTCAACAATTAATTTCAGTGTATTTATCAAATATGAAAAACTGGGAACTTAGCACGTCATACGGAAATCGTATAAATAATAAATTTTTGTATTCCCGAAAATAACTTTGATAATATAAATATTTTATGTTATTGAAAAACTTTTAATTAAAAAATTTTTAAAATTAATTTTTTTTAATAAAAATATGAAACAGGCTAAATAATTCTTGGTAGTAAAAATTTTACTACCAGACATTTTTTTAAAAAAAATAGCAAAAAGTTTTTGCTTAAGTAAACCTTTGGTTAACATTGAGTTAAAGAATCAATTTATAAGGCAACACAATCCAGTGTGACACAAATAATACAAATACAAACCCCGAAGTCCTAATCGGGCCAGAAAATGCAAAAAATACATGTATCATGAAGATACAAAAGGAAGATATCAAAGGTTGGCTTAAGCAAAAAGTATGTAAAATATTGAGCTACCCAAAAACTTCGCCTACAAAATAATGTGTTAAGTAATCAGGAAAAAGTGAAAATGCAACTTCCAATTCTACTGAAAGAAAATGCATTTAAATGTAATTCATTATTTTTTTACCTACATACACCTGAAAAATAGGAAGTTAAAGAAGTAGTTATAATAGTTATATAGAAGAAAGCTACATACTTAATAATGAGTGAAAGAAGCTATTCAATTAAAAAAGGGAGGCGAAGTTTTTACTGGGTAATAAGGCTATTGTTAAAATTTATAAATTTAAATTTGACTCAAGAAAGCACATTCGTAAAAATTGTCATTATAGTTAAAAATAATTCCCACATTCTATTTATTTTTTTAAGTTCTAAATTTTATTACAAAATATTTAACGAAATCGTTAGTATGAAATTAAAGTTATGAAAACGTAAATTTATTAAACAAACTTTTAAACAGAAAAAAGGCAGGTGATAATTACACTTTTAAAAAAACGTTTTATCAGAGGCAATAAATGAAGGAATTGTAGTTGAGCTAATCAAATTCAGAGAAAATAAAAAGAAATTTATTAAGGGTGAATGCTTTTAATAATTGCTGTCTCAGAAATTCTTACCACAAAAACGAAATGTTTAAACCAAAAAAAAAGAAAAATCAACCTTATTTTGAGTGTGTAAGTAAAAAATGTGAAAATTGTAATTTGGAAGACAATTAATTTAAATTAATTGTATACCCAACAACTAGTTCCACCATCACGGCACATTTTTCTACAATTTTAAATAACATACATGCGAGAGATTATAATCGTTTTTCGTATGTTGTCGGTAAGATGTAAAGGGTGTTTTTTTAGCTGCATGAGAACTTAAAGTATTACTGCAAGACAAAACAATCTACATCACAGTATATAATAATTAATAAATTTTGCAAGTGTACCCTATTTGGGACCCATCATGGGCAATCATGGATCCGTTAGTACAAAATTATGTAATTGAGTTTAAGATTCAAATAAAAATTTTTTGTGCCGAATATTATACATCTGTATGAAATTAGTTTGCTTCTAAGTCTGGGATCACACTTTGAAAGTTTTCTTTCAGAAAGTCTGAGTTTATGGGTGAGAGAGGAGAGAAAAAAGCATGTTCTCCTCCCCTCTCACCAATAAACTCAGACTTTCTGAAAGAAGACTTTCATAATGTGAGCCCAGACTAAGTGATATAAGGAAGGAGGTTTATATAGCATTAATGGTAATTAAAGTAACTAGCATAAAAGTCATTGTCGCCAATTTTTATGTAAATTAAGAAGGAAGTTATGGCATAAAAAGCTATTTTCGGGGGTTGTATTTGTATGGAAGCTATCGTCAAATATGAACCGATTCCAAAAAAATTTGATATGTACGCTGATTTTGATTCCAATAAAATAAGTTTGTACACAATGTAAACCAAATACCAACATAATAAGATGCACCACTACATTGAAAGCTTTGCTTGTGTGGCATTGTATTGGTTTGTTTACGTTAGCATTTGTTGGTTTATGCTCTTTTGCTCGTCGATTTTCTTGTATGTATACATATCGTTCGCTCTTTTTGCATTTGCCCATACATGTTTATGAGCAGCCTGTATGGGGGCTGTGGGTGGAATGGATTGATTCGAAATTATGTAGTGATTCTGAGTCGATCAGTATACTTAAAGGTCAGTCGAGGACTAATATTTTAATACCCTCTTGACTATTGTGTTGTGGGTATAAGTATAGTTGGAATAAATTTTTTTTATTAAAATGTATGTTTCAAGCGTTACTGGTTTGTCGGAATAAGCCAATGACTTAACATATCCCAATAAAACGCAATCCAGATGCGTTAAATCGCTCGAATGAGGAGACCAGTGTACAGCACAACTTCTGGAAATAAAGTTGTCACCAAATTTTGCTATATATCGATTGTTAAGCGCGCTCTATGGCAAGTTAACCCGTCTTATTGGACACAAACAGCGTTAACGTTATGTGACTAAAGTCGCATTTTGTCCCCTTTTTAACTGCCTTGCCACTTTTTTAAGTCCCCTTTTGTATCATTTGTATAGTTTTGTGCACCTTTTGCCCCTTTTTAAACCAGCGCACAAATGGACAAAAAACCGAATTACGACGAGAAAAATTAAATTTTTTATTTTGTTAAATGTAATCAATATTGTACTTAATATGTTTTATATACCAGTACGCAATCAACCTATAAATATTTATTTTTTTAACCCATCGCATTAGTCTGTACGTGCGTGAAAAGTATTATTATCTGTTACACGCACTTATACCTGTCCGCAGCATCTGTAGCGTAAATTGTTGCTACACTCGACAATTTTTTGTAAATTTACAGTTTAAAGTTTTTTCAATATATTTGCAAGCATCCGATATATAATTTAATTTGCAGTTTTTATGAAAATAACAATTAAATGTAGTGCAGGTAGGTGTTTCTATTATGAAATATATTTACTTTAGCTTGAGCTACAAAAAAAGTTCCAAACAGTTCCACGATTTTTCCTTAAAAGTTAAAAAAACAACTACTAATAAGTGGAGGTCCCCCTTTTCCCTTTCAATAAATAGAGCCTATTTTTCTTAGGTAGTACACCTAAAGGCCCCACTAGAACATGAATGATGTCGCTTAAGTCAACTTAAGTAGCTGTGCGAATACATATAAAACATATATGGCAAGCTACAATGTACTTAATGATGCTTTTCGTCAAGTTTCGTTAAATGTCATTTGCTTAAGCAATGTGCCAAACTGAACGCACATTCCGTTCGAAAACAGCTGTGTATGTATAACAATAAAAAATAAAATAAATTAAAATGGACTTTTACATATTTTAATTTATTTTCCATTTTTTTTAATACTCTCACAAATTATCTATTTTTAAATTCTTTACAAATTAAATAGCATAAAATAAACAAATATGTACACGGTTGGACTTTTTAGTTTAAAGTACTCGCAAAAAAACAAAATATTGCACAAATATGCAACAATGGTCAAATAGATATTAAGTACATTATGGCCACCTAAAAGCCTTTTTTTTGCTTATGCATTTGACGGCTTTTTTAATTTTTGACAGTTGTTTAATCTAATACATGCATGTTCTGGTTGGGCCTTTATTCTGAATATCCCACATGCAAATGAAATTTTTTTTTAATTCCCTAAACATTCGTTGCAGTCTCCTCAAAAAAATACTTGTGTGTACCACTGATGTATACTTTAATTGCTACGAAAAAATATAAAAAGGGGAATTCCGTAACTAAATTGTAACTTAACATAACCGCAATATCAACATTTTTCATTCTGTGCCGTCCGTCTTCTTACAAAATATCCTTATGTGTGAACGTTAATATGTTTATTAGAAAGGGTAATTCCGTAACTACATTGGGTGAATTTTTATTTTTTAAAAACTGACATCAAAAATCCCGTGTAATAAGTTTTAAGCGAATTCGATAGATTTTTTAAAAATTGTACGCCATATTGGATCCGCCATTTAAAATTTTTAAAACTGAAATCAGATTCGTAATCAGCGACCCTATAAACGTGGAGGTACCTAGTTTTGTTAAAATTTATTGAATCCATAATTTTCAATTTGTCCCTGTGTGCAGCGTTTAAAAACTGCAGTCAAAGTAAAAAAACTGCAATTTCTTCCACTTCTTCATTTGTTATTGGCCAATAAAAAACTGTTGCTTTTACTTCTGACTGATTAAATGTAAAAAGTCGATGTCAAACCAACTCAAAAAGCGAAAAGATGTACACAAGTTTTCCTTTTTTGTTCAACAGCTTTTGATTCCGACTGCAGTTTTTAGATACCTGGCAGACCATGCTGAACTTATTTACTGAAGGCTAGTTTACACGGTAATACATTGTATTACGACATTATGTAGAATGAGAAAAATCATACCATGTAAAAGCAAAATGTATTGAGTAAGAGAGAATACGAACACAAAATCTGACAAGCGGTCGGTAAATGATTTTTTTCTAAACCATTTTAGAAACTTTTTGTAAAAATTGTAAAACTGCAACCATCTGATTTTTTGTTATTATTTTTGATTTTACTTGTACCATCCGTGTAAACATGAAAAATACATACAACAGATTTTTATTTTTTTCTTTTAAGCACGGAGAGAATTTCATAATATTTTGATTCTACAAAGTCGTAATACATTGTATTACCGTGTAAACTGGCCTTTATTAAATATAAATAAAGATACATATTTTCAAAAAAAAAAAAAAAACAGATATACATACATACATATGTGTAACAATTAAAGAAACAACATAACATTGCAATGCATGAGCAATTTGATCTGCTCCTAATATTATCCTCCTAAGAATTTAACGTTTAGTTTAATCAAAACTTTTATATGCTTTTTCCTTAATGTTTTTTTGTAATTTTATTGTTTTCAAACATATGAAGCTATTAATCATGTTTTCTTTTTATAAGTGTAATGTTAAACAATTACATTTAAGCTTGTCCTATTAAGAAGAATTCAGTAAGTGTTTTTGTTTTATTGATTAAACAAAAACATGAAATATCGCTTTATTCGGCTGTAGCGAATATGACATACCCTTAACCATAGTATTAATAAAAATCATACCACTACTAACTTCTCCTAATAAGAAATATCTGATCTAAATTTGATCCACCTACCTCTCATAATAAAGGCGCTATTGTGTCAAAGCCCTTATTTTTGGAAGAATACGGTTATTATAAGTCTATTACTTAGTCAATTTGTAACCGATTTTGTTAATTTTCACTATTCCACCAAGTTTATTTAAGGTGAAAGTAAAAATTAAGTTTATTGAGCATGTTCTGGAAATCGAAATCATGTGAAACTGTGGAAACTGTTCCGTGTTCAAAGTTTATAAAATTATTTTCTTTTATATATGTACCTCATACTTTGTGGACCACTTTCCTCTACCTAATCTTCTTTTTAAATCAGGAAAAACTACGTTAATTTTTATAAAAATGCAATTGAAAATCATCATCGTCATTAATTTCATGTGATTTCGATTACCAGAATATGTCCGTATAGGTCTTAGTAAGACATCAATAAGTACAGGTTTATGGGTAAAAATTAGATGCGATCGTAGGTTTTTGCTCATGTCGCAGATATTTGTAGACAGATCTAGTTGAATTTCGATAGAAAACTATTTCAGGCTATATGTAATATAAATTCACAACAATCATTACTGTGGTCTTTGGAAAACAAATTTCAACATACACATGGACAGACAAACCTACAGACGGACATAATTTAATCAACGCCGCTCCTCATAAGGATTCATTATAAATATACTTCACAGGATCTTGGATCAATATTGTAGAAATTAAAAATGGAATGACAAAATATTTCCAGCTGTAATGAAGGGTAAAATTATTTGAAGCAGTTCATACAGGTTTTGCAAACAAGACGTGTGTTTTCATTGTGTATACATGTATACATATTTACATTCGAACGTCTGTATTGTCAACTTCTATGGAATGATGCTTTCCATATAATGAACAAATTTTGAAAATTAGTATAATTTGATCACTTAATAATGAATTTCCATACCGGTAAGTTTTCTTCAGAATGAATCAATTTTCGAAATATAAATTTGAAACTCATACATTTTTGTCTCCATTTTAAAAAAATTTCTGGTAGGCGATTCCCAAAAAGGAAAATAGGATTAAAAGAAAAATGGTATCTGCGATAACAATTTTGGCAGCAGTCGCTCGTTTTCTGTGAACGAAAATGTAGCAGCATTTCTTTTAAAATAAATTTGATTATTAAATGTTAAAGAAGCAGCTCAAAAAAGTTTTGTATCTTTTCAGTTTATTTTCCAGCACTATATTTAGTACGTATGCAATTCTTATAATAAAGACACAAGCAATTAAACACTTAAAAAGTCTTCAAACTTGTCCTTTTGAAGGATAATAATGAATCAAATGTTAAATTCATAACCGCCGCACGTGGAAGTGTTATCATAACTTAAAAACCAGTTTTATAAACAAAAGTGGAAAAAATTAAGTTCTGGATAATGAGGAGATTTTTTGGTCCCATGCAGATTCCCGATAGTATTATGTATTATTTATACATCAGAAGAGGTTTATTTTTTGTAAAGTCTATGTTTTCAGTGAAAATAACTTAATAAAAATGGAAATGTTCTTATTTTTAAAGTTGCCCATTTTTTTTTCTTAGAATTCCCCTTTTGTACCACTTATCTTTTAATAATCCCCCTTTTAATACTGCCACTTTTTGAAAATTATGAGCGGTAACGCTTTACCCAAATGCCATTGATGTTAAGCTAAGTCTGGGATCACACTATGAAAGTTTTCTTTCAGAAAGTCTGAGTTTATTGGTGAGAGGGGAAGAGAACATGCTCTTCTTTTCTCCTCTCTCACCCATAAACTCAGACTTTCTGAAAGAAAACTTTCATAGTGTGAACCCAGACTAAGTAAATTTTGAAAACAAAAACTCAGTCAGCATTGCTAGATAGCGCTCGTCATTCGCCATAATGGCAGCTCCTTGCTCATTTCGAAAGAGCGTGTAAAGTTCACCAAATAGTGAATTTGAATGGTTGCAATTGGGATTCGTTAACACCTTGAAGGTCGTCTTCCCTCCAAATATGGCAATTTTGCTTATTGAAGAAGCCATTTGACCAGAAATAAGCTTCACGAACACGAATATTGCTTCCGTGTGAACATGGTATTAGTGTCATCACTAGAAAACAGGCAATATTGTTTATTATTAATGTGGCATCACTGCCAAAAAGACATTGGTTTGAAAGCACCGTTACCATTTGTAAAATTCTCTTTTTTTTGTTTTGCAGTTTTTTGTTTTTTTAATATGTTGAATCTTTTTAAATTTTTGTAGAAAAATTAATTTTTTTTCAAAACGGTGACATGTTTGTTTCATAGTAGATGTTGATCAGTGTAAAAGCCTCTTCTGAACAACAGTGTAGGTAATTGTCGATATCGTAAGTTCTCATGCTGTTAAAAAAACACCCGATAAATAGTACACGTATTATGAAAATATGTATCGAGTGTACAATAATTGGTAAGCACAACAAAAATTTGTTTACCACTAATCTGAAACAATTAGCAGTTGTTTTCCCAACACAATTTTAGGTTGCATACGTCGCAAATAATACTTTATTGAGAACGAGGATGTAACAGGCACATGTTGCGTGCATATGATGCATAGGTGACATGAATTATGTGACAGTTGTATGATTGAATACATAAACAATTGGGTGAGTGTTTACGTTTCATGTAGATGCAAACATTTAAACTTTTTACATATTTATCTGTATTAAATAATTAGTATTCATTAAATGTATTTCTTACCTGGATTTTTTGAACGATTGTTTAGTCAAGTGAATCATTAAGAAATTTTTTTAAATAAATTACTTTCTTCCTGTATTCAGTTCTAACCACAAGTGTTGCACGAATTTCTTCTTAAAGAAAACTAAATATTTTAAAAATCTGGAAGAACCAGACGAAATTTTTGGTTAAAAAAGTTAAATACATATGTACATTATATACTGCCATCTTAAATGGCACTTTAATCTTTTTTTAAAAGAAGCAAAACACTTTTGAATTTCTTTTATAAAGCTGTCGTTTTTTATCGCAGCCGTCTAAAAATTTGCGTGAACATGTACCGCTTAGTTCTCAGACGAAATTTAATATATTTAATATTAAAACTAAAATTAATTCAATAAACATACATACTTTCATAAATACACATGCACATACATATTTATTAAAAATATAAATATGCTTTGTATATAATTGGAGGATTCACAAGGTGTCATAAAGTCATAAGTCTTAAAATAAAAACATGAAAATGTACGACTGTTGTGAACAACCACACATAATTATGTGTGCTGTTTTGAATTTAAATCAGCTGATTTAAAACAAATATAAAATATAAATATTTACCTAAAATCAAAATATTTTTTAATTCTAAATTCTAATCTAATAAATTATATCTTACCTCACTATTTTCCATTTTTTAGTCGCAAATCACAAATAAATTTCATTTTGTTCGTAAACCAAACAGCAGAGTCCAAATCCGACATAATTTGACGCCGCAAGTGTTTTGTTACAAAAATTGCTAGTCGCAGGTTAAATTCGGATATGAGACGGCTACGACGGCTGATGCCACTACAAAAGGCTCAGCCGCTCAGCGCAGGTCTCTTCTGATTAATTAAGACAGCACAATAAACAAACCAAGCAAAGTTCTATTAATTTAAGACACGTTTTGTTTACAAAGCAGCAACAATATTTTTAAACCATTGTAAAACGTTAGAACATTGTGACAATATAACATAATAGCACACGTTGTGAATACCCCAAATATGTATTGTGTTCGACCTTTGTTATTTTCAAGCATTAATAAATTGTCGAGCTTTAGGTATTTTTTTTAAACTTTAAATGTTTATTCGTACCAAAATTTCTTCTTACAATTTGCAAATTAATAAAATTAGAAAAGAAAAACAAAACCTTAAAAAAGGCACTCAAAGAAGTGCCGAAATATCGGTTAGAATAAATATTTAAAGCAAATTTTTAATATTTCATAAAAATAATTTAATGAAAAATTAAATTTGATGAACTTGAGCCGAATTAAAATATTAAAAATTTTGATTAAAAACCATAAAAAGTTCAACAAAATAACCACAATTCTTATTATTTTTAAACATTTACAGCCGTATTCATAAAAATTTATTAATGGTTTGTGGGGATCTACCTGTTGTAAATTCTACTTTTTAAATTTTGAATAGTCGCAATATCATTTACTTTTTATTTATTTACGGAAATATTTGTTGAAAAAATATTTATTATTAATTTGTCATTTATTGAATAAATATCAAAACATTTTTATATAAAACATTAATCGTGTTCTTCATTGGTGACCCCGACGTTTTTATTTCAATATGTCGTTATCAGAGGAAGAATTTAGATCAGCACCAACGACACCAACACTCGAGATTTCACGTGTTTCAGTCAAAATTCCTCCGTTTTGGAAGACTAATCCAAAATTGTGGTTTAGTCAAATAGAGAGTCAGTTTTTTGATTCCGGTATTTCCCAAGATCACATCCGTTGAAAGTGATATCCTTAACGCAGTAAGTCACATAATTGAAAATCCTCCAACACAAAACATGTATGAAACTCTCAAGTCAGCCTTACTTAATGAATTTTAAGATTCGGAAGAAAAAAGGCAGCAGCAATTGTTAGAGAATATTCAGTTAGGTGATAAACGTCCCTCCACACTGTTGCGCGAAATGCGGCAATTATCATCAGGTAAGATGTCTGACGAGATGCTGAAATCTTTATGGTTCCAACGGTTGCCAGCAACTTTAAAAGCAGTCTTGTCAATAAGTTCGGATAGTTTAGATAAACTGGCAGTCATGGGTGACAAAATTAACGATCAGCTTGATTCTTCCTCGATTTGTCAAGTTAGTATGCCTAGCAAAACTCCATTTGAACAATTAGAAAAGCAAATAGACGAACTTATTCAACGTTTTGACGGAATTAAATCTCCTCTATCCCATGAACGAAACCGCAGTCGTAATAGAAGCAGAAGCAATAGCAGAGGCCGAAATATATCAAGAAATTTGTGTTGGTATCAGTCAATCAATGTTTCGAATCATAGATTTTTGATCGACACAGGAGCTGACGTCTCAGTCATACCTGCAACAGCACAAAATAAACGTAATAAACCTGGATCATTAGTACTTCAAGCTGCAAACAATACTATTATTAAAACTTTTGGTGAAAAAGTTCTTCATTTAGACCTTGGATTAAGAAGATATTTTGTATGGAAGTTCTTAATCGCAGATGTTCCACAGGCAATTGTTGGTTTTGATTTTCTTGACCACTTCGACCTGTTGGTAGATGTTAAAACCCGCCGTCTTATAGATAAGAAAACTAATTTGTTTTCAACCGAAGAGTTTCCGAGTAATATTAAATGCCGATCGGTTTCGCAAGGTTCTCCTTTCTATTCCCTACTAACACAGTTCAAGGATATTTTGATACCTTCTAACAAATTGCCACCAGTAAACCATTCAATTACTCATCATATAACAACAAAAGGGCCACCGGTCCATTGCAAACCAAGAAGGCTACCGCCTGAAAAGCTTAAAATCGTTAAAAAGGAGTTCGAATATATGATGCAGTTAGGTATTTGCCGTCCTTCTAAAAGTAGTTGGTCAAGTCCTCTTCATTTAGTATTAAAAGGTAATAATGAATGGAGACCGTGCGGTGATTATCGATCTTTAAACAGGATTACTGTACCAGATAGATATCCGGTGCCTCATATACACGATTTTGCATTTAACCTTCATGGTAAAAAAGTATTTTCTAAAATAGATATGGTAAAGGGATACTTTCAAATCCCCGTCGAAGAGGCAGACATTTTGAGTTTACGCGAATGACTTTCGGCTTATGCAACGCTGCACAAACCTTTCAGCGATTTATCAACGAAGTGGTTCAAGGATTTGATTTCTGCTTTGCGTATATCGACGACATTCTTATTGCTTCAAGAGACATGGACGAACACAAAATTCACCTTCGGCAGTTGTTTGAGAGATTGAGTTCTTATGGTCTGACTATTAATGTCGGAAAATGTGAATTTGGCAAGTCAAAACTTTGTTTTCTAGGATACCTGGTTGCATCAAATGGACTATCTCCAAATCCTCAACGCGTTGAGGCAGTTAAGAACTACAAGCTTCCCGAAACTATTCATGAGCTTAGCCAGTTTCTTGGTATGATTAATTTTTATCGCCGATTTATTCCTAATGCTGCCGAAGCACAGGCAGTTCTTCATAACCAGGAAAAGGTCAGAAAAAGAAAGAAACGCAGGATTGAATGGACTGATGAACTCAAAACTGCTTTTGAAGTCTGTAAGAATCAATTATCAAACGCTTGCTTACTAGCATATCCCGTTGAAGATGCTCCTCTTTCTCTTTATGTGGACGCTTCCAATTTCGGTATGGGTGCAGTGCTTCAACAATTGGTGAACGATCAGTGGGTACCTCTGGGTTTTTACTCCAAAAAATTTACGGAAACTCAACGCCGTTACAGCACTTATGACCGTGAATTGCAAGTGGCATACTCTGGTTTAAAACACTTCCTTGAGGGTCAACAGTTTCCAATACATACTGATCATAAGCCTCTAACATTTGCTTTTTCGCAGCGTCCAGAAAAAGCTTCGCTTAGGCAGCTTCGCCAATTTGATTATATTGGTCAACATACTACGGATTTAAGATTCATTAAGGGACAAGAAAATATAACAGCTGATGTTTTATCTAGACTGGAAGTAATTCAAATGCCTTCAGCTCTAAATTATGACGAATTAGCTAAAGATCAAAAAAATGATCAAAAACTGCAACAACTCTTGTTATCAACAAATGTTAAAAAAATTTAGAGTACCGGCTTCCAACTTGGAATTATACTGCGATTGTTCTACGAAGATAATACGCCAATTCATCACAAAAAAATTTCGAAAGGAAGTTTTTGATATGGTGCATAACTTATCACATCCAAGTTCTAGATCATCAGTAAAATTAGTGACCGAACGTTTTGTCTGGCCATCTATGAAGGCAAATATATCATTATGGGCGAAAAACTGCATAATGTGTCAGAAATCTAAAGTCACTAGGCATACAAAAACGGAAATTGGAAACTTTCCAGTACCGGATGAGCGATTTCAAATGGTCAGCATCGATATTGTTGGACCTTTACCTATGTCAAAAGGCTACCGGTACTGTTTAACGTGCATTGATCGATTCACTAGATGGGCAGAGGCGATACCCATAGAAGACATAAGTGCTCCAACTATAGCAAATGCATTTCTATTTGGTTGGATTTCAAGGTTTGGTGTTCCTAATCAAATAACTACCGACCAAGGCCGGCAATTCGAGTCATCTCTATTTCAAGAATTTTCTAAGGTAATTGGTGCAAAAGTTATTCACACAACTTCTTATCACCCACAGGCTAATGGTCAGATTGAACGATGGCATCGTTTTTTGAAAAACGCTATTAAATGCCATACTGATAAAAAGTGGGTTGATGCGTTACCATTAGTTCTGCTTGGGTTACGGTCTTCTGTTAATCCGGATATTGGATATTCACCTGCAGAATTGACCTACGGAAATACTTTGAATATTCCAGGATAATTTCTAACAGAGAAGGAATATAAAGCAAACAATGAATGGGTTTCTAATTTTTGTGAACAAATGCAAAATATTAATACGCAAGATGTTAAGCGACATGGAACAAAGCCAATTTATATTCCACAAAATCTTAAAACATGTACCCATGTATTTTTAAAAAATGATGCTGTGCTCAAGCCATTGCAACAACCTTATAGTGGGCCCTATCTAGTCATTAAACGAAACGACAAAACATTTACAATAAAAATTAATAATTCCGAAAAAGTGGTATCAAAAGATCGTATAAAACCTGCAAGAATTTTAACAAATTTTCAAGATATGGAATCCTCAGCAGGCATAAACAATCAGCAAAAACCCAACAAACGCAGTAGTAAGAAAGTTCGTTTCTGTGAAGGTTGAAACTGGAGGGGGGTATTGTGGGGATCTACCTGTTGTAAATTCTACTTTTTAAATTTTGAATAGTCGCAATATCATTTACTTTTTATTTATTTACGGAAATATTTGTTGAAAAAATATTTATTATTAATTTGTCATTTATTGAATAAATATCAAAACATTTTTATATAAAACATTAATCGTGTTCTTCAGGTTAATTAACCAAATATAAGGCAAAATTGCTAAAGTTGTATTCATAAACGAAAAATAGTCTATTAAACCTTTAATAAACCATTCATAAAGTAAGAAAATTTATTGTTCGATTTGCCCTTCTTTAAACCATAAATAAAATGACATTTTGATACATAAGTGTCTGCATTTTATGATACTATTTTTGTGAAACATGTTCACAAATAATGAAAAAAATTTTTTATTTATTAATATGGACATGTTAAATACATTAAACTAATTTTTTTTTTATTTTAGACAACCAATTTAAAGTTATGTATGTATTTGGTCAATTATTTAAAACATTTTTATATGATTTAAAAGAATATGTTCAGGGGCAAATGCAGATATTATCATTAAAAACTTATTAAGTTACTGAAACTTGTTGTTTTTTGTTTAAACTAAAGAATTATTGTTCAAAAATATTAAAAAATATAGAATAAACAAATCATAATAATAGTGATGTTAATATAAAGTAAACAAACTTTTTATTCGAATACTTTCTTATCGTACATATATTTAAAAAAGGTTCAAACAAAAGTGTTTATGATACCTTTCGGCAAGATTTTGTTCAGAAACTAAAATAAAATGTAGTTTTATTTGATAAGAATAATTTTTAAGTTCTATAATAAAAAAAAACTATAAAAACAATTTAATATAGAATATCATGTGAACCGAATAGAAGTTTCATGCAGTGTTGCCATAACTTTTTGATGAGAGTATGCCAAAACTTAAAAAAAAATCTGCTAAAATCTGCTAAATCGTGAAATGAAGAAAATATCCTAAAAATCTGCTAAGATTAAAACATAAATTTTGTAAATACGTTGTCAAATTAAAGCGTATATTTTATACAAAAAACACAATATCAGCGTATCAGCGTATTATCATTATAAAAAAATATATGTTGTAATATAAATTAATTTTTGTGTTTTAAAATTGAACATTTGAAATTAACGGCGATTCGCCCTACGTGGTACGGCAGAATTGTGGTTCTAGTATAGGGTAACTTTTTATACTTTTTTAAAAATTAACGTAGAATAATTTAATTTGATTTATAAAATTTTATTAATTTATATGCCCTGTAGAGAGGACAAAATAGTTTCCATTTCTTCGTTTTCCTCATTAGTTACAAGCTTCTCATATTTTTCGGACGATCTTATTTTGGATGCAAAGTCAGACGGTATTTTGAACGAATAGAAGAATTGTCCAGTTTTAATCCTTCTCTGATTTGTAGGATACCGCACAGAAGATCCGTTTTCATTCTATTTCTTATTTTGTTTTTGACCAAACCCATAGTGCTAAATAATCGCTCAACATCAGCGTTTGAAAAAGGTAGAACCAACAACGAAATAACAAATTCTGATAATTCTTCAAACGGGTTTTCCTGTACCGAGTTTTTTAAGTTGAAAACTTGTATCCAAAATGTTGTGGTGTCCATATTTGTATCCCAATGCTGTTTTGTAATATTTTCCCACTGATTCTGAATTTTTTCTATATCTTCAGCTTTTTTCTTGAACTCTTTCAGTAAAATATCAATTGGTCCCTTGGTTTCCCTTAATGTATTCTCAATTGAAAAAAAAGAAATTTTTTGTAAAATTTCTATGTCTATTTTTTAACTCCTTTACAAGCTCTTTTAAAAAATTTACACATACTGTTCTTATTTCCGCTTCATCCTCCTTTGAAATAATCTTTAAGCTAATTTTTTCTTTTATAAGATTTTCCATCCCATATCCCAAATATGGTTGAGGTAGTAAATACTCCTCATAATCATCCGCTTGTATTGATATTATTTCTGAAATTTTTTCCTTTGCATAAATTTTTCCTGCAATTGACTGCACAAGGAAATATAAATCATTTAATATTTTGAGTGGGTCACTTTGTTTCGCTTGCAAAGCTTTATTTGCTTTTTGGGTTTCAATCATAAGGGTAGTATCTTTCACAGTAGTATAATTGTAGTATTGTATATATTTCACACTGCAAAAATCATTAGACAAATTTTGCGAAAAACGAAGTAATACAGGTTTTAATATGAAATTGTTTAAAAAGAAAAAATATGCTAAAAAAATCTGCTTTTAGACAAGGAAATATGCTAAAAAGCAGTTAGCATATTTTTTAAAAAAAAATATGCAATTCCCCAACTCAATCTGCTAAATCTAGCAGAAAATATGCTAAAATGGGAACACTGGTTTCATGCATCACTAGCAATAAAATGGCAGCAAAATATAAAGAAAGTTGCCATACTTAAACACAAAATCGCCACAAACTGTTAATAGTAATTAAACTGTTAATGTACGTTTATGAATACAAATTTTTATAGGAGGTTTATTAGACAAAAAGCGTTTGATAGTTATTACATGCTATAAGCTTAAAATAAGAACTTTTTATGAA
The DNA here is from genome assembly GCA_949318255.1 of Pollenia labialis. Classification (NCBI taxonomy): domain Eukaryota; kingdom Metazoa; phylum Arthropoda; class Insecta; order Diptera; family Polleniidae; genus Pollenia; species Pollenia labialis. The sequence continues at coordinate 53,553,514 of OX439140.1, forward strand.
TATGTCTGTTAAAGTTTAAAAAAGTCCTCAATCACGACAATTTATTAATATGTATTTCTAAAAACATCGTTTATAAAACTCGGTAATATTTGATTGAATATAACATGGCGTTTCGATTTGTCAGTACTGGCAAGGTATTATGAACCAGTGTTCGAAAATATAGAGTACATTATTTAGCGTTCGGTTCACACACCCAAGAACGATATTTTTTTTTGTGATTGTGTAGACGAACACAACCCTTAATACCGTTCGTAACTATTTTCAAGAAAGAGCCGAACATTATATAATGTTATTTTTTTCGTTAAAAAAACAGAACAATTGTAGCGATTCTGTAGACAAACATTATATTTTAATGTTCTATAATGTTTCTCTTTTTACATTGATAAAGAAATGAACAAACAAAAAATTTGGCAACGACAGCAGCACGTGTATTCTGTATATGTTTTGTTTGTGTACAATTATTTTGCTGGTTTTTTGTTTTTTTCGTATGTGTATTTTGTTTTTGTAAAAAATTAATGTTATCATCTTTTTTTGAGTTTGATAAAACAAGTATTATTTTTGTGTTCGAAAGATGACTAACAGGGAACTTTATTTTTTTTAATGATTTCCTACACAAACACTTCTAGCGTTTGTGTTTTCCACAAATCTACCAAACCGATAATAAGTGTTTATTTTCGAACACTGGTATTAGATGTCAAAACAATGCAAAAACAAAACATTTGGAAAAGTGTGTATGGATAAGTGAAAAAGTTTGCATATATTCTGTCTTGCATTACTTGCAAATGTTAATGCCGTATTAATATTATTAAAACCATTTATTATGTCTTCCTTCCATGGTTTCAATTTCATTGGTGCATTTATTTTGTTGCACTTAAAACTTGTGAATAAGTTGGATCTTAAAATGTATCCTCTTCTTCATTATCGGAAGATTATGATAACTCTTTAAAACTTTTCTCTATATGATTTTCGAAATTCAAGAGAAATTTAATTTTTTACTTCAACTGCCGTTTTAAGTATTCGTGTTGCCATACATACAAGTACAAAAATACTTTTACTAACTTTGTCTGGGTTCACGCTATGAAAGTTTTCTTTCAGAAAGTCTGAGTTTACTGGTGAGAGGGGAAGAGAACATGCTGTTCCTTTTTCCCCTCTCACCCATAAACTCAGACTTTCTGAAATAAGACTTTCATAGTGTGAACCCTGACTTTATAAATCCCTTGCCGGATAATAAAACAACGCATTAAAGCGATTTATTTTGTTCAACATTATGTAATTTCGGTCAAAAATAAAAAAATTAAAAAAACGGGGAACGCATTTAAGCGAGGGCATTTTAGCGGGATTTTGTTCATGTAATTATGTGAAAACGTTGCTTGTCAACACGTATTGCATATTGAAGAGGAGTGTAATCATTTAAGCGGAACTACAGTAAACGAATCATTATCGTTTGCATATTTTTTCATTGTTTTTCATTGAATCTTCATATATTAAATATTAACTAACAATAATTAATCAAATCTTATCCTAATACTTTATTTTATGACCTGCAGTGTCGGATGGGTTCGGATGCAATTCGAGCCTTTTTAATAATGTTACTGCATATTTCGTAATCATAGTTTAAACTAATCGAACATTGAGATCCTTGTGAATATTTTGAGTTTTTAACATACCAAGGGGCAGCTGTTATATATTCGAAGAAGTTCATTTTGGCGCCTTTGAATTTGATCGAAATTAGAGGCCGAGACAGTGCTCCATAACGGAATACCATAACACCAGACTGGCTTTAAGATGGAGTTGTAAAGTAAAAGTTTGCGGTCGAGACTAAGGAAAGAGTTTCTTGAAATAACCCAATGAATTTGGATGGCTTTTAGTTTCATTTGAGTTAATTTTGCCTCTATATGGCATTTCCACGTCCATCTCCGATCCAGATGTATACCGAGATATTACACATGCGAATTTTAAGGTATTATTTGATTATTGAATTTAATAGGGGGCATGATTCCCGTCGCAAGGTGAATGTTATATGTACGCATTTTTGCTTAGTTAAAATATATGATCCTGTAAGGAACAAGATGCTTTATGACGGTTTTCATTATCGTCTGCAAATTTTGAAATTTGGGTGTATTGTTTGTTGGCATGTCCGAAGTATATTTTAAGTATAATAGAGGAACCAGGATGCTTCCCTGAGGGACTCCAGCGTTTATTGCCTGAGGAGAGCTTAAATAATCACATTCTTTAATAATAAACTTTCGACCAACTAAGTAGCTTTCTAACAGCTTGTGTGTGTTACTGGTTAGTTTAGCTTAAAGTTATGTAATAAGCCTTCATGTCAGACTTTATTAAAATATTGAGAAACATCGATGAGGAGAGCGGAATAATATTCCAAAGGCTTTTCGTATGGCGTTTACTTTCGATGTGTTTGTTCAATTGTGCTGTGTTCTTAGGAATACATCTATTTTCATTTAAAATTGGGGTCAATTTCGACACTAATAGCTTATTAAACAGCTTTGATATATTAGAAAGTAATCTTATAGCCCTATATGATCCTTTACAGGTTTAGCTATCAGGGCAACTAAGGAATCCTTCCACGTTTGAGGATAATATTCAAGGCGTAAAATAGCAATAAAAATAAAGAGAATAATTTTCTTTGATATGCTGGGTAGTTCCAAAAGCAATTTGTTTCTGATCTTATCAAAACCAGAGGCTTTCTTGGGGTTTAAATCGCAAATAGCATTTTTGATCTCCCTTATCTCAAACTTTAGGGGAACACCTGCTCTAGCAGCAACAGGTTGTAGCTCGTAAGATATAGTTGGGGTTAAAACGTTTTTCAAATGATTAACAAACAATTTCCTTTTTCAATATTATTTCTTGCCCAACTTCCATTCAAGTTTCTTAATGGTGATTGAAAGACAACTGGCCTTTTGAGATTTCTAGCTGCACGCCATAATGAGTAGTCTGATTGTGGAATTGCGTCAAGTTCCTTAACCCATTAGTTGACGAAGTTCCCTGGTCACTTTCCCTCAATAATTTTCACCAATAAATAATAAAAATGATGTGATTAATTCGGTTCAAAAACTTTTTATTAAAAAAAAATTATAGTTTTGAAGTGTAGGTACACTTGGCGTATGATAAATTTTAAATTATTCTGAAGCCCGTTTTCAGATTTGTTTCAAATGAAGTTGGTTTTTTCCGCAATTCTATAAGAATTTGTTAGTAACCTCTTAAGATTTCGGCAAAAATATAAGAAGAGTAGCACTTGTCGGCTCATTCGGATGTAACTTATTCATCCGCATCTCTGCATTAACGTATGAGCTGTCAAGGAGATATGCAAAGATTGGCCACCACGATTTCTTTTGTCTAATTTGCGAGCAGTAGACTACAACTAATTGATCCATCTTATCAACACCTCCTTTGTCCATATTATATCGATAAAATACTTTTGGTTGGAAAATACTTACAGCAACCCTTCCTTTAACGAATCCTTGGCATGATCCCATTTCATTGACATCAAAATTGGTTGCAATTGTGACAACATTCCATCGTGTGAGCGATATTTTTCCATTTTTGTAAATCTATGATTTACAGATCCCCTTTCTTCTTTTTTCATTACCGGGATTGAGCGGAGAGGAATGTATACCTATATTCCGGTAGATGATAAGTGTCGCAGTAATTTCTTTACATTCTGTAAATGCTCATCGTCGCTTTCATCAGTAGGTACCTTTCTCAGTATCGGCTACATATGATAGTGGAATTGCGTAAATGTCAAAGTCATTGAAATTATTGTCGTCAATCATCGTATCACAATTGAACTACGGACGCAGTGTCCCTTTAAGGGGACGTTCACCTCAAAGTCACTTTATGGACGGTGCGTAACATGTTGCCATATTTTTTTTATATCAATGGAATCATTATCCTTATTAACAAATAACAGCACACAGAAAATAACAAATATTCACATAATATTTAACACATTCCAATATTTTTTCCCCCGTCTCGAGATATTTGTTTTTTCATAAATTGATTTACCATATTTTGCATAAAAAATAACACACAAATCACAATAGTCGAAACAAATGAAATAAAACGTACTTTGTTGGAATATCAGTAACGGTATTGCTAACTTGATATTTAAAAATTAAAGTTTTTGAAAGTGCTGCAGTAGAAAATCAGAGCGACCCTTATAAGGGACTATGCGCACTAATGTGTTAAGATATTTTTCCAGATAAGCCTTTTTTCTGAATATCCAGTGACTTTCTTAGCCGTTTTGTGCACTCTTTTAATAAATTCTTTAGATGAGGGGATCTGTGCAATTGACTTTTTCAGACAAGAGACGCTCGATATCTGGGGACAATGGGTACAGAGAAATCGATGACATCTGGAATTTTTTGCTGATCAGTAGGCCAATATGTTGGTTGTCCGCTCGCTACCACATTCAAATCCATTTTAGAAATTGTATTCAATAAGTCGTGACCCCCAGAATGTATGTTTAGCGTTATAATCGCCAGCGGCTAGGAAACAGGGTCCTAATGATTTAAAATATTTATTATATTGGCTTTCTGATATTGAAAATCTAGGTGGGTAGTATAACGATGAAATTACTGCGTTTCTATTTAATTCCACAACGCAGATGTTCGTTGCTTGGAGATAGTCTTCACGATGATCACTCATTTGGTAGTGTTTGACTCGGGTTTTTATCAAAATAGCAGAACCTCCACAAGCTCTAACTCGAGGGTCCTTGGAATCTATATGTATAAAACAGGATGAGTGTATGCATGTATGTATGTATGTAACGTATGGACCTCAAAACGGCTGGGCCGATTTTGATGAAATTCTCAGGGAATCTTCAGAATATTCAGTCGGGTGACACTGTGAACTCTGATTTTTGATTTTCGGTCTGCGGGCGAAGAGGCGTGGCAAAATCCAACATGTATATAAAAATTGTGTAATTCATAAAATGAGAACGGCTGGTGCGATTTCTGTAAAATTTTTTGTCAGTTGTTCGTATTTTCGAGGAGAAGGTTTTTACGGGAGAAAATTTTAGAAAATCCCTTCGGAAAATTGGTAAAAGTGAAAATCGAGCTTTTGTAGAAATTTTGTGTGAAATTATTCCTTAATGGCTTTCCAAATGAAAAAATAGAAAGTTCTCAGCCAAAATCAGATAGATGGCGATATACGTTGACTTAGACTTTGTGCGATCTGACAGATGTCATTTTGGCATTTAAATTTGGGGCGAGGCGAAGTTCGCCGGGTCCGCTAGTATAGTATATAACTATTGATTCTAAACGTATTTCTAGAAGTCAAATGAGTTTCAGAAACTATCTTGACATCAATTTGCTTATTTTTGAGAATATATTCTAATTCATTTTTATGTTGGCGGATGCCGTTTGCGTTCCAAAAACAATTTATTAACAGTTAATGGCTTGTTAACTACAGTTTGCTATAACATCGATTGCATTCTAAGAATGGGTGTCCTTTTTAGACTATCGCAAAGAATTGTTCCATGTAATTCACCACATACTGTGCAAACAGGGGTTAAGAAGCAGTATGACTTAGTACGACCAAATTAATATCAGTTTAAACACTGAACGGGGCCATTTCCTTTGTGTGGTTCTTCTATAGTGATTCTGTAAACATATATTTCAAATTGTAAATCGGATTCGTAACTCCACTCAAAATAGTGGTTGGAGATTTTTTCCTATTTTTAATATTTGTTAATTTTTATTTTGAATCCCTTCTCTTCAAACACTTTTTTATTTCTTCCACGCATGAGTTACTGCTCTTAATCACTACCTGTAGACCTTTACTGCTCTTCAGTTGGTATGTAAAGAAGTTTTTATTTAGAGCTCCAAATCTTGTAATTACTTTGCGAAAATCATCCTCGTGATTGATCTGTAATACTACGTCGCTTTATTGCAGCTATAAAGGGAATTTTCACCTGTCCACAAAATCAAACTCTTATTAACTCATTTGAGTTTTGGTCTCTAAGATATATCGGGGGTGGCCTAGACGATTTGATGACGTTTGGATCTTCCGAGAATTCCTAATCTAGAATTGAGAAACGATTTTGAGAATTTGTTTTGTCAGTTGTACCATCTATTAAAACTTTTGGTGCTGAAGCAACTGCAGAGGTGGTAGCACTGTTATATATGTATCTATCAATGCCAAATTGTACTGGACGCTTTTGAGAAATTTTAACTTTAGTTACTGAGTTTTCCATATCGGATGTTTTCGGCTTAACCGTATCATCACTAATAAATGTGGGTTTTTGGCACTGCGGCGACACTTGCAGTTAAAAGATTTGTTATTGTATAACGATCGACCATATTTGTAAACAAAGAGGGTGAGAGGGAACGCGTTTGATTAATAGGTTTAGCCGTTAGGTACCTTGAAGGAAACCTGGGTGCAAGTGTCTTCAAGTCACCAGTTCTGTCGACTATTTCGGTGACTTTTTGGCGACATTGTCACCGTAGTGTCTATACTTTCTTAACTCTTTTTTTCAATAAAATAATTTAATGTTAAAAAACCCATTTTCATTTCGACATCTACTTTAAAAAAGTATCAAAAGTATAGACTACATTTTCTAAAATGTACTAGTGATTCTCTGGTTGCAATGTCTACATATGGCCCCAAAAGAACTAAATACTCAATAGTACCAACGTCGGAATTAAAAAAATATTGCTGAAAAAACCATAAAGAAATGTGAGAATGCCAAACGATCTTAACATTAATCTACAAAATAACAAAATAGACTGCAAGGAAAGAATACAATCAATACAAACAAAAAAGCGAAATAATAAAATAGTCAGATCAGATGATGAAGTTGTAAAGTTTAGAGAACGAAATAGTGCAAATTCAAGAAAACATAGCATCAGCTAAGAACAACATAGTCCACCACCTTGTACCATTCAACTCAATTAAATCACATCTAGCTTTGAATATATAACTTAATTCTGTCATATTTCTAATTTCCAAATAAGATTACGGCTCTATGTACTTCAGTTTTGAATAAAAACGACTTGTACTAGCTGCCTTATGTCAGTACAACTTCATCTTCTAATTTTTAAGCCAGTAATAATATTGCTTCGCAGAAGTTCCCAACTTTCTCTTGTTACGCATGGTGATATTCCAGTTACGTTAACGTCTCTAGACAACGAGTCAATGTGCTCATACCAATGCGTTCTTTTCTGTATTACATGTTTTGTATGCTGGTTTGGTAGTCGATTATTATCGTATTCATATAACGTTTTTATGATATATCGGAGGTGTAGATCGAGTGTGTAGATGTAATTATTTTCCATACCTGTTTCTAACATCAAAGCATATGTGGGTGTAAATGGTGGCAATTTAAAAACTTTGTAAGCAAAATATCGTTGTAGCTTATCTACGTCTTCAAATAACGAAAAACCCCATATTTGTGCACCATACGTTTGTATAGCACGGCATATTGATTTAAACAAGTTCCATTTTGCATTTAGACCTATATCTCTTTTGGCCAGAAAATCTTTCCACGTTACGCTTATGCAGTTTTTTGCCGACAAGTTTCTCTTTTCTAAGTGCTTTCTAAAAGACATTTTTGTTACCAATGTAACACCCAGATACTCATTTACGACTCTTATATGCGCTCCATTAAATATCAATTTTTCACGTTTAGAAATTCTGCCTCCTCTTCTAAATATCATCATTTCTGATTTGCTGAGATTTACTTCCAGATTCCACATTTTACAGTAGCTCTCAAGGTTATTAATCATATTTTGCATTGTTACGATATCGTCTGTTAGGACTACAATATCATCTGCATACATTAATAATCGAATATGCGTTGAGCATACATTTAATCCACCCCCTATAAATGAATGCAAGTCATTGAGATACATAGAAAAAAGAGTTGGAGAAAGCAAACATCCTTGTTTCACTTCGGAACCTGTATCAAATCACAGACACTTCTTCTCCATTCCAGACTTTAAATTTGGTATGACTTTATATAGTTTCAATAATTTTATTCATTTTTGTTGAGACTCCAGCACTATAAAGTTTGTAAATAAGTGATTAGTTAGTCTTTTATTTAGTATGCCCATGAAAATTTTTGTAATTGCATTCATAAAAGATATTCCTCGATAGTTATTTACAATTTCTTTGTCACCTTTTTATAAATTGGAAAAATTATGCTTGTAATGAATTTTTCGTCTAATTTAGCAGATTCAAATATAATGTTGTACGATTTTGCCAATTCTTCCAGAAACATTTCCGTTGCATTCTTAAAGAATTCGTAGCTAACACGGTCTTCTCCTGGAGCCTTGTTATACTTTGTTTTTGATAATATATCTTTAATTTCTGTTGTGGTTATATGTTTATCTAAATCGTTATCACAATTAAACATTGCTGCATACATAACATCGCTTGAAGTTTGTGGCAGATTTAATAACTCGCAAAAGTATTGCTTAAAATCATTTGCTGACATTCCCGGCTTAGACTGAATTTCTTTGTTTTTAATTTCTTTTGTTAGATTCCATATATCCTAATTATTTCTCACCATATTGATTTGAGTTTCTATTCTTTTATAATATTCAATTTTACTTTCTTCGCAAATATGCTTATATATTTTGTTTTCAACTAAATATTTTTCTTTATTATTTTTTGATGGGGTTTGACGAAATAATTTAAGGGCGTTGAAAGATTTTTCGCTTGAGTTGTAGAATTTAAAATTAAACCATTTATTTTCTTTTGTAAACAGGATTCTGTTGTTGGACGTGGTTGGGTTTGATACCTTTATGATTTCTACAAGGTCTTGTAATTCTAGTAATTCTTTTCTTAGCTTACATAAAGTTAATTGATTATTAAGCTTTTCTTTGTAAATTTCCCTTTTTCTCTCTTCCCATTTTAGTTTGGTAGCAAATTCATTGGTTGCTCTAAATTTCTTCCTTTTATATTTATTGTAAGAGTTATTGGCATATGATCAGATCATACTTTATTTTCTACCTTAAAACTTTCAATATTATCCAAGTTATCATAAGCTGAAGCACAGAAATCATTGACTGACTCGCAAACACCACTTATAAAAGTCAAATTACCAAGTTCATCTCCTTTTGTACACCCATTTTATATATGTAAGCCGAAATTTTGGCATAATTCAAGGAATAATTTGCCTTTAGTATTTGTAGTCAAATCTCTAGATTTTCTTGAGTCAAAACCGGATCTGAAAGTGGATTTTATAAATTCATTAAAATGTTGTTGTAGATTACCTATACGGATATTTAGATCTCCCATCAAAATTAAATTTTCTACGTTCTCATTTATTAAAAAATAAAAAATTAAATTAAAAAAATGAAAAAAAAAATTCTCTTTGGGTTTCGAACTCATGAATCAAAAAAACAAGACTGTGCACTCAGCCGTACAAAAAAAATTTCTACTGCGCATCTACGTCGTCATAGACTAAATATGAGTGTTTGTTGTAAAAAATGTAAGACACACACAAATGAACACACACAAAGTCTATTGTTTCGTCACACATAAAAATAACTGACCTGCGCAATGCGCAATCTTGTTTATTTGATTCATGTTTCGAACTGGCCAAGGCCCATTTATCAGGTCTGCTTACTTGTACAAAAACAAAATACGATTCTTTTTAGTTGTCAAAAATTTACTACCGCATATACAAAGCAAATGGAAAAAACGTGTATGTGTGGCATACCATAAACGTATACATGCACATGTAAGCAAAATGTAAACAACTTTTGACAACTAAAAAGAACATAAACAATGATCACCAGGCTTCTTGCACAGACCTTTTCAATGGGCCTTGGAACTGGCAATATCATCAGTCTCAGGAGAGAACTTAACAACTCGGCTACGAATGCTTTAACTGAAGAAGCGTTAAATTAAAATATATTGAGCCTATTAGTTTGTTTCTTTATTTGAGCGGCATATCATGTACATGCATTAATGGGTATGTGTATGCGTAAAATTAAACACATTACAAATAAAATCAACCACACAACAACCACATTACCAACACTGTATTACCAAACAATTCCGGACCATATGTGACATAAATGTATAATAATCTGGCCCGAATCATAACTATATGGGGTCTTCAGAAAATCCATTTCAACGGTCTGACAATTTAAACATGCGAATACAAATGTATAATTAATTCAGATTTCGCTTGAAACATCTATTAAAATTTTATAATAATTTCAATTGGTATTGAATGCCGTAATTTGGCACCTGGTAATTTTGTACAGTTTTACGAGTTTCTAGGAAGGTTAAATTTATTTTTTTTTAGCTTTGACTTAAGTGGGACTTGGCAACCCTTAGTAGTTACACAAGGCTGCGCGTAATTGTGTTTTATTTCCAACTTATCTAACCGCCCATGTGCAATTTGTGAACGAAATTAACCGATAAATTTCCACTCTTTGTTGTTTATTTGTTATTTACCATCGTCATGTTTATCCATCCGGTTTCCGTATGGCCAAAATAGAGTTGTCATTGAAGCCCACAGGCGCATTGCATTACTGAAATACTTGTAGCATGCAACTAACTAACATTTTATGCCACTAATCCATTTGTTGACACATTTACACAAGATCGTTCGTCGTTTGTCTTTTGATCTGAGTGCCTGTTAAATTAAGCCATAAATTTAGCATTTATCCTCCAAATGTAGTTTCTTGAACGTCATCGTCACTAGTGGCTTAAGAACTTGTCTTTCACATTTGCAAAAACCAACATTCATACACTGCACAATGGGACGGCACCATTGAGGGATATCAAATTTAACATATTGATGTTGAAGTTTTGATGTTGGGCCCTTCCTACCCCTTTGTAGCCTTTATAAGGAAGTTCAAAGTAATAAACCATCATCGAACTGGAAGAAATTGAATATGTGCTTGCTCGTTGTATGTACGTTATATAAGATTTATAGTTAAACTTTAGTTATTTTGCAATACGATTGTCCGATTTTTTTTAATTGCCTGAAGTAATTTTAATAGATTTTCTCTGTATTTTTTCTTTATGCCCGTAATTTCTACAAACAGATAACTGTTTGTGTTCGTACCTAACAGTAATCTTAATCTATCCGGTAAAACCATTTTGGTAATTTCAACGTTAATTTTGCTTACGTGGTTTTTCCTTTAAGTTTTCTTTTAAAATATGGCAACATTAATATTTTTATTAATTTAGATAATTGGTCGACACCGTTCTTAGACTATCGACAAAATACATGCATTTGCTTGGAAGTCGCATCCCTAGTAATTACATAACCCCTTGAAATCTGATCGAAATCGTGGATATAAACATTTTAATGATTGATATTAAAGAGGATTGTGAAACTCTACTGGCACTGTTTCTCCGTATTTTTTTTAAATTTATTTCAGTACTACAAATAGGACATATTCACACTAATTGTGTTTGGCGTATTTAAAATACGCATACGACTGTTTGGTAATAGATTAAAGAGAACGTGAACTTATTTCCTTTTATCTATTACCTAAACAGTCGTTGGGATTGTAATTATTAGGGCCCGGACTTTTATGCAGTTAAAATCGCGTTTTATGCGCATTAAAAATGCACTTAAAATAAAAAAATATGCGTTAAAAAAATCAAAAATATGCACTTAATTTTTTTTTAACACATTTATTAGTGATTAAAAAAAAAAAGCTAAATTAACATAAAAACCCTAAAAAATGCAGGGTCATAAACGTAAGAAAGGCACAATAACTACAAAAGTAGAAGTTAAAATAAAGTAAAACACAAAATAAAAAGAAAACCCAAAAGTAAAACAATCATGTAAATTAAGTCACTCTTTAGATAAATATTTCCAAATATAAAATGAAGTAAGAACACAAATTTCATTAGTATTAATATACATATTAATTAATTTTCGCGGTTTTCGTAAAAATTCAAATTAAACATGCCAACAGTTTGTTTTATTTATTGCCCTCCTTTTTTTACTTCATCAAACTTGATACGAATTTGTTGACAAAAGTAACCCTCCACAGCATATGTGATTTTCTTAATTTCACAAAAGTACCCAAATATTAACGGAGCTTTTTTTTATAAATATATGGTAAATTTAAAATTTTTGTATAAACACTGCGTCAAAATTGTTGAATCCTTCCACCACATCTTTGAATTGGTAAAATTTTTCAGAATAAAACATAACTGCTTTTACCACGTTTCCCACCTGGTTTTTATAGGCAGTGGAGGAAGACATAAATCGGGATACTTCTCTTTATATACGGCAACTCGCAAAAGTGCTTCACAAAATATTTTTCCCATAAGAAATCAAATAATTATCAATGAAGTTGAATCTTAACTCTTCTGCAACATGGTGCATGGAAAAATAAAGCAATTTATAAAAATATGCAACAAAAATATGCAATATCAGCAATACATGCAAAAATATGCATTTAAAGGAAAATATGCAAAAATATGCATTAACAAATAGATGCAATTTTACTGGAAATTTCTTAATTCGCAAAGATATTTAGCATATGACAATCTCAGACTGACGACAACAAATATAAATATGGTAATTATATTTATTTTAAATATCTTAATTAAGATATTTGTAAAAGCAAACAATAAACCATGGTACAGAGTTAAAGGAAAAACTAAAAATCTAAATAAATTGCAGAATTCTAATAATAAAAATTATATGATTTCAATTCATACGAATGAGTGCTTAAAATAAGAGATGGAAAGTTATTCATAATGATATTAAAGCTGTAAATCAGGGCTGCCAGGTACTTTTTTTGTTCTCCCCAAATTTTAAAAAGAAATTTCCCCAAATATTCCCCGATAAAAGAATAAGCCCCTGTAAAAAATACATTATTTTTAACGCGTAATTCAAATATTTGTTTGAGTTTTACTTGTACCATGTTCTACAAGAGATAATTTTTATCGAAAGGAAATATGTAGTGGTTTTTTAAATGTTTATAGTCGAACTTTCCTATAATGAATTTGCATGGGACCACAAAATCACTTAATTTTTTAGGAAAGTTTATTATAAAATTCACAAAATTAATTTTATTTCCACTTTTATTAAAAAATAATGAGGCTGTTCTAGTTTGGATTTCATTCCCACGTGCAGCTGTTATTCATTTGAGAATTCCTTTTTTTGTTTTTCTACAAATGCAGATTTGAAGGCTCTTGCGTTTAGTGCTTAATTGCTTGCATTCTACATTTTAAAATTAAGGCTGCTTTAGTCGACCGTAAATGTTGTGCAATGCAATGTAACGTACCGTAACATACTGTATTTTCTGTAATGCGTTATTATTATTTGTCAATTTTTAGTCTTTTGAATAAAAAATTATATTGCACAAATCAATTTTAAAACTATTTAAGATGTGTGCTCGCATTTCTATGTCAAGTAATAATTGGCAAATTAGTGGTATGGGGCATCATTTATTACTAGTTCTAAGCCGTTTTTTTTATTTCTTTTTTAAAAACATAATGGTATGTTCATTTCGGGTTTTTTTGTAATCTAGACTAAAAACTTTTACGACATTTAAAAAATTTTCCAAGAACTTAAATAAATGATTATTTTACCTTATACACACTATTTGACATTTCAATCGACTTTTATTTACCCAATCGTCTCCAAACTTCATATCAAAGAGTTCACTTTAATTTTTTTGAACACCTCTTATACACATGAAGTTGTTACCGGTACTATACGAATACATGGTATACCCTATTATAACAATGAGAACTTAAACAAAAGTTTTAGTGACATCTGCACAAACTTAAATATTTCCACGCCTGAAATTAAAAACATACATATATAGACTTCTCCCACTGATGAGGTTGTAGTTGTTGATCTATGTTCCCCATATGAAACAAATTTCGTTTTTAAAACAATTGCGAAGTATACACGTAATACTGAAAGTGCATTATAGCGACTTACCCATTTAAATAAATGAAAACCTTACACCATATAACCATAAAATTCTTCGAGCTGCTTTAAAACTGGAAACCGAAAGGAAAACAGCATATTCACATAGAGGTTTGGTATATGTTAAAAAACATGGTTCTGATGACCTAATACTTATTGAACTGTACGATGAGCTACACCAGCTTTTTCATGAATCTAACAACTAGAACACCAATATTATGTTTTTATACCTAAATACACACTTTATGTTTTATTTTTATACCTATATAAACACTCTAAAGTTATGTACTTTATTATGTCTAATATCAATTACTTGTTTAATGAAAGATATATTGCTTGAGCGTTGCTGGTAGGGTATTTGGCATTATTTATCTAAAGTTTGAGTTCAATAAGGGATAATAGTACATTTTCTAGAGACGTAACGGCTTCCAAGGTAAAAATTCTTGCCACGCAGAAAAGGGGTTTAATAGTTTGTTACATTAACGCTCAACGTTTATTTAACAAAATTGACGAATTTAGATTTATGTTTGAAAATTCAGGTGTTCATATAATATGTGTTTCTGAGACGTGGTTTGGCAGATATATTACTGATACCCTCATTTCACTTTCGGGTTACAATCTATTTAGAAACGATAGATCGGATGGCTATGATGGAGTAGCGATCTATGTAAAAAAGGAGTAAACTGTACGGTGAAGAGAAAAAGCAATGATATAATAGACAATAACAACAAAGTTGAATATCTTTTTATTGAGGCAGCTAGTATGGGAAGGAAATTCCTTGTTGATTGCGTCTACCGACATAGGAATAACATAGGTTTTACCTATTTCTACGAAACTTTAGCCGATGTTACACCGCTTTATAGTGACTTTGTTATCGCAGGTGATTTCAACTCCAATCTGCTTGTTGAATCAAACTTAGCACAGAATATGAAATTATTCAACCTTATTTCTCCAATTACAAATACAGCGCTGCACAATTCACTTCATCTAGTAAAACTTTGAACGATTAATTCTTTGTCTCCGATAAGGAACAAATTTTAAAATATGACCAGTTATCTGCCTCCTGGTTTTCTAGGCATGATCTCATTTTCATGATATTTGACATTCCATTGCAAACCTGTATGAACGCAATTTAATTTCGTAATTTCAAACAAATAAATTATTTCACATTAGACGAAGAGTTTCTAAATATTAACTGGGAGTGCATTTCGTACACGCATTCAGTAGATGATAAGATTGGCTTCTTGGAGGAAAATATTTTATCTCTGTATAACGCAACAGTACCTATTGCAATAGACCGTGGTTTAATGAGGAGATAAAACGTCTGATAACAGCTCAAGACTATGCATTCTCTAGGTGGAAGCGCTTTAAAATATCTGATCTGCATAACACATATCGTGGAGCTAGAAATTCAGTAACAAGAGCAATACGAACAGCAAAATCTAATTATTATGCTGAGAAATTCACAAATTCAGTTTCTGCAAAGACTACTTGGAGTGCAAGTAAGGAAATTGGCATTGTGAATACTAAAAGCAACCAACATAACGCTAGCATGCTTGATCCAAATGAAATAAATCAAAATTTTGTTAATATAACTATGAGACCAGCAAATCATTCACATAATGTCAACCATCGTTATGAAGATAAATAAAGTTTAATATCGAGTGCGTAAACCAGTTTGACGTTTTTAAAAGCTGTTGTTTTATCAAGTCGAATGCAACAGGTATTGATGGCATTCATACAAACTTCATTAAAATTATTCTTCAACCGCTATTACCATTTATAACGTACATTTTCAACACAATAATTACAAAAAGCACTTATCCACTAAGATGGAAGAAAGCCAACATTCTACCAATACCAAAATCTGCCACAGAATACAGGCCAATTGCTATTTTACCATTTCTGTCAAAGGCATTTGAAAAACGTTTACTTATGCAGAGTCCGAGCTAACCAGAGCTTCATTACCGCTCTGACTGATGAATTCGAAAATATTAGAAAGGGAATGGATTATTAGACCATTCTTAGGCATTTGATACAGTGGACCATACAATATTAGCTTAGAAACTTGAAAACATTATGAATTTTCTGTAACTTCGGTTAAATTGATTACGTCATACCTTGAAGGTCGAATGCAGTATGTTGAAACTAAAAGTTTGACATCTTCATTGTTTCTTTTTACCTGATAAGTTACACCATTGCCGTATTAGATTGTATGCTGACGACGTCCAATTATATAATAAAAAAAAAAACATGGGGGCATGTACTGTTAAGTTGAAAGAAGGCCTCAAACGTGTTGCGCATTGAGCAGATATAAATGGCTTAAGTTTAGATCCATCAACATCTAAATGTATTATAATACGAAGGAGAACCCAGAAAATAGATCAACGTCCTAAAAGCTGTATCAACGACCAACAAATTGAAATAGTTGATAAGACAAAAAATCTTGGTCTCATTTTTAACAACACACTCACTTGGTCAGATCATGTAACATTTGCTTGCGCCGGAACTTACTCAATACTTAGAACACTATGGCAAACACAATGTGTAACACCAATGAAGATTCGAGTACTTAAAAACATATTTGATACCAGTCCTTACCTATGGAAGTGAGATCTTTGCAAGTTGTGATTCAAATAGCAAACATAAGTTTTTACAACATAGATATGTTTATGGCCAAGGCGAATTTATTACAGGTGGTCTTAAAAGCCCTGCTGATATTACCTAAAATCACTGTTGGATGTCAAAATTTTGTTTATTCTCTTTTATTGGTGCCTATTATGAACTAAATTCGATTTTCGACAGCAGTCGAATTAGCTGATCGAACGAATTTTCATTTGGTATTATGGCGCGCATTCGATAAAAATTTACTATTGTGATTTTGTTAATTCACAGTAGTATATTTTCTATCAGCTGTCACTTAAAATAAAAAATTTTTGTTTACAAATTTAAAAAATAAAATTAAAATTGACCACGTGACCACGGCGAATTATGTTTGTTTTCAAATAATTTAGCTTCAGTGGGGTTTCATCCCACTTTTTTAAAAGCTGAACTTTGCTGCAAATCATTTGGTGAAAAAAGACTTTTGTTCCATAAGGAATATGGGCGTTTCCAATTGCTGTTTACGACGTTGGACTTGCATAACATGAACAAAACTGATAAAGAATATGGTATTTGGTATACGAACACAAAAAAATTTACAAATAGTTACATTTTCAACAAGTTTTTTACATTTATTTGCACCGTCGAAACCAAATTTGTTTTCGTTGAAAAATTCGATGCACAACGAAATTTTGGACGGTGCTGCCAACTCATAATACCAAATTAACATTCGATAGTCGATGTTCGATAGCCAGCGAAAATCGTTTATCGAATGTTACTCATAATAGGGGCCATTATCTTTGTTTCTGTTTTGTTTTATTTCTGTTTTTGACATTGTACAATGATTTTACAAAAACAAATTGCTTGTGGTTTTTGTACGAGTTGTACTTGTTGTAGTACCGAGATTACCTGGGATGAATTCGCATTGTTTATGGCATAAACAATTTTGTCAGTAATGCCAATTGTATCAATACCAATGTTACACCGTTTTCGAAAAAAATATACGGGGTGATATTTGAAGACTTGTTGAAAAAACGTACTCTTGTTTATTTGCATAAAATTATAACCACTCGTGAACCAAATTATCTCTAAAACGTTTAAATTTTAGTCGCCTCGGAAGGAACAGGAATCTAATTCAATTTAGGTACCACACGCTTGTTTCTCTGAAACAACCTTCCCCCAACAATTAAAGAAACCAGCAGCGCCCTGCATTTCAAGCAACAGCTATTTAGATTTTATTCATAAATAACTATCGTTTTCATTATTATAACAAACTTTGTTAATTATCACTCTCTATATTGTTTTCGTATATAAATATGTATTTCACTATTATGTTTTTTCACTTATGTTATATTTTATAAAACCACATTAATTATTAAATTATTAAAATAAAACACATGTTTTATGTTATTAATTTGTATATTTTTATGTTATTGAATAATATTTTTGATCATAACTTCATTAGATTTCTATTCACTAAAACCAATGTTTTGTGGGTAGTCGGTGTACGTAAATCTTGACTAGACTCAAGGTGGATTAAACTGAAATGTCACGGAAATTCTATTAATTAATTTGAGGTGCAGCGAGCATATTAAAAGCTAGACATATTAATTTTAGCAGGACTTTCTTTGCACGTGAACAAATTAAATATCAGAGGGGAAGGATCCGAGATATCATAAACGCCATTTAGAATTTTAAGTTATATTAAAAAATGCATTAAATAAAAAAATAAACCAATATTCCAGTCATTAACAATGATATACGATACGATGAAATTGAACTTTACATATATAAAACAAAAAAAGCTGTAATTTAGAATTTTTTTTTTAATGTTTTTCGAACTTTATTAATTTATTATAGATAGTCTTAAAATATCGAAAATATCGATATCGATAAATTACTATACAAATTTTCATATTATTCGAATGTGTATTCTAAGTGAAATTAAAATACAGCTATGAAGACATGTAACAAAGCAGCTATTTATACGTATACAGTTTTTTACTTGATATTATTAATTCGCTCTGAATTATAGCAATGAATACAAACAACAATAATGGTAGGTGCTATATATTGCTTGGCTGTGCTTTTTTACTGCTAATTAAAGGCTTTTACGTCGAAATGTGTATAGAGACTGAAGTGTCAAATATATGTGTAATGTTGTAAAAAAATTGCAAATACAAATGCAATTGCGAGTATAGAATAAAACAAAGATCGACCATTACAGGAAAAGTCCGCTAGATTGAATATCATTTGGGTTGAGAATCAAAACTAATTTAGAACATTATCTAAAGTTGCAATAGAATAACGTGCGAACATACATACATACGTCTGCAGGAAAGAAACCAGAGTCTCTGGCGGGAATCGAACCCGCAACCCCGGCGCTGATAGACTAGCTCGCTACCAGCTAGCCTACCGGGGCACTCACCTCTGGCTTCTCTTCAGTCGAATAAATCTTTCGCCTTTTACATACATACGTCTCATATGTTCAAAAAGTGATAAAAAACTAGTTAAAGTGTTCCTGTTCAAGTACAAGCAATCAGTCGATAGTATTATCGATATATCGGTAGTGAAATCTGAACTCACCTTATTGTCATCTGCATATGTATATATATACATATACACCAAGTAAGAGTGCTATACTCGGCTATGCCGAATCTATGGTTCCCCAAAATGGGTATTTTTCCAAAAAATTATATTTTGGTTATAACTTTTTTGTATCTGGACCGATTTTTGCAAGTTTTTTTTGAAAGCCCCAAAATTCAAGGTTTTATAAAAATGTTCATGTTTTCTGGAGGTCTCACGACCACTTCTCCTATCCTGCCTATAATTTGTGCGATGCAGTGTATTAATAACCAAGATGTTTGTACCTAATTTGGAACCTTTAGCTTGTTTCCTTTCCACATACCGCCCATTTTATTACAGAGAAGTGGGCGTGCCTCAAAACAGATTTATATCCGGTAAGAGAAATTTTTTCCAAATTTGGTACACTTAATTGGCTTAACAATCACAAGTTCCTTAAATAAAGTGAGCGGGATTGGAATGGCTGGAGTGGCATTTTACATTCAAAGACATTATGTATTTATGTACATCTGAAGAACAGCAAGATACAAAGTTTCCAAAATAGCTACAAACATTTTGGTTGTCAAAACACGACATACGACAAAATGTGGGAGCAATTTGAGAAGTGGGCGTGGCACAAAATAGATTTTTTGTCTCTAAGGAACGTCTCTTGCCAAAATTTGGTATACAAAGCTGGGTTATCAATTACATTACAGATTTCTTTATATCTGGAGAAAGGCAAGAGCCAATACATAACATCAAATGTGGGCGCGATTGGAGAAGTAGGCGTGGCACCTTCCATAAATACCAATTAATATCTTTTTTCCCGTGAGCGACAAGAGCCAAAGTATCCAAATTAGGTACAAGCATCTTAGTTGACAATACACAAATTCCGACCATATATGGGCAGGGTTGGAGAAATAGCCCTAGAGGGAAGCGAACTGACACCAAAGTAGTCCCGTGATAGGTCTTTGGTGTTAGAGCCCCGTTCTAGTTCAAACACTTTATATGAATAAGACCTATTACTTTTACATGGGGTTGTCATTGAAGGGGGTCAATTGACACCATTTGACAAGTCACAGATCTATTCTCAATGAACGTGCTTAGTGTCAGTTACTAAAATGTAGTATTATTTAAATACAAAGTAGTATTATTTCAATAAAACTAGTCCAAGAATTACATTTAAGAGCCAAATTTTAGAAATTACCAAAAAATGTGTCATAGCACCAGTTAAGACTGTACTGTAATTCATTACTTTTTCTACCTTTTGTCCTTCACAAAACAAGTTAAGGTATTGGCTCTTCTTTCACTGGTCATGAGTCCTTTCTTTTTGTACTTGTTCCATTTTCACAAATCCCTGGACCAGTCTGTTGGACCAATACAGAAATTTCCTGCAGGGTAGGAAAGAGACAAATTTTACAAATTTGATACACATAGCTGGGTTTTCAATAAGAAACATCTGTCAAAAATACGGTTGGATTGACAAAGACGACACAGTTTTAGAACTGTAAGAAATGTAGGACTTTTCCTAGTTAATGATAAATCAAATTTTTAATCAAGTTAACAATAATCAGGGCACCAAGTGTTGCCATTATGTATGCAGTTATACGGTTTTGCTTGTGCTTCCGATGGATGCAAAAACAATATAGTTATCCGCTCGAGAGCTTTTTATGAATTTTAGTTTTAGTTTTGCCACATGCAAGTGCAAGTTCGAAAAACTCAAAACACTCACACGTTTTTACTAACACCATCACATTTTTCGTACTTGCAGCTCAACTTGCAAGAGAATTTGCTTGCAAATGAATTTTTGACACTTGTCCCAAGTAACCGCCCGTTTCCACATGCAAGTGCAAGTTCGAAAAGCTCAATAGTCGCACTTTTTCACTAACATTCACACAATTTGTGTACTTTCAGCCAATTGGTTTCCTCGATTTTTCGTTGATAATACTTATACACCAGTTGTAAGTAATCACTTTCATGTGGAAACGTATGGCAAAATGAAAATGGAAAAACTGTATTACCGTGGAAGAGTTTTGTAGCAATTAACTAGTACTGTGTAAAATAAAAGTTATGTTTATAGCTGATTCCGCTGTATTTATAAAAAATTAAAAATAAATAAGAACACAACTATACAATAATGCATCTTAATGGCATTATTAAACATAAATTTCAGGCATTTAGAAAAAAAAAAAATTTAAACCAAAATATTCTTTTTAATAATTTTATGATGTCGTAAACACGGCAATAATGTGTTCAAATATTTATAAAAATAAACATAACTTTTCATAAAGATATCATAAAAGTTAAATAAAGAAGAAATTATTAAGTCAATTATTTTATGTGGTAGTCATGAGGTGAAGCCATAGATTCAACGATTTAAAAATAAAAGCTAAAAGTTTATTTTATGCTGACATTTTATAAATGAACGTGCACTTGTGTAGCTACTGAAAAAATTTTGTGGTTTGTCCTGATTTTCGTAATTAAAACAGAAAAACACTCGGGATAAATCAAGTTTGTTATGATTACTTCAAGTACGAGTCGTACTCATAAAATTCAAGTACGAGTCGTACTCATAAAATTCAAGTACGAATAACACTAAAGCGTACTCAAAACAATCCTAAAGGGGATTTCTTTCGAAAATCAATCCCGGAATTATTATATCAAGTACACAAAAGATTTAACTTTTTGTTATGTTTAATCCTCCGGCTAACGCATGTTTTTATTTTTTATACACATTGAAAAAGGTCTGGCAAGACTCATGTGTACTACGAAAGGTTAAAAAGTAAATTTGAACTCTCGCTTCTCATTTAGTATATATTTTGGTTAAATATGTACATATAATTTCTAATGTAAAAACCATATCGGGCATGATGTTGGTCTTTTATCGTTCTGTAAGGTGTAATACGGGTAAGTAAATAAATCAAATTAACTTTTTCTTTATAATTTCTTTTGCAGTGATTTTCAAGCATGAATTCACGCTAAAATTAACTTTATAATACTTGCATCAAGCGCATTTTGAGAATGATTCTGTCTTAGTTTTACTTAAATCAGTCGCATTTTCGGATTATTTCGAGTACGAAATCGGGCTTGAATATAGATTATTTGAGTATTTTGCGATTGAGAATCCGTACTTGAATCAACCTTACTGTACTTGATTCAAAAAAATTCTAACTCACCGTACTATTAATACCGCATGTGGCAAAGGTAGGGTTAGGGCATAGTCAAAAGAGCATTGTTTAGTTAATAGTGTATATGGGCATTTCCAGCGAAAAGTCTACTTTTTGTCACGTAACGCCAGAAGTATTTTAAATTGTTTCTCAAAAAATTTTATATGTATCGTTTACTTTTTTATATTTTGGTGTAAAGCGCAACAAGCTCTACATTAAGTATCAAAAGGGATAACGATTGAACAACATGGTCCGAAAATACAACCTTATTTGCAATCTGGCGTTATATTAAAAAAAGTAGACTTTTAGCTGAAAATTCCCTTATTTACCTTAAAACGAGCAAAGATTTTTAAATTTGATAGCTTGAAAAATAAATCTATATAAGTCGTAAGTTTACTAAAAAAGGTTTTGTACAAAACTTCTTGCTCAATTCGCAGTATTTTTCAGTTTTGTAATGCAATCAAAACACACTTCCGTTTTTTTAACGTCACGCCAGCGCAAATTTTTGCTTATATCTGCAAATCCTTAGCGTCGATTGCTGTAATTTTTTTTCTGAATGTAGAGCTACTTCATTACTTTGTATATATAAAAACCCTTTTTACAAATTTGACTCCGTCATTTAATTTTTTTACATTTTGTGCTACAAATATCACGACACGTCAAAATGGAAATGCCCATATTCCACCTTTTGGGGCTTATTTGAACACTTGTTTATTTTTTTAATGAACCAATAACCAGGGTTGTTAGACTTTTTTCCTCAAAAATCCTCAAAAGTTTTAACAAAATTCGTCAAAATCGTCACGAAAATTGAACAAAATCGTCATCAAAACGTCAAATCTATAAATTTTACAAATTAAAGACAATTTATTGCATGGATTGGTTCGAAAATATAAATTTTTAGCAAGAAATTCTATTTATGATGAAGAAAGTGATATGGTTAAGTTTTATTCTATTTATTTCAGCAAGTGAGCTGAATATATTTATCATTTAAAAAGAAAACATAAGAAAAAATATATTTGCATAAATGCATAACAAAAATTTTTTTATTTCATTTATCCATATTCAGAAAAATAATAAATAAAATCTCATTTGCCTTTAACTCTAGCTATTTTTAGCGCTATCTCTATTGCAAATTGTTTTTATTGTTAAAAGTGATAAAAACCAAGGATTCTGTCTATATCAACAGTCTTTTTACCCGACGTGAAACGTTTTATTACGCCCAATATTAGTTCCAAACTAATATATTTTCTTCTCATTGCACTCATTTTACTACACAACTTCTTATTAAAAAGTAACTTTTTACTTCCAAACACGCAATTTTACTAAGAATAACTTACCTAACAGAATTATATGGGTTTTTCCTTTTTACACACAAATAGAAAAATTCTTCACATCTGATTCTTATGTAGCGTCGCAAATCGAAATCATAAAAACGCAAAGCGGATTTAACCAATTTTTAAAACGCGGACCAAATAGAACAGACGCAAATTAGGGCACTTTAGTATATATTGTTTGCAGCATCGATGGCATTTCTATAATTGTTCAATTTGAATTATTAATGCTTCTAATGAAATCCACCTGGTTTGTGATGGGGGAGGAATTTTTTTGTTTAATTTTCAAAAATTTTTGTGTTTCGAAAAATTGATTTTTAAGTTTTGGACTGTTTTCAATATAATTGTAAATATTTCTTGAATGTTTTATCGATGCCAGAAAATCGTCATAACACTATCAGGCAATTCACATGGAGGCTTTTACGACGTCGCTTTGTTGACGTCTCTTTTGGTTTGATGGCAAGCGGTGTAGAGACGAAAGAGGGGTAAACAAAACGACTCGGTTTGTGTTTTCATGTCGTTTTTTATATTTCTCTTTTAACTTTTTCTTTTTACGCTTTATTCTTTTTCTTACTTTGAAGTGTGTGGTTGAAAATACAGTGAGTCCTTGATTATCGATAACATACGGGACCGGCAGCATTCTTGATTATTAATTTTTTTTCGTGTGTTTCATATTTTATATAAATATGCAATGTATTATTATGTAAACATAGGGGAAAAAAGTAATTGGCAGATTGGTTTGATTGTTCTAATTTAAAAGGAAAAATATAATTTGTTTATGATTTCGGATAACAGCGGTGATTTAAATCAATGCAAAAACAAATTATATTTTCCAGTTAATTGATGCTGCCGGTTAATCGAATGACGGATAATCAAGGCCATACTGTAAATAAAAAAAGACATGCAACCAGAAATCATCTTATGAACGCAAAGAGATTTTGGAAGTTGCTTTAAAAGGGAATCAAGATAAAACGACGTCGTAAAAGCCCTCATGTGAATTGAGTGTATTACTTTTAGTCAAAAAATCGTCAATCGTCATTTTACTGTATTTTCTTAAAAAAATTGTCAAAATGACGAAAAATCGTCACATCTACCAAACCTGCTTGCCAGATTAAAGTGTTATAAAATTGATTCCAGTAGCTCATTTCTGTATTTCTCGCATCGTAAAATTTTTCACATGAAGTGTGAAACAAAAAATTCCATCGTTTCTCGATTTGCGAGAAAAAAGTGTTTCTGTATTTAAATGCGAAAACAGACAAAACAGATTCAGTTTTAAATGGAATATTTCCAGAATTAAATGTCAAATGAAAGCGAAACGTCAACAAAAGAAATAAACATAATAAAAACAGGGCTGCCAGATTTGACGATTTATCTTCATTTCAACGATTATTGCTCCGAAAACGTGCCGATTTACTGATTTTTTCTAAAAAGTGACGAAAGCAAAAACAAAATCAACAATATTTTATAACTTTATTGTAGCTTTCTATAAAAATTCATATCGAATTTTTAAATTTCAAACACTTCATATTTTGTGGCATTGAAAATTTAAAAAGACAATATGAATTTCTGTAGAAAGCAACGACAAATTTATATATATATTTGATATTCTTAGCTTATATGGACACTTTTATGCCAAACCCATATTTCGGCAATTTCGATTTCAACTACCAGGTATTCTACTACGTATATTTCAGGTGAAAAAGAAAAAGTAAAGTTAATAGTTATAAGAATAGGTAAATTATAGATTTATGGGTAAAAATTGGAGGCGTGTTTTGCACTCATATCTCAGCCATTTGGGAACCGATATTTTTAAATTTCAATTAAATCCTATTTGGACACATACGATACAAATTTAAAACAACGTCGTCACTATGAATCCTTGATTTTTCGCAAAAATAAAAACCCTAAATATTTATTTTACTGTTGTCTAAGCGGAATAAACTTAAAAATTTTTAATTTCTTGGTATTTGTATATATCTATTTTAAATAAGTTTGTATGTTTATTTTATTAAGCTTGACTTCTTTTTGTTTTTATAAAAATATTTATTTTATTTTTTGTTAAAATTTATTTTTAATATGATATTTTGTCACGCCTTTGTGAGACTTCTTCAGGGGAAAAAAAAACAATTTTAAATTGTTATCGGATCAAAGAAAATAAATAATTTTATAAAAAATAGACCTCAAGCTTAATAAAATATATATAAATTAAAAAAAATTAAGTTCGAACAAAAGACAATTTATATGTACATATGTAATTATAAAATACCCATGAACTTTGACTACGTCTTTGTTTGATTTTGTTGTAATAAAAAATCGAACAAAATCTGTTTATAATTAATTTTAAATTGTCCGATTTTTTAAAACAAAAAGACGATCTTTTTATTTTTCTCAAAAAATTGACGATTTTCACGCAAATTTATCTGGCAGCCCTGAATAAAACCAAAACAAGGAAAGGCTTAACAAAATTTAATTAACAAAATATAACAATGGTGTTTTATTTATTTTCATCATTTAAATTACGCATTCATAATTAAAATGTTTTTTATTTTTTATTTATATTACAAAAATAGTACATAAACATATTTTAAATTTAAAATATCTATATTTTGTTTTTCTCGCACCAATTTCAAATGCGACTTAATTTGACAGTTCTTGTAAGAAACTTTTCGCAAAATATTGTTACAGAAACACTTTTTCTCACATCCTTCCAATAATTGCTGGAAAATTATTAAAATGACAGATAATTCTCGCAACGGAAAGATACAGAAACACTTGTGTGAGAAAAACCATTTTTTGTTTCATTTAGCACTGTTTCTGTCCCGATTCACTGGTTTCATGCGGAAAATTTTACGATGCGAAAAATACAGAAACGGGCTACAGATTAAAGTAAATTTATTTACGGGATTAAATCGTCAAAACATAAGTAACTCTACTTCAAAAATCGTCAATCGTCATTTTGGTAAATTCTTGTCATATAATTGCTGAAATTTTTTTTATACAGATAGCCGTAAATGGTTAATTCGGTGATGGTTTGATGAAAGATAAGCAAAGTGTAACATTGTTGTTTTTGAACTCTAAAAATAATCAAAGATTTTTTCAAAACTTGCATATTACATACATAAACAAAAGCGACACGCATTTTCTAGTTTTTGAATAGAGCGGCCTGAACGCTATAGGTAGGTACACTTGGAAATCCCGATTTTCATAGCTCGCTTAGTTGTGAAGTTTGCTGCTATTGTTAATTAATAATGGCAATTTAACTATTTTGTGGTCAATCTAGCGTTTTTATCTCTATTTTTCTTTGGTAGGGCATATCAGCGTAAAACAGGGATGATAAAGTCAGTACAATTTTACTTTTTTCAGTACAATTTGCATTGCAAAAGTACTAAAGTACTCCAATGACATATTTAGTACAATTTAAAAATTTCTAAATATCAAAAGAATTGCCAAAGACATATTGTCGTCGGCGAATATGGAAAGGAATTTTTCGTAGTAAAATATGATAAAAACAAAGCGAAGAAACCGCCTTTTTGTGAATATTGCATCGAATTTAATTCAGACAAAATATTTACTAGAGTCTGATCGATCAATCGAATTTAATTCAGACAAAATATTTACTAGAGTCTGATTAATCTTGTTGCTATAAATAAACGAATTTTTTTAAGCTTGATTTCTTAAAGTATTGGGAAACGCGGTATAGTGCGGTGCTACATGTTGCGACTTGTTGTACAATTCGATCAAGTTGTACAACGTTAGAGGTGTGGTTGGTCATCGGTTGAATAAAAAATCAGTTTGATTTGAGCTTTCAAATTGCTCCGTCTGATGGCGATTTTTCCCTTCGTTTTTAATTTTCATTCTAAAGTTTTGAAAGCAGCAGCGTGCAAAACAAACAATATTTTAAAAAACTAATACGAAATTCCAATTCACAATTTTAGTAAAGAATACAAAAACTACCAGAACTATTATTTAATTACTTTTCTTGCTCCTCTTCTTACTCCACTTCATTTATCGCCACTAGTGCTAAAAAATCGTAACTTATGTTGACTTTATAAAAATAATTTCTTAATAAAGCATACTGAAAAGTTGGTTAACAAATTGTACATATGCTGCGAACGATCAACTGGTCTATTCAACTCAATAGTACGACCAGTTACAACGTGTAGAGGTCAGATAAGGGCCCGTAGACAATATCTTTTGGGGCTATTACTGGGTGAAACGTATGTATACCCTATTCCACTTTGGCGCCTTATGATCCAATGGGAGTTGTTCCACTATCAACTTTAAAAAAAGCAAGATAAAAAAGCATCGTCTTAATTTCTTATTAACTTAATGTTTTTTTTAATTGCCAAAGATGCATTTTAAATACGTATGTATAAAAGTATAGTACAAGTGAATTTTAATGTACATATCGAACCCTAACCGCGAAAATAGTGTAAGCGACATAAATTTCAGTTTTCGTTTTTTTAATAAATGACTTTATTGGCAACAGTTTCATCGTCTCCTAAAATGTCATGGTCACAAAAGGTACCGTTACGATTTTATAGCAAGAATAATTTTATTGTAAGCGACAAATTTCATACAAAATTTATATGAAATAAAATAAAAAAGCTCTCTCCTGTAAAATTTGATTTTTGGCGCTTACACTATTTTCGCGGTAAGGGCTCGATATGTTCGTACATTTTCAGTTATTTTAATAATAAAACTAGTAAAAAAAATTTTTAATACAATTTGGGTCAAAAAAGTACAATTTTTGTCTTAATTAAGTACAATTTAGGAAATGTCATTTATCATCCCTGGCGTAAAAGCTAAGCGTAAGAAAACGTTCTGGCTCCCGCTCTTGTTAAGATACGGCTGTTAAACTTTCCAAAATTAAAAAACGAAATTGTCAGGATATTTAATGTTACGTACTTAGTGTCAGTTACTACAATGTAGTATTATTTCAATACAATGTAGTAGTTTTTTCATAAAACAAGTCCTAGAATTATATTCAAGAACCAAATTTTAAAAAGTACCAACAAATGTGTCACAGCACCGCTGTAGACTGTACTGTAATTCATTACTGTTTCTACCTTTTCGTTCTTCATAAACCAGTTAAGGGATTGGTTCTTCTTTCACTGGTCATGAGTCCTTTCTTTTTGTACTTGTTCTATTTTCACAAATCCCAGGACCAGTCTGTTGGACCAATTGACACAAATTTCCCGCATTATGTTTAGGTTGCATTGGAACTTTCGTGGGTTTTTTATTTTTCTTGACCATATTTTCTTATAAGATTTCCTTATAAGCAGTATATCCAGGCTGTGATATTGCTATCATTTGTTTCCCGATTGCAATTTCTAATCAATTACAATGTTTAGGTTTTCCCAAATCTTTGATTTCGAAATTACACTTCAACACGTGTTAACTTCTGATTCATTATTTGATGCTATCAGTATATCATCAACATAAAGTGTAACTATCATCATACTATCACCATTTTTGAAATAATAAATACATTGATCGTATTTGGACTGAACCAATTTAAAATTTTTGAATACATCATCAATCCTCTTAAACCATTGACGAGCTGCTTGTTTCAATACGTATATAGCCTTATTTAATTTGCACACTTTATTTTCTGAATGCTTACATCCTTCAGGTTGACACATGTATATTTCTTCCTCTAAGTTACCGTTTAAAAATGCAGTAGAAACATCTAGTTGACGTAGTTCTAAATTATTTTGAACTGCTAGTGCATAAACGAGACGTATCGAGATTTGTCGAACAACAGGTGCATAGGTATCCATATAATCAATACCATATTCTTGTAAATAACCTTTAGCTACAAGTGGGGCCTTTCGTTTATCAATTCTGTGGTTTTCACGAATAATCGCGTAAGTCGGTTTTTATCGAAATTGAGATAATGATGTCAAAGTGCTACATTTTGCATTAGGTTTTATAAGTATTAAGCTTTTTAGAATATAATGTAGTATTATTAATTTTTTTCTGCTAAAACCAACTTAAGTTAACTGTTTAATAAAATATTTTGCTATTATAACGATTTATGTCGACATACTTCGCCAAAAGTTGTAAAATTGCTGAATATGTTTCCAAATAAAAAGCATATGTGATGTTATGTTGTTATTCGTGCAAAAAATATGAAAGTATTTTTTGAAAATTTTTCTATTAATAACAACTTATATGTACATGTGCGTTTACTGTTGACTTCTTTAGTTGCAACAACAGAAGATGAGCGGTTGTTTGTAATTTTAAGTCCCGTTTACTGCATACGTTGTGCTATAAGTATCAAAAACTCTGAATATGTCGCCAACTTGTGTGCTAAAAATAACAACGTAAGTCGTTATGTGTGATTAAAATGATAACATTTACAGATTGTGATCCTGTGAGGATTTTTTCATGAAAACTATGTATAATACGTAGAAAGTCACTGTTAAGAGGATATTAAAGAAAAAAGTTTAAAAAAGCATATACAGAAGCCGCAATTGAAAAAAAATTATTGTTTTTGCTCTCCTGAAAAGTTTGGTTTTATAACTTACGCGATTATTCGTGCAAACCACAGAATTGTTCCATCCGTTTTGAGCTTGGTTTTATATACCCAATTACAATTTATAGGTTTTCTGTTACTAGGTAAGTCTATTTTTTTCCACGTTTTATTCTTAATTAACGAACTAAATTCTTGTTCCATGTTCTTGTTCTTGTTCAATCCACTCTTCGGAATCTTTAGATTACATTGCTTCTTTAAATGTTTTGGAATCGGTTACATTGTTTTTCTCTACAGCATTTGCAGCTTCTTTTCCGTGAGTTAATAGGAATGTCAATAATTTCTGTTTCTGCTTGTCGCTGTCTCGTTTGTGGTTCAAATTGTTCTGAACTATCAAACAATTCTTCTAATTCTTCTCGGTCTTCTGTACTTGACTGATTTTCTTTATTATATTGAAAGTTTTGGCTATTTTTGTTAATAGTAGTACGAAACTCATAAACATTAATTTCAGATTTATCTTTAACAATTTCTTTACTATTCACTTCATATTCTATGAATTTCACATCTCTACATTTCAGTATTTCAACTGTTCTCTTTTTCCATAAGATCTAAGCTTTAGATTTTTCATCATGGCCTATTAAGACGTATTCATTACTATGAGGTTCAAACTTTGATTTTCCTGGTTTATTATTAAATGCAAATGCTTTGCAACCTATTTTACGAAAATGGCATATAGTTGGTACTTTTCCAGAGCTGGAAAGCTTTAGTTAGCGAAGCTGATGTTTTTTATACCAGAAAGGAGAAAATCCTTGCGCCCGGCCGAAGCCGGCTGTGCAGAGAAGCTTAAGTTAGCGAACCAGGTGTTTTATTTTTATTTAAGTTCGTGGGGCAACGATTCCTTTTCAACAAGAGTCCTATTGATTCTCTCAGCTACTCCGTTCTTCTGAGGGGTGTACTCTACAGTTAATTGACGCTGTATTCCACAGTCATTAAGGTATTTTTAAAACTCTTTCCCAACTAATTCTGGGGCATTATCACTACGTATGCACTTGATTTTCTTGTCCTTAGCCAATTCAACACTTGTTTTGAACTCTTTAAATGCATCTAGGTGCTCACTTTTCTTTCGAATAAAATATATCCAAACCTTTCTTGAATAGTCATCAATAAAATAAGCAAAATGAAGCTTTTTCCTGGCAGATTCTACTTTCATCGGTCCATAAATTCTTTTTAGGGAAAGTTGCTCTAGTTTGTTTCGCCTTTATTCATATAGGACATTTCACACTTTATTATGTTGTCAATTTTGGTAAGCCGTGTACCATTTCGTGTTGTTTTAAAAAAACTAAGTCACCCGCATTAAGATGTCCTAATCTCTTATGCCATATTTCTAAATTGGATTCTTCAGTTTTTCTGCAAATAGTGTTCAACGTTCTCAGTGATTTTATCAAATACAGATTATTCTCTTTCTTAGCTTCGACATACATATGTATATGTTTTTATGCTTTAAAATTTGAGCCAGATTACATAACATTAAAATTTGAAAGCCATTATCCGTTAACTTCGTTGTTGATATTAAATTACTCTTGATTTCGGGAATATATAAAGTATTATATAACTTTAAATAAGTCTTTCTATTTTTATAAATCAAATTTAATTGGACTGTACCAATTCCTTTTACATCAAGCTCTTTGTTATCTGCTTACTTAACTTTTCCTTTGTAATCGTAATTTATTTCTACAAATAATGAGTTATCAAAGGACATGTGTGATGTAGCCCCACTATCAATACACCATATATCAAATTTATGACTTTCTGTATTTTTAACGTTAAGCTCATTGCAACCTTGAGCACAATCAATTATGAAACCTAATTCTTTTGCCACCTGATTCTGTTCCATTTTAGTTCGACAATCTTTTGCTTTACGCCCCTTTCGGCCACATTTATAGCACTTATATGGTAATTGAACATCGGACATACCTGTTTCTTTTAATTGATTTTTAGTTTTTGGCTTCCACTTCATTGCCTTCAATGCACTTTGCTTATTATCTTCACTCTCAGACTTATCTCCAATTTCAATTAATCTAGATCTCAAGATATTAAATGAGGAAAATTCATTGGAAGTGTCGAATGCAGCACGTACTTCTTTATATTAGTCACTTAAACCATCAAGTACAATTACCACTAACAAACTCTCATCCAGATTTATATCCATTTTAGATAAACATGAAACACAAATATCAAATTTGATTAGGTAATCCGTTATCGTTTCTACAGATTCCATTTTTAAACTAAGTAACTTACGAAAATTTTCGGCTTTGCGCCTGGTTGATTTGCGGTCATATGTTTCTTGGTTTTATTGCTATTATTAGCTCTGAACGAGCATCCAATTCCAAATTATCAATTGTACATTGGTCATCTATTGCTTTTTGATTTGCACGCCTTTGTTCTTCAGTAGCGGAATGAGATATTCCACAAACTACAGGTCTTCTTAAATTGCCCAATACAAACTGCAACAATCTTGCCTTGTGAAGAATTGCTTCCATTTGGTTTCCAAGTACCATAGTTTGCACCATTTAATAGTTGAATCCTACCGCTTAATGTAGACATTTTTCACTGCTAACTGAAAACAATGTTTTTTGTTGGTATATTGAGAAACCCAAAATCGTTAACTGACATTTTATCGGTCTAATAAATTTATGTTGACATTTAGTAAGTCTGTGTTCATACGGCTCATGTCTTACTGGCATTATCAAAGTTATTTTCGGGAATACAAAATTTATTATTAATAAATTTCCAATTTTTCATATTTGATAAATACACTGAAATTTATTGTTGAGAGAAAGCTAGCTTCTATGCGCATTTCACTATATAAATATTTTTGTCATACAAACAGAACAAAATAGCTTGCGAACGACAATATATTTTAAATGCATTCTTGTAAACAAAGTACAGGTCGCAATTTTCAACAGAATTATATAAAATTTTGTGTACTGTAATTTTTTTTTTTAGCAAGAACGAACTTTTTCTGGTACCTCCCATACAAATGACCTTCCGGTAACCAATTAAACGCTTATAAATGTCCAGCAAAAACAGATAATACGATCAAATTAAGCCAGAAGAACTCTTGTTTGAACATAAAATATTACACTAAATTTTATAATATTTTACTTCGGCTCAAGTTCATCAAATTTAATTTTCATTAAATTATTTTTATGAAGAAAGGAATTTCACGACATGAAAAATTAATTAAAATTGTTATTGATAATCTTTCATTCTTGACCGTGGCCGGGGCTCGAACCCTGGCCGGCAGGTTACTATGACATGTTTCGATCACCAAAAATGAAATTTAAGGCAGCTCGACAGACAACAAATGCTGCATCGTATAGTAAATTTGCACGTCGTTTACTGGAGAATTGTCGTTTTGGGACACTGTCAAAGTCAGGAAAGTTGACTAAATTGCATGCGTTTTTATTGACTTAATACGGTTTTGAGAGGTTAACGTAGTGCAATTTTTAGAAAAATTTTAATTATTAGTATTGTGGTTATTTTATTGAACTATTTATGGTTTTTAATCCAAATTTTTAATATTTTTAATTAACAAGAAAAAGAAGGACAAAGAATGAAAAAACAAAAAATATATGTACTTTGAACTTCAAGAAGAATTCTTGACAAAAGTACGAAGAAAGGGAAGTAAAGGAATAACATGTTAAAATAAATTAAAATAGATAATCATTCAAAAGCAAATTTCGATCTACCAAAAGGTTGAATACAATTTGGTTTAAGGATTGATGTTTGACTAATGACGTCAGCAGTCGTCGATGGCTGCGAGTGTTAAACGGCAAGCCCTCTGAAGAGATTGAGTGGTTGCAATCGAAACATGTCAGGGTAACCTGTCCGTAAACACCTGGGTTCGAGCCCAGATTGAGTCAAGAATGAAAAATTATCAATAAGAATTTTAATTAATTTTCATGTTGTAAAATTCCTTTCTTCATAAAAATAATTTAATGAAAATTAAATTTAATGAACTTAAGCCTAATTAAAAATATTAAAAATTTGGATTAAAAAATTTTAATTTTTATTTTACAAAAATTCGTCCGAAATTAAAACAAAACCAAGGCCCATTGAAAAGGTCTGCCCAAGAAGCCTTATGATTATTGTTTATGTTCTTTTTAGTTTTCAAAAGTTGTTTACATGTGCATGTATACGTTTATGGTATGCCACACATACACGTTTTTTCCTTTTGCTTTGTATATGTGGTAGTAAATTTTTGACAACTAAAAAGAATGGTTTTTGTTTTTGTACAAGTAAGCAGACCTGATAGATGGGCCTTGAACAAAACTATTTTTTGTTCACTTTTTTATAAATAAATAAAATAAAAAATTTTTGAAAGTGAAGGTTGTTGCGATCCTAAAAATGTGATAAAAACGAAAAAACTGGAAATTTGTTATTTTAAACTGAAAAACGGTTCGTGTTTTTGCGCCATTTTTTTGGGTGATTTTTTTTAATTATAAATTTTTGCTGTTTTTTCTCATCTTATATAGGTACATATGAGCAAAGCTAAGATCCCACTATCGGCTCAAATAGCACAATCTGTGACGATTTTTATCGTGCTATATCGGCGCACATTTAAAAACATTGCACAATTTATTCTTAAGCTAAGATCCCACTATCGGCTCAAATAGCACAATCTGTGACGATTTTTATCGTGCTATATCGGCGCACATTTAAAAACATTGCCCAAAAAAGTTGTCCCATTATCGTCGTACATTGTGACAATTTTTTTCGGTTCATATCGGCCAAAACTCAACTGCGGCAATAATCGGTACAATGCGGTCACACTATCGTGCTATTTGGGTAAATTAAATCATATGTTTTTGTTTATTTGCTTATTGGCAGACAAAATTTTATTTTGGAAATTCGGAAAATTCTCCGTCTGAATATTCCATTATGTTTCCTAACTATTTTAAATAATAAATTAATGTATAAAAATAATGTATGTATTAAATTTTTTCAATCTTACTGCACTTGTTCTTTGTTTATAATTGTTGTTTTGTAAAAAGATGTTTACAAACCAGAAATGGCAACATCGATACAAATGCAATGTTTTAGTTAAAGCGAATTGTTTTCTTTCATTTAAAATGTATTTTTTAAGCGTTTTAATCCATAAATAATAGATAAAACAAATGTAATTTTGGTACAATAAATCTTAAAAAGGAACAATTTAGTAGCCAGTTGGTGCAATTTAATAGTTTCGTTTTGCCATCCTGATTGGCGACTGTGATCGGCGCACAAGTGGCCGATAAAAATCGGTACATATTGAACAGTTTCATTGCTCCACATTGTGCAAAAGAGTGTTCACATTATCGGCGCATCAAGGTTAATTTTGATTGTGCACTGTCAGCGCAATTTCGGCACAGATTGTCGCATAATAAAAATGTTTGACCGGTCACACTATCGGCACATGAAATACGACAAAAATTGGTACATTGCGCCGATCATGGGATCTTAGCTTAAGGAACCCGTTTGTCAGTTATAAAATGTTTGGGTTTTTAATAATTGTTGTAAATTTTTTTTAAACCATTAAACCTAAGACTAATATTATTACCTGTGTAAAAAGGAATGTGCGAAACAGTATGTAGCGGTTTTACATATTATTTATTGCTTCCGCTGCACCAGCCCCTTAATTTTTATTTTGAAAGGTGTAGTTTACCATAAGAGTGGGTCCTACAAAACTTGAAGACTTTTTTCTTTAGATATTCGGTATGAAATATTTACGTTCTATGGGGGGTACTGTTAAGTTTACCATACATTGGCAGTAGCCACGTTTAAAGACTCTAGCTATAATAGTTCTTCAGTTACGCGATATTTAATATAAGAATCCTATCGGGGTATTGTTCTACCTGCGCCTACCCACTTAATTTTTATTTTCAAAGGTGTATTTCACTACAAGAATGACTCTTACCAAGTAAGATCATTATTATTATAACAGTTCTTAAGAAATGCGATATTTAACATTGGCATCCTATGGGGGTAACACTTCCCCTGCTGATATCTTATTTCAATTTCCGTGCTAACTGCAACATGTTAAAGAAAAAGTTAATATTGCCATCCTATAGATGGTACCACTTCCCCTGCCCTATCGAAAACCCAAGTTTTATTTTCGGGGCTCATAAGCAATTTTTAAAGATGATCTTAGAAAGGCTATTTTGTTATACAGTACAAAAAATACAGTATTTTTGTTTAGCTGCATTTCACTTTACTGTATTTTTTGCCTATCTGCACAAAATACAAAGCATTATGGGTGTATGATTGCTAAATTTTGTTAGAAAAAAATGGTGTACGTGCATTTTGCTTAAGTGCATATTTTGGATAACAACATTCGATTTTTGGTCAACAATGTTTATTTTTAATACAAAATATTATTTTTAAGTGCCTCATAAAAACAAAAAAACATTATTGTATCAATCGCTATTTAATGAAAAAGATAGGCAAACAATTTTAGTTTGCCGAATTTAAAATTGTGATTGAATTGTGCACATATAAACATAAAAAACATACATGTTCTGCTTAAAGCTTGTTATACCCTCCACCACCACTAGTGGCGAATTATGCTA
The DNA here is from genome assembly GCA_949318255.1 of Pollenia labialis. Classification (NCBI taxonomy): domain Eukaryota; kingdom Metazoa; phylum Arthropoda; class Insecta; order Diptera; family Polleniidae; genus Pollenia; species Pollenia labialis. Next base: position 53,590,152 of record OX439140.1, read on the forward strand.
TACAAAGTTTGTCATTCCGTGTGAAGCTTTTTTATTATTCATCTCAGACCCCATAAAGTATATATATTCGATTTAGCCATGCACGTCTGGCTGTTGAAAACACGCTCACTTTCGAAAAAACTCAAAAGAAACGAACAAATTGGTGTCAAGTCGCTTTAGTAATCCTGCACAGAAAAAATCAACCAAACAATTTGTTGATTTTGCACCTTTTTATTAACAAAATGATTTAGATTACTAAAAAATTGTAACAATTTAAAATTTTGAATTTTTTTTTGTCAATAAATTATATTTTTAATTTTAATTAAAAAAAAAAATGATCAAACAACGTTTCAAGCAATGTGTTAATTGTTTTAATTAAGTTAATTAGGTATAGCTCAGGTTTTGACAATTCCGGCGGAAGAGGTACAATTGTACCTTTTTCGTTTTTAAATTGCAATAACTTTTTTTTTGGTAGGTAATACTAGATATCTAAAATTTTCTGACATCTCTAAACTTTTATTACGGATTACATATTTGAAATTAAAAAAAAAAAGATTTTGATTATATCATACCGAAATAAGTCTTTTTTGACTTGATATCCCTAAAAGGCTGAAGGGGTACAATTGTACCTTCATATAAGTCGTAAGAAAAAAACAAGAAAATAAAGAAAAAAATGTATACATGTGTACTAGGGTGATCGATCGAATAGTATTCGACCGGTTTTAACCGGTTATTTTAGGTTTGCCCAAGTCGAATATTTTAAAATGTTCATTTTTCGAATATCGAATAAACCGGTTATTTTAGTAAAATAAACCGGTTACTTAAGTAATGTGTAATTTATATAATACTATTTATGTATATCTTTATAAAGATGTCATCTCTGGTGATATTTCGAACTGACTTAAAAGAAAATTGTGATTGAACGGCTCTAAAATGATAAGTTGCAAAGGTTCTTTAACGTCACGACTTATTAATCACTTTTAATTAGTCTACAAGCTTGACATAAATATACGCCAAGTACAACTTTACCCTGTTCCAAGTAGTTTTTAAGAGACTGCAAATAATACTTAACTAAAATATGCTGTCAATAATGAATGAAAAACTCTTAAGTAGTTCTAGCATATCTTCATGCTTAAAACAAGAACATACCGGCGGAATCAACAATATGGGAAAATTATTCAGTTTTATTTATTAAAACACCAAGAACTTAAAATAAAATTAAAGGAATCAAAAATGTTCTGGGAGGGTTTAAATTGTGTGATCGACGAATTGACAGATATTTCATATAAAAAGCATGTTCATATTACTATTGTTTCTATAATGCTGAAACAAAAAAAATGGAAATATATAATCATGGATAAGAGGTTTTGTTTGCCACTTTTCAAAAATATGGCTGAAGTTTACTGCTTCATATAGACATGCTTAACCAACAACAAATTAAAACTCATTTACAATAAATTTGGGAGAATATCTCAAATAATAAATTTATTAAATTCCTATATTCTTAAAACCAAAATTTTTAAAAACAATCTAAAGCTATGTTCACACATTAAATATTTGACTCTTAACGTAAACACTAGTTTTCTTAAATAATTGTTTGCTTTTGCAAAACGTTTGGCTAGAGCAAACATTATTTAAGGGTTTCTTAACTACATTATAGGTACATAAATACAATTGTCATTTTAGACATAAAGTTTAGCAAATAACTAGAAATTTTTTAAAATAATGCTTAAGTTTAATCAATTTACTGGTAACGCTTTTTTTTATTTTATCGTCAAATATTTGTGGTCTGAGCATACCTTAAGTCATATCTATATATTGAGGCCCTATGCTCCTTATAGGATTGACGGGAACATATGTATATGTATTTTGTTGGTTCCTTACCTTCGTGAGTTGTTTTGCTTTTATCCAATTAACTTTTTATTACAAAAACTAATTTGATTTTTGTATTTTTATGTATTCGAATTAAAACCGGTTAACCGGTTATTTTTAAAATGCTTAACCGAAAACCGGTTTATTTTAAATAGCAACTATTCGGAATATTCGAAAACCGGTTATTGAAAAAAGTCGAATAATCGATCACCCTAATGTGTACGTAAAATAAGTTTTTTTTAGCCACGGGCCTGTTCTATCATTTGTTTATAAGGTAGGTAGGTAGGTAGAAAGGCTGGTGTGAAGTTTCCTCCACACCTTCACCCAGAGACCAATATGGTCCATTGCGACGCCTTAATTAGGATAGATAAGGTGAAAAGGAAAAGGTAGATGAAAAAGAGAATGACAGCCCGAGAATAAGAAAATAGATATAGAAATAAAGCAAAGACCAAACCAAAATTCACACTACACGCGGACAGCGCCCCGTCTCCTCTCGCGCAGCCAGGTCATCCCCATTACGAATCCTATAAGACCCTCGAGTCCACACACCGAGACGTCCCCTAACTCGCCCAGGAATCTACTGCCCAGCCACCTCAGCCTGCTATTCTGGAGCCTGGGACAGTGGCACAGAATATGCTCAACCGTCTCCAGCTCCTCCGGGTCCTCACACAACCCGCACACATCCGATAAGTCGGATCCCATTCTCACCGCCATCCTGCCTATCATACAGTGGCCCGTGATAATCCCTATCAAGGTCCTGACACAGACCCTACTCTTGCCCAGCAGCGATTTCGAATCGGACCTCCTTAGTACCGGCCACAGTGTCCTTGATACACGGCAGTCCATTCGGCTCCCCCAGGCCCGGTTGGTCGCATCCAGAATCCATTCCGTGATCCTTCCAAAGAGGAAGCCAATTGGAGGCCTAACTGCCTCCACCCGGTCAGGATCATCCATCTCCGAGCCCTGTCTCGCCAACTCATCAGCCACCTCATTGCCGATTATGTTGGAGTGACCCGGCACTCAGCATAGCCTCAACGCATATTCCCCTAAGACTCCCCCTAGAGCCCTCCTACAATCATCAACCAGCCTGGATTTCACATAACAGCCCCTCACAGCCATAAGAGCTGCCTGGCTGTCCACATATACAGTGACCTCCGAGCCCCTATCAATGTTGTCCCTCATCAGTCCCACGGCCCTCAAGACCCCAAGAGCCTCCGCCTGAAAAACACTGCAGTCGTCGGGAAGCCTATATGACATTCTGATGTTCAGATCCTCGATGTAGACCCCCGCACCCGTGCCCCTCATCTTCGAGCCATCAGTGAATATAGCAAATCCATCAAATAATCTGCTCCTACCCGACCAGCTCTCCCTAGTAGGCATTATTACCTCCGGCACCCGCCCAAAATCCACCCTGGTGCTCACGTAATCAGTAGGGCCGGGCAATCCCAGGCAGTAGCCCCCAGCCTCAATCTCACCAAGGATCCGTGCGTGACCCTGTGTGACATTTTCCATCAATCCTAACTCCCTCAGCCTAAGAAGGCTCCTGGCTGCCATTGCCATCACATACTGCTCAATAGGCAGAAGATGTAGAATGACATCCAGGGCCGCCTGAGGAGTACTTCTCATGGCACCTGTCATGCCAATTGAAGCACACCTCTGAGCCTTAGACAAAAGGTTCCTTCGACTAGCTAATCTCAATGACTCCCACCAAACACAGCATCCATACGTAAGAATGGGTCTAACCACCGAAGTGTACAGCCATCCCACTACTGACGGCCGGAGCCCCAACTCTTACCTATTGATGATCTGCAAGCATAGTAGGCATTGAGACCCCTCTTTAGTCTCTCCTGAGCATTCCTTCCCCAAGACAGCTTGCTGTCCAGAAAAACTCCCAAATACTTAGCACTATCCGATAGTCCAAGCTCCACACCTCCCAGTACCGGTAGCCTAAAATTCTCCACCGTGTACCTCCTAGTAAAAAGAACAAACTCCGTCTTCTCCGGATTAACTCCCAGTCCCTTATCGCTCGCCCATGCCGACAGTTCGCCCAGCGCCCCTTGCATGACTTCGCTTATTGTCGGCAGAAACTTGCCCGACACCAATAAAACTACATCATCCGCGTAGGCCACGACTTTCCGACCCATTCTGTCAAAAAGTCTCAGAACGACATTGACGGCCAAGAGCCACAATAAGGGAGAGAGAACTCCCCCCTGTGGGGTCCCCCTAGTCACCAGTCTCTTCACGCGTTCCCTTCCCCAGTCCGAGTGAATAACCCTGCTACCAAGCATCCTAGTTATCCATTCGACCAGGAACAGCGGAACCCCCAGATCAACCAGTGCCTGCCTAATAGCCTCTATCCTCAAATTGTTAAAGGCGCCCTCTATATCCAGGAATGCCGCCAAGGTGTATTCCTTGTTTCGCAATCCTCGCTCCACATAACCCACCACATCATGAAGCGCACTCTCAACTGATCTACCCTTAAGATAGGCGTGTTGAGCGTCGCTGATGATGCCGGCGTCAATCTGCGTCCTCAGATATAGATCAATCAGTCTTTCCAGCGTCTTCAGAAGAAAAGACGATAAGCTGATTGGTCTAAAGTCCTTGGGTTTAGAGTGACCGGTTTTACCCGCCTTGGGTATAAAAACTACCCTGACCTCTCTCCACCCTCTAGGAATGTACCCATTCAGCACACATACCCTAAACAGTTCCACCAACAATAGGAGCGATGATTTCCCGATATTCTGTAGCATCGCCGGAAAGATACCATCTGGTCCCGCCGATTTGTAGGACCCAAAGGTATTTACCGCCCATGTTACCCTGTCCAAGGTGATCATATCCCCCACCGTTCCAATTTCCTCACTGCCTGAGCCCAACCCAGGGAAGGGGTCTCCACCCGCATCACGTTCCCCCAGCCCAGGGTCCACACACCCCGGAAAGTGAGTCTCCATAAGCAGACAGAGAGATTCAGAGCCCGATTCTGTCCATGAGTTGTCCGGTCTCTGAATATATCCAGGGACTACTGGGTCCTTGGATAAAATTCTCCTGAACCTAGACATCTCATTGACAGACTCAACTGACTCGCTAAACCTGATCCACGAGTCCCTTTTCGCCCTTCTTATATCCCTCTTATACTTCCTGTAACTCAATCTAAAGTTACTCCAATCCTCTTCCCTACGCGTATACTTCGCTCTATTGAACAGCCCTCTGACAGTGGACCTTAGAGTCCTCAACTCATCTGTCCACCATCTTGGCTGTGTACGTCTGCCCGGAAAATTCAGCGGACAGGATCGCTCATAGCTACTGGTTAGCACCCCGGTGAACATACCCACCAGCCGCTCCACACCGGTCGGAGTCGACCCCCAATTCGGAGTAACTCTGAGGTTACTCTGCACCAGACCCGAAAAAGAATCCCAATCCGTTCTCCTCGGATTCCTATACGGACACCTTTTCGACCTCTCAAACACTAGCCTAAAGGACAGACGACTATGGTCAGAAAAGGAGAAATCCAAAGCCACCTTCCAGTCCTCTACTAATTCCCTACAGTTCGTCAATGTTATATCTATCACTGCCTCCCTATCCCTAGTTCTGAACGTCGGCGTATTTCCCCTGTTACAGATCAAAAGATTGCTGGCAATAATAAAATCAAACATAGACTCACCTCTTTTGTTGATGTCGGCACTACCCCATAGGGTGTGGTGTGCATTGGCGTCACATCCCAGTACCAGTCTCAAGCCATTTCTGCCTGAGTGCTCCACCAACTCTCGTACTTTCTCACCAGGTTTATTAAATAAGAACAGAATAATTTAATTATATTAATAGGAAAGCCGTGTTAAGTATATAAGGGTACAATTGTACCCATGCCGCCTTTTAACGTTTTTAATTTCATAACAACTAAAATGTTAATCAAATCAAAATTATATTTTTAATTGTCGTTCAGCACTACGGCCATTATTATTTATATCAGCCTAATATGTTTACCCTAATAAGTTTATTATAGTCATATATACAGCTATTTATACTTTAAAATTTAGTTTTCTATTCTCTAGAAATTAGCATCTGTGGATGGGCTGCGGATTAGATCAATTACAAGAAGTGAGTACATATTTAAATCAATGTCTCCTGATGCAATAAATCAACTAAAAGCAGAATGGACAGTGCAACAGTTGATAATTATTACATTTAGTGAAGTGAAGAGTTAATAAAGTACATTAATTCAAAATAAGATGCAGGCAGTAAAGTTTCATTGTCCATGAACAAGTCTTAAAAATAGAAGAAACCTTAACATATCGCTCCTTTATTGCAACAAAGTCATATCTACAAAAACAAACGATCTTGGCAAAATGCGATTAAAGTTTTCAAAATGTACCAATTTAAAGATATATTTTGCTATAACTTCGGTTCAGTTTGAGACATAATACGAGAAGGTGTGAAGAAAAACTTTGCTAAAGTTGACTATGATGCAATGAAGGAGCGATATGTTTATTAGGTGATAAACACAAATTATTTCAATTTGTGTAGGTTTATAAGAAAAAATTGCTTCTGATTGTGAATCCGAAGCATGCTACAACAGTGCACTTTTAACTATTTGTCCAACCTCGGTAAAAAATTAACGAAAGTTTTCGGTATCATGATAATTCGTTAATAAAATCAGAAATATACTTTTTGACGACAGACAGTTATTTCCTAAGCCGTTAAAATGTTATATATTTATTTTAAATATTTTATCTTTTTTATTAATTAACTTTTTGACGAAACTTTTAAACCGATAGAGATAATTTTAAAGCTTCTTAAACTTTCCTACAATTTTATTAAAATGGGCTTAGCAGTTATTGAGAAATTTGAGGTCAAAGTTTAACTATTGATGTTTTTTAGCATTTAGTAAAAAAAAATGCTTTTGATTGAGATTGAGTTTTAATCAAAAAGGGAAATGTTTTTAAGTGCAATGTTTTAAGAACTTCTTAATCAACATAACTGCCAACATTCATTATGATATATTTATTCATGTCAGATTTATAGAATATCAAAACTTAAAATTACTATTTTTACTCATATGGAAAGCCCTCTGATGCATTTACACTATAGAAATTATAATTTTAATGTTTGACATTCTATGAATTTGATATGAAAAGAGATATCACAATAAAATTTTGAAGTTAATTAAACCGAAAAGATCTTAAAACAGTGGACTGAAATGCATCCCCATTTTTCGATTAAGAAATACCCTAAATGATTTTTTTTTTACAAAAATGGCAAAACTGCCACTATTTACCTCTCGATATTGATCAGAATTTTAAAGAAAATATTCGACATATTAGAAATTTTTTACTTAAATAAATTTTTTGTTTAAAAAATTTAAATTTTTGGATAGAGCATGTGGAAGAAACAAATGTAAAATTGACTAAAAATTGTTTCCACAAGCACCAACAATCCACGCTTCAGAACTAACTTGTTTATCTTTTGTTTGTGAAGAAAGATCAGGCAAATAAAACATAAGTCCAACCTTCTCTAACGGCCTCTCCAGTTAAATTTACATTTGCTTTCTTTTCAAACCCTTCATCAGTTGCATAGTTATTGATACATCTGGTTAAAGCATATCTAAATCCTGCCAAATGCGCGCCACCTTCTTGTTGCCTTACATTATTGGTGAAGCATAACATGCTCGTAGTAGGAATCATTCCACTCCATCGGTATTTCTAAGCTGATGCCAAGATCTTCTACATCTCCTTTCATACTGGCAATTTTAGCTACATGTGTCTTATTGTTCTTTAAGAACTGCCCAAAATTCGCTGTACGAAAATTGTCTTTAGATTGATTGCTCTGATTGAAATGAGATTCTGTATATGGTTCATTGCGCAGATCACGTTAAGTTATGTCGATCTTTGAATTTAGAAATGCTCACTATTTAAAATGTATAAATATAAACAATACAACAAAAATAAAGAGCAAAAGCTATCGGATAAAGGCTCAGTTAGCCGGGAGTAATAGTAAACTTGCAAATCAGCTGATTCATTTTGTTGTATGTAAAGCAATTAGAACGATTATAGTTAGCAGTCAGATTTTACGTCTCAATCAGTAAGAATAGAATATATTGGTCTTACTTTTTTTACGGTAAGGTTACTGTTACTCCCGGCTAACTGAGCCTTAAGGCCATCGTTCCTATCGTTGCTGTTACTCTCGTTTTCTTTCGAAAAAAATAAACAGTTTTATATATTTCTGGGGAAAATATTGTTTTATCAGCGAAAGAAGAAAGTTATCTTTTGGTAAAAATGAGTATTCATATGCAGGGAAACAAAAAATATGCAATTGCATGTTTTTTCTTGTGCGGGCAGAAACAATATATTTATCCGTTTTAGAGCTTTTTATGAATATTGTCATCGATTTGTTAGTGCATATTTTACCGTTTGCAGCATTTTTTTTTTTTGCATAATTTAGTTAAAAGAACTTTTTTGCAGCATTTTTTTGAGTTTTTAGCGCATCTTTTGGCTTTTTGATACATATTTTAATACATGTTAATTATTTTTTAGATGCTTGCAGCAAATAATATAAAAACGTGTTGCTTTAATTTCGCCGTCTATGTACATTTAATTTTTACTCGAAAATTGCAAGATAAAGGCAGGTTGTTATTAAAAATAAATGTTATTTTAAAATTTTATGTATAAGCAAAAATCAATTATGTACATATGTTCTTGGCAGTGTGTGTAATACATAGAAATCTGGACCAATCTTTAAACATACCGATCGATTAAGAATTACTTTTGAAAGTGACCTAACGGTTACCATTCGTCCGTCTGTCTGGTTGCCTGTTCATTTAATTTTGTGTGCATAGTGCAAGTTGCAATCTTGAAGATGATAATTTGATCAAATTTGGTAAACACATTTTACTTGTACTAAGTACGAAGTCTATGTAAATGGTAAGAATCGGTCTATGACTTTACATATTCCCCAAGTAAACTTCTTTCCAAATTAGACTCTTTGTGACCATAAACCATTTAATGATGTTGGTATTTAGATTAAATTTTCCCCAAAAATATTTTACTGCAAATTAAATTATTTTCGAATCAGTTCACATTTGCCCAAAACTCCCATTTATAAAAAGCTTTAATTTCCTTTTTAATGTTAACATTAATAAATAATTTAGGGACCGTCCCAAAAATCCCTTAAAGACAAAAAATCTCATATAGATGTTAATATCTAGATAGTATTGAGCAGAAATAACTCCTATATGAATTTTAACCACTTAACATAGCTTCGTTTTTTTGATCCGATGACTGCTTATTGTTGCCAAATAGGTTAAAATCTCGATAATTCGTTTGTTTTTACTATAGTGTTTGGGCTTTACCAGTTACAATTTTAGGATGGTTTTTTTATACCCTTCACCACAGGTAAAAGTATATATATAACTTTGTCATTCCGTTTGTAATTTCTATAATATTGATCATACACCCCTTAAAGTGTATATATTCTGGGTCCCTATGAAAAGCGAAGTTCAAACCCGGGTTTCCGTCTGTCTGTTGAAATGGGGTTTCCCGTACAAAAAATATCAACAATTTTATAAAGACCTGGATTTCATATGACCTTTGGTTACCCTTTCATATTAAAAGATCGGAAATCTTTAGTAGAAAATATCTTCTGAAAAACTCGGAAAGATCGGTTCAGATACGAAAAAGTTATGTCCAAGACATATTTTTTTTTTAAATTCCCATTTTCGGGAACCATAGATCTTCCCGAGTTCAAGTTTTATAACCAAAGTCTTTTTGTAACACGAGAGAGCACCCTATTCAGAAAAAAAAAAAACTGCATGGCTCATGTAGCCATAAAAATATGGACCTATCTATGTTTTAAATTTTATTAAAATCGGTTTGATAGTTTGTGAGAAACAACAATTTACCCTATCTCCCCTCGTGGTCCTACGATTCAGCCCATTTTCAATAGGCTTGGTCCTTGTGCCAATAAGAACCTATAAGCCTAATTTTATCTAGTTATCTTCAAAATTGCGACCTGTACTTTGCGCACAAGGTTACATGGACAGCCAGCCAGCCGGACGGACATCGTTAGATCAACTCAGAAAGTGATTCTATGTCGATCGGTATACTTTAAGGTGGGTCCAGTACCCATATTTTACGATGTTACACACATCAGAACAACTGCATAATACCCTCTGCACTTTTGTGGTGTGAGTATAAATATATTAGGAGTTTAAATTATACCAAAAAAAGTTTTTAATAATTTTTTCTTTTAATTAAATGTTTACAGAAAACAAGTTAACAATATCAAATTAAAGTCGACATCAAAACTAAAACTTCCCCTTTTTGCAAGAAAACGATGGACAGTGGTCATATCTAACCGCTGTAAAAATCTTAAATGCTTTTCTCTGGTAATGTACTATATAAAAAGAAAACAGTTTTTTTGTCTCTACTGAAAATTTATTAATTTTGAGTTAACCATCTTTAGCAGAACCAGTGCGATATCACTGTGTGTAATTTTTTAAGTCATGGAAATATAACCATATACGTGCTTACCAGTTTTGCCAAAAGTCATGCACTTTTTAGTGGCCCCCAAAGATTTGGGGCCTCGGTGTAATTTTTGCAAAAAAAAACATATTCTCAGGCTCATATTTTTTGATCTACTCTCTGAGGCAAAGTTGTAGCTCTTGTCATAAAGATGATAAAATAAATAAATTTGTTAATTCTTACCATATTATGGTTAATTAGGTCCAAATTCTGGAAAATTTTTACCATTTCATGGTTAATTTTGAACTTAATATGGTTCATTTTGACCATTATTATAGTTAATATTATAAAAAAAATATGGTTCATTTTGAAGAAATTATGGTTACTTTTGACCATATTATGGTTGATTTTGGGCAAAAATTTTGTTGATTTTAACCATATTATGGTCATGTTGTAAACTGCAAACATAAACATTGATAATATCGAACCATAGTATGTTGCTCTTAGAATATGTTTACTCCCACCATATATTTTTACTGCGTGTAGATGAACAGATGTATGACAATTTTAATTGGATGTGTCAGATGCTAAAAGGTCTAACCCCACTTAATAAAAAGTAGAGTAAATAAGTGATGTTTGAGAAATGACGATACAAAAACCAAGTTGCCGAACACGCGAAGCGTAGTAATTCATATTACAGCAATATTTTATGGCCTAATTTTGCTTTGTTTATTTTCCTATTACATATCTGGTTGGTAGCTTCTAAAAAAGAAATAAGACTCAAACCCCTTTTCACCGCTTCATCATATTTTTAAATGGAAAATATTTATACAGCAGAAAAAAAATAATATTCAAAAGTGGAGTTAGGCCTTTTAGCATCTCACACGTCCAATTAGAGGCAAACTGTTACGATTTGGCTACAAATATTGGCTTTAAGTTTCAGCGACAGGATACGATTCATTTTTATTTCAAATGCTAGTGCTTCTGTTAACAATGATGGTAATTATAGGTGCGTTTGAGTACTTTTACAATAAAATGCAGTAAATGAGAAAATTGTAAAATTTTCTCTCACAAAAAGCTGTTGTCCAAAAAAGTACGCGAACGCAAAATAATTGAAGTGTTGAACAATTTTTACACTTTTGACTGCTTAACTCGTTTTCTTTATCGGTAATCGATTAAATACTTTTTATAACACGAACATTTTTGGATAATACAAACAAATTATTTCATGTAATCTTTCATATTTGTTTGTTTTTTATTTTATTTGATGTTACTAATTTGTGGCGGGTTAATTTATTCATAAGAACATGAATAAATTTTTGCTATTGATTACTTAAGTACCCAAGTACTTCACACTTTTACAACTCTAAAAAAGTAACATAACAAAAAAAAGGTTTCAAATGTTGGTATTTAGCCAAATAAATGCTTCACAAACAAGTACAATTAATTAATATTTAATCACTTTTTGTTTTTGTTTAATTTTGTTTCAACTTTTGTTTTATTTAACAATTTTTTCACAATTTGTAAGCATTTTGTTTGTTTACCTTTTGAAACATATGTTTTTTTGATTTACTAAATTTTACTGCAAAAATTTCTGCAGTAAAAATTTGTAAATACTCAGACAAGAACTGTCACTTTTCGCTTTCAATTTGTGTTCTCATTTACTGTATTTTGTGTACGCGAACTCAATTTAGTAAAATGCAGTTAAGTTCAGTAAAAAATAGTAAAATTTTTTGTGTTCTCGAACGCAGCTTATCATATTGAAGAAAACGTTGCACTAGCATTATTGGAAAATATTTCGGACCCAACCAACACAATGTTGTATTTAATAACTTTCTTCTAGCCACAAGCTGCTGTGCACATTGTCTCAAAAAGGTAACTTTGCGACGTGCACTTTTGTTTCGATCCAAGCAATACTATTTATGTAAGCATATACATACATACTACGTTTACACGTCGACTATTCGCAAATAATAATTATTTGCGATTAACTAACTTACTGTTTATATGTCCTTTTTTGTTACAGAAAATTCTTATTTTTATGTGATGCCGGATGGAAAATTTATGCATTTGGTAGCACTGTATGTATAAAAATTTTCTATTTTTTAATGAATAATGAAAAAATTAAAAATTTTTGTGTATTTGTGAATTTTATTTCCACAATTTTGAATTAATTTTACTTTTGTTATCGTATGAATGTGCCAAATCGAAATAAAAACGTTAAACGGTTAAAAGTGTGACAATGCTTTAAATCTTATTTGCAATTAGTGTCGTTAATCAGGAATTGTTTTCGTGAGTTAACTATTCGCAAATAAAAATTTAATTCACTGTTTATGCGGTAATTTTCTTTACTTGCAATATTTTTATTTGCGAATAAGTGGTGCGTATAAACGTAGTAACAGTGGCCAAAAAAAACTATTCGACATAGACAAAAAAGTTTATAAAATCATCAATGAAAACGATTGGCTGTTTTATTTAACAAAAATACTTATTAAAAGTTTTATTAAAGAACAAAAATGTGTATTTCATACAAAAAATGAGATCTCAAAGAAAACATAAATGGAAAAAATTAAAACAAAAAAGTATTCGGCCTTAGAAAATATTTTTTTTTGATAAAAAAAATTTGTTTCGCGTGGCATATACTGTGGGTAAATTTTGCTCTATTCCTCCTGCAGGATGATTTTCATTCGATTTTTGTTCGTAAACTCAATTTCCAGATGTGTTCAGTAGTGCTGGGAAACTTTCGATATTCTTAAAATATCGAAAATATCGATATTATTATTTTTAATTTTATTTTAAATACAGCTATGAAGACATGTAACAGCAGCTATACCCATCCATTTTTTTAGTTGCTATTACAATCAACAAGAATGGCAGGTGGATTGCTTGGATGTGCATTTTTACTGCTAATTAAAGGCTTTTACGTCGAAATTTGTATAGAGACTGAAGTGTCAAATATATGTGTAATGTTGTAAAAAAATTGCAAATACAAATGCAATTGCGAGTATAGAATAAAACAATGTTCGACCATTGGAGGAAAAGTCCGCTAGGTTGAATAACTTCTGGATTGAGAATCAAAACCAATTTAGAACATTATCTAAAGTTGCAATAAAATATCTTATAGTCAATTCTTCTTCGTTTCCTTCAGAAAGTTGCTTTTCAGCAGCACAATTTTTAAAAACTGTCATCTAAAATAACGTGTGTCTATACAACAATCCTGACGCCGCCATAAATCCAAATACCATGAAACCACCGCCACCGTGTTTTACAATTGGTGCCATGTTTCTTTCTTCCAGCTCCATATTAGGCTTCCGATATACCAGAACCTTTCCATCACAACCAAAAGGGTTATATTTACTTTTATCAACGAAAATTACATCCATACAATACTCCAGAGGCTTATCGAGCTTTCGGGGTTTCTTTAAAATGTGTGGCCTTTTCCTGGCTGATCGTGCATGAAAATCGTGTTTCTTTAAAGCATTTTTTATTGTTTAAGGAGTAATTGATACACCTAAGTAATTCTCAGTATTTTTAGCTAAAGTACTAGCATTATTTTAATTATGGGGTCCTTTTTAACTTCACGCACGATTCGCCGCTCATCCGCTTCTGTGGGCTTGCGAGGACTTACACTTCTTACCTTTTCTTACCTTATTTATAATGGTTTTGTCAGATTTATAGATTTTTATAATGTAATGAATAGTATTTGGACGATATCTGATATGGGGTTTTAAGTTTTTCCTGATTTAAAATAATGAATTATTAAATTTCTAACATCAACAGAAGTTTATTTCCATTAAAGTCATATTTTCGCGATCACTTGCGCAAAAATGACACTAAAGTGTGGTATATACATATGTATATGATAAGATAAAATCATAGCGATATTTTTACATAACAGGATAATAATAATGTTTGTCGAATACATTTTTTGCTATGCTTATGTTTTGTGTAACGGTAAATTCGTACTGCCGTATTCATTAAAAATTAAAATGGATTTGAAATGCATTTTAAGAAAAATTTGTATTAAAATTTTGCCTTAAAACACATTTCAAGCTTATTTTATTTTTTATGAATATGGCAGTTGAAATACGACGTTATATTTATGGCACAAGCGAATATTAAAAACATGAAACCTTTTTTTTAATTTCAAAAAAAAATTACTCCTGTCAAATAGTATTCTTGACCACTGTACGTTTTCCTTACTTTTGCTATAAATTTACCCGCAATTTAAGTCTGTGTTTATACGGATCATGTTTTAATGACAAAAAAAATGTTCAGCTTAAAAAGTAATTAGCAATTGGACAGTATTCTAAATATTATATATATTTTTAAGATGTCATCTCTAATCATATTTCGAACTGATTAAATGGTGCTGAAAGGTGATAAATTGCAAAGGTTCTTTGACGTCACGACTTAATTAGCCCATATGCTTGACATAAATATACGCCAAGTAAAACTTTAGTCTGTTCCAATTAGTTCTTAGGAGACTGCAAATAATACATTACTAAACGAAAACATGTCGTTGAAAAACGAAGACATGTCGTCTCACTACAAACACTTTTTAACAATGACATGGTCCATGCTTGCATTACATCGGTGGTCCAATATTATTTGCAGGGTTGGCATTCATTGTTGCGCACGCAATAACACAATTGCTCAAAGTTAAAAGGCAAACATTCTTAAGGCCTCGTTACTCTTACGTAAACTTATACGTTGCTAATCAGCTGTTCCGTTTTCCTTACCAAGCTACTGTGCAAATAGGTACTCTTACGTAAACGTAACGTTGCGGATGAACCTGATAAAATTAAAATTTCTCTCCGTTTTTACGTATCAGCTGTTAAAAATTGTATTTTTGTTATGAAGCAGTGTTGTCAACCAAACTTATTAATCAGCGGTTTACTTTTAAATTTTATTAATGAGATTCTCATCAAAACGTTAATTTAAATTTGATGTAATGAAATTCAATGTTATGGGTTTGTTGTTCGAACTGAAGTTTTATGTGTCACAGAAACCAAAGTTATCGGGTTTTTATTAAAAATAAAAGAAGCAGCTTACAGCTCTTGTTTATTTGTTGGAAATAAATATTGTTGTTAAAAGTTTAATTTTTTATTTTATTTTATCCAACAGTTAGATTATTTCCGTAGATAGAAGTAAATAAAATTGATAATGGTATTTTTGCATGTTTCCGGCAGCGGGCTGCTGCAAATTTGCAAAAGCCTTTTTCTCACTTTTTCTATGGTCATTTTATTTATTTATAAGTTTGAAACAACAAATGTTTTTGTATTTTAACTAAATTCGCTATATATTTACAAAACAATAAAATTACACAAATATAAACAACAAATGCAAGTTATACAACGATGGCATTTATTTCATATGTACAGTTGTATGTTTACTGTATTTCTACTTCTTATTTTCTTATCTATAAATTTCATTTACATTTACAACACAAGTTTTAACAATATTTTAACGCAAAAATCATAATTTCTAAAATTATTAAATAAAAATTTGATTAAAAGCTGTAAACACATGAGCCAAAACATAAAACAACTGATTCGAATATTGATTTTATTGTAAAATAATTATTTGCTTACATTTTTGACAATGCAAATAGAAAAAAATCAGCGCATAGTTCCGAATATTCGCCTTAACCTTATTATATTAAATATATATATTATTTATTGTTATTTGACCTTTTTTTTATAATTATTTTGAACTATTTAAGCTTGAGGTCTTTTTTAAAAACATACATACATATATTATATTTATTTATTTTTCTCATTAATGCGCTAACCAAAGGTAGCATCTTTAGAAAATTAAATTAAGAAATTGTAAAGATTCACAAAGTGGTGCCGATTTCAAAAAAAAATTAATTCTACTACACTAGATATGTATAGACCGATTTCTGTATTATCAGTGATTGACAATGTGTTTGAGAGATTTTTGTATGATCAGATATGAATCATTTACTAAATGATTTTCAGTATGGATTTAGAAAGGGATGTGGTACAGAGGAGGCAGTAGTGAACGTAATAAATTGTATCTGTAAAGGATTGGATGATGGCTATTGTGGTGTTGTTGGTGTATATTTTGATTTGACAAAAGCATTTGATCTCATAGATCACGAAATATTGTGTAGGAAATTGAGATATTATGGTTTTTGTGGAAAGGAACTTTTGCTATTAAAAAGTTACCTAGCAAGTAGGAAGCAGTTTGTTCAAATTAACACGTATAAGAGTGCTGTTCGTAATGTTGAATATGGAGTACCACAGGGGAGTGTTTTGGGGCCGTTGTTATTTTCAATATACATAAATGACATTAAGAATTTGGAACTTTTTGGTAAACTTTTTGTATATGCAGATGACATTTGTCTATTATATCCATATAAACATGAAACAGTTGCAAAAGCGTATGTGGAACGAGATGTAGCGTTGGTATCTGAATTTGTGAGGATATATAAATTTTTTTTAAATGCAAGTAAAACCCGTGTACTAAGATTTAAGCCATATTGTGAACGCAATTGCAATTTTAGTATTTTTATTGATGGAAACGAAATTTTGGAAAGTAATTCAATAAAGTATCTTGGCATACACTTGCAGAACAATCTTGTGTGGAGCCAACATATTCAGAGTATAAAATCGAAGGCTGCTCAAGCAATTGGCTTCTTATACAAATTTAAATTTAATCTTAAGTCAAATTCAAAAAGTCGAAAAAAATTTTGCTAATCATACGAATTTTGATTCAAAAAACATTTTTGTTTACATTTTTAAAATTTTGTATTATAAACGAAATTTTTCTTTAAGTTTGGTTTTTTTTATTATTTGATAAAAATGATTTTTTCAGCGAGTTTTTTTTAAAGCTTTTTGCTATCTTATCACGACTTAAGATGTTTTGTCAAAATGCCACAGATATGTATAAGGTATTTTATTTTTTTTGTACAAAAGCGCCGGTATCGGTATGTATTGGCGATTTTAAACAAGAATGTTAGCAACATGTCTTGCAACAAGGCTGTGAGCAAAATCAAAACAAATAATAATTTACATACATACATATGTACGAGTACACACATACACCTCAACACCATATGACACGTTTACGTTTTTGTAGTAACTACCAACATTTCAAGTCGACCGCAACGTTTACGTATCCGCAACATTTACGTAAGAGTAACGAGGCCTTTATGCTTTTGCATTCAAGTAGTCATTGTATTTTGTGTGTCAGGAATTAGTTTTACTATTAATAGTTTTAATAACATGAATTGTGCAAAAGAAAATTCTGATTCAGATGATGTTCCAAAGAGGAAAAATACAAATCCGAATGGAAACAAAATGTAAATAAAAAAATAATGGAAGGTGAGCAATATTTGGGTATATCAAAAAAAAAAAAAATTTTGTCAAAAATCTTCTAGGCAATTGGAAGAGCTATGTTCATCACGATTTTGTATAAAAAGTGCAATGAGAAAGTATTCGACGTTAAATGAGTCCACGCGAAAAAAAATTTTTAGTTTGTTTTGGGAGATGTCCTGGGAGCAAAAGGGTCAGTATGTTCCAGGTCTCAAAGCTTTTCTGAGACAATAAGGAAAACCGAGAAAATTCGATACGGAATCAGTCCATATCACATTTCTTGAGTCATAATTCAAACCGATTACAAGTTTGCCACGAAATGTTTTATTCAACACTAGGAGTAAAGGAAAATATTGTTCGAAATTTTAACTTACAACAAAAAGCTCAAACTTACATTTAATTTCGAGAAAAATAATAACAAAAAGCCCTATCTAAAATAGCTTCAAAAAATATAACCAGAATTGAATTTGTTGCTTGTTTTGAATAAAAATTGCAATATAATTTTTTTATATCTTAAGTTTTTAAAGAAAAAAAAAACATGGTTGAAGTATGGTTAAAAAAACACATAATGGTCCCTACAATGGCAACAATGAAACTTTTGTTGTTTTTAACAACATTTTTTTTACGATTGATAATATTTTGTTTCTATTTGACAATAAAAAGTTTACCTCTCTTGAAACTTCAAATATGGTTGAATTTAACAATACAATGTGTTAATAAAATAAAGCTTCAACTAAACACTTAAACAACCATATTATTGCTAAATTCATCTGTCCAAAAGCTATAATCATATTATGGTTGCCTCCAGACATGTCATGGTTAATATTAAATAACAATAATATGTTCGAAATTATAATATTTTAAAATATTTTAAATGATTAATTTTAAATTTAAAAGAATATGATTAAAAAGCAACAACATTCTGGTCGTTTGCATTTTACTTATGTAGTTTGCTTAAAATTCTCATTTATTTTATTTTAATTATTAAAAACACATAAATTTACGTAAAATAAACTAGTAGAACAGCAAAATTGTTAATGAAGGTCGCCACAGGCTGGGATATGAATCCAAGGGGATTTTTTTTATAAAAGTGAAACATAAAAAAATAAATAAAATTGTAATTTGAGACTTAACAAACAAATTGAAAAAATGGTTGAAATATATAACCATAATATGATTAGCATTGACACTATTATTGGTAATTCTGACCATATTATCGTTAATTTGTATCATAATATGGTAAGTTTTGACCATTATTATGGTTAATATTGACCATTATTATGGTTAATATTGACCATTATTATGGTTAATATTGACCATTATTATGGTTAATATTGACCAAAATATGGTATATTTTGACAATATTATGGTTGATTTAGGGAAATATTTTCTTGATTTTAACTATGTTCATTTTTAAACATAATAAGTATTAATCAATTGCGAAATACTTAACTAACCCATATTTAATACCAAATTCGTACTTGAAATAACCCGAAAATTAATTGATTTAAGTAAAATTTAGGATGAATCAAACTGAAAATGCCCTTGATTTAAGTATTATCAAGTTGATTTAATTCCGAATTCCTTTTTGAAATAATACGAAAGTGAAATTAGATTGATTCTAACCTAAAACACTTACTTCAGAAACAGAAGGGGAATATAATTATGACTGATATACTTATCCATTTTACTCATTAGTGCATTGTGAAACACCAGCATTATGCCCGAAATGGTTTCTACTTCAAAAATTTGATGTAAATATTTTTAGCTAAATAACACCTAAATGGGAATTTCTACACAAACCAAGCAAATGGATTTTTACATAGTTGTGTGGTGTTGTTGTAGTTTATACAACAAAATTTGACAAACACATGTGTATAAAATACAATGATCTGAGATAAGACTAATAAGTTATATAAGAATAAAACGATCACTTTGAAATTTTACTCTCAGAGTGGTACTACCAACGAAAAGTTCAATCTTTTTTTACTTGGCTTTAGGATTTTATACTTATTTAAAGAAATTCCGGGTTTGGGTTTCGATAGTAATCCAATTTACGATGGTTTTAAAAAGTACGTTTTAGTGTTATTCGTACTTAAATGTTAAAGCATTTAGGTACGAAAAATACTAACATTTATTTTTTAATGTAAAAAAGGAACACAATAGAACATTAAAATATAATGCATGTATGTCGACAGAACAACTACACTTGTTCTGTTTTATAACGAAGAACAGAACACTTTATAACGTTCGTTATTTTAATATAATACTCTCTTCTTCGTTATAAAACAGAACAATTGTTTATGGGTGTACGTTGAATAATGTTTTGTTCCTTTATGAACACTGGCTGGCTCTAAGTCGTTTTATGCTGTTACAATTGGTCTCTAACATCTTTTAAATTTTAAATATAAATAAGTCTTATCCTCCAAGTAAATAAAAGTACAAAGCAGTTGTTTGTTTTTCAAGCAATTGATGAATTATTGGCAATTTATTTAAGATGCTTTGTGTTACTGTTTCAAGCCAAGGAAAGAAGTCCCACCAATCAATGCAATAAGAAATTGTACAATTTTTCATTAAGTTCTTTTCAATAGTAACGAAATTTGATAAAATTCCTTATAACTGATTGGAATGACACCAAAATCGACAAAGGAATAAACGTTACAGTGAAGAAAACCCTAAGATAAAGATGCACGTAGATGAGTTCAATATGTTGATGAATATGAATGTATCCATAAAAGACATTAATACTTTTTATGTGGCAGGCATAACATTTAAAAAGTTGCAACTAAATGTCTTTTGTTAAATGTCACATTTCTCTGATAACGTGTTATAGAATCATCTCAACGCATATTAGACATTTTTCTTAACGATTGATTTTTTATTGGAAAACAACACTTGGAAACAAGATACAGGTAGCAAAATTAATCTGCCAAGAACAAAAAACATATCCGTACAATAAAAGTATGCAAGACAGACTGACTGACTGATTCTTTGTTCTCGTCGTTAAATTCTTATTTTCCCAAGGCTGGCAGAGGGCAGCCAAGTGAGAGCAAACAGCCACTTGCTTCTCAGCCAACAGAAAATATTTGATAAAGATACAGTCCTTAATGAGGGCAAACATACATGCTGCAGTGGAAGATGATGAATTTTTTTGTTATCGAATTTGTTTTTATTTGTGGTACTTGGGTGTACGCATGCAAACACACGCACGCATAGATTGACATACTAATACAAATAAAAGCATTCAAAGTAACAGCAACCAAAGTAGTAGACCGTAAAATATTTTGACAAATCGCAGGCACTTAATCAAATATATCGCTTAACAAAAAGGATCTATAAATCAAGTTTTGCCTTTTGGCACCTTCTACGAGTTTCAATCTTGCGTTCAGATACATTCATTCATTCATCTATCCATAGGGTTTTCTCTCATGTGTACAACTGTAACAACCATACGTGCAAGCGTATAGTCCATAGTGGAGGGTGTTTATGTATTTATACATACATACCTGCTACACACTGACTTTCTGATTCCTTAATAAGAATACATACTACGAAATTTTTATAAATTCCGTGAGAATAATGATTATTACGGCAAATCAATGACGATGATAATGTAAATTGTCGTTGAAGTTGTTTCGATAAAATTGATGGCGGTGAAGATAGTTAGCATACATACCTATGTATGGTACATACATATGTGAGTTTTGGCATACGTATGTAAGTACCCAGCAGGCTTTTTTGCAGAGCAGTGTTGCCGAAACTTGGTGACCAAAAATGGCTTAATTTAAGGAAAAATGGATAAAAACTTAAAAAAACACATTAAAATTCAATACCAAAACAAAAAAATTCATTAAAAATTTTTACAATGAAATTGTAAGTTGAGATCAATTTGTTACATAAGAATAAACGTAAATTAATATTTTAACATTTAAAAATCAATCATCGATATATTCGATGGCGTTATTACTCATCTCATAGGAATCACACGCGCGTGTTAGTTTAAAATATTTTGAAGATAAATCATAATCATGACAACCTTTATCCAACATTTTGTGTCCAAATCCACAATAAAAAACAAGTAAGAAAGTAAAGTCGGTCAAACCTGACAACATAATGCCCTTCACCACATTAGAACATATGTATGAACCCAACTTAATCAAATTACCTTCAACATTGCGACCTGAGGGTCGATTCTGGTTCTGTGAAACTGTCACATTTTCATAGAGTTTCTGATTCTCTCTTAGTGAAATAATGATAAATAAAATCCAATGTTTTCATATGAAAAGAACAAGTGGAATGAAACAAATTGTTTTCACAATAATATGATTCTTGTTCTATGTAATAGTTCAAAGAAGTGTCAACAACTTTTCATTTATGACATATTTTTACACATTCATTTTAACGGTGAAAACTCTCAACATATTCGTAAAAAATGCCAATTTTGAATAATATACGGATAATTCCATTTCAATTCGACCAAGAGTGAGACACGACCCCTTTCGATTTTAATGAAATTTTTTAAGAAGGTTCCTTTTATCTTATAAGGAACATACATATATGAACAAAATAAAAATTTTTAATATTTTTTTCAAAAGTTATGTCATATTCAAAATGTCATAATTTCGCCGAATTAGCCAAATGTGTTAGTTTATTTCTTCAATATCTCTAAAACCACTTTACATACGAAGATGATTTTAATGTCATTTTAAAGAGCATACTTGGGGCTACAAACCATATATTGAAAAAAAAATTTTTTTTTGGAAAAATGTAATATCTGCAAAATATTTAATTTTAAAAACGGACTAAGTCAAAAACCTATGTTTTTTATTTGGCTGATTTTTTTTATATTATACCTCAAACTGTTCTTTGAAAATCCGAAAACTTTGAAGGAGGTGTTTTATTTTCTTTTTTAAGATATGATTTTTTTTTCTTTCGCAACCTTTTTAAAATAATCTTAAAAAAGAATTTTAATATTGTAATTTTGAGCAATAAGTACACTGTGATAGTTGCAAAAAAACAGACAAGCCGTACACTAAGCATTTTAACCTAATTCGGGCACGCTGAATCTAGTGGTGCCAACCGTTTTTTAGGTTACCTTTTGTTTTGGAGATATACCGTTATTTCGAAAATGAAGGAGGCTTTCCAACATATATTCGCGTAACTCAAAAACGGTTTAGCTAATTGAAATTACTAAAAAAAACCGTAATTCCGCAATAAATAATAAAGTGGGGTTGGTCATACATTTGACCCATCGAGGAGAATCTTACGCGCTGTACTATACAAATATGGCGGTTAAATACATCAAGCATATGATCAATTGGATCCATCCATTCAACTGGCTAACCGAATGACATATACTCCTCCATGCCCTTATAAAATTTTGTTAATTTAACAAAACACGTCTAGTCCACGGCGTATTGACGAATCTGGCTAAGTACCGAACAAAAAATTTATAAGATTCCAAAAAGATTTTGGTCAATTTTTTTTCGGACACTTTTTTTAATAATGTAGACAGACCACAAACAAACCACACTGAAACAAAAATCCAATGAAAATGTACCATAAGCAAACAAACAACGTTTATTAAAATAGTTTTCGTTGGCTCAACGAATTGTTCGTT
This sequence comes from Pollenia labialis, assembly GCA_949318255.1. Lineage (NCBI taxonomy): Eukaryota > Metazoa > Arthropoda > Insecta > Diptera > Polleniidae > Pollenia > Pollenia labialis. The sequence goes on from OX439140.1 coordinate 53,613,416, forward strand.
ATATATAACGATAATGAAAATAATACGTAATGAAAATAAAATTTTCATTATATTAACGAATAATTCGTTGAGCAAACGAAAACTATTTTAATAAACGTAATTCGCTTGCTTAACGTATATTTTCATTGGATTTTTGGTTCAGTGCAAAGGTTATCAAGTGAATATTTACATATCTATATCTAAGTTATTTTTATTATATTAGTATAATTTATATATATACAAAGAAGTGTACACTTTGATGTCACCACTAACTGCGGAAACAAGTCGACCGATTTCAACCAAAATTTCAGGGTTCGTTGGGGTTCCACAGATATGGCATTTAGATTTTCCTATAAATTTGCTCGAGATATCCACAAAATTCTTTGGAAAAAACATTGATGACTTTTTTTATGATTCTTTATTTTGCATGAAAATAAACATTCCGATTCATATTACAGCTATTCTTACACAGCAAATATGCAATTTTTATATGTTATATATGCATGGAGACAAAATTTAGAACATTTTCAATTATTCAAAAATTCATACCTTGATTTAATTGTGAATAAAAGCGAAACGCGTTCATCGATTTTTATGATTTATGTGTCATTTTGTTCATTCAGGTTATGCGACTTTGCGTGAAAGTAATGGGACTTGACGCTTTTTTTTATCGTTTTGAATTTTTTATGAATTAAAAATAAAAAATTTAAATTTTTTGGGCAAAAAATATTTTTTTTCTTCATACATTTATTTATAACTGCGAAACTGTTGCTTATGTAGCGAACGTTGTATGAACAGATTAAAGGAATTGTAATTCTTAATTTTTTTAAATTTTTTCAGCTTATTCGGACTAGTGGTTCTTGAGTTATGATAAACAAAAGAGCCTAAAACGTGACAAATGCCCCTTTACGATACTTACTAACTTCAAATTAATTTTTAAATTATTATTTGAGCCACCTTGACCAAACAATAATGCAGAAGTTCTTCTTTTTTGGTCTACTTTCATAAACAATTATCAGAATTGTGTCCCGAAATCATGTGTTGTACTGTGTAGTCAAGCGATTTTCTTGAAATTTTGCAGGAAAATAGTGTAACATCTGGAAAGAACTATAGCCTAAAATTTTTAATTTAGGGCGAGAAATAGGGCAATAGGGGTAAAAGCTCCCCCTCCCTAATTTGTTAAACTAATCAACCGGTTTTCTTAAAATTTGGCATGTAGACACTGTGACATCTGAAAGGAAATAGCGCGTGAGATAAGGCAATGGCGGTGAAAGCTCCCCTTCCATACATCTTTTAAGCCAATGAACGGGTTTTCTTAAAATTTGGCATGCAGACACTGTAACATCTGATAGGAAATAAGGAAAAGGATGTGAAATAGGGCAAGCAGGGCAAAAGCTCCCCCCTCCCATTATCTTCTTTACTAATGTTACGGCTGGAAAGTACTTCAAAACTATAGTTTTTATTATTACGGCGTGAAATATAGCAAGAGGGGTAAAAGCTCCCTCTCCCTAAATCTTCTTAACTAATGAACTGATTTTCTTGAAATTTGGCAGGCAGACACTGTAACATCTGAAAGAAATAAGTTATATGGCAAAACAACGTTTGCCGGGTCAGATAGATTTAATATACAATGTAATTTAAAAATTTCAAAAGTTATTAAAACAACATACTGAAAGGCATAGAATTCATTGGACAACTGTTTCAAAAGCGATGCCTTGAGTTCATTATTGAATTGAAACGATCTTCATTGCATAACGGTTGCTAAATTTGTGCATTGTTTTATTTGTGATTCTTTGTCAACCCATTCAATTTCAGTGAAGCTTTGCAACAGTGCATTTACTTATGATGTCATCCAGTCTCTTGAAATCGACCTATAAGTGAAAGTATACTACCAAAACCCGCAATAAGGTACATAAATATAAAAGAAGAATTGATAAAAAAAAATTGTTTGTGAAAATTTAAATTCGGCTGTTTTCATTATTATTTCTTATTTCTTAATTTTTTGTCCGTCGATAACAATTTTACGCTTATTATGTTTGGAACAATATATTATTTTAGATACACGTTAAAATTTTTTTTTCAAGTTTAAAGTCCTGTAGCTCAGTTTATCTTTACCCGTTCGACACAGTTTAACCCTGCCTTTACACATGCAAGTTATTACTTGCAAGTAGGCTATACGTATTAACATCGAAAATGTCGGCGAAATAGTCGAATGTCATACAAGTTGCATGAATGTTTACGCAGTCAAGTTAATGTTCCTTATAAATCAGAGTTACCAAGTGCGAAACAGAGCTTAACTTCTAAATAAACATCTGGCATTAATAATTACTATTAGCTTTTCAAATTATATTGATGTTTAAAAATTAAATTAGTTGTCTACTTAATGTATATATGCAAAAAAATTAAGAAATATTTTTAAATATACATTAAAAAAGTTAAACCTATAATAATTATTTCCGCAATCAGTAAATTTGGTAACACTGTTTATGTTTTTGACATTAACTTGCTGCAAGTGTCAAAAAATCACTGTCTTCAGAAATTTCTTGCAAGTTGAGCTGCAAGTACGACAAATGTGATGGTGTTAGTAAAAATGTGTGAGTGAATTGAGTTTTTCGTACTTTCACCTGCCCCAGTGCACTGCAGTGGTTTAAAAAAGAACCATTGCCACCAAGGAATGGCGAAATAGTTAGCACTTTTACTCAATTTGTACTAGGAACTACTGATGTGGCATTCAAATCATACCTACATCTTGCTCTAGACACCAATATCTAGAGCTAACATGTTAAAATAGGTACCCAAGTTTCGCTAGCTAATTCTATAGCTCCAAGTAATGCAGAAAACAATTTTTTTTAGCGGCAAGACGAAAAATGTGTATTCTTAATAGACCCCGTTATAAAACGGTAACCAAATTAAATGCTCTACGCTTGCCTGTTGCTTTTTGATGAATTTTCAGTGCTGCCATAACCAATACAATTTTTACAACCAACATTTTGGAAAAAGTTACCAAATGTAAAAAAAATATAACCAAATTTAAAATGACTCTTATTAATTTTACATTTTGAAAAAATAACGAGATGCTTAATTAAAAGTATTTATATATTTGAGACTGATTCATAATGGTTCTATTTGATATATTTTGTGAATCATTGTAATATATTATGGCGAATATAAGCGAATTCGCCTCTCGTAACGTACATTCAATGGGGAAAAAGTAAATGACTGACAGTCAAATTTTTGTTTTTACCAAATAATAACCTTAACCCTCAAATCAAGCTCAAAAAACTTACGTTAGTTACCTTCGTGTGTGGTTTTTTACACATATGCAATGACTGTATACTTTGCTGCGGCTCCATAGTTCGTTTGTTATTAAACTCATGATTTACGTAACATTAATGATGTACTTATCCCATTTGTGCTCAACAGCGAACCCTAAAAAGCTGCTGTGTATTTTATATTAGCGCTCAAATTATAAAACATACATTGCATGCAGTTCGCATATCACACTTTTCCGACAGAAAATTTAGCCTCTAGTGCAAAATACGTATTTAGTCAAAAAATGTGTTTTTTATTGTACTTATTAGATATTCTTTAGTGTACCTCAACTATGTTTTGGTTTATCGTGTAAAAATTATCCCTTTTGTGTGGTTTTTCATACAAGGGTGATTTAAAAGTAAAAAACATTAAATAAATATGCATACCGACAAGTTATAAACAGTAAATTTCAAATTTCTTAAAACTTACAGCCATTTCTTAAAGAAAATTCCATAAATTTTAAAATTATCTATATATAAATCGGCTAAGGCAAAACAGTTAAGAACACTTTCCTCCTCTGTATGTCAACCGATTTGAACAAAATATACATCATTTAAGAGGTATTTACTCAAAGAAGTGCACAATGTATATTTTATTAAAATCTGTCCAATTTCAGAGCTATAAGCGTTCAAAATTGTTACTAACACAAATGCAAAATAAATAAATAAAAATTTATTTTCAATTATCAAATAATAAAAAATTAGGGTAATCGATTATTCGACATTTTTCAGAAACCGGTTTTCGCACATTTCGACTATATAAATTAGACCAGGCCAAACAGTTAAGAACGCTTTCTTCCTTTGTTTGTCAACGGAACCTGTATGGGGAGAAAAAAGGTGAAATATGGGAAACTAAATTTCTTTTTTTTTTACTTTTCTGTGCTTCATGTGATAATTTTTAAATTTTCTATAATATAGAACTTTGAAACATAATATTATAGGTGTAGGATCCTGAGTGAGTGATAACCTATAAGATAAAAAATGCTGGTATTTTTTGTTTTTCATCTGGAACTTTTTGAATTTTCGTTAATATTCGACCTATGAAGATACAATTATACATTAAACTGGGCGAATAAGAACATGTAAGGGTAGCTTTTTCGTACTTTTTCGTTCTACATCTGATACTTTGATTAATTTTCGTTAATATTAGACATATAAACATAAAATTAAACGTACAACAAGTTATTTTTACCAATTTTAAATTTTATTTAGACTACATGTTTTTACCTTCAGTTTTATTTTAAAATATGGCAGCTTTTACACCATAGACTTCTATACACATCTAGATTTCTTTTGTAGAAATTACGGGCATACGTACTACTTATCTTTACTACTCTTAAAATCAAGAAAATGTACGCTCCTTTATTTAAAAAAATAATTGAAAATTTCCATTGACTAAAACTTCATTTGTATTAAGTAACTTTTTTTAACAATAACATTTACTGCAACGTTTAAGCTAACGATATGTGTTTTGTTTGTGGAAAAAAATTCTTTGATACCTGTAAAAGGGTCCCTTTTGCTTTCTTTAAAAAGACGTACCTAAATGCAGAAATTATTAAGAAAAAAAAATAGCCAAAAGAATTTGTTGGTATTTTGCTTGTAAAAATATTTTGGTTTCTGTACCAATCGCGTCGGTGGGTTTTTTCTTTCTTTGAAAACACTTTTCTTAATTAAGTAGAAATATTTAAAAAGAAGTAAAAAAGTCTTGTTTTGCTACAATTTATATGTAAATAACCTGTACACATAAAAGCAAATGTGACAGTAGGTAAAATGTTTGGGTAAGAAGATGTGTTTTATTGATGTATTAATGAAACTTTATTGTTTCGAACTATTTTTATTGCTTACTTTTTTATGCTACAATTATTTGACCGAGCCCAAAGAGTTAAGGCTCAGTAAGTCTTTACTTTCTGTTCTGTTACGAACCAGCTGATTTGTTTTTGTTATTAAAAAACCTGTGAAATTGATTAGTTGTTCTGTTCTGTTGCGGTTCAGTTTCATAAAATCAAAAACTTGGAAAGTAATTGTAAGTGACCGCAAAATAAAAAATACATTAATAAAATTTTATTTCTTCAAATTTATGTGCATAAAAGTTATTGAATTAAAACAATGGATGGTGCAAAACTAATAAATTTGTCATAAATGGCTAATAAGTTGCTACAGAAAAAGTAACTTTTACAATTTAGAAACAGAACGGCACGGAACAGAAACAGAAAGTAAAGACTAATTCTGCCTTTAACCTTACTAATTTATGGTAACTTTTTAACGTAACTTTGACCTGTTATAATGACTTTATATATTTTTGCAGGCAAACTCATGTGCACATTTGGTATTTTCTAAAAAGTTATGATATACCATTAGCTAGAATAAAAATGTATGCACAGATGTTTGAAGTATGAGCAACCCAACACCGTGAATACCATTTCTATATTACTTACCACTATGAATACCCTAACTGTTTACTAAAATAACTTTTTCACGTTATAATTCTCATATTGAATTGAAAAAATGGTTATTAGAAGAGGAAATTAATGAACCAAAATCAGTTCCCAAACTGAAAATGGAGATTTCAAGTTTAGTAATATTGGAAATTGTTAAGAAAGGATGACCATTGTGGGATGGTGTTTTTATCAAGCAATTGCTGAAGAAAATTTGGGAAAGGCTTAATTATAATACTAAATTTATAGAGTCTCTTCCCCTGTCCAGTCAAACGGTAGGCCGTCGTAGATATAGATTGAATAAATAACACACTTTTGATTTATTTATTTTACTTTATATTGATTTTATTAAAAACATAATAAACTCTTTACCGTTGCGTTGCCACCTTTTTTTTCATCACAAACCACTTTTTTCTGAACATTGCCATACTTAACACAAAAATCATATGGTTTTTATGTATGGTTGTCATATCCAATTGAAAAACCAGAGTTGTTATAAAAAACCACATTTAGCAAAATCGATCGGAATCTGAAGAAGCTAAAACTAAATCGATCGGAATTAAAACCATTTCGATCGGAATTTGTGACATGCCTAGTAAAATCAATATGATTATTTAAAGTGGAAAATGAAAGGTTTTTTGAAGAGTTTAATAAAATAGGTAAAGAAATTGTTATAGATAGACCAAATGATTTGGAAAAAATTTAACACATAAAAAATGAAGAAAAAGATGTTAATATTTTTATGGAAGCTTTTAACAAAATTAGAAAAGAAAGTGGTTTAAATAGTGAAGACAGTGTTTTGGAAACAGAAAACGAAGAAAACAAATATCAAAGCTCGACAAAGCTTGATGAGAGTGCTTGTAAAATAAATTAAAATGTTAATCTTAACGATAAACTGCATTTATGGTTCGTAAAGCATAGACCGAGCAGAAGGTGTGCAGAAGATTTGTAAAAAATTCTTAAAGAAGAAAATATTAGCGTCAGTCAATTCTTTGTACATAATCCCTTCAATAAAGCAACAACTAAAGTCATAGCTGGGGGTAAATATATACATTTGGGAATAACAGAGTCGCTGAAAAAAATCAAGATATAAATATAGATGGCATACCTTTATTTCGAAGCTCAAAAATTCAGTTATTGCCCATTCTCATAAGAATTAAAAATGTTGATAGTAGTAGTGATGAATTTTTAAGCGATTTTGTTTCGGAGCTGCTGTTTTATAAAGAAAGTGGCTTACAAATTGACGATAAAGATATAGTCATAGAAATAATGAGTATAGTATGTGATGCTCCAGCAAAAGCATACCACTTGGACACAACTCAAGACACGGTTGCTCAAAATGTACGCAAATTGGAAAAATGATTGATGGCACACTTACTTACGAAACAGTATCTGGAACTTTAATTACTGATCAAGATTTTTCATCTCGAAAATATCCAAATCATCATTCTGCTAAATACTTAGAGACTAAAACGGCATTGGAAACCTTGGGTGTTTCAATGGTAAAACAAATCACACTTGATTGTATGCATTTGGTAGACTTAGGTGTAACACGAAAATTTTTGTTGAGAATAATTAAAAAAAAAGTGTGTTTTGCAAGTGGTGTTGATTTTACAAGAAATATTTTTAAAAAAACTGGTAAGCATGAGGTGCTATATTGCAAAAGAGTTTGGCAGGAAGCCCAGGTCTTAAGAAGAAATTTTGCATTGGAAAGCCATAGAATTTCGTAAATTTCTACTATATACTGGCATAATTACTGCACTGGGCATACAGATTAATTTGTTGCCCTAAGCAACACATCAGAAATTTCGATACATCGAAGTCATTGTTAAATCTTTTTGTGCAAAATTTCCCGGTAGCTTTCAGAAAAAATAGCGTTTCATATAATATCCATAATTTACTTCACATAAAAGACTGTTTAATGCACGCCGGTGATCCTACCTTAAGTTCGGCACATGGTTTTGAGATCCAATTACAAAAAATTAAGCAGATGGTTAAAAGCCCTGTAAATATACTTCAGCAGATACAAAGGCAAATTTTTCAGGAACATTTTTCAACTACTGGGGAATTGGAGGGATTAGTAAAAAAAAGAAATGGTGTGCTTACCTACAATTTTCATGGATGTTCTTTAAGGACAACTAGGCCGGACAACTTTTGTTACATGAAAAACAGTATTCCGGTTGAAATGTTGTCCTTCACGCAAGGTGAGGAAAGTTGCATCGTAGGTCGGGAAATAAAAAACCCAAGAAATTTTTTCGAAGAACCCTGTGAATCAGCTCAAATAAAAAAACAATCAGGTATTTATTATATTTTGATGCAATTACTTCTATATATGTATACAGTTAATAAAATAACAAAAAATATTACTATGTTTTCAGATGACCTAAGAAAAAGAGATGAACTAATGCAAGGTAATACCAAAGACATGGCATGACCGAATATAGCAACCTTACAACTTGTTTTACTATAATACATACATACATATTTTCCGTTTTGCAGATCAGCTAAATTTTCTTGCGGAAGAAATTGGAAAGCAACGTGTTCCTTTGGAATGAACTTTATACAAAACAGTAAGATGTAGAGTCTTTAAAACAACAATTTCCTATTTCGAATCACCAACAACTGTCCGAAATAAATGAAAAGATTGTGTCTGATAACAGAAAGGAATATGCAAGTGTGCTTTATATACCTAAAACATTTAAATATTTCTTTAACTTTAATTTTCATTTTATTAGATTGAAACTATTGAAATCCCTTATTCTTCCTAAGTCTGGATTCACATCATGATACAAATATACAAGGTAGTTCCACTTTTCTCTCACAATTATTTGTTTGAAGTTTATCGGAATTATTTGAAGTTTGTTTTTTGTAAATATTAAAAAAATCGTTGCCACATATTAAAAAAGGCAAAAATTCCTTTTGGAAATTATAAGACAAAATGTGCAATTTGTATTACAGCTTTAATGTGAATTTTTAAGCATTTTAATTTTCTTTAGAGCTGAACATTAAAAACAATGTAATTCACTAATTATGTACATACATACATATGTATGTTCTTCAGTGTTCCCACCAGCAAAATTCAAAAGTACATTAGATATGTAGCAATATTACCCGATTTAAATGAAATTACACCTGATATAAAATTAAAGTTTTATTGAATAAAAAGACATTTACAAAGAAGCAAGAAAACAACAAACTCATTGAAAGAAGATCAATATTAGCCAAACATTTAAGATTCTTATTGTAATTTTAAATAAATTAACAAAAATAACATTAAAGACTTTAAAAACAATTAATAACACATAAAATAAAACACCTAAAATAATGCGTTTAACTTCCAAATTTGGTTGTATATATCTAGGGAAGGTTTAAAATGCTCGTTGCCATTCCTTTATAATGGGTGTTTTTAGAGCTTACGAAAGGTTAGCTGTCAAACGAACTGTCATAATGCTTTCTGCTCAGACACATCATCATGAATAGATTCATGCTTAAATAACGCCACTAAATTATTCAAATTTACTTTGAAAATCAGCCATAGATTTTCGCAACTTATTTTTTTGCAAATGAAGGCGATGTGAAGATTTACAGAAAATTAACACTCAATCAGACTTTAAGGCCGTGTGATGTGACACCTCTTGATTGTTTTTCGTAGGGTTGTGAAGTCATTTTATTCGTGACATGCAGCCAGCAATGCTCGAAAAAAAAGGTACAAAATTGGACGTGCCTATTTGTTTTAAATCAGTTCCAAATGGATATGCCGTGTATTAATCGGCGATTAAAATTTAATTTTTTTTTGTGTTGTCTACCATTTTAAGTTTCATGGTCTAAAAAAATTCCCTTTAATTCTTATTTAGTAAACAAAATGCCTGCAGGGTTTTATAAACTTACCCTATCGCAATTCAGTTTTACAACTGTTAAGGGCATTAAATATTCTTCAAACTAAAGCATTTAAAAGTTGCAAGATGAAAACAAAATTAATTGTATGTCGGAATATATCTTCCCACAGGATAGTTTTTAGTTTCAATAACTTTTTTCAATTGAGTTCAGGTTCTAAATCACTATTATAGTCATCTTTATCCAAATCTAAGAGTCCATCTTGCGACATTCATAACCGAACTTTTTAAAATATGTATTAAATGATCGAATCTTGATTTTATTTCTGTATCTGAAGGAAGAATTTCAAATTACGCCTGAATTACACCTAAGAGAAATTACCCACGCTCTACCCACGACAGTAAAAATTATACCAAATTCGGGTAATTACCCACAAAGTGGCAACACTGATGTTCTTAACAAAAAATTATTTGTATGGTCTGTCTATTAATAAAGAAATTAAAATGTATAAAACAAGATTTAAGCTACAATTATTTCATCGTTGAACAAATAATTTTAGATTGTTTTATGAATTAAAAACAAGATTCTACCCAAAAAGAATCTTTTCATTATATTTTTATCTAATACTAAATTTCAATTCCATATAATTTTTTCATAAAACTAGGCTCTGTATATAAATAATCACTATTAATTTGGACAAATGTTGAATTAAGATGTTATAGTTTAGTCAAAAAATCGTTGCTTGGTTTATTAAGCCCGCCTTCAGGTAAAAAGTTTATAACTTTTTCAAGGCCATCGTATTCCATATCATTTAATAGCTTTATTTCTGCCCCAAAGATCAACAGGCATGGTCCTTGTGTCAATTATAACCTATGTCCCAAAATTCATCAAATTACCAGTAAAATTGGGGCCTGTACTTTGCGCACAAGTTTTACATGTGCAGCCTGCCAGTCGGCCAGCCAGACGGACATCGTTAGAATGACTCAGAAAGTGACACGTAAAAGTGACCCCAATATTTTAAGGAGTTATAAATATGAGCACAAATGTATAATACCCTCATCAATATAACGTTGTGGATATAAAAATGTGCTTCCTTGTGACAATTAGAACTTCATATAACAAATTTCATTAAATTATCTTCAAAATTGTGTACTTTTTATGTTTGAATTTTTCGCACACAGTGTGCATGGAAAGCCAGCCGGTCGGACGGACGTACGCCATTAGATCGATTCAGAAAGTGATTACGAGTTAATCGGTATACTTAAACTGGGTCTAGAACCAATATTTCTTATGTGTTGGACACATCAGCATAAACTCTTCCGCATCAAATCGGAAGTTTTACTTACAAAATAACGTTTGATAAATGTTTTTTACTTTTTTTAAATATATTTTATTTCTGTTACATCTTATTTTTAATATAAATTGTTTAAAATAAATTTATATTTAATTTTTCCAAACTTCAAATAAAAAACAAGGAAAAACACAGAAAAATGGAATTATTTAATAAAATGTGGTAGCGCATATTTTCATGATTCCAATAAACGTCAGAACGTTAATATGGCGACAAAAAGAGAGAGTGGAACTACCTTCTGCATTTGTATCATGGTTCACATTATGAAAGTTTTCTTTCAGAAAGTCTGTGTTTATTGGTGAGAGGGGAAGAGAATATGCTTTTTTCTCACCTCTCTCACCCATAAACTCAGACTTTCTGAAAGAAAACTTTCAGTGTGATCCCAGGCTAATGGAAAAAAAACTTGAAAAATATTTTGTCTTCAGAAATTACGTACGAATACAACATAGATGGCGTACATGGCAAGAAATCGCTTAAAACTTTAAAACAATTTTATAAAGCTCTTTTAGGTAATAAATATTAAAACAAACGGGGTTTTTATATAAACCTAACTAACATACATCGTACATACATTTGTTTCTGATTCTATTCCACGTTCAGAGCAAAGTAAAGGCGAAGAAGAATTCCGAAAAGCCATACAGCTCCAAAAGAAACGTCATTTTAAAAATATTGCGGCAAAAAAATTACACAAACAAATGACCCAAAGGAGAGTGTAGGAACCGTTTAATAGACAATTTTGTACTTCTTTCTGTATCTATAAAATGCCATATTAAATTAATTTAAGTTTTTTCTCATTTTGCAACAAAAAGTATTGAATTTAAATGTAAAACCTATGTATTTTTAAGCCTTAAAAAACTTTAAACAAAGAATTAAAATTATTTTTTAATAAAAATTTAAATATGAACGTATATGATTTTGTATGAAATATTTTTTTAAACAGGCTGTAAATTTAGGGGTGGTGAGTCTAGTAGTACTTTGAAGAGACTCTACCCCGCTCTATCGTCTAGTCACTAGCACGAACGTCGATCTTTGTGGGTAGTGCAGTGAATGGATATATGTGGGTATCTACGTTGCTAGGTATGGGTTATGCAGAGAGTGGTCAATTGCCATCTTCGTAGGACATTGCCATGTTAAATTCCACAGCTAAAAGCATGTAGAGTAGATTGTGATTGCACTAGTGATAGTTCTTTTAGAGCTAGTGAATGAATATACATACGCGGAACTAGTTCCGTAAGCCACTGGGGCATGTGTAAAGGCCAGGTAAATATGGGCTGAAAGAGAAAAGTTTAAATCTTGTTTAATTCAGAAATACCTAAAACAACTGCAGAAAAACACGATTTTCGCGTATATCCTGAAAACGCTTCTTCAGAAAAATAAATGAATGCCATATTCGTGTTCAGCAGCCTCAATTTAGGCTAAGAAAATATCAAATTTTTGAGGTTAATTTTTTTTTTGGCGTAATGTTTTTTTTAATTTTTTCACAAGAAATGTAGGTGTCTAGCACAGAATTCACTTCACGTAACATGTAGTATTTCATTTATTGTAAAACACATTGTCAAGTTTATTTTTAATTTGAGAATTACATTTCATAGCAATTTAATATAAAATTTCAAATACAATGTGTGTCAAATGCTTATATTCAAATAATTATTAATTTGAATTCAAATGTTGAAATCGGCTGTGCCGAATCTCTGATACCCTCCACTGGCAGTTAAAATAGTTCTGGCGTAAGCAGTATATGGATAAATAAATTATTAGTTAATCTTTATAAAAACGGACAACAGATTTAAAATTGGTTGCTCAAGTCGAGGCAATTGTAATTGGACGCCACAATTATGAAATTTGACATTGTTTGAATTTTTCTTTTAAATAAGTCAAACAATGTCAAATTTCATAAATGATGAGATAATGCGCCTGATAAGTCCTTACAGCCTAGTACAAATGAGTATTTAACTTAAGTATAATATTACGTTTCACAATATTTACATCTAGAGAAAAATCAACAAATTCAAACATTTCATTAAAGCAACAACACAGTTTTCTAAATGGGTCTGCCATAGCATTGTTAGTTCTAAAAGTTTTTATAAATAAGGGATTATAATACCGCACCGTACGACGTGGAATGCTAAATGACAATCTACTTAATAAAAAATTGGAGCATACTTTTTAGTGTTGGCAAACGCATTAAGGATAATCTTGTAGTATATGATGGGATATTATCATATCCTCGATATGTATCTCTCAGGCAAAAAAGCAAGAATTGTTTAAAGTTTTTTAGTGACGAAAGGATCATTGAATTCTTTCGCCCAACGTTTAACAAAAGCCAGAGTACAACGAGCCCTGTTCACAGTCATTGTTATGGGTTGAATAAAATCCAATTTTACATCCAGTAAAATGCCAAGATCCATAATTGTGTCCACTATCTCGATTTTGTAGTCACCGAGTTAATAATTATTTATAATACTACGTTTTCTAGAAAAGCGCATATGCTTACATTTCATTAGGTTTAATTCCATTAGGTTATGTTTTCACCAATTATAAAATGTATCAAAGTCTTCTTGTAGATAGATGTGGTTCGTAAAGTTTAAAAATATTTTTACATCGTCTGCGAACATTAGTATATGTGAATGTTTAATAATTTCAGGCATGTCGTTGATAAAGAGCAGAAACAAAAGAGGACTACCTTGCGGAACACCGGATTTTACCGATATCGGCTTAGAAGTTGAAACCCCAAATTTTACCCATTGTATTCTGCCGAAAAGATATGACTTTAGCCAGCTTACATAAATTTTGTCGAAACCCATAATATCAATTTTTTTCAGAAGGAGGTTGTGATTTACCTTATCAAATGTCTAACTGAAGTCGGTATAAATAATGTCGGTATGTTGGTTGTTGACAAATCCTTCATTTACCGAAGTTGTTTGTTCCAAAATATTTGCCATAGTTGATGATTCTTTACGAAATCCGTGTTGAAAAGGTATTAATAACGGTGAAACTTGATGAACCAAGGAATCTAAAATGCATTTTTCAAAAAGTTTTGGAATTGCGCTTAGTTTGGCTATACCCCTGTAATTAATCATATTTGATTTATTTCCAGATTTGAAGAAGAGAATTAAATATGACTCTTTCCATATTTTTTGGGAAATAACCATTTTTCATAGAAATATTAAAAATAATTGACAACGGCATTGCTAAAGCTTCCATTCAATTGATTAAAATATTCCTTGGTATACCATCAGGACCAATTGAGTTTGAATATTTACATGGTTTTAAGCAATTGATAATATTGACAGTCGTTATTGGAAAATGATATAGTTTGCCAGTAGCTATATTAAATGGATAATTGACATTTTTAGTACAATGGGCATCAGAATATGTGGGCGAAAAAAAGTCTGCGAATAAATCACTGATTTCCTTTTCATCATGTGCTACCGTACCCATATATTTCATGACCTTCGGTGCGCCAGAGATCTTCCTTTTCGAATTTACAAATTTATAGGATGATCTTGTTTTTTATTTTAATCAAGTAATCGTTATATTATTTAGCATTTAGCAAATTATATTTTGCACGAAGGACGGAATACTTGCTGTAATCGCATTGGGATCTAGATTTCTTGTATTTTTTTTAAGTCTTATTTCTTAAGTTTTTTAACGAAGAAAGTTGTTTATTGCCCCATGGTGGTCCTGATTTTGAGCACAGTGAATATTTTGGTATACATTCATTCATATATTGTTTAATTGTACTGTAAAAATTATTAATCATTTTATCGATTGTTTCAGGTGCGCCAATGCGAATGGTTATGTAGGTCGGTGTAATTTGCCCTTTTAAAACAAAATACCTTTTCTTTTTTATGAAAATTTTGATCACGGTGACAGCTAAAAATGTTGCAGTTAATTTCAATTGTAGGGTGGTAACGATCTTCTGGGAGTGTTATAGGATCAACACGATTTATTGTACACTCCTTAGGCTCATTAACAAATACCAGGTCAAGTAATTTGCCATATATATTGTAGACGCCATTAATCTGATGTAAACATAAATTTGTAATGTTGCCGAATATACCATCGCTAATGTTATCAGAACGATTTGGAATGTTAGTTTTACTTTCTGTGCAGAAATGCCAGGTAATCTTATTTATATTAAAATCGCCAAGGACTAACATGCGATATTATAAGTGGATAAACAACGAAATGACTTGGTAATATCTCAAAAACCATAAGAGAAAGAGGCTTAAGGATTCCGCAGATCGATAGCCCGGTTAAAGCTACAGGAAACGATCAAATTTTTTGATTTTGTGACGAAAAAATAACTTTGACGATGTGCCGATATGATCCGTTCATTAGTGCATGACATACAAAATTCCTAAGTAATAACAGAACTTTGTCTATGGTGATCCCACTTTTAGCTTTGGCTGACGTCGGGACCGGGTTAATTTAAAAAATTAAGAGCTGTTACGAATTTTTTTGATATAAATGGAACCTACACAGAAAAAATTATAAGTAGTTTTTTATCAATTAAAAAAATTGTTCAAAAAGTATAAAAATTTAATTAATATGATAATTGAAACAATTATTTTTATTTGTTGAAAGAAAATTAAAAATATAATTTTGATTTAATTAACATTTTAGTTTTTTTGAAATTAATTTTAAATATATTATTTATTAAATAGCAAAAAAAAATTTCGTTTAAAATAAAATTGTTTAAAACGGCAAAGTTTTTGATCATATTTTTAATTAAAAATATCATTTATTGAACAAAAAAATAATCAAAATTTAAAATTTTTAGTAATCAATATAATAATTTTGGTAATGGGTGCAAAATCAACAAATGGGTGCTTGATTCTATGAATTTGGAATTAATTGCAGATTAGAGACAATTTTTAGTTTGTTCTGTGTATTTAGAACGACCGTGAAGAAAAATTCGAACATTTCCTAAATAGGGTAGTCCCCTAATGTATATAGATTTTGTACGTTATTTTTATAGCACTTTTGAACCAGGAATCAAAATTTTAGACGTTTTTCAAACTTTATTTTTTTTTAAGAATTCACATCATTGCATGCATCATATGTTTTCTTTTTAATCTAATTGCATGCTCCTAGATGGGTCAAATGTATGACCAACCCCACTTTATTATTATTTATTGCGGAATTTTGTTTTTTTTTTAGTAATTTCAATTAGCTAAACCGTTTTTGAGTTACGCGAATATATGTTGGGTAGCCTCCTCCATTTTCGAAATAACGGTATATCTCGAAAATAAAAGATAACCCAAAAAACGGTTGGCACCACTAGATTCAGCGTGCCCGTCTTTGTCAACTTCTCATCAAATTTCATTAAAATCGAAAGGGGTCGTGTCCCACTCTTGGTCGATGTGACATGGAATTTTTTTTGAAATAATATATATCGATACTCTTAAAAAATATCGATTCGATATATATCGATATATTTTTTCAATTTGCTCATCCCTATTTTGGACCAAAAATTAAGACTAGAGTTCAAATTTGGATTTTTAAATCGCTCAAAATTCATCACACCTTTTAAAAAATCCAAGCCCCCAGCAGGGTTGTCAGATGTGGCGATTTCTCGCCATATTGAAGGAAATTATTTTTCATACTAAAAAAAAAAAAATTAATAAAGCATGAATATACCTATTTCAAGTTTACGAACATTTCTCCATTATAAAATGTGCCAAATTATTATTACAAACAAAATTCGTTGTTATTTAAGATATCAATGAATCGTAACGTACTTTTGGATGTTTATGAAACCCAATGGACAAAATGACCGCTTGTAATTGGATGATATTCCATCTTATTTTAATCAGTTTTGGCCAAAAGTCTATAGCTATGAGGACACGTCAGGTACGTACCATTTTAAAGTACTTGCTTTGGCTATTCATTATATGGTGCTAAATCCAACTAGTAATGACTGTATTGAAAATGCATTTTCATATGCAGTTCTTGATGCGGTGTTACGAGTTATAAATTACTATATGAATGTTAATACTACATGATGCACATATTTTGTACCTTCGTTGAAAAAAATTAATTCACTTACAATGTATTTCAAAAAAGACGACAAAGGGAGTTTTGGCGCTGAAGTGTATAGCGTTTTAGATATATAATAGGACTCCACTACATACATACATACATATATCCAATATTTGTTTAATATCATTTATTTCTTGTATACCACAAAAATTCTTTCTTTGCTGCTTTTAGTAGACTACTATTAACTATTTAATAGTGCAATGTTCCTTTTTTTTGTCTTCACTAATCATTTTTACTTGGTTCTAAATAAAAACTAAACAGAATATATATTATGGCGACTTTTAAAAAATTTTTTAAAATTGAAACTTTTATGACGTGCGATGGCGGAACAAAATTTTTATTTTAAAAGCAGTACATATTTTTTTATTTAATCTGCTGTTAAAATTATATTGTTTATTAGTTCCAAAAAAACAAAATTAAAATATTTTAAATGATTTTTAATAAATTCATTTGTTTTTACGCTATACAATTTATTATAAATAAGTATTTATATATTTATTGGCTTAAATTAAGTTTGTGTACTAGTCTTGAATTATGCATGTTTTTCCATTTCATAAAAGTTTAAAAATATGATAGTGGCACAACTGATATATAAATACACAATAAAAAAACAGCTGTTTTTAATTTTTCAATTGTAGCTGTCGTCTTCAAAATAATTCAGTAGCTGCCCTGCAAATAATAGGACCAGTCCAAACACGCGTGTAAAGAGTAGCCCACAAGGGACAAGGACTAGTCCAAAAGTAACCCAAACGTATGGAAAAAACATGGTCTATTTAACATAACGATGTCCTAGGTCAGGACCATATAACCCATCTTTGGACTACAAAGGAGTAGTTTTAAAACTACTCCATTGTGTACACAAGAGGATTAGTTTTAACTTCGTAGAAAAACGAAAACATGTCGTTAAAAACGAAGTCATGTCGTCTATCTACAAACACTTTTTAACAATGACATGGTCCATGCTTGCATTACATCGGACCAGTCCATGGAGTAGTCCATTTCATGAAAATGGTTCAGGTAGTCCAATAATATTTGCAGGGTGTCTACACGTGTGTTCGTGTATTCTGCTGTGGTGAATGTGTTTAATGCATAGCTCAACAAACACAGAGGTTTGATTTCAAATTGAAAATGATTTAAATTCAAAAGTTTTCTCAAACGATAAACGTTTGATAATGATTTGAAAATCATAGCGTTCGCAACAAAAAGGGGAAATTATTTTCAAATTGAAAAATGCCTTTATTTTCAACTTGCTTTCAAACGTAATTCTCAAAAGTGGATTATAATACAATGTGGAATATAAATTAAACTATTTAATTTTTTTAATTTAAATTTATTGTTTATTTTAATAATCTTTGAGATAAACATTCGGTACCACAGCTAAAAGATGAATATTTAATAGTGTTCTTTCCGTCCTCTAATTCTTGGAAAGACAAAATACTTGGCACTCTTTTATTTTGAGGATTGTAGCACCGCGATCGTCCAACAAACTTTCTTCACTTTCCCGTTTTATTATTTTTCTTTTTTTTCGTATTTTTAATTATTGTAATTTCTCACAAATAATTTTTATTTTTCACATGAAATAAACTGTTCACTTTATATTAAAATTTATTTTTAATAGTAAAACACATGTAACCACAAGGAAAAAAATGTAACTTTAATCGCCATTTTTAATGCTTACATTTATTTTTCGCTTTAGTATTGCCAAGTTTATTTTTGATTTGATTTTAACATTTGACATCAAATTGAAAAAACATTTGATATCAAATGTTTATTTTCAAATCATTATCAATTTGAATTTAAATGTCAAATCAAACTATTGAAAAACGTTTGAGAATTGCGTTTGATGTCAAATGACAAAATTATTTCATATCAAAGGTTTGACTTCGTGTTTGTTGGGATGCATGAGTCGGCCTGCTGTACATTAGTGTTTGATTTTAATGGCTGCTCAAGCTAGTGCTGGGATACTATCGATATTTTCCACTATTGATATTTATCGATAGTTCAGCTTTCACTATCGATAGTAACGATATCACCATCGACTGAATGTTTGAACTTATTGAAAGTATATATAGAAAATATAACTTTAATAAGAAGTATGCAAATCTGTATGTACGCACGTTATTTCTGATGACAGTTTTTGAAAATTCACGTTTTCCTTTTTTTAAAGTATTACATTTTTATAACAACTAGAATTTCTTTCTATTACTGAATAAACAACGAAATAAAGCCCGGTTAAGAACTTGATTCTATTTGCAACATACATATCGTTACTTAAAATGCAAAACGCCTATTTAACATTTTGAAAATTTTCCAGGAAAGGTAACAAAAAGTATTTAAAGTGATCCATTGATAAATCGCTTTTAACTGTTTATAATTTAGTTATCTTGTAAGTTGTTTTGACAATTGAAAATGTTGCGTATTTTGCAAACTGTTTGTTAGGTCTTATGTTAGGTTAATAAAATCTTGTTATAGAAATTGTTTTTTATGCAATACATGAGAATCAATTGAAAAGTTGATTTTTATTTTTGGTAAGTTAAGGCCTTTTGGGTTTAAGGTAACAATATGTAGCAAATAAAATACGTAAAGATTTATTTGAAAACAGGGCTTACAAATCTGCAGTCGAAACCCAAAACTGTAGAACAAAAAACGAAAATTTGTGTACAAGTTTTCACTTTGTGAGTTGGTTTGACAGCGACTTCTTGCATTCAATAAATCAGAAGTAAAATCATCATTGTGTTTTGCCCAATGACAAATAAAGAAGTTAAAGAAATTGCAGTTTTTCAACTTTGACTGCAGTTTTTTAAACGCTGTTTGAAAAGAAAACCAAAAACATAACATTTATTATAACTTTTAAATCGGTTTTGATTCTCCAGTCAAAAGATAATCGATGTAGAGAACTTTTCCCCTAATCGTCGTCCATTGTATTTCCTTATACTCACAATTTCACTGACATTGTTTTGTCGATTTAAGCTTCCAGAAACTTTTTGCAACAAAGTTTTCAAGCTTTTATTTTAAATTTTAAAAATGGCTAAAACAAACAATGAATGAGTTTCTATATTAAGGCGTATTTATACAGATGGTATTGATTTTACAACACTTTAAACATTTCAGTCCCTATGTAATTATATTCAAATGCTGACATAAGGGACACTAGTTAGCAGTTATAAGAAGCTAATCTATCGATACCACCTGCTATTCTTCTTGTTTGTATACATTTTACTGTAATTTAGCGCCAATTAATAATGTAAACTTGCAGCGAAAAACTGTGATAATATCTGTTGTTACTTGTTTTCATAGCTGCATCTTAATATCAAGACACATTAAACCAACATTTGTTTCCGTTTTTTAAATACTTTTTATATATAGTACTCTGAAATGCATACTATACACGGAAAGAAGTTTATTTTCCAGAGTAATTCAAAGTAATTATGTTTCTTAAAGCAGGAAAACCCAAAAATAATTTCCAGATTTCAATCAAATCAAATGCTCAAAAAATTCAAGTTTTTGGTATGTAGATATATGATCAAAAATTTTTTAAAACAAGAATGATATTTCTGAAATCAAGAAGTATTTATTTAATATTAGTTTGATTTTCTTGATTTTAATAGAATTGAATTTATAGCATCAAGAAACAAATGCTAGCGATTTTCTTACAATTTTTAGAAAATGCTCGAAAAAACTTGGTTGGATTCAATTAATTTTTATTTGGATCGACATGTTAAGCAAATCAATCAAAAGTTTCTTATATTAAGTTTTCTTAAACTAACTAGTGCTACATGTTTTTATGATAAAAATTCAGGATTTTCTTCTGATTTTATAAAATAAAAAGCAACCAAAACTTGATTTAACCCTTATGTGTGTGGACAGGTACCTCTGTACCTATTGCGTTTTCAAATCGAAAGTTTTTATATAAGATTTTAGTCTACAATTCTACAATTTCATGAGAACTCCTAACTTTTTGTTATTATTATATTTTCATAGATGTTTATATACAATTTCGGTGGGGGGGGGGGGGGGTGTGGCATATCAATTTGCTTTTTGCACCCTTAATAGGGTGAATAAAGGAATTATTGTATTGTGAGGATATCGGTGAAACATGTGCGACTGAGAATTTAGAAAATATGGATGACGACGAAGACGATTATCCAGAAGAACTTGAAGAGGAAAATACATTTTTTTATAATGAATTGTATTTAGATTAAAGAGTTTATTAAATTTTAATATATTCGTAAATACGTGTGTAAATCATATTTTCAATTTCCAGAAACAACATATTTACTCGTAAGTATCGTATATTTTCGCATTTAGAACTAAAAAAATAAAAACTCAGAAAGAAAAGAAAAAAAAATGTATGTAACATTTTTTTTTAATTTTAAATCTAAATGTTGATAATTTAAAAAAAATTAATTATTCTATACAAAACACTTAAAATATACTGCAAATTCAAATTCCATTTAAAAATTCCGTTATTTTAAGTTTTAATAGTTTTGGCCAAGAAAAGTGATGTTTCCGACCATAGTGCACTGGTATAACACACTTAAACCAATTTGATTCCACATGAAATCCACGTTATTTTAACTTGAAATAACTTTCATTCAACGTGATTTGGATTGTTATTTCAATATAAATGATATTTTGCTTTAACTTTACTGCAATGTTAAATTAACATAGTTATAGTTATTTTAAAAGAAAAAATTTTGTTCGCAAATTATTGTAAAATCAGGTTGAATTAACATGAAAAACGTATGAAGCAAAATCACCACCGACAAATTTTAAATCAACCTTGTTTTCTACCTTTTTAACTTGATTTTTTTCTGTGTGTACAACTATTAGATACCAGCAGCATGTAATGCATTTTCTGGCTCGCTACGGCCTTCGTCAGCATTCTTTGTATCTGATAACTGGATGGTGGTGCCTATTTGAAATTTTTATGTATCTAACTTAATTATTTTAACAAATAGAATCTGGGAATTTATTTTATTTGATAGAGAAAAGAAAACATTCCTGGAAAATATTGAAGGAATAAGACTATTAAAGTATAAAAGCTTTTGAGGATTGTAATTTGGCTTAGGATACACATTCGAATAATATGAAAATTTATGACCAGTAGTCTAGTTTAATTACGAGTTGCAAGTATTGTGGCTGCTTTTTTTTGTTGTACAGTATAATTTGAGCTTTTCGTTATAGGTTAGGTTAGGTTAAGAAGGGTTATGTGCCCAAGGGCACACTTCCACTCGGAGACCTTTTGTGAATCCCTTCAACATATAGAAAGACAGATAAAGAAGATAGAAAAAGAGAAAGGTTAAGAAAAGAAGTATGAGGTGGATAAAGTCTAGAAAATAAGAAAGTTAGTAGATACCCTGAAGAACAAATTCCCTCTCAACTGTCCCCTCAACAGAAACATCCGCACTACTTCCCTGACAAACCCCAGTAGATCAGCCGGACTACATCCAGCGATGCACCCCAGTTCGTCGTGAAACCTATTTCCTATCAACTTCTGTCTGAGACCCTGCATCCTGGGACAATGGCACAGTACATGCTCAATTGCCTCCAGCTCCTCCGAATCATCGCACAATCTGCAGAAGTCCGGTATGGCGTTGTCCCATCTGCACACAAAAGCCCTGACAGGACAATGACCCATCAAGAACCCTATAAGCGTTCTAAGACTACTGCTATCCAAACCCAGTAGAACCCTGGTTGCCCCGCGTCCAATCTGGGCCATAGTGCCCTAGACACCCTGTAATCCACTCTGTCCCTCCAGGACCAGTTAACGTCATCACGTTCTCACGTATCACACCATAGTAGTAACATAGGGGAGGCTTTACCCATCTGTCCCTTTCCACTAAGTCCAGATTCGAACCCCCTCTCACGAGTTCGTCCGCCACCTCATTTCCCTCAACCATGCAGTGTCCAGGTACCCAACACAGCCTCACATTGAATGCCTCCATGAGTCCACCAAGATCATTTCTACACCGAGCGACCAGGCACGGTCGCACCGTATAATTTGTCAATGCCCTAAGCGCCGCCTGACTATCGACGTAATTTATCACCACAGATCCACCCACGATGTGTTCCAGTATCACCTCCGTCGCCCTTCAGATGGCTAGGATCTCAGCATGGAAGACACTGCACTCATCGGGGAGTCTGAATGACCTTTTCACCTCGGTGTCCTCGATATATATACTGGCCGGTTTCCATCTTGGATCCATCCGTAAATACTGCCCACCCCTCAAACAATCCATTGGATCCACTCCAAATTTCCCTATCCGGGAAATCCACTGGTGGTGCTGCGCCGAAGTCCAGGGTCATAGTCCTATGATCCGAAATTCTCCCGAGAGTAATACCCTGATCAAGCAGACCCATCTCGTACAAAATTCTCGTGTGATCATCCTGCCTAGGTCTAACTAAGGAAGACTCGTAAAGCCTAAGTAAGTTCCTAGCAGACACACTCCTTACGTAATGCTCAATAGGGGACAGATATAGTAGGATGTCCAGCGCTGCCTGCGAAGTGCTTCTCCTTGCGCCTGTGATGCCAAGAGATGCACTTCTTTGAACCTTGCTGAGCATTTTCCTATAGCTATTCACTCCCAATAGCAATAGTAAATAGCACCAGCTCAGTCTTCACAGGGTGTTACCCAGTATCCTATCCTTTGCCCAAGCCGAGAGTTCGCCTAGCATCACCTGCATAATTTCCCCGATCGTGGACAGAAATTTTCCCCTGACCAGCAGAACTATGTCGTCCGCACAGGCAACAACTTTCCTGCCCATGGAATCAAATGACCTAAGAATCCCGTTGACCGCAAGCAACCACAGTAGAGGTGATAGAACCCCCCCTTGTGGTGTCCCCCTGGTAATCCTCCTCCTTATCACATGATCCCCCAGGCCCGAGTTTATAATCCTACTGCCAAGCATGCAGACTATTCACTCCACCAGAAAGTCCAACCCAGATTTGGATTGCAATGCAGTAGTTTTAAAACTACCCCATTGTATACACAAGAGGATAAGTTTTAAATTCGTTTAAAAACGAAAATATGTCGTTAAAAAACGAAGACTTGTCGTCTCACTAAAAACACTTTTTTAACAATGACATGGTCCATGCTTGCATTACATCGGAGTGCATTTAATCAAAATGGATCAGGTGGTCCAATATTATTTGCAGAGTGTCTACACGACTGTAATTGCAACCAGCAGCATTTGTAGTCGTGTGTTCGTGAAGCCTGCTGTGGTGAATGTGTTTAATGCATAACTCTTAAACTTTTAAAAAAAACCTTATCAACGTCATGATTCATGTTTTTTTTCTAAATTTACTGCCAAATAACACTTGTTCTTATCTAAACACAATAGTGTTCGGTATGACGACAATTGCATTTTAACGAAAGCGTCTGGCATTTTATCATTCATAATACCGGGCTTCGACTGTATTTTTAATTTAACTTGCAATTGAGTCTGAACTGAGTGTAATGGATTATACAACAGTGCGATAAAACAAATTAATCAAGACACGGATTTTTTTTCCAATTTTGAGTAACTTCTTTTTTAAATTGTGTGCATACATTACACAAATATTGACAGAATCAGTAATTATGATGGCGTTGGTGATAGAATTGTTGTAAGTGATGCGTCAAGATAAAGATGATACATACATAGAAATAAACAGCAGAGTCAGATATGTGTGTGAAATAAATTATATGTACGTAAACACATGTGTAGCTGGCAAGTATCAAACATTTTTCATGGTGTTTACGTGATGTAATTACTGTCACGTCTTTCGAATCAATAAAATACTCGTATTTATCATACTCCAAATATAAAATTAATATTAATCGTAGACACACAATTGCACCTGTAACTAAATCAAAGTCATTATATCGCTCGTTTTATTTAATAGTGTTTTTCTTTATATTTTGTATAAAATTCAACTTTACATCTTTTATATTTTTCCTGTTTGAAGAGAATGTGTCGTTATTTTTCCGAGTGGCTAGAGCAAATTAAAAACTTTAAAAGCGTTTATCTCGAAATGGATTTTCTTGAGTTATCTCACCATTGCAGTAAATGAGCGATATGTATGTGTGTATTTTAAATATTTGTTATACATATTTACATGCGTACGTACATAAACATAAAATGTGTGTAAACTTCCCTGCAAATAATAATGGACCACCCGATCCAAATTGATTAAATAGACTACTCCATGGACTGGTCCGATGTAATGCAAGCATGGACCATGTCATTGTTAAAAAGTATTTGTAGTGTGACAATATGTTTCGTTTTTTAACGACATTTTTTCGTTTTTAAACGAAGTTAAAACTAATCCTCAAGTGTAAACCTCTTTTTCAAACTACTCCTTTGTAGTCCAAAGCTGGGTTATACGTTTGGGTTACTTTTGGACTAGTCCTAGTCCTTTGTGTGCCACACTTTACACTTGTGTTTGGACTAGTCCTATTATTTGCAGGGTAAGAACTTCATCATTATCAAACACCGATTAAAAATATTCTTTTTATACTTAAAAATCGAAAATTACTTTTCACTTTTGTTTTAATTTTCCCGTTTTTTGTTAAGATAATATGAAATGCTAAAATTTTTAACAACTTGATTGTCTAAAACTATTTTTTTGCATGAAAACAATATTAACCATAATCCCAGCAAACGTTATAAAAATATCATATTCAAATTTTGTTTGGAATTCGACGAAAAAGCTTTCATATTAAACTTCTATATTTGTTTACAACTTTATTGATATTTACATAATCAAAGTCAGTATTTACAAAATGTTTACAAATTGTGATTTTTATAGAACTGCTAATTTTAAATTAAAATTTTTGATATTTTTAATTAAACTTAAGTTTATTAAATTTTAATTTCAATAATTTATTTTTATAAAGTAAGGAATTTTACAACATGAAATTAATTAAAATTTATTTTGATAATTTTTATTTCTGACTGATTGCCAATTTAGCCGAACATTAGATCAAAAATAAAATTTAAGAAATGATAAGATTTAAGTAGGCAGTTCAACAGATAACAAAATTGAGATTTGTCGTTTTGGGGCACTGTTGAAGTCAGGAAAGTTGAGTAATTTGCATGAGCTTTCATAAACTTTTTACGGTTTTGAGAGGTTTACAAGCAATTTTTTTTGCTAAACGAAAAGAGATTTTACATTGATTAATT
This sequence comes from Pollenia labialis, assembly GCA_949318255.1. Taxonomy (NCBI): domain Eukaryota; kingdom Metazoa; phylum Arthropoda; class Insecta; order Diptera; family Polleniidae; genus Pollenia; species Pollenia labialis. The sequence continues at coordinate 53,639,542 of OX439140.1, forward strand.
TTTTATTTTTTCTGTGAAAGATTGACTATTTAACAAACACGTTATTTTTGGGAATGCAAGCTGCTTAAAGAAATTTTTAGAAAAATATTATATAAAATTTTTTTGATAAAACAATTCGTTCGAAATTAAAAAAAAATATTTTTTTGTATGAAAAAAATTTAAAGGTATTTGAAAGTCACGATAAAATTATAATTCTCTACTTCTAGGCTGAAAAAAACGTTACGCGTTTTTGCGCCATTTTTTTTAACGATTTTTTGAAAATTTCAACATTTTCCGTTTTTGCTAATCTTGCATAGGTATATACTACGGTATTCACGTTAATCTGTTAACCAATTAATTTCAGTCGATTAACCGATGTAACAACATTTTTTGTAGTATAAAACCATATCCTTCTGTTGCAGAGCAGCTGGGTTTTTTAAATTCATTCTACAATGCAACCATGTATAAGTTTACAATGTTATCTGTATCAAAGTTCATCAAAAAAGTTACCAAAGTGCAACAAAAATGTTGTGTGTAGAAATATAATACATATATATCTGTGGCATTTTGGCAAAACATCTTAAGTCGAGATAGCAAAAAAGTTTTTAATAAAAACTCGGTGAAAAAATCATTTATATTAAAAAATAAAATAAACCAAAATTAAAGAAAAATTTCGTTGATAATACAAAATTATAAAAACGTAAACAAAGTTGTTTTTTGAAAGAAAATGTATTTTAAATCAATGTGCTGAATCATTAGCTACGCCATTAACTTTTATGTTCAATGCGTCGATTATATGTGGTTATTTTCCCGTATTATGGAAAGCTTCGTATATAAAACCTTTATTAAAATCTGGATATAACAAACTATAGAGGAATTGCCAAATTAAGTGCTATTCCAAAACTTTTTGAAAAACTAATTACTGATTTCTGGCAGCATGCCAGCATAGTTTTAGAAAAGGCTGTTCAACTACAACTAATTTACTTCATTTAACAACTTTAATTAATTGTGCATTTACACAAAAGAAACAAACTGATGCTGTTTATATTGACTTCAGTAAAGCGTTTGATAAAGTTAACCATCACCTTCTTCTTACTAAATTGGATTTTTTAGGTGTATCCCGTTGATGTTTACACTGGTTAAGTTCTTATTTAATTGGAAGAAAGAAAAAAGTGCAATTCAATAATTGTATATCCAAGTACATTTATGTTTCGTCCGGTGTTCCCCAAGGCAGTCATCTTGGCCCACTTTTATTTTGGCTGTTTATGCTTGCGTTTTTATAGAAATAACTGTTTTGCTGTTAATTATGCTTTGGGTCATCAACTGGAGTTGGTTGATTCGTTTCTTGATCTTGGAGTCTTACTTGATCCTAAATTAAACTTTGTTTCTCATATTACATTAACTGTAAATAAAGCTCAAGGTGTTCTTGGCTTTATTGAGCGCTGGGCTAAAGAATTCACCGATCCATACATAACGAAGCAACTTTACGTATCACTCGTTAGACCAATCTTAGAATATGGATCAATCATTTAGGATCCATTTTACAACATTCACAATTCTCGCATTGAATCGGTTCAAAAACAATTTTTATTATTCTGTTTACTTGATCTTCATTGGAGTTACTCGACAAACTTTCCTTCCTATGCTAGTAGACTGGCATTAATAAAATTACCATCGCTCAAAAGTCGTCGTACAATGTTAAATGTTTCTTTTATGGTTTATCTTATTAATGGTAATGTTTGTTGTTATTTTCTGTTAGAGTCTGTTAAATTTAAAATATATTGTCGCAATACGCGTCATTATAATCTGCTTTTTGTTAAATTTTATAGAGAAAATTACGCTATTGCTGATCCTTTTTCGAGGTTATGTAGACAATTTAATTCTCTGTCACAATTTGTTGATTTTTCTTTATGTTTAAATTCCATAAAACAAAATTATTATTTTTCTTAATTCGTAAATTTTTATGTATATATATTCTGTAAAGTTGTAGTATATTTTAAAATGCATATTGTTATTCATTAATATTAAGGCAATATTGTTATTAGTCAGTAAGGATAATATCCATTGATTAAATAAAAAATAAATAAATATAAACGCTGTAAAAATATCGTTCTATTTTGTCCATTTTTTAGTTATGAAACGGTTGGTTTTAAAATTATTTTTCATATTGCCGGCTTAATATGCAAACCTGCTTACTCCCTTTCACCACATTTTACAGAAGAGACAAAAACTTTTTATAGGTATTTGCAGTTTGAGAGGAAAACCAAAATATAGTTGGTTTAGAATACTTTAAGACTTAAATTGAAGAAAAACTACATGCTGGTCGACGTGGCGTATCTTTCTCTACCACACGGCATCAAAATCTCAATTTACTTAGCAGGTTTGCATAATAATCCGATGATATGCCTTTAATTGTTTTGCTTCTACTGAAAATTTTTAAATTTTAAGGTAATACATGGGGGATTCACAAGGTAGTCATAAAGTTGTAAAGTCATATGTCTTAAAATAATTACAAAAAATATATATGACTGCTGTGGGAAACCGCTTTTAATTTGGATTTTTACTGTACAGTTATGACAAATCAATGAACACAGCATTAAAATTTTTATTTGGTTTCAAACACAACAATATTTTATTTAAACAATTGTAAAATAATATTTAGGACTTTATGACGTTATGACTGATAGCACACCTTGTGAATCCCCCAACAGTATTGTTGAACAAGTGCCATATGTACGTATTCATATTTTAGTACTTACATTGTACCATCCATATCATCAAATATATTTATTGTGTTGCATCTAAGATTTTTTAATGCGCGTCGGAGATTATTTCCTTCGAAATTGTTTAAAAATTAAGCCACGGAATCCATTATTTCTTTGATTTATTTTTTGTTTTGTTTATAAATTACAGTAATGATCTCTTCACTCTTCAGGAAATGAAGAATATAACATTAGAATTAATAACTTATCTTGAAAACTGTAAGTCAGAGATTGAGCAATTTGAATTTGTAACCAGTCTAGCTATTAAATTTTTATCATAATGAGTAACAATGGCATCTGTATAATAACTTGGAAGGCAAGAGGTGTTAGGAACAAAAGTATAGAGTAATTTCAATTCTTAATTTCTCGTAACGTATAAATCTGTTTATTAACAGAAACAGGGCTAAGACCAGATATATCTTTAAGTCATAATCAATTTAAGATATACAGAAACGACAGAGTAAATTCCAGAGGTGGTGGGGTTACTCCCAATTGTAAACACTGACCTGGTTGAAAATATCGGTATAAAAATGTTTACTACTTCACGTAGTATACATATGTATTAATGCTATTTTCCTGGTGGATTGATGGGTAATAACGGAGTTAGAAAAAGAAAGTTTGCTATAGATATTTTTAAACTAAGTCGAGGCGACAGATACTTATTAGGCGGCGATTTTAACTGCAGACATCAGTTATGGGGGTGTTAAAGAGCCAATGGATGGGGAAACATCTTGTACGAAAAGCTAGACTCATATGACATTGGTATAGTGTATCCAGATGACTTTACATACTTACCTGCTAGTACAAACAGGCAGGGCTCTACATTAGATTTATTTTTAACAAATGTGCCTGGTTTATTGTCTCACGCCGAAGTCATAAACGATTTAAGCTCAGATCACCTTCCAGTCAAAACAAGTTTCAAATATGATTTTGTAAATGCAAATTGGAAACGCTTCTCTAGGCTGCTAAACAGAACACTGACTTTACCTATTTTAAGTTACATCGAAAAAACTGAACATATTGATAAGCTGTTGTTAGATTTAAAGCTTGCTATTAATAATGCAGCGGATTTTAGTGTACCGAAAAAACAATGTTCACAAAAGAACAAACCATTACCACAATTCTTAAAGAGTTTAATTCGAAGAAGAAACAGTATCAGGAGAGACTGGCAAAGATTCAGAGATGTAAATGACAAACACGAAATAAAGTTCTCCCCCATTTTGGATCTTAACCAAAATTCTAAGGAAGAAATCAAAAAATATTCCGATCTTAAAGCAAAATAATAATATTCATACTACTAATCGGGAAAAAAGTGAAATTTTGGCTCAAACATTTGCATTGAATCACTCAATTTCTACTAATCCTGGTGATATATATACGAATTCCCAGGTCCACAATGCTCTAGAATCTTTACGAAATTCAAATACAGTTCTTACAGATGATTTTCTAATCAACATTTCAGAAGTCTCTACAATTGTTAAATCACTAAAAAGCAAAAAATCCCCTGGAATCGATGGGATCAAAAATATTTGTTTAAAAAAGCTTTCTAGTAAAGCTCTTAAGTTCTTGACTTTTATAATCAATGGATGCTTAAAAATCTGTTATTTTCCTGATGAGTTTAAGGAAGCCAAAGTTATTCCTAAAAAAAAACCAAAAAAACCACCTGATATACCTTCATCGTACCGACCTATAAGTCTATTATCCTCTATTAGTAAAATTTTTGAAAAAATTATAAAAGAGAAGTGAGTGAACTTTTTGGAAATAAATAATATAATCCCTCCTCAGCAATTTGACTTTCGCCGAGAACACAATACTGCCCATCCACTGATTAGAATAAGAAACTTAGCTAACGAAAATTTTATTGCTCAAAAATCAACTGGTATGCTATTACTAGATGTCAAAGCTGCATTTGACTCAGTATGGCATGACGGCCTGATTTTAAAAATGGTAGATTTTGGATTTCCAATGCAACTTATAAAGATAATTCAAAGTTTTCTCAAATCACGCTCATTCAAAGTCTATATTGGTTCGACTTCTTCTAATTCGTATTCTATTGCAGCAGGTTGTCCGCAACGCTCTTGCTTGTCTCCAATTCTATATAACGTGTTTACTTCAGATTTCCCCCAATTAGATTACTGCACTGTGTCAGTCTTTGCAGACGACACAGCGGTGCTCAGCTCCGAAATACTCTCGATAGATGTATTAACTAACCTTCAGAGAGCTTTAAGAGAATTACAATGTTATTTTAAAAAGTGGAAAATAATCTTAAATTCTGACAAAACACAGGCAATATATTTTTCCAGGAAGCGTAAAGCATGTTTTTTACCTCAAAGCTACATTATGTTTAATAATTGCTCTATTCAATGAGAAGAGAAAGTTAAATATCTTGGAGTGATACTGGACTCCAAAATGAAATTCAAAGACCACATTCATTATATAATAAATAAATTAAATGTACTCACACGAATGCTGTACCCTTTTATAAATAGAAATTCTGCTTTAAGCATTAGCAATAAAATGTTAATACTGAAATCAATATTTCACGCCGTCGAGCAGTGCTAACTGTCAATTAAACAAGTTGCAAATATCGCAAAATAAATTATTAAAACTAATATATAACCTCCCTTGGTTTTATTCTACAGCTCGCCTGCATTCTCTTGCAGATATAGAATAAGTTAAAGATAGACTTTCAAGACTTAATGACAATTTTAATACCAGGTGCCAAAACTCTTCTTATATTCATATTAATGAGCTAGCTCAACTTACGTAGTTTAGATTTAGAATAAGTGTTTTTATAAAAATAAAAAATTGAAAAAAAATATTAAATACATAATATTAAAAAAAGAGGCTTAAATAGGTTTTTGCTAAATTTTTACCTCCAATTTTTTCAATTTTTCCAATTTTTGTCAATCTAAATGTATAGAATAACTAACGAAATATATTATAATTAAGCAGAAAAAGATACTAATCTTAAACTCTTCACAACTTATTATTTAAAATTGAATTGAAATTGTTTATAAATTTGGAAGTGATTACAAAACTCGATAAAATCAACCGATAACTCTTCGCGCGTATTTTAGAATCTGTCGGCGTCGAGCCATCGAGAGTGAACGATCGGCGGTAACGAAGTGAAGCACGTATGATTATAAAATTTAATGAAATCCAAAAAAGCAAAGAAAAATTTCTTTAAATTAATATTTTTACTTACTTTTTCTTTCCATTCTTAATACAAGTAACCGCAAGCAAACCATTAAATTAGGAATACACAAAATGGCGTGCGAAAATGGTAATTCAAATCTTCTATCTTCTATCTATCTATATATAAAAAAATGAAAAATGTTTGTATGTTTGTTTGTCAGTTTGTTTGTTTGTTTGTTGGCTTATAGACTCCGAAACTACTGAACCGATTTTCCTGAAATGTTTACAGTAACATCACGTGAGCCCTAAAAATAAAATAGGCTACTTATTTTTTCGATAGGGGCAGGGGAATTGATACCCCCATAGGATGCCAATATTAATTATCGCATATCTTAAGAGCCGCTGGACGCATTTTGCTGAACTGTTTGTAGTAGGATCTTCTGAGCCCCAAAATTGAAATAAAATAGCAGCGGGGGAAGTGGTTTCCCCTACAGGACGCCAATGCTTAATATCGCATATCTTATGAACTGTTATAGTGAGAATGTTCAAACTTTGTGGAAGTCACTCTTATGGTATACTACACTTTTGAAAATAAAAATAAAGCGGGTAGGGGAGGGGGGGGGGGTGGGGAAACCTCCCATAGGTTGCATATATTAAATATCGCTTAACTGAAGAACTATTAAAGGGAGAGTCTTCAAACGTAGTTAAAGCTACTATTATGGTAAACTATAAATTTCAATATAGAAATGGGCGGGGTAGCCAGAGGAGGAGCAGTACCCCTCATAGATAGAAATATTAATAAGAGCCGCTGCAAGCAATTTGTTGAACTTTTGGTAGTAGGATTATCTGAGCCCCAAAATTGAAATTAAATAGCAGCGGGGGAAGTGTTACCCACCATAGGACGCCAATGTTTAATATCAGATATCTTAAAAACTGTTGTAGTGAGAAAGTTCAAACTTAGTAGAAGTCACTCTTATGGTATATTTAACTTTGAAAATAAAAATAAAGCGGGTAGGCGCAGGGGGGAAATACCTTCCATAGGATGCATATATTAAATATCTCTCAACCGATAAAGTGGTTAAAGCAGTGTAGCGAAGCGCACCGGGTTAAGCTAGTAAGTAATAAAAACAGAGAGCGAAGTAATCCAAAGCACCGTGCGAACATGGCATAAGAACGATGTCGACCAATTATCTTTCCAAATTATCAAGTTTGCGTGAAAATGGCATCGAATTGTTTTTGCATATTGTTGCATATTTTGGTGAAAATGCATATTTAGGTTTTTAATGCATATTTTGAAATTTTTGTGATTTTTTTTTTTAATCATCATTTAATCATTTAATCATCTTATTAAAAAATGGTCTTAAAAAAATTTTTTAAATGCACAAAAAACATTTTAAAATCAATAAATAAATTCTTTTGGAGCTTTGCTTTTAATACAAGATTTTCCAGATTTCGACAAAAGATCCTTCTACAGCAGCCAGTAATATCAAGATGGAGTCAGGCGAGATGCTTCAGAATTCTATTCAAAAAACTTTGAGTAATTTAAGAATGATTATGTTATTAAAATAAGAAAAGAAATATTAAATTTAAATAGCATCAGAAGTCAATTAGCATTTGTTTTGACATTACGGTGTTATTGGTGAAACAATAACTAATTAGGAGAGATTTAGATCACTTAATACTCAAACCAAAGTAAAATTAACAATGTGGAAAGAAGAATGGCCCGACAAATTAAAAAAAATCCGAAACGTTTTGAAAAAAAGGTTTTCAAATATTTTTTATCTGATCTGAAATTTTTATTTTTTTTTATTTTATTTGTCACAATGTAGTTGGGGCTTTCTAATATCTTATGAATTAAAGTATTAGAATCAGAAAGGTTATACTAGACAGATAGGGTATTTACCAATAGTAGGGTACACAATTTAACTAACTAAAAAATAAAGATTAATAATATAATAAATAGGTATACAATTGAAATTAAAACATTAATAAAGATTAAAAAAATATTAAATATTAATAATAATAATAATAATAATAAGTAAATGCAATAATTTAACAGCAATACAATCAAATATGAAAACGATAAACTTTAGGAAAAATAATCAGTAAGTAATTTTCTAAATTTAATTGCGCTGGAAGTTGTTTGCAAATGATTTGGAAGTTGATTCCAGAGACGTATACTAAATATATCTGAAAATACATTTTTCCAAAGTGCATTGGCATGCTTAAAGTACAAGAGAAAGTTTTACTTTTAATTTAACAGTACTTATTTATTTAAACAAACAAAAATTTAAAATATTTATATTATATGTATTTTATTCGACCTTTATTATTATAATGTAACTAAATTTTCAAGCTTGAGGTCTTTTTTTAATTTAAATTTTTTTTAAGTAAAATTAAAAAACGGGTTTTTATGGCAATTTTTCAAGTTTCTAGTGCATATTTTTTTTTTTTTTAATGCATATTTTGGATTTATTAGTGCATATATTAAGAGCATATTTTCGATTTTTTAGTGCATGAAAATATCATCCCTATTTATCACCAATTGTTGTCTCTTTGTACCAAAATTTATAATAAAATCCATAGTTATTGCATTTGTATACTTTAGTCCATTTAGTCCAGGCTTAAGCCATTTTGGACCGAGATTGGATAAAAGCTAAAAATGCTTTAATAAAAACAAGTAATAGTGCTATATTCGGCTGTGTCGAATCTGTGATACCCTCGACCGGCAGTTCGAATAATTCAGGAATGCGCTCTATATGATATCTACATATATATTATTTATTTATCTTCATTCAAACGGACGTCAGCAGGCTTAATACAGGTTAAGACCTGAATTAAATTATTGACCGGCCATCAGAAAGTTATATGCATTTCTTTTACAGTGAATTTAAAAAGGCTACTTAATATGGACCGTATATCACAAAATTGCATGGCAATATCTATATCTGCTACTGTTTTCCGAAAGTAGGAAAAAGAGATTGCCATTTCTATTTCCTTAAATCCCAAGACTTGACGAGTCAAACTTGACGTGTGCGAACCAGCACTTAGTTTTTCCCAAGTCGAATATTTTAAAATTAAAATTTTTCGAATATCGAATAAACCGGTTATTTTAGTAATGTGTAATTTATATATTCCTTACTACATACTGCTGTACATTTAATGTGGCCGTAATTTAAGTATTTTCTTTCTTTTCTTCTTAGTCTTCTTTTAATAATACCTAAAGCGTCACAATTGAAGATTGACTTTGCACCAGCCGTATATGTGTATTTCTAAAACTTATAAAAACAATTTATTTAAAAGAATAAAATGTTTAAATGCCGAACTAAAGCCGAATAAGAAAACTACCAAGAATTTTTTAAAAAATTAAAAGATTTTTTGTTCAGAATCCAATACGTATAAAGAACATTCACACGTTTAATAAAAAAAAAAAACAAATAAAAGAAAAATTAACGAAAAAACGAGTCTCTCTCTGTAAGTTGAAATATTCGAACTCACGCACTTGTTTTTACACGTTTCAGGAAGCAAATGTTTTGATCACGCAATAATTATTTGAAAATGAGCTCTGCCCATAAAGAGAAACAGTAGACAAAAGATTCATCAAACAGGTGATGCCTCAAATTAGTGCGAGCATTTTTTGTTTGTGCTACAATAACAGTTTCTTCAGATTTCATTTAAAAACAAAGTAAAACGAATCAAGAAATTAATTGTTTGCAATTAGAAATGTGAGTTAGAGAAGCAGACACAATTTAAAATCCATAATTTAAATAAAACTAATAATTTGTAGTTACTGCAATGTAGATAGTCCTGTTAGCAATGGTACATTTGTATATGCATGCATGCATACACACACCAATACATATGCATGTAACTACTTATGTAGATACAAATTATGCTTGTAGCTATTTGTGGCACGCAATTGATTAGAAATAAAAGAGAAAGAGGAAAACAACAATAAAAAGGTTTATATGCATTTAATTTCATATAAAATAAAAGTTTGGCGCTTTCTGTTGTTGTTTTTTTTTTAAATTTTTTAAATACTGAATCAATTACATTGACGTATATACTTCATCCTTCTTCCCAAGTAACATTCATCTGTCCATCAACAATCACCTGTCTTCGGTGTGCGGCATTTTATAAACATGTCTTTGTCTTAATGTACTTTCGTTATTTAGTATCGATCTAACCAGGCTGGTCGATAGTTCAAGTTAATTTATTCTGTTGTGACCTTGTTTTAGCCCTAATTTTCGAGCCTACTCTAACACTATCCTTTCGATCTTAAAAATGTTCTCGCCCTCCGTGCTGCCAATCAAGAATACAATTTTGATGAATTGATGAAGGGGTATGGAATTTGTTCATGCACTCGTTCTTACGTAAAAATTTACATTCCTCAACCATTTCAGCGTTTAGCCAGACATTTGTAAGTTTTCTGTTAATTTGGGCCTTTGAAAAAAATTAAAAAACACTAACAATTGTACACACTAACGTTCCCAAAATTTTTGTTTTCAAATTAGAATGTGCCAGAAAACCCTTCTTCATAAATATTTGAATATATTTCTGTTCTCGTAGCATATTATCTCTGAAAACCCGAATTTTAATGCTGTGTGTGTCCAGTTTTCTAAAACGAACAAAACATTTTTGAATTAATTTAAATCTTTAATAATGAAAGGGTGCCTCTGACGGCTGAATATTTGGATGGATAGATGGACGAGTAGATGTTGTGCATGGATGCATAAACAAGAGCAAATACATCATGCATAGATTAGAATTTACACCTGCTCAAAAAATTTACCAGAAGCTACAATGTATGTATTTATTCCCTATGCATATGTTTGTATATGTATTTGAAAATGCTTGGCTCTTTATTGTGTGCTTAAGTTTAACGAATGAAATATTAATCATTTAATAATGCAAATCATTCGAATCATTCGAATTTATTTTATGAATTTTTACATCTGAACACCTTCAACTTCGTTCGAAAAGGGAAAAGTAAAGAGTTTACCTGTTATTCATTAATCATTTAGGATGTGTAAGGCAATACAGTTCTAACTTGATTACGACATTTTGTTAAGTAACATAGAAAGTAATTAATTTTATAACAAGGCGCAAATTAAAATGGAGCAATAGTAAAAACTCGTATTATACATATTTTTTCATAACCTCATCATAAGATAGGAAAAGTTTTCTTAGCAAAATTCAAAAATTGTTTTACAAATATACTACATTATTTATAAAACATTGTTAAATAAGAGAATTTAAAAGTGTAGAAAAAATTGACACACTACATGTGACCACATTGTTCTGATTTAGGCCCTAATTATGTAAAACGCAACGCAACAGAAATACATTGAAAGCAAAAACAAAGTCATAAATATTTTGTAATTTTGTTGTTGCTTATTAATTGAGGTCGGTCATACATTATATCCCAGTAGGGGGCAACTCCTAGGCATTTATGAGACTTTTCTTCAATATATTTCTAGTCTGCATCTAACATTTTGTATGGGAGCCCCCTTAAGGAATGGAGATAGCGGGTAGGAATTTTAGAAATAAAAATGATTGAGATGAAAATTTGGTGGGGTTGGTCAAATGTCCCATCTAGGGGCATCCTAGGCACTGCAGTAGCCAAATTCAAGAATTTCAACCATACACATTTGGCCCCTGCAGCGCCTAGGATTTTATTGCGGAATTTCAGTTTTTTTTAGTAATTTCAATAGACTAAACCGTTTTTGAGTTACGCGAATATATGTTGTGCAACCTCCTCCATTTTCGAAATAACTGTATATCTCGAAAACAAGAGCTAACCTAAAAACAACGGTTAGCACCATTGGATTCAGCATACCCGAATTATGTTAAAACGCCAAGTGCCCAGCTTGTCTAAAAAAAGTGTCAATTTCGAGCACATTGTAATTAATAAAATTACTCTACTTCAGTCTTGTTAATTTAACCAGCAAAATAATCCGACGTCGTTCAGATATCTGAGCGAAACGTCGGCAAAAAAGTCGGAATCGTATACGAATTCTGTCAGATTTCTGACCCAAAAACGTATGAAGTGGTTGACACGAATTCTGACAGACATGTCGTGGGAAATTTTGGTTTTTTGTCGGCATTTCTGATAGATATCTAACGGAAATCTAATGAAAAAAGCATGGGAAGTTCTGATGTGTTAGCCGAGATTTGTTTTGCTTTCGAACTGATAGCTGAAAGAAATAATTTTATTGCAAAATATGTACATAATTATAAATTTTTTTATGCTTTTTATCTTGAACAAATAAAATTAAAATTATTTCCAACAGAATGACCATTGTCATTATTTAAAAAAAAAATAAGAAGTCTCGTTAGACAAATCTGAATGAATTCCGTCGGAATTCTATTGGACATATCTGTACATAAATTCCCCCCGATATATCCATGCGAAATCGATCAGAAATCGGCCACGCCGTAAGTATATTCAATGTCTGACAGAAATCTGAACGAAGCCTCTAAGAATGAAGTTAGACATTTGCACGAAATATCTGATTCAGACAATGTCGAAGTATTTTGCTGGCTGGGTAGTTTTGTTCAAGGCGAATTCATAAAGGTGACCGCATCACATACTATGTATTTTGTTTTTGTAAAAAGTTAGAGTGAATGTCAAAATTATTGGTTTATAAAATATACACAATTGCTTTATACCGTGTTCAGATATGCACCTTAATTGAGTTTTACGCATTATTGAGCTCAATTATCCATATAAAATTGCAATTTAGTTATTGCTCAATTAATACGAAATTGTTGTAAATATTGAGTAAAATTAAAATGCACACTGTAACAAGTGTGTTTATTAAGCAAAACACAACTTACTAAACAGTGTTTTGTCATTTGGAAACTGAAATTACAACAAAACAAATGCCCATCCATTAGGTCGTCGCAAAAGCCAGATGTTTATTCCTTAAAGATGTCAAAACTTGTTTACATTTTGCTTGTATATGTACATTTTTGTTTACATTGAATGTTGTATGTAGAAGTAATATAAATTGAGTTAGCTAAATTGTGTATGTGTGAACAGAAAGATAATTATGTCAATTAACCGACTCAATAAAAAAGGTATATCTGGCGGTCGATTCTGGTTCTGTGAAACTGTGAAATGAAAACTTTTTTCACATTTTCATAGAGTTTCTGATTCTCGTTTAGTGAAAAAATGATAAATAAATTCGAACGTTTTCATATGAGAAGAACAAATGGAATAAAACAAATTGTTTTCACATTTTCACAGTAATGTGATTCTTGTTCTGTGTAACAGTGCAAAGAAGTGTCACAAACTTTTCATTTATGTCATATTTTTACACATTCATTTTAACGGTGAAAAATAATTTTAATTAAATTATTTAGAGAAAAATATGGACATTGCCAACGATAAATAATAATTTAGAGAAATAAAAATAATAATTTTCTAAAAAGATGCATATTTACAGATTTTAAACTTATTATATTCATATAAAATGCCAATTTTTGATAAAATAAAAAACATTACTGACGAAAAACGTTAATAATGTTTTCTTGCATTGTACCATTCCGAATTTATTTCGATAATTCCATTAAAACTAATAATCCTAACATTTTTTAAATTAATTATATTTTTTGTGTATTTGTATAATTTTACACTTGATTAAATGACAAAGTAGATATGTAATTACCATCGGCGGTGAAGAATTTAGATTTAGCGACGGCTTAAAGAAAATTTAAAGCCGCCTACAAAATGTTTATGTTTTATATTTAATAACATATTTCTAAATAAATCTTTATTTGGCTTTTTATTTGTTAATGATTTCACAATTTTTTGGGCTTATGGTCGTTTTTTTAAAGCTTTTGTTTAACTTGCAATTAATGTATGTTTGGGTGGAACCTTGCAACTCAATTTGAAGCAGATATGTTCAATTGACTGAGCTGAAATTATGTACACGTTCAGTTTTGATGACAATACATTGTAAACCATGGTGGAATAAGAAGGTGTCATCGTTACGGCAACAAATACAACATTACAACAAAATTGGAAATTACTCACCGTTTGCGTCAAAAAATAATTTTAACAAAAATCAAAGCGTGCCGCTGAACGTGATGAAATAAATAAATTTTTAGCCAATTTTTATATAATTATAGTCAATATCTAATTTATTTTAATTAAAAATTATCAAAAACTTTATTAAAATACAATAATCTCAGCACAAAACGTGGACTTATTGTAAACATAAACAAAATGTTGACATAAACCTAGACAAAAAATGCAGGAGCAAAAAATCGTCATCTGGTGTAGTGCTGCCACCTTTTTATTTCACCATGTTGTAAACTATGAAACGTTATTCTAAATCAAACATAGCAGCACAGCCAAAATGGCGGTCTAGCTATTTTAATGCAATCATATCATATAGGTATCAAAAGAAAAGGCTTGCTAAGAATAACCCGAAAGCTTAAACGAAAGAAATTAAGGCCCAGGCCCACGATGTCGACAAGAACATTTCTTTCGTATATTTGTTTTGAAAACAACAAGAAATTTTAGTTTTTTATTATTGTTTTCAATATAAATATGCGAAAGAAATGTTCCTGTAGACATCATGGGCCTGGCAGTAACTTTTACTTTAAAATTTTACTAGCAACTAATAGAGGCATTACCTTATTTATAATTCATTGTCCAAATTTGGAATTTTTGTTGCAGAGATTCATGATTTTATTGGTGAAATGAGTTCCGCTCCCAAATTTTCTCACCACTCTCACAAATTGACTCAAGAATTGATGCAACAAAAATTGCAGGTCCGGACCGGCACTATGATATAAAATCTTGCCAATTGTCATTACACAATTTACACGATGTAAAAACTTGTCGTGAAATTTACTTGTGTAGAAAAACAAGTAAATTAAATAACTTGATGCGATTGATATTAAAAAATAAATAAAAAGTAAAAAACCTTTTTCGAAAACAAGCTTTTATTTTAATACCCTAAAAAAACTTTCACATAAGTCAATAACATTATTTTCGTAGATGTCAGTTTTATGCCAAAATTATTTACTGCAATAAATATTTTGGGGCAATCAACCCAAAAAACTCATTTGTCAACTCATTGATTGATCGATTTTACATTCAAACTGCTCTTGTTTTTTGAATAAAAATTTGTTTCCGTTAAAAAATTGCTGTTGTTTTTATATATTAACACATTTTATGTAAAATTTTTTCCTTTCCTATTTCTTGCGCGCACTTGGGCAGGACATTGAGGCTTACCTCTTTCAGATGCAATATCGTTCATGAAATAAACCCAAATGCAACAAATTCGGAATTTTCGGTTTACTTCTTATTTATTTCAAGTTAAAAATATTTACCATGTACATATGTATATATGTATGAAAATAAAAAACAACAAAAACTCTTTTACTGAAAAAATTTATATTGTAAAAAACAAGAGGAGCCAAAAAATTGTATTTTTTTCTCTCTTCAAAAAAAATCTTTTAGCAAAAATAAATGCTTGCAGCTCAAGCATTAAAAAAACTCGTTTGCGGCTTAGCGCCGTTTCAAAATCCTAAGCTTCGATATCTGCATTTGACTTTTACATTTTATTAATATAGTTACAAAAGTTTCACAGCTACAATGGAATGAAACACTTTTTCATTAAAATAACGGGAATCGCCTTTTGTGTAAATGTGAAGTGCTAATGTGAAAAGTGCTTATGAAAACGAAAATGAAAAGTTTTTTTTCATTTCACAGTTTCACAGAACCAGAATCGACCCCCTGAACACGGTATTAGAAGGTAATTTTTTTTCCTGTATTGCAAATTTATTGTGGCTCCACTTATTCCTTACGCCTTTTAAAATCCTTGTGTTTAAATTTTATGTTAACTTTTTTGTTTTATAACATTTAAATAGGGTTTTTTTTCATAAAATGTAAACAACGCTTGACATTCAGTATACACACAAGGAAATAAACACTAAACAGATGACTCGAAAATGCCACCTTTATGAATTCGCCTTGGTTTTGTTATAAAAACAAATTCTTGCTAATGTCAAAAACTATAATGTAAACGCACTAGATTTTAAGAAAGATTTCAAATTAAATCTACTAGATTTCGTTGTAGTGTAAGTGGCCTATAAAGAAGAAATTGTGTTTGTTTGTATCTTGTAGGCTAATAAGCCGCTGGACCGATTTCTGGAAAGAACAATAAGGAATAAAATGTTTCAAACATTTTAGTGGAAGAGGCACCTCCTATACAAAGTTTACACTTATTTTCGTCAATTTTAAAAACTACATGAGCTTTAGCTTTCAACCATTTTATATGAAGAGCTCTACCAAGTAAAACGTTTAAAGTCTTGCTGTGTGTTGTGGAATCAAAGTGCAAAATTTGCTAAATTTTGCGGTAGATCTTTTATATATAGATGCTTTTTGCCCGGTGGAATATAATCACATTAAATGGGATCGGCTCGGAAGGGCCTTTGTCCTTATCGTTTATCTAGAAAAGTGATTCAGTTAGCCTTATGAAGTATGAAGAGTAGCAGATAATGACCATCTACACTTTAAAGTATATACCTTATATGGTTAACATGATAGTCTGTTAAAGTTTAAGCTTTTAAAAAAAAATTATTGGTTTTAGATGAACAAATACCACACACAATTTTTAAGGGTCAAAAAAGCAGAGCGGTAGTTCTTGTTCCAAAACAAAAAATTGGTAATTTTTGTGTAGAAAAAAAGTAACCAAAACGAAAAAAGTAACCAATTTTGGTTAAAAGTAACCAAAACGGCAAAGCTGCTTACAACTACATTTAGAGTTGACAAAAAATCAACCAATTGTAGTCAGGACTGTATACTCACTGTTAATTGTTGTTGTTTAAGTTTTGATATAGTTACAAGTAGAACTGAGGTTTATAATTCTTATTCGCTTAACAGTTTTATATGTACCTATAATATCTTTAGTTTTTCTAAAATATTTGCATGAAGTTTCCTGTCGATCTGGCCTAAGCAACCAGTGAAATGCGCATAGGAATAGCTTATTCCACCAACAAAAAATTTCAGTTCATCAATAGTATAAAATGGGTATTTAGCATATTTAAACGAAACCTAAATATATAAATTATAATATATGATATCGATCTTGTATAATAAACGATAGTATTTAAATTGTACCTTTCCATGAAAATGTCATATCGTTTAATCAATCATAGCGAAACGAGTGGTTTTTATCGTCGTATGAAGATAGCATAAGGCGAATTCTTTATATAAAAGGTGACTGCGAAAGCTAAGCTGCTTATATGTATGTTTACTATTTTTTTTAAATTGAGCTTACTTTTTGCTCATGTTCTGATGCTAAATAAAAAAGCTTATAAATAAAGCTTTAATTTGAAAAATTTTTTGTACATATATAAAATATATTGTTGTATGAATAAATTGTTTATATGTGACCTTCTCCGAGAAAAGGGACCTACTGTGTGAAAATGAAGTTGTGAGAAAAACGCATTTCATCTTATGCTACACCCTTTTAGGTACCAAAATCCACTCTTAAGTCCAAACCCGTATTTTGACACAGTAATTCCCTTTTCTTGGAGAAGGTCACATACATATGTAGCTTCCTTTATCAAAGATGTAAAAATATGTGTGTGTATTTTTAAAATATTTTTTTATATGCACATATGTACTAGTGATGTTACGAATATTCGTCTATTTTGCGCCATTCGTACTCGCATTCGCCAAATTCAAGAAAATATTTTACGAATATTTTGTTAACATATTCCAAAAAAATACAAAACTGTTAAAAATACAAAAAAAAATAAATATAACTTTGCTTGCTATGTTTATTGTGCTGCCGTTAATAATCCGAAGAGACCTGCGCTGAATGGCTGAGCCGAGCTGCATTAGTTTTTGTAAGCCGTCGCCGTTGATGGTAAAATTTATCCGGCTTACATCCGAATATAAGCTGCGGCTAGCAATTTTGTGTCACCTTGTGAATCCCCCAATAATGTCTTGAACGTGAAATAAAATCTTATCTTAGCAAAGAAAAAACAAGCCAATATTAGAAGTTTTAAACATTTTTAAATTTGCATTATCGTACGATACTTATCGACAACTGGAATGGTTCAATGAAATATCAAGATATGTATATTAGGTTGTCCCGAAATTTTTTTTTTTAGATTTCCCTAACGCCAGACCTCCTAAAATTTGCGTAATTGATCGTAGATTACCAAAATGATTTAAAAAATAAAATTAAACTTTATCTTTAGAGTTCTACCGATCTTCAAAGTTTTGGAAGTAGCTATTTTCATGATTATATTGCGCTATCCTTAATTTCGACACCTAAACTACGGCAACTATGAATTTGATAGACATATTGAAGTTCGTTTATAACGAATTTTTTATAAAAAAAAGTTCCGGACAAATTTTTTTAGTCATCTGAGAAGCTGCTTGCAAATGCACTTTATTTGAATTTTGTTCATGTTTAAAACCTAAGAAAGTTCCAAGCAGTGAAAGAAGTTTTTTGTTGGATCAAAGAAATAACAGAAAAATAATTATATGTAGAGTTGATAAAAAAGAAACAGCTCGATTAATAAAACGAAAACAGAGACAAATTGAACTTTCAATAAGGTCAGCAAAAAAGGAGCGCTTTACTAAAGAACCCGATTCTTTCCCAGAAAATTGTGATCAAGTTTCACTGTGTGAATCTTCCGATAACGGAGGCATCTTCCACTGACACACTTTCGACAGATGGACCTTCGACATCAACGGCGAATCGGAATACATTGCCGTTGCTAGCAGTTGCTAAGGTCTGTGATAGATACGGTTTATCGACTCGTTCTGCTGCTGCTGTTGCTTCTGCGGTTTTGACTGACTTCGGCTTGATTTCTACCAACAATTTAACTCTGGTAATTGATTAAAACTACATTCACAGAGTTGCATCTAAAGTCCGTAAAGAAAATTCAAAAGACATTGGAGGTATTGTTATAAAAAGCATTTACTTTGACGGACGAAAAGACAAGACTCTGATAAGTGAGAAAATAGGGGATCGTTTCCATCGCAAAGAAATTTTAGAAGAACACATCTCAATTTTAGCAGAACCTGAATCAATTTATTTGGGTCACAAAACGCCAAGTCGTGGCACTGCAAAGGGCATTCTAACTTCGATCACAACTTTATTAGAAGATAAAGGTTGGAATTTAGATGACGTGATTTGCATTGGATGTGACAGAACTGCAACTAATACCGGTTGGAAGGGTGGCGTTTTTCAATATTTGGAGGAGTAGACAGCTACAATGGTGTGTTTGTATGATCCATGCAAATGAGGTACCACTTCGTCATTTATTCTTGACGTTAGATGGCTGCACTTCGGGACCTAGAGAATATTGTGGACTTATTGGAAAAAAATTAGCTAATTGTGATAATGAGACTTGCCGAAAAATGTGGTCGGTCAACTAAGTACAGATCAAAAATATCTTTATGAGATATGTAAAGCTGTACAAACTGGTTATTGTAGTCCTGAGCTGGCAAACCGTAAACCTGGAAAAATTTCGCACTCTATATGGCTTACCTCTGCTAATTGTCTACTCAGAGTTTACGTTAGCACCCTAAATCCATCAGAAAATTTGCAACTGCTTGTTAATTATGTCGTTAAAGTATACGCTCCGATTTGGTTCCTAATCAAACGAAAAACGTCTTTTAAAGAAGGAGCCAAACATATTTTTCATCTGATTATGTATTATCATTTTTTACAAGAAAATGTGATTTCTGTTGTGGATTCTGTTATTGAAAAAAATGCTTTTTTTGCTCACCCGGAAAATCTACTTGTCAGTATGCTGTTTGATGATAGAGACAACGTTCGGCTGGCATTGCAACGAATAATCAAAGCTAGAGAAGCTAAAAGTAGCACAAAACACAGAATATTTAAACCACCAAAAATTAACTTCTCTGCTGGAGATTACACCGAAATTATTAGATGGCACGAGTGTAGGGTTACAGCACCGCCGGTTCTTCGGCATGTTCCTAATGAGGACCTTCAAATCATGGTAAAAGATAACAGCTTGGAAATTGTTGACTTACTTGTCACACACAAGCTGTGGAAAGATATTTAAGCTGGTAACAGAGCCCTCTCAAAGTGTAACTAACGCTGCTTTGAAATCACAAGCAGAAATGACAAATTTTTGCCAAAAAAATATGTTTGAATTTTAAGTTTTAGCCATTTATTATAATTTTTATTTTCTTGTACATTAATTGCAAGTATAAAATATACCTATTAATAAAATAAATATTAACCCCTTTGTTTTTTTTATTATTTTAAGCATACGGTTTAGGTTTGCAAAAACGTTTTCAAAAGTAGAGCCCTCAAGATAGCATTTTATTCGATTTTAATTACTTTTACCGTAATCTGTGTAAAATTACGCAAAGAGGTATCAACTCTTGCGAAAGTGTAGATCGAAAAAATTTTTTTCTCATACAAGGACGGGACAGCCTAATGTACATACATACATATGTAATTCTGGCCAAATTATAAACAATGGGAAATGCGTTTACTGCGGTGGATGGATACTTACCGTTTAAAGAAACTCGGAGATATCTTTTCGTTCTGCTTATTATACAATAATTAGGAGTTTGAGTTCGATATCCATTACTAAACACTATGGGAAACAAAGTAAAATTAAGAAAAACAAAGAAAAACCCCTAAATAAAATATGTGAAAAACCACCGAAATAGGTCGGTGAATTACTAAGTAAAAGCGCAAAAGAGTGAAAAAAACGAAATCTGAAAGTATTCAAATAATGGTATCTGTGAAACTATTTTAGCATTTATTTAGGATTTTTATAAAATGTTTTCAGCTTTTTTTTAGATTTGTTTTAAGTTTGGAGTTTGAATTTTTTTTTTACAAGTGGTGTGTTAAAAAATAAAAGTATTAGGAAATTAAAAAAAATGATCGCAAGAAAAAAATTGTATTGTGTTATAAAATATTTTAAATCAGAGCAAAGCATAGAAATAAAATCACTTGTAAATATTTTGTTTACATCAGGGATATGCGGGCCGCCTAAAATTGTTAAAGTAATACATGTTTTTAAGATTTTGTTTAAAATGTGTCCCTAAAATTTATGTAGTTTTTAATAAAATTTCATATCATACTTTTGATAAATTGTTAGCAAAATTATTAAAATTTGTTAAGAATTTTCTAAAATAATTTGTAGCATTTTCTGCCGTTTAACCGGTTTTACATCTCATGTTTTGTTATTCAAACGTTGATTCACATTTTACACTTTCCGCGTGTTGGTCTTATTTCGTCCAAATTGCCATGTTTTTAAACATAAAATTATTAACTATGTTCTTATTTCATCGACCCTTTTATAATAAATAAATTATGTTTTAATATTTATATGCTTTAAACTTAAGGTCACTTTTTGTTTGTTAAATAAATTGAAATATTTTTATATCACACTATTTCGATTTCCGTTGGGAAACTTCTTTTAGATTTTTTTATCTATATATGTATGTGACCTTCTCCAAAAAAGGGACCAAGCGTGTCAAAAATGGGATTTGGACTTAAGAGTGGATTCTAGTACTTAAAAGGGTGAAGAATAAGATATGATGCGTTTTTCTCAAAACCTCATTTCACACACTAGGTCCCTTTTCACGGAGAAGGTCACACATATAAAATTGTAACTCACTGACTGATTCATCATCGCACAGCCTAAACGCCTGAAGCTAAAAACTTGAAATTTGGACCGAAGGTGGAGGGTTAAATACGGGTAAATTCGATAACCTTATATTTACAAAACTAAAAGAGATACAAAAAACTGTAATAAAGGTGTCAGGTACTTTTTGAAAATCGGCTCTTTTAGGGGAGATAACGGGTAAAACCTGAATTTTGCTACTTTTTTGTCACCCCATATATCTTTTGAACCAATAAACCTAGAAATAAAGTTTATACCAGATTCGAAACAACCAAAAATACGAACATAAATTTGGTACTTTTTCGAAATTCGAAGGTTTAAGGTGTGAAAATCGTTTCTAATTTTGTTACTTTTTTCAAAATAGTTTTCTCCATCTATCTGTATAATTTAAAATTGTAAAGTTACTGATTGATTCATCATCGCACATCCTTAACTCCTGAAGCTAAAAAGCTCACTTTTGTTAGAACTTTTTTTCTTAAACCTACATACTACTTTGGCATATAAATATGTTCATGAAAGAAAAGGTAGCGGGTTAAATGCTAGAATTTAATCAAGTTAAAACCTAGAAAAATAAACTTTGGCATACAGATATGTCCATGAAGAAGAAGGGGACTCTAACGAAGTTGCGGGTTAAATGCTAGTATAATATAAATTAATAAAATTGTTGTTGACAATTAAAAAAAAAAAAATTATGTATATGCCGATTTTTTAACGAGCTCAGGCTGGTTAGATAAATTAAAGTTAAGGCAGGGAATTTATTGTCTAAAAATTTGTCAAATATTCCTAAGGAGTTAATTCATATTTTAATTTACTTATATTACTTCTATAGTCCGGACATATTTATGTACATACATATGAATGAAACAGTTGTTAGAATACAAATTTTGGCCAACTTTTAGCCAAGAAAAAATTTCCTTTAAATTTTCTTCTTCTACTACAAAAGCAACATAGAAATAAAATAACCAGGCAACCAAAAAGAATTATAAAATTTTAGTTGCTGCCCAGAAAAAAAGGCAATGGAATTTGAAATATTTAAATTGGAATAAATTGTTTTTGTTTCCATTTACAAATTTACATTTCTAATGAATGGGTTCTATATTTGTTTCAACCCTGCCAAGAAACTGAAACAAAAAACTTAAAATAGCATGTAACATATGAAGAACTACACTTAAAAAAACGGCATGGGGTAAGACCGTAAAAATGTCGAAAACGTTTTAGAAAAAAACTTTCTAAGCTTATTTAAAGTTAAAAAAAAACACTAATAAGCCTTGCAAAAATAACACAAGCGCTATTCAAAATTTTGTGCATTTGAGATTGAAAATATGTATATGCAATTGCTAGTATTTTCTATCAATTGCCATTGACCTCATTCACTAAGTTTACAATGTTTGTTGCAAAACACGAAATTTACAACAGGGTTTCAGTTAAAAAATTTGTACCCGAAGAAACAAGAGTGCCCCGGTAGGCTACCTGGTAGTGAATTTCCGCCTTAAACTCCGGTCTGCTGCAGCCAAGCGTAGAGCTTCGCGGGATTAGTCTGAAAACCCTACCAAAATCCTTTAAAACTTAATCCTTAATGTCATATCTTGAGAGCCACTGCAGCCGTTTTCTTGAACTTTTTACATTCGGCTCTTCTGAGCCCCGAAATTAAAATAAGATAGCAGCAGGGAAAGTGGTACCCCCTTAGAACGCTGATGTAAAATATCGCAAATCTTAAAAACTGCTAGCGTGAGAATATTCAAACATGGTAGGAGTCCCTTTTATGGTAAAGAGGGATGCATATATTAAATAATGCGTAACTGAAGAACTATTTTAGCGAAAGTTTTGAAACAGGGTTAATGGTAAACTGCAAATTTTAAAATAAAAATAAGTGGAGTAGACAGAGGAGTAGCTGAACCACCCATTGAACAAAAATATTATATACCCACGAATATCTGAAAACCAAACTCTCAAACTTTGAAGGACCTACTCTCATGATAAACTACACCTTTAAAAATGCTAATAAAGGGGGTAGGTGCAGGGGGAGCAATAAGTAATAATTAAATGAAAAGGCGTATGTTAGTTCCCTGCAGACTCCTGGACTACTGAACCGACATTTCTGAAATTTGCACAGTAATTTCCTGATAACCCAGTGCTTAACATAGGCGATTAATACTTTAATTTTAAAGTGGGCGTAGCACCACCCATACAATGATAATAAAAAATTAAAAATATTCAACATCTTTAAAAGAGTAGGTTCAATGGGAAAAGTAGGCATGGAACTTCCCATACGAAGACACTTGAAATTTCTGTAGGACGGTAACGGTAAAAGCATTTAAATATAGTACAAGTTGTTTTTCTATCAATTTCGATGAAGGGTTGCAGAGCGCACCGGGATAAGTTAGTTTTAATATAAAGTATGATTTTTATTTGATAAAGTTTCTAATTTAATTTTTTAGATTAAAGCTATGTTCACATTATGTGTATTGGTCATGTGGAACGTCACTTTTCTATCCACATGTGATTTCATGTGTATGTCAAAATTTGAGTTTTACATAAGGTTTGTAATTTCCATGTTCACATGTTGGTATGTAACGTACATTTGACCTAAACTATCAAAAATAAACTTTTTTAATAATTAATATATGTATTTTTGTCTGTTGTATTATTTATTTACTATTATAATATACAGTGCAATCTCCCTTAACGGACACTTCCCATAAGCGGACACCTCCATTAAACGGACATTGTTGCTAGGTCCCGGCAGCGCTCCATAAGAAAAGCATTTCAGTCGCTTTCCCTTGAACGGACGCTTCTCATGAGCGGACAAGGACATCCGCTAGATAAAAAAAATTATCTTGGACGGACACTTAGCTTATTTTTTTCCGAATTTTTCATGTCATAATTTACAAATAAGCCTGCCAAGACTCTTTTAATTTGATCGCTTTAACAACAGGGCACGGTTTATCATATTTTCTACATCACATAACATACATAGTTAAATGTGGGTATGTTAAATATGTATAGTACTCATAAAACATTTTAAACTTTTATTACATATAGAACTACATTTAATGATTTTTTGTTATTAAACCCAATTGAATTTTTAATTTTATATATTTTTTTTTAATAAAAGTATGTATCTTTAAATAAAAACAAACAAAATAAGGCAAAGTTTTGTTGATTTAAATTTGTAGTTTTCTCTTGGCCGGACAGCCCCCTTGTGCGGACACATTTCATCGGTCCCTTCGGTGTCCGCTCATGGGAGATTCCACTGCATATGTAGTAAAATTTCAATTATTTTTGCCGCTACAAACAATTTTGTTAATAAAAAACAGCTGATGTCAGATGCTTAGTCACTTGAAAATATAACTCGTTCTAAATCAAAATGACATGTGTACTGTACACAGAGAAATAACACATGATGTTTTTTGAGGGGGTTCAGACGATATCTACAAATTTAACATGTGAAAAAGTGACAGTCCACATGACAAATACACATAATGTAAACATAGCTTAAGCAATTACAGTACTTTTCGTTTATAGTCACTACCGCTTATAGTCACATTAGCGATATAGTCCATTTTATCAGTTTATTTTTTATTTTCTATGTTCCATAACTTGATTATATTCGAATTCGGTTGTATGCATGTTTGGGCAAATGAAAATGCAATAAGAGCGAAGGATGTGTATAAATACACAAAAAACAAAGAGCAAAAGAGCATAAAACCAACAAATGCAAACGTAAATAAGCCAATACAATGTCACACATGCAAAGCTTTCAATGTAGTGGTGCCCATACCTGGTTATATGCCCCATAGTGGCATTAATTGAATTAGCCTTATAGTCACATTAGCGATATAGTCCAAGTTTTGTCTGCAACTAAAGGATGTGACTATAAGCGAAAAGAACTATAGTTACAAAAACAGAAAAGAAACAAAAACACATGAATAAAATACAAATTCATTTTAATGGAGTTAATTTTTGTAATAGATAGCGTAGTATCTCAATTTAGAAGTAAAGAAAAAACAAATATAATTAAAAAAAGGTCGGGAAATTGTTCACTTTTGCGGCTACCAAAGCGCTACCTATTTTTTATGTTATTGATCTAGATTTGTAAAAAATAGTTTGTAGTGGGGATTGTAAGAAGAGATTAACTCACTGTTTATTGTTGTTGTTTTTGTTAAGGCTTTGATATTGTTACAAGTAAAGCTGTTGCTTATAATTCTTATTCGCTTAACAGTTTTCTTTGTTTAATATCCTTAGTTTTTCTAAAATCTTTGTATGAAGTTTCCTGACGATCTGGCAAAGGAATAGCTTATCCCTTCAACAATAAATTTCAGTGTTTTTATCAAGAATAAAAATGGGAAATTAAGCACGAATTACAAAATCTTTTAAATAAAAATTTTGCATTCCCAAAAATTACTTTGATTTGAAAAAAAACTTAAAAACTATTAAATATTATCGTTTTCTTATGAAACTCCTTTATTTATAGTAGTGATACCTTGCATTTCTTACAGTGTATTTAGCAGATTATGTGTATGTGTATTTATCGATCGTTGTAATAAAGCACACCCAACGTCAAGTAACCAATAAAAACAGTTGAAGCTCGAAGGGTGACTTTGTTCCCGATGAGTCCGCATAAGCTTATAACCCTGACGCTGAGGGGTAATTAAATTAAGGACATCACTATAAAAAACTGTTTTAAGGGAAATTTTCAAACAACATGGTCGTCAAGTACACACATATTTACATTATTTGTTTGTTAAGGGTGTAATTATGTACATATGCTTAGAAAAATGTTATACATACATTGTAATATCAAACGTATTAATACGTCCGCTCACATGAATGCATACATATGTATGTATATGAAGCAGTGGCAGGTATGCCAGCTTAGATAAATATTGTCATTAAAACAAATAAAGAACAACAAATTTTACTAAAATTGTGTTTGTCCATAAAAAATTAATTACATTTTAATGTTTTGTTATACTTTCAATATGTTTTTCATAATAAATAATAGATTTTGAAAAAGAAGTTTTTTGTTGTTTACAAAAACCTTTTTTCATTGAAAGTTCATTACTTTTCATTAAAATATCTTAAATTACAAACACTCAGAAGAATAATCAATCCATCCGTTCTCAATCAAGTACAGAAAGATTGATTGAAGTACGGATGTTCAGTAAATTATCCATATTCAATCCCGATTTCGGCGAATATGGAAAGGATTTTTTCGTAGCAAAATATGATAAAAACAATGCAAAGAACCCGCCTTTTTGTGATTATTGCATCGAATTTAATTCAGACAAAAGATTTACTACAGATGAAGACGGTTATAGAAAACGCAACGGAACCACCCATTTATTTTCCTAACGTAAAAGTAAAACACAATTAAATACCGATAAGAAACGAATTAAATTAAGTAATTCTAAATCAAATGAATCACCAATATACGAGAATATTAAATTGTTAATAAATTATAAAATGATTGATAGAGTCAATGGATTTAATATAGACCATGATGGAAATTGGCGATATGGAACAAACAAATTAAAATTTAATCACGATAACACTTTATGTATTAAGGTACGGTCAGATTAGGCAAACATTTGACGCTCGTAAGCTTATCTGTATTTGCCCAAAATACTTTTGAAACAATACGAATTTTATTTGCTGGTCACACTACGCACATTTGTTTGCCCATTTTTGTTTGATCAAACAGATATTGACAAGTGTCAAATACACATACGGGAAAACATGTTTGACCAGCGGTCACACATACAGAAATATTTGCCTTAAAAAAATATTTGTTCAAACTGTCAGAAAACATTAAATTATTTGAAGTCAACATCGTAATGGAAGATTGTGAAACTTTTTTTATTTTATGCTGTGGTGCGGCCACAGCAGTGATATTGGAAGAGAAAAAAAAAGAGTGTAACAACAAAAAACATAGACAATGGGTTCGAGAGTGGGTTCTTCGTCGTAATGATGAGGGATGTTGTTCCAAGTTGCTAAAAGAACTACGTTTGGAAACTCCGTCTTTGTATTTAAATTTCTTACGAATGAACGCATCTGATTTTGACTACTTGGTAAGTTTTAAGTATAAATACATACCTATGTGCATAAAGACTAATTTATTTTTTAATCCGTTTTAGCTTAAATTAGTGACACCTTTTATTACAAAACAGACAACAAAGCTTCGCCAGCCTATTTCGCCAACAGAACGTTTAGCGGTCACACTTCGTTACTTGGCTACTGGTGAGAGTTTTAGATCTCTGCAATATGTTTTTCGTATTCCGCACAATACTATTTCAGGGATTATTCCCGAAGTTTGCGATGCAATTTACACTGTTTTACAGCCGAAATATTTAAAAGTATAAAATCTTGCATTATTTGTATATTTTTTAATGATATAATTATAGGTACCGTCGTCCGAAGAAGAATGGAAGACCGTTTCGGAGGAATTTCTGCATTTGTGGAATTTTCCTAATTGCATTGGATCTATAGACGGTAAACATGTTGTAATGACTGCGCCAACCCATTCAGGAAGTATTTACTATAATTATAAAGGTAGATACATTTAACAAATGTTGGTTTTATTTCTGTGAGTTCGGTATTTGTAGGTACGCATAGTATTGTACTTATGGCCATTTCCGATGCATCCTACAAGTTTCTGTATATAGATGTGGGATCCAACGGTAGAATATCTGATGGAGGAGTTTTTCGGAAATGCTCATTTAATAATGCTCTTATAAACAAAAAACTAAATATTCCTCCTCCAAAGCCACTACCAATGAGAACGTTACCTGTCCCTTATCTTCTGGTTGCTGATGATGCTTTTGCTCTGACAACTAATTTAATAAAACCATTTAGTGCTCGTAACATGAACGCCATACAAAGGGTTTTTAATTATAGATTGTCGAGAGCAAGAAGAGTAGTTGAAAACGCATTTGGCATTATGTCGGCACGTTTTCGAGTCATGCGTAGCCCAATTAAGCTGGAACCAGTAAAAACAAGGCAAATAACACTTGCATGTTGTGTACTACACAACTTTTTAATGAATCAAAAAAGTTCTATGTATTTTAATTCCAACCTGGTCGATCATTATTCAGAAGACGGGACTCTAATTCCTGGGGAATGGCGCCATGAACAAATTGGTGATGGAATGTCAAGTATTCAAACGCCGAGCTAACGAAGCTTCAGAAATAAGGGAGGAATTTTCTCAGTATTTCGTAGAGGAAGGAGAGGTGTCGTTTCAATATAAACATATATAGCGAATAAATATACCTCGATTATAAATTTCTGAATAGATACTACTCAATTATACTACTTTATTTTAATAACCTTTTCTCGGAAAAAATATTTATTTGTGTTTTAAAGTTTTTATGCG
Organism: Pollenia labialis; assembly: GCA_949318255.1. NCBI lineage: Eukaryota > Metazoa > Arthropoda > Insecta > Diptera > Polleniidae > Pollenia > Pollenia labialis. Next base: position 53,668,447 of record OX439140.1, read on the forward strand.
ATTCGTCATACATTCATACATATTATAACCCTTTTTTCTATTTTTGCTTATTGTGTAAAACGGAACGCAAAAAATTTCATTGAAAGCAAAAACAAAGTCAAAAATATATTATAATTTTGTTGTTGCTTTATGCAGAAATTCATATTGTTTTTTAAAATTTTCAACTCCATACAAAACAGAAATTTGTTTTTGTTTTCAATATACTAAATAAACGTACCGAATGTTGTTGTCGACATAGTGGACCTGGCAGAAAGTGTTCGAAATTTAAAAATTCAATATGAATACCTGTAGAAAACAACAACAAAATTTTAAAATATTTTTGACTTTGGTTTTGCTTTCAATGAAAATTTTGGCGTTGCATTGCGTTTTAAAAAATTAGGCCCTTAAAATTATTTCAATGCGTTATAAAGGTAATAATAAAATCGATGTACTCACCGCCTTTTTTATTGTGGAATTAAAAATAAAAAATAATAATTTTATTTAATTTTGTTTTATTGAATAATAAAAGAAGAATAAAAAATAACTGAAAAATGAGATCTTCATATCAAAAAATAAACTTAAAAAAACCAACAACTTCAAATTGGTTAAACATACATATAAAAAAAAATTTTAAATTCATATTAATGGGCATGTTATGAAAATCAAATTTTGTGAAAGTGATTTGAAATCACAAGAAAGGTTTGTATACAAAAAATTTTTTTCATAATTGTTATTTTTCTCCATTTTAAATCAAGTTAAAACTCTTATGATTTCAAATCACCCTTAAATCACAATTGTGATTTTAAAATCACAAGCAATTTGGAATTTTGTTATTTTTTAGAAAATGACTGTAAGTAAGTAGGCAAACTAACTTTTATAAATAGATTCAACTTTTTTAAAACTATACACTACATAGAAAAACATTTTAAACTTCTATAACATTTAAATAACATTTAGTATTTCTTTAAGCTTTTCTTCTTCCACGCACTGAAAAAAGTACAACGTAACTTTTTTCCGTACAGCTGTTGCTGTTTCCTGGGTAAGCGTATTAAGCTCACTTAATAAAAAGTTAGAAAATGTGGTGTTGGGGTTCAAAGCGGTTAAATTGCGTTCTGTCATTGAAGTTATAGCCTCTCGCATACATTCGGCTATTTCTGATGTAGCTGACTGGCTATTTTCCACTAGTGGGCGACGTTTTGTTGTTGTTTGCCGTTGTGTTTGCAATGAAGGGGTGGATATGGAAATATCGAAAGCTACAACAAAATACATATGTACAAAATTTTAATATAAAAATATATTTAACATATACAACATACTTACAATTACTCTCTGTTTCATCTTCTTCTGATGAAACTTCAGCACGTCCAATGAAATTCAAGGAATTAAAAAATTTCCATTTTGGAGCTTCCGTAGTGCCCTGACCTGACTTTGTTTTCGCTCTGCTGGCATAGCCTCGAAACTGTATTCTTACGTTAGTCCATTTAGCATTTAAATCACTTATCAAATATTTTGCTTCAAAATGTTCGGCCACCTTTCGCCAGGCGCATTCTCTTAAAACTTTGTTGTGATACCCTTCACACGCAAAGAAAAAACATGGTTGTGGTAAACATATTCTAAGAGCAACATATTATGATAAGATTCATGATTGTAGTCACCATATTACGATTGTTATTAAATCATATTATGACCAAATATGTTCGTAATATAACATCATAATATTTTTCCCTTAATCATATTGTTATCCTGTTAATCATAAAACGTTAAGAAGTTATAATATTACTGTCATGGCAATCATAATAAGTTTAGAAGTAATCATATTACTGTCATGGTAATCATAATAAGATAAGAAGTTATCATATTGTTGTCATGGTAACCATAATAAGTTAAGAAGTAATCATATTATTGTCATGGCAATCATAATTAGTTTAGAAGTAATCATATTATTGTCATGGCAATCATAATAAGTTTAGAAGTTATCATATTATTGTCATGACAATCATAATAAGTTCAGAAGTAATCATATTATTGTCATGGCAATCATAATAAGTTTAGAAGTAATCATATTATGATGCAAATTGATATGAACTGTTATACATAAATTTTTTACATCATAATATGATACAACTTTAAACATAATATTTTTATTGGAAAAAAATACTTATGATAAAATAAAAAACATAATATAGTTACTGTAATCTCTTTGTCGTAGGTCGCAATTATTTATAAATTATTTTATGGAGTTTTCAATATTTTTCTCTTAAAATAACACAAAACTTACCAGTAATGGTTAATATTTTGCACCAATATTTCACAAATCTTTCCACCACTTTAAGATTATTAAAATTTTTTAGCAAAGATATTTTATTTTGTGACACTACAACCCTTTTTTAATGTTTTTTCTTTATTTTTTTTTAATTTCTTGTTTATTTAAATGGTTATTTTGTTATTTCTTTTTTAATATTTTTCTTTTTTTTTTTTTAATTTCTTGTTTATTTCAATGGTTATTTTTTTATTATTTAGCCACTCTCTAACAAATAATTCGATATGTTTATGTAAAACAGGACACAACTGATACAAAATTATTTTACAAATGGCGATACCAAAATATTATTAGAGTAACGATATTTTGATTGCATCTTAAACTTATTATGATAAATGTATATAAAGTTATCATGTTATGGCTATTAAATATCATGTTATGGTTGTGAGTAATATAATATGTTTTGAAAGTTATCATAATTTAGTTGTTAGAAAAATAATTATTTTTCGGTCAACAATACTCAAATTTATAATTGCGATAAACATTAATATGTTTACAGTCACTATAATATTGCTGATATTTAATAAAAATAACAATTATTTGTGTACAACAACAATATATTGTTACAATAAACACAGTGTGGTTGCCGTAACCATGCCCAACCATATTTTTTCTCTGCGTGCATCACAAGCATCCCACAAACATTTTTCCCTTTCCACTAAAGCTATTAACTTAAAAACATCTTCTTCTTCCCATTCTTTATTGACTCTCGGTTTAATTCTTTGTTTTTTATTTATGGGAGCGAAATATTCGCACCGTTATCTAGTATTTTCATATACGCGATTTTCCACCACATTTCATAGCCAATATACATACATACATATGTAGGTATATTTTTATAAGCTTTTGAATAGATTACTTTGGATATAAAAAATTTATTTAAAATTTCTTAGTTCATTAAGAAGCTAGGATGAATTTGCGGAAACACAAAAGTTTTTAGTAAGCATAAGAACAAATTGAGTTATGTTTTTATTATTTATGTATACTTATGGTTTTTTTGTTTAACTAAATTTTAATGCAAAAATTTCTGCAGTACCAATTTGTAAATACTCATTTAAGAACCGTCACTTTACCCTCTTAATTTGTGTTCTTATTAACTGTATTTTGTGTATGCGAACGCAATTTAGTAAGATGCAGTAATATTTAGTAAAAACTTTTGGGTTCTCGAACGCACCTAATATAATATTAACTCAGCAGCAGACAAAATCTAAAAAAAATCATCTTAGAATTCTTCGAAAATAAACATTTTTGATAAACGAACTAGTTTTATATATTCTGTTTTATTTTCTCACTCAGAGCCTTTTTTAAAATTAATATTTCTTGACTTTTCTTAAAAATTTGCTGATAAATTTTTTCCATATTTTATTTATTAATTTAATTTTAATATTAACTAAAACTTCATTATGCATTTTGTAAACAATTGATAAATTTTGTTCAAAAGTAGACAACACTGCTTGCGCAGCTGTTATTTTCCATTATTTGATCATAAGAAGTTTTGTAAACATGAAACAATTATTTGCCTAAAAGTGAAGTAAATATTTGCCATTTAGTGGTCACACTGTGTTCACATTACGAACACTTTCGTTTGATGGCAAATATTTTTGTTTGACGAAAATCAGCTGTTGTGCTGTTTGAATCTTAAAATTATTTTGTGGTCAGATTAGGGCAAACAAATATTTGACAGCTTTAGTCAAATGTTTGCCTAATCTGACCGTACCTTTAGGCGATAAAAAATTTAAAAAACACCAGGATTATTTGAACTGCTGTTCCACATAAACCCTTTACATTATAATAAAATAGATTTAAAAAAATATGAAGATATTCTTACTAATACAAATGTACACAGACGTAACTATCAGTCAAATGAACAAATTAAAGCAACTAAAGCGTTTAAGTATAAACGTATTATAAAAAAATTATTCAATACAAAGAGCAATAGTCTTACTAAAGGAAGTGGAATATCCTTAAAATTAGTCGAAAAACCTAAACCAAACTATATATATTGGGACGGTCCTAATGAATTACTCGACAGATTACGGTAACTCCTTTCATCGGAAGGTGCTGGTCATAATAATCATAAAAACGAGATAATTTCAATTATTGAGGAACTTAAAGAGGATAAGTAATATAATTTATTAAAAACATGAGTTTTATAAACACACGAGTGAAATTGAGCTTTTAGCGAAATTTACGGCCTTTGAAAAAAAAAATCAATGAAATACCAATCATAAAGTTTTTTTGTACAGAATAACTTACATATGGTGTAGATATGGGCTCAATCAAAAAAGAAACGCATGTATTTAAGGCAAATTAAAAATAATATTTATTTATTACTTCATCTCAAGGCCAGCGGATAGACAATATTTTTTGTTTTTTTATTTGGTGTAAAAACGTAAAAAATTTTTGGCGGGAGCAACTGGCCGTGTGAAAAACATGAGTTTTCCGAAATTAAGCCAGAAATAGACAATAATTGGCCTTGTGCTTCGTTGATGGTAATAGCGAATGCAAGTCGCAAAGGGAATTGGAGCCGCTTGAATCGGAATAGTAAATCGTTGGAAATCATCGTGTAATAAGTACGTCTTCACCTTTGAATCTGTCAAGATGATTGTTGCCTCGATTAAATTTGGTGCACAGTTTTTGATGTAAACAAACCGAAAACTCGGATTTTTGAATGCAACCTTTCGAAAGTTTTAAAATTTTGATATTGGATCATTATTAACATAGGTTTTTTGTAAATATCTTCGGAACTACATAACCGATTTAAGAGTTTGATATCTTGTTTTGAAAAACATAACAACGGCAAAAAATATAAATAAATATATGAGTATGCTGATGCAATATGAAAATTGGATTTTGCCACGCCCCACAGTGGAAAATCGTAGAGTAAGACCAGCCCAAAATTCATTATTAAAAAGGTTCGAATTACACCAACATTTTTTTTTATCGAAAAGCTAAGATGTCGAACTTAATAATTTGAGGAAAATATTTGATGTTTGGTCAATAGCAATACTCGGAAATAACGACCGCATTCACATCTTTTTACGACAACGATTTATAACTATAAAAACAAAACGTATTTCAGAGCATATTCTTAATATAGTTCACATTACAATTAAGGAGTTATATACCTTATTGGAAAGGTGATTTAATGTAGATTCCGATTTTATAAATAGCGGATCAGGTTTTAGTGAAAACGTTTGAAATTGTAGCTTCTGAATGATGTAATGTTGTTTTGGCTGCATGTAAAAACTTCGGTAAGGCTTTAACTAGGAGGTCTGCTTAGCTCTGCGCTCATATGTAAAAAATTGTAAAGCTTAATATATTAGTAAAATACTATAAAAATATTAGCTGCGTATTCCTGCCTAAACAGAAGTTACATTCAATAATGTTAAAAAACTCAGTTATTTAGATAATTGAACAAATGATTTTAGTTAAAGTAGCTTTGCATTGTTATGTCATTTTTTTTAATTTTTCACGATCTGCTGATATAACTGGAGTAGACGAAGAATTAACAAAAAGGTTTCACATCATTCTTCAAGCTTTATCGGCTGATTTAATATTAGACCCTGGGAAATTTGGCGAATATGCAATGGAAACAGCAAGATTGTATATAAAAAAATACAACTGGTATCATTTGCCATCATCTGTCCACAAAATATTGATACATGGGGAAAGCATTATAAAACATTTTGCAGTGTTGCCTATTGGTCTGCTGTTCGAAGACGCACAAGAGTCGCGCAATAAAGACTTCAAAAATTATCGTTTACATCACTCTCGAAAATGTTCGCGATCAGCCACTTACGAAGATGTTTTCAACAGACTTCTTTACACCTCTGATCCATATGTAACAAGGAAAAGATTTGGATGAAGATACGCTTAAACTGATGAAGTAACCACAAAAATGTCACTGTTAAAGTATTACTTAAATTTAATTTTATAAAATCAAAACCCAGTTAAAAATGGGAAAAGTGCAAATCAATAAAATTATATTAAGTTAGGTGTGGGTTAAAGTTACATCACATAAACTAAAAACATTACAAATGTTAATAGGTACATATAATACAAATATAAAATTCTTACCTTTATTGTGAAATAAGTTCTGGTTAATTTTGGCTCATATTTTATAGAATAATAGCAAATACATTTAAGATTATTCGTGCAAAATTTCAGAACTCTATCTCTAAGAACAAAAAAGTTACAGATTTTTGATCCGATAAGGACTAAAATTTTCCACTGTGCACGCACACCGAAAATCAAAAACCAGACTTCACAGTTTCATCCGCCTGAATATTCTGAAGATTCCCTGAAAATTTCATCAATATCGGCGCTGACGTTTTGGAGTCCATACTTTACATACATACACACATCCTGTTTTATATATATTTTATAAATTTAAAAATAAATTTGGAGAAAGCTCAACAATAAATTTAAACATTCAAATTAAAAACCATTCCAAATCATATAAATAATAATTTCCTTAGTACTGAAAATCTTTGTAACAAATTCGTGAAACTTATGGCGGTGGAGTTCATATTGCGGTTGCAAATAGTTTACATGCGGAACGTGTAAATATTGATTCATTGGTGGATACTGAATTCATCGCTGTTGTAATCAAGCTAAAGTAACATAGTAACATGTTCGTATATTCCTCCATTATCCCCGCAGTCTCTTTACATTCAACACGCTATTAAATATATTGCTCAATTTTCTAGTGCATTAGATAAATAACCTTATATACCTTCATTATCTTGGAAATTTGTGCCAGAAGATAAATGTTACGTTCCGATTAAACTTAGTGACAGTTCAAAGGATTTTATCAACATGTTACAGGACATGGGTCTTTTTCAAAAAAAAAACGGAGTAATAAATGATTTTTCGAAAATTCTTGATTTAATTTTGGTAACTGATAAAGATGACTGTAATGTTAAACGCACAATCCCTGTAACTACTCCATAAGATCGATTTCATCCTGCTATTGAGGTAATCATAAACCTCCCATTGGAACACAATTATATACTGCCTACCATACACGAAAAAATTTTTGCATTTAAACAAACAAACTACAATGCACTAAATGAATTAATCGTAAATGTAGACTGGAATAGCATCTAAGCATTTCCTTCTAAAAAACATACACATATGGATCACATATCTAAGGTGCTTTACAATAAACTTTTTGATTTTATGGATTTATGTATTCCAAAATATAGAATGAAATCTAATTCCGGCCTACCTTGGAATAATAGAATCTCGGGCTAAAAATAATAAAAATAAATGCTACAAAATATTTAAACGTTCTGGATCTTCTGTTGATTATTCAAGATATGCTGTAAGTCGAGCTGAATATACAAGAACAAATAAGTTATGCTATGCACTTTACTTGAATAAAATCCAAAATAATATTAAATATGATCCGAAATCATTCTACAATTTTATGAATTCAAAAAAAAGAACAACTGGTTATCCAACAGTGATGAAATTTAATCAAAATGAATCATGTAATGCAACCTGTATAAGTGATTTGTTCGCTGATTTTTTTTCTACCACTTATTCAGATGCTACCTATGATAAAAATGTTAATTATCCGTTTCCGATTGCTGAAAATCCAGCTATATCAATTTCGTGTGGTTGCCTACCACTACGAACCTTATTCAGCTCACAATTGCTATTAATCGTGGTTTTTTCGCAAGGAATCAAACAGATGTTATCTACACCGATTTCAGCAAAGCTTTTGACAAAGTCAATTATGCTCTTTTGGTTAATAAGCTTCAAATAATGGGATTTACAGATCTTACTTTAAAGTGGATTTACTCTTATTTATCGAATAGGGTCCAAACTGTCCTTTTTAATAAAACGTTTCCAGAAAAATTAATGTGCCGTCAGGAGTACCCCAAGGCAGCTACCTTGGACCTATATTATTCTTGCTTTTTATAAACGATTTACCTGGAGCTATAAAGTTTTCAAATGTTTTGATGTGTGCTGACGATGTTAATTACAATGGTTTCGATCGTATTTAACAAATCGTAGACAATATACAAAAGTTAATAATGTAATATCAAATTCAATTGAAAATGATTTTGGGGTGCCTCAGGGATCTATCCTAGGAGCTCTTCTTTTTATTATGTATATATAAATGATATGGAAAATACGGCTCCACGAAAAGCCCCCCAATGAAATAACGCCCAGGAAATAACCCTCAATGAAATAAATCCCAAAAAATAGGAAATAACACCCAAAAACAGTGAATGAAATAACATCGAAAAATAAATGAAATAAGCCCCAAAGCGAAAACGAAACAACCCCCAATATTTGGGAGTTATTTCATATGAAATAACACTCAATGATGAAAATAAAATAACCCCCAATAAAATAAGCCCCATCAGCAACAAAAATGAAATTATGCCCAAAATTCATAAAAGAGTCAGTTTAACCAATGATAGCCCCCAAAAACCAACAGCTTTAAAAATGAAATAACCCCCGAATAAAAAATGAAATAACACCCAAATTATACACGCTATGAAACAAGCCCCGAATTTCAAAAATTGGTTGGGTGTTATTTCATTGGAGATTATTTCATAATTTGAAAACCCCAAATGAGGAATGAAATAATTCCCAAAATAAATTGTAAAAGGGCCCAAAAAAATTTATGAAAAAAATTTGGGGAATATTTCATTTCTCGTTTGGGTGTTATTTCATTGGGGGGCTTTTCGTGGAGCCGAAAATACATTAGAGAAATGCGAGATTGTACTTTATGCAGACTACACATTGATTTTTACCGAAGCAGCAAATGAAGAATTATGTTATGAAAACTTAAACAAGGATATGGATAATATAAACAGATGGCTGAAAATGAATAAATTAAAATTAAACGAAGATAAAACCAAGTTAATGGAAATTAATATGAACTCTAATAAAATATTCAAAATAAATAATGTGATATAAAAAAAGTAAAAAGTATAAAATATCTGGGTTTCTTAATTGGCAAAGATTTAAACTTTAAAGAACATATCGAATATGTATGTAGAATAATTGGCAAAAAAATAGGCTTTTTTAAACGTTTGAGAAATAAGGTAACAATAATAACCGCAATAAACATATATAAAACAATGATAAAACCACACTTTGAATATGGATCAACTATATTGTTCACATGCTGTTCAGACCAACAAATAACCAGGATACAAAAACTACAAAATAAGGCTATGCGCACAATCTTAAAATGCAACCGTTACACTTCAATTAGAAATATGTTGGACACATTAAAATGGCTAAATATACAACAAAGGCTGCAGTTAAATACAATATTTTTTATCCAGAAAATGAAAATGCGATTACCTGATCGAACAAATAAGGTATGTGGGGGAGGTTCAGCCGTATAATCTCAGAAACGCCTTGGATTTTAGACCACAGAGAGCAGCTACAAGTGCAATGCAAAAATCACTATTTAGCAAAGGATTGAACCTATACAATATGATGCCGAATGATGTGAATAATGAATCCAATATAAATCTTTTTAGAAAAAAACTGTGGATTTTATAAAAAATTTGTAATTGTTAATCAGATACTAAAGACCTACACGAGTGTATCAGTAAGTATCGTTGAAACAGATACACCAGATATTTATCTTGTACTACTGATATACATACATGAGAGAATGAGTGTAACTGATATTGTATGGTTTTGCTTTTGTCCACTTACCATATGTTAAAAACAAAAACAGTTGGTGTTGGATTGAGTGTGACACAACATTTTTTTCTTGCTTACAAATATCTGTTGTCACCATAAGTATTTCTACAATATCTGTGGTGTTATGTTGTATTTTAAAATATTGTTGGCGAGTTGATGAAAATAATAACGTGTTCAGATATGCACCTTTATTGAGTTTTACGCAATAAATGCCATTATTGAGCTCAATATTCCATATAAAATTGCAATAAAGTTATTGCTCAATTAATACGAAATTGTTATAATATTGAGTAAAAATTCAAATGTCACAAGTATGTTCAGTGAGCCCAAGGCGAATTTAAATTCGCCTTGAATGACTGCACAAAACATTTTTGTTACTGTTTTAACATTTGGCAGCTAAAATGTCAGAAAAAGAAAACAAAAAAAGCAAAAAATGTCGCGTCCAGTTGAAGGTAAGTTTAAATATTAAATTTTTTATTTAAAATTAAAATCAAATAAAAACCAATTTCTTTTTATTATCCACAGAAAAGAAGAATGGGGTGGAATGAAGCCAGTGAAGCCGCCCTATTGGATATGTGGCCCACCAAAATGGATGGTCTTCGTGGGCAACGAAAAAACGGCCACATCTATGCTGAAATGGCAGATGAGCTGAAACAGCAAGGCCAAAATGTTTTAAAATCAGAATTTTTTCCCATTTTTGTATATTTAAAACACAATTCTCGTGACCAAAATATAAACAATATTATTTTTTATTAGCTGTCAAACGTAAATTGAGTTAGCTAAATTGTGTATATGCCCTGCAAATATTAGGACCAGTCCAAACACGCGTGTAAAGAGTAGTCCACAAGGGACTAGGACTAGTCCAATAGTAACCCAAACGTATGGAAAAACATGGTATATTTAACATTACGATGTCCTAGGGCAGGACCATATAACCCATCTTTGGACTACAACGGAGTAGTTTTAAAACTACTCCATTGTATACACAAGTGGGTTAGTTTTAACTTGTTTAAAAACGAAAACATTTCGTTAAAAAACGAAGACATGTCGTCTCACTACAAACACGTTTTAACAATGACATGGTCCATGCTTGCATTACATCGGACTAGTCCATGGAGTAGTCCATTTTATCAAAATGGGTCAGGTGGTCCAATATTATTTGTAGGGTGTGAACAGAAAGATAATTGTGTCAATAAACAGAATATTAACTCAATAAAATATGTATGTATATCTGAACACGGTATAAGAAAGTTTATAAAAACTTCTATACGATCCCAACCAGGGGTGCCAGATGGTTTTGGTAAGAAATCGGCATTTTTTCAAAAACAAATCAGAAATTAAATTTTAAAAAATCGGCAAATTAAAATTACTATTTTAAACACAATAAAACATTGACAAAAATAAAAAAAAGCAAAGCAATTAACCATTACCTAATGCTTTAAAAAAAGAGTATGCCATCCAGATGTCTTCTGTCGAGTTGAACCCACTGTTCAAAACGGAGCCTTGTTTTTCGAGAATTTAAAAAAAAATTATCCAGTTATGCCATGCGTGGATAAGGCACACCCACCAAATTCTTATTTCTTATGCTTCAATCGAGGGCTGCGGGTTCTTGGAGAACAGTAGCGGCAGTTTTGATTGTTGACGTGACCGTTTAAGTGAAAATTAACTTTGAACAAAATTCTCGACGAGCAATTACTTAAGAATCATTACTCTTAAAAAATGTATCCATAGCGAACGCGCGATGCCCACTCGACCTCAGCGACATCGTGATTGACAAATCCGCGCAATCCATCATTCCAACGGCGCCACCCTCCCTGCACCGTTTATTACTTTTTGAAATAATCGTATTTAAAAATATAAATTTGCCACCAGACACTTAAGGGTAAATTGCACGAACCTCTAGTAAGAGTTATCCATAAAATTTTTGCTTAAAAACTCAAAATATTAGAGTCAACGCACAGTGGCCGAAATACCCAATCTAGCGGCGCTTTGTTAATAACTCCAAAAACATAATAAATTGTGAATGATTTTTTTTTAATTTATATATGTTTAAATAAAACCAATTCATTAAATTTTAAAAATTGTTTGTTTTTTAAATTATATGGGTAGATCCATATATAACCAACCAATAAAATAGGCATTTTGGACCTGACCCTCTCCAAACTTGATGAAATTCGGTACGAAAATTGTATTCTACATGGTTAAGACAAATACAAGCTTTAGGATTGCTGGACCAAATGGTTCCGGAGATACCAGGTCATGAAAAGTTGAAAAATCATCAAAATCTTTCCTAAGTAGTTCAACGTTGTTCGCTATATCTTTCTCAATTTTTAAGCAACGACAATAAACAAAATCTAATTTTAAAGCTAATGAGGTTTCTATTAAAATGGTGTCCATCAAGATTTGTTTGTAAAGGGTCAAAGGTCATATTTACCATGAATTTTTAAAATGTAAGAATATTTTTTTTATTACACTAGTAAAATTTTGTAAGGGTTCTGCTTTATATTTTTTTTTACAGTTTAGAAAAAAATAAATAATAAAGAAAAAAACTATTCAGAGTCGGATCTTTCAGAATTAATGCTGTCAGGTAGGTCATTTATATTTAACAGAAGCTGCTTGACTTCATTATCTATTTTGATGTGTTTTTTGGAGTATTTCGAGGTGCTTTTTGATTTAGATGTAATGAAAGGATCCGACGAAACCAATAGAGAGTGAAGTAAGTCTTCCATTGTGTGCAATCTCGAGTCTTTTCGGGTGTGGTTCAGCCTATAACAGCGAAAATCTTTATTTCTTGCCTCAAGTGCCTCTTCTGACATCATTCCTATTGGTAGGGAAACTTTTTCAATAATATCTGCTCCATGTATTAATATTTTATGTACTGATGGAGGCATATAAAACCAAGGGTATTCGGAAACAAATATTTTTGCTGTTTCCCAGGCATATATGCTAAAAGCCTCTACGTAGACTGCATACCCACATGCCATTGTACATTGAGTCTTATTTGCGCACTCTGAAAACGGTTTCTCTTTACGTTGAGCAACTGCTGGATTAGGGAAAATAATGTCTTCATCCAACCACAGCTTATTTCGCTCTTCAAATACAGCCAAAACTCTGTGACATTCTTTCCACTTTTGTATAAGCTTGCTAATAACATTTCTCAATTGTTTCTGAATTTGGTGGTATTGTTCTTCGAGCGATCAATGACATTTGAAAATATATGATTTTTAACCATTAAAAATTTTTTTGTTGGCACTGTTTGACTATGCCATATTAAAAAAAGGGTGCGTTTAGATTCGGCCATTGTAACTAAAAAACGAAAAAAATAAAAACTTTGCAAGAACTTGCAGCCTACATTTGAACTTGACATAGATAACAACCCATTTAAACAAACTATACAAACAGTGAACCGAATACGGTCGAATCCACCCTACTTTTATTCCACACAAAATTGGATTTAATATCTAAAAACACTTTCACAAAGGACATTTTCTTTTTCCACTGTTCAGCACTAAAACAAACAATCACAGATCACAAAACAATTTTTTTTTTATTTAATACATACCTTTTAATAAAAATGAAATCCCGAATCTTATTAAAAAATTAAATATTTAATTTTTTGCTGTCAACAAAATTGCACTTGAAAAAAGCTCAAAAATAGTTATTGCACTTGCTGAAACATGTGTAAAGTTTGAATGATCACAGCTGTGCGAATATTAGGAACAAAACAAAAAAGAAAACAGAAAAAAACCCGTTGAGGTTTAAATTTTCAAAATTGCAAATAAAGCTTGCCAAATTCTTAATTTTAAAATGTCGCTAAAGCGACGCTAGATTGGGTATTTCGGCCACTGTGCAACGGAGACCTATACTGTCATATACACATAGGTTCGTCCTAAAGTTCTCTTTAAGAACCTATGGTGATCCAGAAAAAACGATCTCAACTCCACAGTTATAAATCATTTTTCACCGTAAAAATAATAGTTAAGTTGAACTCTTAAAAAGAAAGTTTTATTTCGCAGTCATAAAATATTCGGCATAAAATAAAACTCACTTCGCCGTCAACAAATAAAACTCTTTTAAGATTTTTATTTTTACTTATAAAATAACAATCATTTTGTTTTTCTGCTTTTTTAATTACAATTAGGTTAATTGCAGTGCAAGCTGATTAGTTAACACTGCTTTACAAATTTAGTGAAATGACCAGCGACCATGAATCAAATAAACAAGATTGCGCATTGCGCAGTTCCGTTATTTTTGTGTGTGACGAAACAATAGACTTTGTGTATGTCTTACATTTTTTACAACAAACACTCATATTTAGTCTATGATGACGTAGATGCGTAGTAGAAATTTTTATTGTACGGCTGAGTGCGCAATCTTGTTTTATTGATTCATGACCAGCGACAAGCTTTGGGTGTCAATGAGTTTTATTTTTTGACGGCTGAATAAAATTCCGGTTTTAAGAGTCTTAATTTATGACGGCTTAATAAAACTCTCTTTTTAAGAGTTACATTTGACCTTTTATTTTTACGTTGAAAAATAACTGTTTTATATGGACTTTTATGTTTTTAATTCAAAAAAATAATTACTATTTTTTAAACGAACAATTTAATTTTTTGGTTACAAATATCCAATTTAAATAAATAAGAAAGTATAGTCCGTCAATCCCGGCCCTATTATACTCCACACGACAACATTTAGACAACTTTTCAAGAGTTACCTTATTTGGGACCCATGGGCAATCATGGACCCAGGAAAACAAATTATATTATAAAGTTAAGATTCAGATCAACGTTCTCCCCATTTGCTATAGGCTTGATTTTAAGGACAATTAGAGCCCACTTACATATGTACCGAATTTCAGCAATTTATCTTTAAAATTGGACTTAAACTTTGCGTACAAGGTTTACATAGACAGCCAGCCGGACGGGTGGATTTCTTTAGATCGATTTCCCTTGTGCTTTAAGCCACTCATATGTAGTTGTATATTATTCAAAATGTGTTTGTTGAGTTAAACATACAATACAAATACTGCATATATGGAATATATATAACTATTTTTCCTTAAGTATAAGCACTGAATTAATAACAGTTGTCTCTTTTAAATGTAACAATTTACCCAAAATAAATAATTTATATAAAACAAAAAATAGGCACTTTGATAATTTAGATGCAAAAAATCGTCAAAATGCCGATAAATCGTTTTGTATGGCAGGCCTGATCACAACGCTTCTCTTTAGTGTTGTTGTTGTTGCTCGGCAATTTGTACTGCCACAGCATGAACAGCCTGTGTCAGTGATGCCAACTTTTTGAGAGCAAAAAGCACTTTAGAATTTAAAAAAAGCACTAAAAAGCACTATTTCGAGCAAAAAAAAGCGTAAAAAAGCCATTTTTTCAATTTAATTTAACACAAAACAAGTTGCTTTCGGCTATGACGAATATTATATACCCTCAAAATTTAAAAAAAAGGCGATGGCGTTTATGGGGACCATTTTTTAAGATTAAATAATAAATACATATATTTACATTTGTTTAAAAACATTTTTAATTGTATTATTATTATCTTCAATAAAAATAATATCATCCAAATCATGATGATTCATCAGCTATGTTTGAATTGGCCATAAACCCGTTTTAAAGTAATCAGTGCGAGCTCGATTTTTGTAACTCGATAAAAATCTACCCTTTTGCAATTACCGAAAATTTGCAATGACCGACCAATGACTTTATATTTATATCGTTTAAATAAATCTGAATTAAAATCGTGCAAAGTTTAATAAAAGAATTGGCGTATGATATTATCCAATTATTTTAACCTATGTACGCTTCAGAATGAAAAACACACATAAGATGTTATATAGAAAATCATGTATGTTTGCATTCTGATACTTAGTCAAACCTTTTTGCAGTAGCACTAGAGGCAGAAGTGCACAACACGCGGTTATTTGGTAACGAGTGTTGTGCGTTTGAAAACTAAAAGGCATGAAAAATGGCAGGTTACATAACGCTCGTTATAAAAGCATTTTCTGTTAGCTTTTTTTAATTTATTTAACACTTTGCTTATACTAAGTTTCAACTTTTTATAAGTTTTTAAAGTCTTTGCGTTCTTTTGTACAGTTTCCTACTGCATGTTTTTTAACTTTTCTACATGATCGTTGTTTATTTTTCCATTCACAATTCCTAATATTTTCCAAGTCATTTTCTATTTTTGACACAGTGTCTACATCTTTAAAAAAATGTTTATCGCAAACAATGACATCGTTGTTATTACGATTACTAAATATGTTGCCATCGCTAAAAAATGAAACCTTTTGTAAAATTTCCAAATTGCTAGGAAGCCTAGCTCTAACATCGTAAATAAAGTTTTTGGCAAAACGAATGCCACTTTTCTTTATCTCTTTTTTTATCATTTGAAATCTTAAAATCTTTACAGGCTTTCTCAAAATTGTAATCCAAATAGCAAAGCTCATCTTAATCCTCTATTCCTATAAACGTATTTTTAAAAAATGGTAGAAAAAAAATTAAAATTAAAAAAGCACTAAATGCACTAACGAAAAATTGAAAAAGCACCAATTTAGTGCTTTTTCTAGGTTTGGCACTACAGATACAATTTTGGCGTTTTAAGTCATCAAAAAGCACCATAAATAGTGCCAAAAGCACTAAGTTGGCATCGCTGGCCTGTGTGTGTGTGACATGTCTTGCTCTTTTGTTTGTTTTTTATACCCTACGCCGCAACTGCTGGTTATACTTAGTTTGTCATTCCATGTAAAATTTTTGTATTATTCGAGAACGTAAGAACCTAAATCAATTTTACAGGAGAAAGTTTTTTTATTTTAATTTATATCAATTTTGTATTAAATTTGTCGCTCACGATAAAATCACGGACCAAAAATAATGGTTATTATATTTTTAAGGTTACGGGAAAATTTCTTTTATTTTCATTTGGTTATTTTTAACCATTATCGTTACATATATTTTATATTTGTATCGTAACCAATTAATGTAAAAAATTAATTTTTTTGGTTACAAATAACCATTTTAACTACAGCTTTATTACGAAAACTGCTACCTATAAAGCATCTCGATAATTACAGAAACATATACCTATTTCAATTGGAATATTGTTTAAACAATTGAAGATAAACATCAATGAAGAAATATATATATTTATATATACAAAATCGTTTTGTGTTAGGATTCAATCATTAAACAAAAAATACCTCAACATTAGCATGTAAAATATCACGGTATAAACCTTGATAAATTTTTTACATGGGAATGCTATATACAGACCCGTCACAGATATAAAGTGGAAGTAACTATTGTTTCTCCGAAAAGAGGCAAAATAAACTGAGATAAAAGTAAAATCAATTCAAATAACTTGGCTCCTTGAGCGAAATTCTTCCCTTAGTCTAGATTGTAAACTCCCGCTTTACAACTCTATCTTAAAGCCAATCTGGTGCAATGGCATTTAGTTGTGGGCTTCTTATATAGAGAAAATGCAAAGGCGCCAAATTAAAATTTTAGATTAATATTTACAAAAATTTTTTACATTAAACTTTTCTATAGGTTATAGGGCGTGTAGAAAGCTTGGCACTAAATAAGGACCAATATATATTTAAGTTCTCATTCTAGCAAAATGCAAATATTACATAATGGGAAATGAGTGTATTTTAAATTAAAGCTGAATTCGAAATATCCCTTAATAACATATTTGTAATTCTTATATATTTAAGTTTTAATTCAAAAATGCCGATTATACGTGCAAGCCGAACTTAGGGGCTTTCACGATAATAAGTTAAAAGTAGTGTTGTTGTCTTGGCAATTTGTACGACCACAGAACAAGCAGCCTGTGTGTTTTGTTTTTGTAAATTTTTTTGTTTGGCTTTTTTTCGCTCGAAATACATTCACGCTCTTCTTCGTTGAAAAATAATTGAAAATAACGGCATCATACAGTAAGTAACTTATTGTATTCCATCAGTATCTGCTTTTGCGAAACAGATATTAACAGATATGATACTCTATTTAGCTTTGTTATCAACTTACATCCACTCTTTTACAAATCATATCAATATCAACTTATATCAGAAACACAAGAGCACTCATCCATACGCATCAACTTTAGAAAACACACAGAAACAGATATAAACAGATGTATCTATGCAGGTCTTTATCAGATACGTAATATTTTTCTTATAATCTAATTAAAATGTCATTAAAAAGTATTATAAATACTACTAATAAAAACTAATAATAATATTTTTAACTTACAACCATGTGTTAGATCACCAACGTCTACAAGATGATCTAAGTTGTTTTTATTAATGGTGTAAAGCAAACTTTATGGGGCATAATTTAAAGAAGTGTAAACTAATGGGGTTTTCAAGAAATAATCCAGCTATAGTATATTACTTCCTAGGTGGTATTCAAGTTGATGCAGTTGAACATTTCCTTGATATTGGAATACTACTTGACCCTAAACTTAGCTTTAATTCGCATATTACGTTTATGATAAATAAAGCTAGAGGAACACTTGGATACATAAAACGCTGGGGAAGAGAGTTCGATGATCCGTATATTACAAAAACTTTATATATGGCACTTGTAAGGCCGATTCTTGAATATGGATCGATTATATGGGACCCCATTTACCAAACTTATTCAAATTTTATTGAATCTGTACAGAAACAATTTCTGCTCTTCTGTCTTCGCGGATTACACTTTAACCCACTAACCTTGCCCTCATACACATCTCGACTGGCTCTGATAAAGCTCCCTACTTTAAAAAGTCGTAGAACAATGATGAATGTATCGTTTATTCTGAACATTATTAATGGTGATATCTGCGCTAAATTTTTAATTAATGAGATTTCATTTAATATTCCTCAACGACCATCTCGAAATTTCATACCATTATCCATTAAATTCTTTAAAGCTAATAATGGTGATGTTGACCCTCTTAGAAGAATGTGTAACACTTTCAATCAATTATATAGATTTATTGATTATTCATTGGATCCAAAATCAATAAGTAGATTAATAATTACTTTTCTTAATTGATGATAAAATAATGTTATGTAATCAAATGTTAGTTATAGTCTATTTTATTTAAGTGTAATTTTAAATGCCTAACACATCTGTAAGGATTAATCCATAGACAATAAATAAATAAACTTTGCCGTATAACAGAAGGAGGAAAATGTTATTGAACAATCAGTTGAGAAACAAATATTAAAAGTAAATAAAGAATGTATGATGAAAGTTGATGAAAGATTCAATAAAATAGAAGAATATATTTTAAAATTGGATGGCATAGATGAAAGATTTAACAATATTGAAGATTACCTTTTTAAAAATATTGATAAACGCCCCCCGGTAAAGATATCATAATAAAAAAAAAAGATATGAATCTAATGACGTTTTCTTTTCTGAGTAATATTCTGCATTTATTCTGCCTTTAAAATTTCTTTATGTTCTTTTCTGATAAATGTATTCTGTTTTAAAAGTGCAACGTGTTATTTTCTGTAGATGATCCCCGTAAAAAGAAAAAAAATCTACATGTTCAACACTCATTTTAACTAAAGGGGCATGAGTGTAGCACTAGATGAACACCTGGCTTTGTTATTATAGAGCAATTCCATATGAAAACGATCAAAATTGGCAAATTTTTAGACGATCCCTCTCCGATTTTAAAATAAATAGTCTCAATCGATTGCCCAGCAAAATATAATGTACCTAAATTTTTTTTTTTTTTTTATAGTGACTGGTTTAGTGGTGGTGTACACCACTGTCATGTGACAAAATTGAAGAAT
Organism: Pollenia labialis; assembly: GCA_949318255.1. Taxonomy (NCBI): domain Eukaryota; kingdom Metazoa; phylum Arthropoda; class Insecta; order Diptera; family Polleniidae; genus Pollenia; species Pollenia labialis. The sequence goes on from OX439140.1 coordinate 53,688,241, forward strand.
TCTTCATAAGGGACCTCATTGAAAGTTGTTTAAAAAAAAAATACTAAAGCGATCGCAACGAGTGATAGCTCGTTGGAAAGGTATCAGGCTTTAATTGAAAAATAAAATTTTCCTAATTTTTCTTAGAAATTTACCTTTAAATTTTCCCATGAAAATTAAATTTTCCGATTTTCCACAGAAGCTCCTAAATTTTTTGGATTCCTCATAATTTTTGCTTTAAGAATCAGCAATAAAAAAATGGGCCCCGACTTTGTTTGGACAGGAGAAGAGCATTTAAGAGACCACCTTGTTAAAAATACATTTTAAAAATTATTTTACAGTTAAAAATACATTTATGAAGAAAAAATCTGTCTTATTTTGCTGCGCCGTCTGAGAAAAACGTTACTTTGTCGATTGCATCGAATTTTGATCTTAAGAATTCAAACAGTTTCATTTGAAATAAATAAACGGACACATAATTATGAGCTAAACTCTCCGCGACAACAACAAGGCTTACGGTCTGTAGTTCGTTATCTTCGTTTTTGAAATAAATGCAAAAAGGATGCACCGTGCACTGGTCGTTTGCCCAGTGATAAGCCTGAATTTCATCCTGAACGAGAAAAGTGTAATTCTCGGCAAAGTCGCTTATCACAATGAATTCATTTTGGGCTAATTTCTCCTTACTTTCCTTTAGAAATTTCGATTGCATCTCGGATATGAAATGGTGCGCCTTCAGTTCATTCAACTTGAATCCGAATTCCTCGATGAATTCCGGAATCTGCTTTACCACGGTCTCAAGGGAACATCTGCCGCTGCTAATTATCCACTGTTTGAAATGCACCTCCTGAATTAACAGCTGTTCAAACTTTTCCGCCAAATATTGCTGTAGCTCGTCAATCTTCGGACAATTGTCAGATTTGGACAGATGACAATTTTCCGTGGGGTATGCGCACAACGACTTCGACAGGAGGTCCCTATATGTTTCAATTTCACCGTGAAATACTTTCAATTTCTTGCATGGAAAGAAAATTAATTTGATGTTTTGATGAAACATGCAAACGCAGACTGAATGCGTTCCGTGCCTGTCTAATGCCAGCACGCATTCTTTTGGTCGTAGGATGGCAAACTTAGAAAATCCCACTTTTTCTGCTGGGTATTTCTCATTGAACTGATGGTATGCTTCGGATAGATTACATAATAATAATCTGCGCTGCTTGTGTACTTTTTCTCCATCTTCACGTGTGATAACATAGTCACGTGTACCTGGGCAGGCGCGGCTGTTGTCATCGTTGCAGTAAAAATCTTGAATCAATTTCACCGTTGCTTCGCTGAGGGTCCTTGAGCCAAATTTCTTGGTGGGAGTCGCCAATATGCCCTTCTGTTGAACTAATTCTTTGCTTCTTCTCGCGATGTAAAAATATGTTTGAAACTGTTCAGAAATCTTGCGTATAGACCATGATTGAGGCAGCACAGATAAAATGAGATATTTCTCCGGAAAAGTGGTCGCTAAATTGAATTTTCTTTTCAACTGCTCAATCATTTGTTTGCCGTCATCAACGTCATCTGCTTGACTGCATTCGTTATCAGAGCCTTCATCAAATATTGTCGCGATTGCACTCATAACCTTGCCTTTTTTCTCTTTCCTGTATGTTTCACTTCGCAACTTTCTTTTTCTAACAGGCGTTTCACCTAAAGTGGTAGCAGCCTCATTCAAAGGACTCAAAGACATATTGACCATCGGAATGTCTGCCTCACCAGTTAATTTTAATACTTTTATCTTTTTCGAACGATGTCCACTCTTGTTAAACGGATTGCAGCATATTTATGGAAAATCCGTGTTTTATGACTTGTTTCTGCACGTGTCATTTTAGGCGAAATATTTATTACCTGGTAATTTAAAAAATTTACAAAACATTTTATGACCTGTAGCCTCAGTCTGGTTTGGTGTGCCATTACATTTTTAATAAATATTGTAATTAAGTATAAGCAGCAAAATAAGAAAGATTTTTTCTTCATAAATGTATTTTTAACTGTAAAATAATTTTTAAAATGTATTTTTAAAAAGGTGGTCTCTTAAATGCTCTTCTCCTGTCCAAACAAGGAAAAGATTCTTAAAGCAAAAATTATGAGGAATCCAAAAACAAAATTAGCCGGAAAATTTAGGAGCTTCTGTGGAAAATCGGAAAATTTAATTTTCATGGGAAAATTTAAAGGTAAATTTCTAAGAAAAATTTTATTTTTCAATTAAAGCCTGATTCAATACCTTTCCAACGAGCTATCACTCGTCGCGATCGCTTTAGTATTTTTTTTTAAACAACTTTCAATGAGGTCCCTTATGAAGAATTCTTCAAACCAGTCACTATAAAAAAAAAATGTAGGTACATTATTTTTTGCTGGGCAATCGATTGAGACTATTTATTTTAAAATCGGAGAGGGGTCGTCCAAAAGGTGATCGCTTTCATATGGAATTGCTCTATTAACTTGTTCTTCAGTTCTTGTTTTTTGGCTGTTTGAAATATTGTTTTTAGAAGTAATATTTTGTTTTTATTAGCATTATTAATTCAAATACGCAAAGGTTACATGCCCAATATGGAATTAGAAGATAATTTAAAATATTTATTGAAAACACTAAAGGGAGAAGAATTTTTGGAAGTTTTTAAAGGTTAGTATTTGTATCAAAAACCATATTTTATGTTAAATTTCCCCAAAATTTTATTTATTTTTGTAATATTAAGAACACAACATTGATGTAAATGCTTTAAAATATATGACTTCAAACCATTTAGATGTCATAATACCAAAACCATTGTTTGGCACAAGAATTATATTTGAATACCAATCTAAATTCTTGGCAAAAGGAGTTGGCACCTTTGTCAAAGTTTTCGAAACAACCATCTGTTAATTTATTATTAGATCAGAAAGAAGTAAGTCTTTTAAATATATGTAAGTAATATGTGGTTGTTTTATTTAAATTTCAAAAATAGTTTTCTATTGAATCAGTTTTAAAATCGTCGCTAACTGAAAAATCAGTTTTAATGTATTATAACATTAACAAAAAATTGATTACAAAATTTCGTCGAATGATTGCTCGTTGTGTTACAGCTTACATTATCGAAAACAAAATAAGTCCATCTCCAACATATTTTGAAAATATTGTTAAATATTTTTTTACTGAAAACAAAGTAAGTTTTGTCAGAAAAAGTTCTGGAACCAAATTTAAAATATTTCTTTTTAAATAGGACTTGTATTTTATACGCAAGAAAAGTAGAAAGCCAGGTGGTTGTTTATACAGCAAGTATCATAATTCTATATCAAACTTGAAAAAAGGGGGTATAATTGATAATATTCTGGAAAAGAAAACCGAATCTATTGATCAAATTGCTTTTGTTCAAAATAACCTTATCACAATATTTAATGAAACTGTGCATGAGAAAACTAAGACCATTCAGGCTAAACAGCCTCCGTGGTTTACTTTAACTATAAAACGACTAATTGAAAAAAAGAGATTTGGCATATAAACATTGGAAGAAATTTAAAACGCCTGAGTTACTGTCTTTGTTCAAATCTGCTAGAAAGGAAGTAGTACACAGCATCAATATTGCAAAATCTGGTTATTATCGACAGAAATTCTCTTCAGCTATTGATAGCAAGAAAAAATGGAAAGAGATCCGTGAAATAGGCATTGGGAAAAGAAACGATTGCACTACAAATTCTGATGTTGACGTAGATAATTTAAACAACAAATTTGTCGAAACCAAAATGAATAGCCCAACTGAAAATGAGTACAAAAAAAAGTATACCGTGCCTATTGAGACCTGTTTTTATTTCCGATGTGTGGACCGGTTTGAAGTCCTTAAGAGTATAACATCAATTAAGTCAAATGCTATGGGCCTAGATGAAATAAGTCCAAGATTTTTAAAAATTGTCGTTCCTAAACTTCTGCCATATTTTACGCATTTGTTTAATACAATATTAACAAAATCAATTTTTCCTGATATGTGGAAAGAAGCAAAAATCATTCCCATTCCAAAAAACAACGGCGACTTCCGACCAATAGCGATATTACCGTTCTTATCAAAAGTTATGGAAAATCTTATGTATGGGCAAATGAATGAGTATTTAAAGGATCAGTATCTAACGGATAGACAGTCTGGTTTTAGACAGGGCAGAAGCTGCATTACGGTTCTGATCGATGTAGTAGAAGAAATTAGATCTAAACTGGATAAGAATATGGTATCCTTTCTTGTGCTTTTAGATCACAGTAAGGCTTTTGATACCGTTGATCACTCGATTTTACTCACTAAACTAAAAAAAAATCTTTAATTTCTCTAACTCGGCTAACAAACTTATATCCTCTTATCTTATAAATCGAAAACAAGTGGTTACTTTAAATGGTGTGACTTCTAAGCCAGTGGATGTTGAATGTGGAGTGCGACAGGGCTCTATTCTTGGTCCATTGCTTTTCTGTATGTACATTAACGATCTGCCTGAGGCTCTGAATTACTGCAGTGTTTAAATGTATGCTGATGACGTTCAGCTGTACTTAAGCAGCACGATGGAAAATGCCCAAAATTGTATTGACTGTATTAACAATGATTTGGATAATATACATAAATGGGCATGAACTAACGGCTTGTGTATAAGCCCTGACAAATCGAAATGCATCTTCATACAAGAAATAATAAAAAACGACTGAATGATAATATATTTCTACATATTAACAACTCAAAAATCAATTTTGTTCAATCGTCCTCGAATTTGGGAATCACATTTAATGCCGAACTTTCTTGGACTAACCATATAAATATAACTGCTGGTAAAGTTCATGGGATGCTGAGAAATCTGTGGGCTGTGCAATCATCGACTCCGTTTGAAATAAGAATGCTTTTGGCAAGAACTTATTTAATACCAGTTTTACTTTACGGGTGTGAAATATTTGCCAATTGCGATGCTATTGACTTTAATCGCCTCGAGGTCACATATAACAATATAGCCAGATACGTTTTCAACAGAAGTAGACGAGATAGCATATCATCATATTCATACCAGTTACATAATATAAGTTTTAAATCTAAAATATAAAAGCCTTATAATGATGCATAAGATTAATTATCTGAAGAAACCAGAATATCTTTTCAACAAAATTATTTTTGCACAATCACCACGTGGGAAAAACTTGAGATCACAAAAATACAAATATCTTATGTCTACAAGACAATTTTTCAATTACACAACGTGTCTTTGGAACGACTTACCGTCATATATCCAAGTACAAAGCAACGCATTACTTTTCAAAAAGGAACTTTTAAAATTGTTTTAAAATTATTTTGAATCTAAATATGTATGTCTAATGTCAACTGTGTTATGTTAGTTTATGTTAATTTTTATGATTAAATTTACCTATTATATGCAAATGAAATCTACGTAATGTTAATATAACAAATGTTACTTACTATCACTGTAATTTATAAGATTTGTTCTTGTTGTGATAGTAATTCAATAAAGAAACAAATGAAATGAAATGAAGTGCAGTTTTCAGGTACCAAGTTAATCTATAATAAAAATACATTAAAATGTTGTGGAAAATAACGCAAGCGAATTTAAAATATGAGCTTCTACGTAATGTAATTGTTTGTTTTTAAAAATACACGTGAAATTTAAGGTTTTATTTACAAAAATTATAACTCCTGTTACGATTTTTTACTTTTGAAACAATTGCCTTTTGCTAGTATTATTAGGAAGACTAAGGACCTCTAGTGTTCCTTAGCCATAGATGCTGTGCGTCACAAAGAGTGTCCCTTCCACGTTCTTCTCTAAAAGAGAACCACAATTTAACTAGAAACAGGTTAAAAGTATAATCTTCAATACATTACGTTTTTGAAAATACTCAGAAGTACGTCTTTTTAATTGGTTTACTTTGTTGGCAACAAAATTTTAATATATAACATTAATTCATTGAAGCTTTTTGTTTACTTCTTAAATCTTTATACAAAACATTTAGACGAAGGTGATTCGTTAAATGATAAGGAATGGTTAATAAGTAATATTGAGCCAATGTGCGAAGTAATTAAAAAATGGGATAACACATTTTTTATTAGAACAAATTTCCTAAAATCGCCAGATAACAGTTTGGATGATATTTTTGAAGAATGGCCTATTTACAAACAATCTTTTGGGCATAAATTAGTTAGTTATTCTTTGGTTGTTTTTAAATATAGCATTAGGAATAATTTTTGTTTCATATATTTACATACATATATAGATATTGGGGGACTTTTTAAAACTTTATCCAGGAAAAGAACATTTACTTGATGAAAAGTGGGATAATGATAATAACGCAGATAATGAAAATAATAGAACGCGATGTAAAAGATAACAACAGTTTGGATACATTAGTAAAATTTAAAGCATCTGAGTACAATTCTGGTAATAAAGATAATATTTTTGATATTTTATCAGTACACTTACATTAAAATTAATTATTTCGACTTATTAATGACCTTTACTTTACAAATATTCACTTTTTTATTTGTAATAACATGTACAATGTACATATGTATATATAAATGTATATATAATTTGTTTATTTTTTTCAATGGTTCAGTTTTAAATTTATTCTTTTTAACTTATTGTATTACAATTTACAGATGTAAGAGATTGTGTTGTACTGGATCTTATTCACTCAGTTTTAAAACCAGCTTCGAGAAACTGTATTATAATTGACAAAAAGAAACGAAAATACGAAAAGGCTTCAGTGGAAGATTCAAAGAACTCTTTTGTATTGTACTCATCTAATAATTCCGAACTTAATTCAAAAACAAAACTTTTAGTTGATGAATGTTTTATCCAAAAACAAACGCTGCAACCTTTTATTTGTGCGATTGGATCGTGCGAATTTTATGTTTATTTTGGAAATATTTTTTACAAGTTGGAAAATATTAAATCGTGTGTGGATTTGACATTCAACATTTTTAGTTCAATTAATATCAAATACCCACAAAACTGCAATTTAATTTGGCTTTTCATCCAGGAATATTTTTTTGAAATTGCAGTAAACAACAATGAAAGATGTACAGCACTATCCACAATTTTAACTGATATTCAAAATATTTGAACCCAAATACTTGGTAAGGTTAAAGCATCAAATAATAAAATCGCATTCCATAAATTTTAATTTTTATTTACAGATTTACAATCAAAATCAAGTACTTACTTATAGCTAAAATATAAATTAACACTTTAATAATAACAACACTATATTATAGAATTCATATTATTAAATTCTTATTATAAAAAATTCAAAAATGAATTTGCATTGCTTTATTTGTAAAAAATGATTTGCCGAGTTTAGCAAAATTGCTTGCCATTTAAAATATTTTCATAACTTACCACCAAATAACTTATACGAATGTGCCTTTTTAAGTTGCAATCAAAAATTTAGTACCTTCAAAACATTTTCAAAACATGTGCGAAATAAAATATCGAAAAATATTATTAAAAAAGGAGAAACCATAAAATGTATCAAGAAAAATAATGTAATAAATAACATAATAGAAACAGAAAATGAATTTTTAGAACCAGAAAGTATTTTAGAAACTGAAAATCATGACATAGAACTACACAGCAATAATTCCCAACCGTCAAACAATTCTTTTCAATTCGATTTTTTAGAAAATAACTGTTCTAGAGTATCTGGAAACTGGTTTCCTTTTTTGACAAAAAGTTCTTTTAAATTAGCTTTGACTAATTTCTCATCGAATAATTTTTCTAGAAAAGATGCTACAACATTACATGAAAATATAAAAAAAATTTAACACATTCAATAAGAGACGAAATTAAAAAAATAATCAATGACCTACAAACGAATGACTTGCCGCAAATAAAGAATAGCCTAAATAATCTAGCGTCCTTTTGTGATAAGCCATTTAATAATTTCGATACGGAGTATAAGTTTATTAAAACACTTAAACACATTAACTTGTACGAAAGTCCATTGGTAATTAAATTAAATAATACAATTAGCAATATTGTTTTAAATAATGTTAATACAATGGATGAAGGAGTTTTATTTCCAATAAAATTCCAATTACAAAAATTTTTCGAAATTCCAGGAATTTATGAAGAATTTCAAGAAACTATGCAAAATATAAATAATTGTAATACTTTAAAAAACTTTTGTAATGGTAAATTATGGAAAAAAAAACATAGACACTACAATCAAAAATTTGTATTACCATACTTTTTATATTTTGATGATTTTGAAATTAACAACTCCCTTGGCTCACACAGTTCGAGCCTTATGGGTGTATATTTCTCTCTTCCTTCTGCTCCCGAATTTCTTAAATTTAGGTTAAAAAATATTTTTATTGCTGCACTGTTTAAATCCAAAGAGGTTAAAGATTTTGGTAATGATAAATGCTTTTTTAAATTGATAGATATTCTCAATGACATAGAATCAAATGGAATAGAGATTGAAACTAAAAATGGAAATTATAAAATTTATTTTTGCTTAGCATTGATTGTGGGTGATAATTTAGCATTAAATAATGTATTAGGGTTTTCTAGATCATTTTCATCTAAGTATTGTTGCAGGCTTTGCAAAATTGATAAGATGAAATCAAAATTTAGCTATGCAGAAGACGCGAATAAGTTAAGAAACTTAAAAAATTATGCAGACGACTTAAATTTAAGTGATTTAGAAAAAAATAAGTTAACAAAGTTAACAATTACCACGTTGTTGACAATTTATACGCAGATGTATTACACGATGTTCTAGAGGGTGTATTGAAATACGATTTTTGCCACATACTATTATTTTATCTTAATAATAAGATATTTGATCTTGAGCTTTTTAATATTCAAAAACAAAATTTTAACTATAGAGAACAAGATATGGGAAATAAATCTCCCGAAATTAAAATAAACCATCTTAAGTCATTTAACTTGAAAATGTCGGGCAGCGCCCACTTTTTTCCATTATTAATTGGGGATTTAGTAGATATCAATTCAGATGTATGGAAATTTGTTATCAATTTAGTTGAACTAATTGATTTATTACGGTTAACAGATTTTACAAGCTTAGACATTATAAATTTAAAAACTCACATTAATTATCATAACGAAAAATATATAACACTTTTCTCAGATAATTTAAAACCAAAGAATCATTTTTTGACACATTATTGTAGAATAGTAGAACATTCTGGTCCATTTGCTTATTTGTGAACTTTCAGCTTTGAATCGAAACATCGGCAATTAAAATCTTATGTTAAAAATATAACTTCTAGAAGGAATGTTATGTTATCATTGGCTATAAAGTTATGCATCTCTTTTGCAGAAACAATTTTAAATTTTGAAAAAAAAACTTTGGTAATGGGAAATAAAAAATACAATGCTCACAATTCATTATTCTATGATATACTACTTAAGTTTATAAAAAGGGATGAATTAGAACAGTGCACATGTTTTAAAAGTTTTGAACGTTATGGAACTTTATATTAAAATGGCTTTATTATTTATAATAACGATCCCGATTTTAATGCATCTAAAATTCTAGAAATTTTTGAAGTAAATGGAAATATATTTTTGTTGTGTCAAACAATAAAGATTTTATCATATGTCAAATCTTTTTCATCGTATTCTGTTGGTTCTAAGTTGTTAGACTATAGCATAATATCTATAAAATCTTTAAAATCGCCTCCAATTCACATTCATGAATTAAATAAAAAATATTATTTAAGACCTAAAAACACTTGGTAATTATAAGTTATTTTATTAATTAAAAATTTTATGTTAATAATTTTTATACTTAAGATATTTAGTTTTTTTCGTTTTGAAATGAGTAGCATTTTTATTGGTATGTAATGTATTTTAGTTTATGTTTATGATTTGTATCTTTTGTTCTTACGGCCAATTACGACCATGTTCAGTTAAAACTAACTATTACGTTAACATCTAGTGAACAATTTGACTGAATGTAAGTTATAGCTGGACTTGGTGAACTTCTCCGTTAATGTTATTTTTTAAATGTATGTGTAATAAAAAAAATATAATTTCCTCAATGCTCAGTTTGTATATTTTATTTGTAGTTGAAGAGAAAAATGGCACATACATATCGTTAGCTAAAATGCAAAAAGGCGTAACTAACAAAAAATTCAAAATCATGTTTTTGATTGCTTATTATAAACGCCATTGAACTACATGTATTGACAAAATTTTTCACTCCTCCTCAAAAATTACGCTTTTATTAACAAAAAAACAAAGGGACGTAACTACAAGAGTGTTTATTTTGTAAATGCAAAATTGCGTAATAACCCATTTTTTTACTAACAAATTGTTTGAAGAATTCCATGAATGACTTATCAATGCATGTTTTCTGGATGTTTATAGTTTCCATTTTTGTTTGTTACGCATATTTGCATTTTAACTAACGATATGAACATATAAATGTTTATATTTATCAGCAACGCATATTTTTTAAAAACTAAGAAAACGTATACAAATTAAGCAAATATGTTTCCGAAAAATTAAATAATTGCTTATACCGCACATATTGAAAAATTGAGTAAATATTTATTTCAAATTGTGAAAATAAGCGACACGTAGAAATCATATCTACCTGCTGTAAAAATATGGTGCAGTATTGTCTACTTTCTGGTAATGAAACGGTTGGTTTAACAATTATTTTTGACCGTTGAATATTTGCTTAATTACAATGCCCTTTTTATTATTCTTAGGAAATACATACTACTGATAAGTAATCATGTTCTTTGAAATTATTAAAAATTTTACTGAATGACACAATATAGTTCCCATTCAAAAGGAAAAATTTATAATATATCAAAAAATAGTAATCAAAAACTGGTAAATATTTCCCATTTTTAATAAATGTATGTCCCAGTTATTAGATATTTTTTTTTTAGAATTTATGAAATGGGTGGGTTGGAAAGCTGTATTTTTTATTGGCTTTTGCAAAAATATTTACTAAATCGAAGTAAACAAAAGGGTGGAAACTTAAGTAAAATTTTTACTTAATTCAGGTAAAATTTCCATTATTTTAAGTTAAAAAATTAAATCTATTTAACTTAAAGTTTGTAAAAGATTTCTTATTTCCTATAGCGTATACAAATTATCTGAACTAAATTAACGGAAATTTTAACATATTTAAGGGAAATCTTAACATAATTATAAAACTAAGTATAAGAACAAAAGTTTAAATATTTTAGTAAACAGTTATTTAAATTGAGTAAAATTTTGGTTAAATTTTGATATTTTGATGTAGTATTGAATAAAATTTATTTCTTAATAACAAGAAATTTTTGTACTAACTTGCTGTAAAAAATGTCTTTGGCGCCATACGACAGCCATTGCTTACTGAATTTTAGTAAATTTTTCTAAGTTCTAGTTAATTTTTTTTTGAGTGTACAACACTTCTTGAAAATCAGGTTAACATCTAAAAATGTTGCCAGATCCAATATAACACTTATGGTACACTTTTTTTTAGAAAAGAAAGCGCCATAAATGTAGATAAAAGAACAATAGTTAATGAACTATGTACATACATAGGCAAGCGAGAAAAAATTTGAAAAGAAGGCGAGTTGCTGTAAAAAAATTGATGATTTATGGCAAGCGGATTTACTAGAAATGGGAAGTTATGCAACATATAATAATGGATATCGTTATCTTTTAACCGTAATAGATTCATTTTCGGAAAAAGCTTGGGCTGTTGCAGTAAAAAATAAAAGTGATGAAAGTGTTATGAGTGCTTTAAAAAATATATTTAATATATACTAATCATAGAAAACCGAAAAACCTAATAACAGATGAAGGTAAAGAAATTGAAGAATTCAATTTCATCGGTTGACGCAATCAAATCATATTTATCACTATTCAACATATAGCGTTTTAAAAGCTTTCATCATTAAACGATTTAATACAACATTAAAGGGACTTATTTCGAAAGAATTTAGTTATCAAGGAACATATAAATGGATACATACTTATTTATCAAGAACTTGTTAATAAATATAATAATACTTAGCACAGAACAATAAAAATGATACCAAATCACGTAAATTTATCAAATGAAAAATCACTATTGCAAACAGTCTACAACAATTTAAAAGTGTATAAAAGATCAAAGTTTAAAGTTGGTGATAATGTTCGAATAAGTGAATATAAACATGTGTTTGAATTGGGCTACAGAAATCTTTAAAGTTAAAACTGTGAGAAACACAAATCCTTCCACTTATACACATACTAAAAGATTATAAAGGACATGATATTAAAGGTGTTTTGTATGATTTTTAACTAATGGAAACTAAATATCCAGAAACGTATTTCGTTGAAAAGATTATAGGAAGAAGAGGAAATATATTAAATGTTAAATGGTTGGGATTTATATCAGATCATATATAAAGAACATTAAAACGTGTTTTAATTTATTAATTCACCGAACATTAAGATGTCAATAACACTAACATTAAATGCTGATACTTCACTTCTAGTTGCAAACTATTTTCCACCCATTCAACTTAATGGAAATTACGTTTGCAGATCAATAAGTCTTGATACATATCATTCTATACCAAATGTTGATGTTGAAAACAATACATTTTATATTGGTGATTATGAAATAGTCATACCTATTGGATCATATGAATTCTCGGATATAGCTGATTTGATTATAGATAAATATAATTCCCTTAATCCAAGAGGAAATCTTATTATTGAAGCTAATTATAATCCTTAAAAACATTTATAAAATGTAAAACAGATAAAAGTTATTTTAACAAGGAGCGATCAATCGGTTCCCTATTGGGCTTTAGTAAAAAAATATTGGAAAAGAACCAAGAACATTTATCAGATAAAACTAACGTATGCGGAATAAAATATGGACTGACACATAAGCAGTAATAACCAATTTATATTAGGTATTAATAAATCAATGTTAATATGATATTGATAAAATACATAACATAAACTTGTTTTACAAAAAGATATTTAGCCACATCGATGGGCTTTTTTCATATTTTGAGTCACCCTACGGATAGCCCCTTTAATCACATTTGGTTGCAATTTCTATACCATCTATTCAATTTGAGGGATAAAACAGTCTAGGTTTCTTGGTTCCTATCCCTATTTTTAGAAATTTCTTTTCGAATTCGCCTAAAAAGTTTGAATTGGTGTCCATTTATGAGCAAAAGCCCGTATTAGAGGTTTGATGATAACATACCCTTTTCTGAGACTGCTAGAACGGGTTTCTTTGCATATTTGACTACTCTGATATGTGCTACGTACTTCTAATTTTTAACTCTCATTTATTTGCCAACGCATGGTAAGATTTTGAAGTATATCCGGCAATTTCTACCTTCAACATAGCTCGAGTTCGGTTGCATAGTGTCAAAAAATTTTACTGGATCGTCGTTTTCTATTAAACGGTTTTTACTTTCGAAAGCTTTAACTGTCTTATAAACAAAAGATTTTTCAGTTTGGATTTAAGAAAAGTGACGAAAAAATTCTAATTTTCTTTAATGAGGATTATTTTCACAAAATTTACAAATCAATCTACGACATTCTAATTCGTTTTATGACATTTTTTTCTACTTATTATCCATTTATTGAACTGATCTCTAGCCAAATAGTTATAGGGCAAGTGCCGTTCCTTTTTCCATATTTTGTTTTTATATTACATCTTGTTTTATTTTTGCACTGATGGTTATGGAGATTACAAAAATAAATAATAAAATAGATGCATGTAATATTGTTAACGGATCCTATATAAATAGCACATCTGCACTTACCCTTCATAAGTTTTCGCTTGTTGTCAGTGCCGGCTATAAAATAACTGAGTCACCGGCTAATGTTATATAATAACCCGTTAACACTAAAAGTATAAGAACTTTAGTTTTAAAAGTAATCGATCAACACGGAAGCTTAATAAATTTTCGTGAGGAGAAAATATTTCTTGCAAAATTAAATTACAATCGGTTGATTCTGTCACCAATATTCGTAGGGTTCTGGTTTAAATGAAGAAAATTTACTCAGCTGAGCGAAATCAGTGCTCGACATACCATAAAATTAAGAACCCTTATGTCCAATCAAAGACCTGCAATAAAGACAAGTTTTATTAAGCGGAGCTGGTGTTTGTCGTACCTATGAGTTACGCGAACATATGTTGTGCAACCTTAGCCATTTTCGAAATAACGGTATATCTCGAAAACCAGAGCTTACCATAAAAAGCGGCTAGCACCACTTGATACGTACCCGAATTAGGCTAAGACGCCAAGTGTCCAGCTTGTCTCAAAAAAGCAAAGAATTACTTGCTACAAGAATTATCATGCGATCCGTTCATTAGTGCATAACTTACAAAATTCCAAAGTAATAACCGAACTTATTCCATGTTAATACCACTTAAAACTTTGGATGTCATGATGGTCGGATTAATTTCAAAGTAAAGAGCTGGTACAAGACAAATAGTAACACATACTTTTTTTGTGATTTAATTTATATATGTATGCATATCAGCTCCTATAAGCCCAAAAGTCGTATTTTTTGATTGCTTATGATGCAATTACCCAAAATGCATCATAACCGATTTAAATTTATTTTACTTATGGCCTTTTGGATTTTAGGTGACGATATGCAATAAGACGTAAGACTGAAATGTATTTGTTACGTTGCCTTGTTTTTTATGCTAATAATTTATTATTTTTTTTATTGTAAAAAAATTAAATAAAATTTTTGGAACTAGTTAAGTGCATTTTTAAATTGTCCAGTTATTTTTTCAAAATCCAGGTGAATTTGTTACATTGTCCGGATATCTAAATTTTGGCTTCTGGCAACCCTATGTACTTTTTTTTTCAAAGTAAGAGGAAATAATATGTGACCTTCTCCGAGAAAAGAGACCTAGTGTGTCAAAAAACGGATTTGGACTTAAGAGTGGATTCTGGTATCTAAAAGGGTAAATGAGTTTTTCTCATTTTCCTCACACTAGGTCCCTCTTCTCGGAGGAGGTCACGTATAATGCTTAGAAATCAAAATAAAGAATGATGAAAATTTCTTAAAAAAAGACTCCTCTTACTTGACATATTAATGGAAACACTTTTATGTTTCGAAAAAAGAAGAATGGTTTGAATCAGTTTATAAACAACAAACTTATAATTACCAAGAGTTTAAAGGCGTTTCGTATTCAATGGTGTCAAACATAGACGAACTGATTAATGAGATCGCTAGCATAATTTCGTACCCTGCACCCCAACTAGTGGTGAATGGGGGTAACATAGTTTGTCATTCCGTGTGAAACTGTTTTATTATTCATCTCTCCCTGGGTAATCTTAAGTCGATTTAGCCATGTCCGTCTGTCTGCCCGTTAGTATGTGGAAAACACGCTCGCTTTCGAAAATCTCAAAAGAAAATAACCCTGTTGGTGTCAAATTGCTGTAGTTTTCCGCAAACTTCTTAGGGTTTGAAATCTAGCAAAATCGGCTCAGTAGGAAAAGAGCTATGAATCCAATTGTGGAACCACCCCCCTAAAAAATTGATAATGTGTTTACAAAAAGTGACATCAATGATGGTTAAATGCCCGGATTGATAAAAGATTTTGCACAAATTCATTCTATGACGATCGGTTCATAATTTAGCATATGCCCGGAAAAGAGCTTAGTACGTCTAAAACCGTAATTAATAGTGCTACTGTAATAAAACTCGGTAAGCCACAGTTTTGTAGGCCAAGAAACTACACTTTCAAATTTCGCAAAGATTGGTTATTAATTTACCATATAAAGCCTACTCTCGAAAAACAGTTTAGTAAATCTTAATCCGAGAGTAATGATGCTAACAAAATCAGGTACGTCACATTGTTAAATTTCGTGAAGATCGGTTCATAATTCACCATATTCCCCATATAAAGCCTACTCTCGTTAACCAGTTTAGTATGACTAAAACCGTACGAATATTGTTTTTGTAGCAGAATATGGTCATTCTTAGTTTCATTAGGCTTTAAATCACAGCAAATGTCGTGAAGATCGGCCCATATATTACCATTTTCGCCATATAATGCCCACTCTGGGAAACCACTAAATAGGCCAAAAACCGTAGCAGATATATTTATTGTGGTAAAATTAAGCCCAAATTAGCTGCATTTAAACGGTTCATAATTTACCTTATGCCCTTTACTAAGCAGCCTTCTGAATGTCACTTTAAAACTATAAAACGCTATAACAAATTTCCCTTCTTTGTCAAAATTAGTTCTACAGTAGTTTTTTTTAATACCAGGAATAACTCCATTGATCCAATTTAAATTCCAATCTCGAAAATAATTTAAGTGCAGCCAAAACTGTTACGAGTCGTGATATTTTACTCAAATTAAATATGTTAAATATGATTAGTAATAAAAGCATTAAGCTTTCTGAAATGCGACCAATTTTAAAACTGTTGTCCTGTCAGGCTCACTATTTTAATTATTTCTTAATTCCCTGAGCTAATCCCGCGAAGCTCTTCGCTTTTCTGCAGGAAAGAAACCAGAGTCTCTGGCGGGAAACGAACCCGCAACCCCGGCGCTGATAGACTAGCGCACTACCAACTAGCCTACCCGGGCACTATTTTAACTGTCGGTGGAGGGTATCAAAGAACCGGCACAGTCGAATATAGCACTGTTACTGGTTTTTGTTCACTTTTTTATTACCGTGCAATTAACTGCAGGCATGTTTATGTATGTACATACATGACGATCGATGGCTATTCATGCTCACATTCTTAACAGACGAAATTGAAATTAGACTTTTTTGTTTAAAATTGCCAATAAAAATTGATGAGAAACAGAAAATGTGTGTCGTAATATCAATCCCTTTCATTCTGGTCCCGTCAGTCTCTTAACATTTATTTACGACAACTTAGGAGATAAACGTACGACCATTTGCTCATTAAGATTACTTCAATCTTTGTCTCTTGGACTTCCTGGGCAAACGCTGGCTGTTGCCACAATGGTCATCTTTATGTTCATAAAGACCTACATCAATGACTTAAAGCCGTTAAATAGACAACGCCAACAAGTGGTTGTAAATTTTGCATACATCTTGTTAAAACCACAAAACAACAAGACACCAAACCATGTTTCATCTACAGCCAGTGTTGTCATTTTGTTAGATTTATCTATTTATTTTTGCAAGTTTTTGAAACGCCAAAAAGTTTTAAGTTTTTTTTTAGAAAATAAGTTTTTCTGAAATTAAATTGTTTTTTGTTTTTATTATAGAATCTTTCTTGACGAAATTTACAATACGAGTGAGGAAATTAAAGTATCTTAAATAAATTTACTTATAATTTGTATTTCTAAAAATTATGCTTTGCTCAGTGTACTTTATTTCAAAATATAAAACATACGGAAAAATTAAATTTGTATTTATATATTTGAAATAGATTTATAAGTTAATACATTTGTAATTTTATTATTTATGTTAAGTTTTTTAATAAAAAGAAGCACAACACATGCAGTGTAAAAAAATTCTTGTTAACGATTTGTAAAACAAAAGTTTGGTCGAAAAAAAGAATAAAAAGATTATTGAAAAAAAGTATATGACAACACTGTCTACAGCATATCTGCCTTTAAAAATCTACATATCGAACAGATATAAAAGAGGTTGAACATTAAACAAATGTTCTCGTATTTGGATGTGTGCAGCAGTATTATGACTTTTTTTAATAGCTCTGTTACCAATTGAATTTTTGCAACTTTGTAGTATGAATTCTACGTATGAAATAAATTACTGATGAATGTCAATTTTGTAAGTTTCATACAATATAAAGTTCTCCCATTTCCGTACCTCCCCCTCAGATTCAACACGATTTGTTTGAATGTCTATATATATTTGAGTTACTGACCGAAATCTTTCTTTAACATGAAATGTTCGATGTTGTTCTTAATAGTTGTATTTGGTACGAGCAGTTCAGTTTAGTTCAAAGTCACTGACAAATATTTTAAATCTTTACGTACATATGCATGTTTATAGTAGGGAAGTACAACTTCAATTTCCAGTATGGTGCAGTGCTTTAATACAGTTTTGTGCTTATTGTCAAAATAAATATCATAAAAAGATTTGTTTTCCTGATCCATATAAGGACCAGTCCATGCATACAATAATATATAGTAAAAAGAATTCTAAATAGTAGGGACAGTACGCATATATTTTCCAGTTGTTACTAGAAAACGATGGTTAATGGTATCTATGGGGTATTAAATACAACTTTAAACAACAACAACTTCAAATTATGAGTTCTTGCCAAAAAAAAAGCCAAAGTCTTGCATTTTTACAAAAATTTTGCGTTATAATTTGGGGTGTTAGCCTTCTTACATTTGATCGACTCGTGAATACTTGGAAATTTAATTATGCGTTAGAGAGTAAAGCTGGAGGTCCAAGTAAGAAAGTATGGTCGGTCAAGCCCGACCATATAATACCCTACACCACAGTTTTTAAAAAGAAATCATGCTTATGTGTCCATAAATATATGGATTTGTCTACGTTTATAAACTTCATTTAAACGGTTTGAAAGTTTGTGAGAGGCAGAAATTGCCTCCTACCTCCCCTTGTGGTCCTATTTTTGAAAAACAAAATAGCTTATATACGCTGAAAACGTATAGAATGCATTAAGTAGGATTACTTTCGACACTTGCATGCGCTTTGAAAAAATGTCAAGAAAGTATCAAACGTGCACATTAAGCGTCAAGACTTTTACGAAGACTTTCTAAAGAAACTATGGAATACAACAAAAAAAATTTAAGTTATCCTTATGTTATTGTCTAAATTTTAAGAATTATTGTTCTTCGAACATATTTTTGTGAATAATAATAATAAAATGCTTACCATTTTTGATTATGTATGTATATGTTCGGAGGCGACAATTTTGTGATTGTGGCTCCTTAATGGAGGACTGATTTAACCGTTAATCCCAGCAAGGTTTTTTTTTATTGAATCTAACGAAATTTTCAATAAGTATCCAGATCTTAATTCTAATAGTTATTTATAAGATATTTCCAATGAAACATCTAGTTTACTGTATTCAAATACTTATTATTCTACATTCAATCCCAGCAGGGGTCTAATCACCGCATTCGATACTATCGTATCGAATAAACTATCGAATGTTTTTGCATACGATAGACACTGACGTATCGAATGAAAACTCGAGAAATGTAATGTTGAGTAACTTGATCTCGAATGCTGTTATTTCAAATTCAATAAATTTCATTCTATATCGAAATTCATGATACCAAAATAAATAATTTCGATCAATTTTGCTCGATATCGTATGTGGTGATTAGACCCCAGGTGTCATCTATATCCAAAGAATAAACGTTTGACTTGAAAATGCGTGCGGTTGAATTATTAATAAGCCTTAGTAATATAATATGCAATATTTATATAATTTTTGACGGAAGCACAGATTTGTTGGGGAAAACCCAGATTTCGTTATCCTAAAGATATTTCAACATACAACAAAAAGTTGCAAGGAAAGCACTTATTGGCTTTGTTGTAAACGCATTTGAAGAGGCTTCATATATATATATATATACATGTTCCCGAAGATCCTATAAGGAGCATAGGGCCCCAAAGGATATTGATAATGACGTTGATGTGTCAATTGATGCGAAGGCGCTATAATCAATAGTTCTAAAAGCTTTGACAAATTTTAGTCTTGACCTAAAAAATTGTGTAGGAAATGGAACAGATGGGTGTCCTCTGATGTCAGCAGAAAATGGGGCTGTTATAAAATTCTGGACAAATGCAAAACAAACGCCTTGCTATTCCCATAAATCAAATCAACTTAATTTTAAGGAGCAACAAAGTGCCATTAATGCAATAAGTTGTATCATTTATTAAAGAAACGACAAATTTTTTTTTAATTATATCATCCCAAGCGAAACGCAGTTTTAGCAAAGTATTTGGGAGCCAAACTCTCTACATTATGCGAGACAAGATGGTTGGACCGTCACGCCTCAATTTTACACTTTGCAACAAGTGTGCATCATATAGTAGAAGCTTTGGAAAAAATATCTGAGTGGAAAGGTAGAGATACTTCATCATAAGCCTTATATTAAGGAACTCGCTTAGTACTTTTGAATTCATTTACGGAATAAACATATTTAGTGTGATACTTATTGTATCACAGCCGCTTAGTATCATTTTACAAAAGCACGATATATGTAGATCTTCAAAAAGGATCAAGCCTTATTAAAACTTAAATCATGTGCCTTGAAGAGAAAAGCAATAAAGTCGAAGAACTATTTAAAGCGATTTTTAAAGAAGTTAAAGTTATCTGCGTCCAAATCGAGGTTCCAATCACATTCAAAATGTTGAAGATTACTACCGAGTTGTAGGTTACATTCCTCTTATTGAATTTATTTTAGAAGATCTTAAAGCACGTTTCCCAATAGATATCCTTAATGTATTGAACATACCTAAACTTCTACCTCAAAGTGTAATCATGGCTCCTTGAGTAATTCTAAGTCTATTAAGCCATGTCCGTATGTTTGTCTGTCCATCTGTTAAAAGCACACTCACTTTAGAAAAACTCATTAAAAAAGAACAATGTTGGTGTCAAATTACTTCTAGTTATCCTAAGCAGCTTGGGATTGAAATACACCAACATAATAAATCAAAATGTGGAACCACCACCCTAAAAAATATATAATTATGTTACACAAACTTACATTTATGTTGGTATCATGCACGAATATATATTAAATTTTGCACAAATTCGTTCCAAATGAATGGATCGTCACAGTTTTATCGGATTAGAAATCGCACTATCAAATTTCGTGAAGATCGGTCCATAATTTGCCATAGGCCCCATATAAATCCCACTCTAGGAAAACTCTTTAGTACGAGTAAAACCATAGCGAATATTGTTCTAAATAAAGCCCACTCCTGAAATGTTCTAATTATCGGTGGAGAGTAGCAAAGATTCGGCGCAGCCGAATAAAGAACTCTAACTAATTTTTATAAAAACGAATAAAAAAAATTAAAAATCATGTTTGTGCCGTTTATTCGCAAAGGTAAAGTGGGTGTTTGCCCAGCCGGTTGTGTTCTTTGGTTGGCCCTTAACTAGTTCTTGCAATGTTTGATATCCAGCTAACCAATAACACAGAGGTTAAACAAGACGAAATTTATTGTGTTTTTTATCTTTTTCTTCGAAAGCTGTCCTTTTTGAATTTATCTTTTCACCATATTTTATGCCGAAATAGAATGAATGCAATTTTTTTTAATTTAGACTGTTGTAAAAATTATCTTTTAAGTTTAGCACAACACAATTAAATATTTTTTTTTTTTGACAAAACAAATGGTTTGTTGGACTCATTAATCTTTTGTTTAACGTGGTTTGTGTTTTATTTTTGATTTGATCACGAAATTTGTGTTGATTAGCGACCTGCTGTTACACATTGCCACTTCCATACATTTTCACCTCTGTGTGTTCTCTGTGCTAATAATTAGAGCCACCCTAATAAAGACAATATGTAAAATCGTTAATTTCCTAAATTACACTACTCATTCGCTGCTCAAAAAATTTACGGAGTTTCTTAGATAAAATTTATTTAAATAACAGTTAAATGACTTTTACAAAGTGATTTAAATTTTAGATTCGGAGTAGTTAGATGTAAATGAAGAAAATAGATAAATAAAAGATGTTTTTGTTTGCCGATTTTCTGATTTCTAAAGTTTCTGATATCAAGCAAATCCGATGTTAAGACTTACGCAGAAAAATTACAGGTCAGTTTTTTCAATTAAACCATTATTTAAAAGTAAAATCAGTTTAAATAAAAAACTTAATCAAGTGAATTAAACGTTTTCTTATATCAACAACATTACTGCAAATAATGTAGATAACATCAATAAATATTTAATTGATATTGATCATTAGTTTACTGGGGCAAATTTAATTAATTTTTTAATTAATGTCACGAATTTTTTAATTAAAGTCAATTTATAGTTTTCAATTTTTCAGAAAGGTATTTTTATGGGGTTTAAGTAGGTTTTTTTTCGTGCAAAAATTACCGGCAAAATATTTCTATAAATCCCATGAATTTCGGCTTAAATTTAAGTTTTTATGACACTGAAGTCACAAACTGCCAGCTTATCACTGTAAATAAAAAATGAGCGAAGATATGTCGACCACAGAAAATAAGAACGCATCTTACTGCAATTTAAGAAGCTGAACTATGTTTGTATTAAATTATAATGACGAAGCAGTTTATTTTTGGAAAATATTAAATAACTAATTCAACAACTTTGTGGGTTATTTGTTATGTGAATCTTCTGATTTAGTTATATGGCATCAGCTTGAAGGTTTCTCAAAATAAAATTCAGTAAGTTTTATCACGATTTTCTAAAATCTTTCTAAAAATGGCTAAACAGTGGCAAAAAAATATGGCTTGATAAGTTTTTATTACAAAAACACACAATATAAAACAAAAAAAACATAAATTATTTTTTTGCATAAGGAAAATGTTTTTATAAAGAAATTTCTAAATTTAAATTTAAAGCTTAAAGCTTGCAGAAAATTTTGTTAAATAAAAATGGGTAATGCCTAAGCTAATTTTTTCATGGTAAATACAGTTGAAAAATGGTTTATTCTAGCCACTTAATGGTTAAATTGGCAGCACTGTGTGCAGACTATACACAGTATTTTGAAAAAAAAAGACAAGCTGAACGACTTCTTCTGATCTCTAATACTTGAAAAATACGTAAATTCCATACAAAAAAAAAACAATTAAGTTTTGACTGATTAATCAAGATAATAACAGGTTTTCTTTTTTTTTAACAAAACTGATATTTATCGCCGATAACTGAATGTTTCCTAAAATTCATTAGAATAAAAGACAAAATTTTTGTGCGCCCGGGAATATAAAAAAGCCTGAGGACCTATGATATGTTCACACTTGGGGTTTGAAGCCTCGTTCGTGATTAAGCTCTAATCACATCAAAATCAATATGATTAACCATTATTGAAGTGATTTGTTAATCACTTCAAATTGACATGATTACAACTAAATCATCTCATTAATCACATAGATTTCTCTAAACAAACCTCATACTGGGTATGATGTAGCATCGGCCGCAATGAACGTACCTTTCACGTGTACAACTGACAACGATTTCTTCCTAATGTTTTTAATTTCGCCTCTAAATAATCCATTAATTAATATTAATATATTTAAAATAATATTCTGAAAACTTGATAAAAGTATTTTTATCCATTCGTAATTAAAAGATCTTAATCATTTTAAATGTAATGTGAACGCCTTTGATTAGCAAAATCAAAATTTCGCTTAAACGCGTTTAAAAACCCAAGTGTGAAAATAGTATTAATAATGTATTTAATGTTCCCAAATTTCTCAAATGTGATCATAGATAACAATTTTCCAACGATAACATTTTCTTACAATTTATATTATTAGTTTGGATGTTCTCAAATTTTTTATGCAATGCCGTCTTACGAGGATGCAGTGTAAAGATATAAATATTGAACGAAAACCTTTATGATATGACATGGTATGCATGTTTGTTTAGCAACAATTGAAGCGCTCTTTTGGCTTCTTTGTCGACAATATATTCACACATACCTCATAGACATTAAGCTAAAATGTTGCACCGAATGAGAGGCTTATAAAAACGCCATAAGCAGAATAAACCGAAGAGCAAACATCGATTAAACATTATTTATGGGGCTTCACCTAACAATGTTTTTTCTTGACATTCGTCTCCATTTCCATCTTTCTATGGTTCAGTTTTAATAACGTACATATTTACATACTTATGTATTTTTTCTTCTCTAACACTATGCCACAAAAAAAAATAACCTAAGAAATGAGATGTTTTTAAGCTAAATAGAGGCTGCTGAATAAAAAATTAATTTTGTTACGAAGCGTTTGCGAAATATTCGCTTTGTTTATACCCTTCGCCGAAGGTAAAAGGAAATACCTCTATGTATGTTAGTAATTTCTACAATAATGGTCTTAGACCCTTTAAAGTACATATATTCTGGATCCTTATGAGGGAGGAAGCTGATTTAACGATGTCCGTCTGTCCGTGTGGTCCTTGAAATGAGTTTTCTGGAGAACCCAGATGTGATAATAGTTATACATTTCTGTCACATAAATTCTGGAATTGCTTGCTGATGAATTTCAACATCCTAATCGGTCCACAAAATTGCTGAGATATAAGCCAAACACCACGACTGCCTCTAATTTTACCCCAAAATCCCTTGTTGTTGTAATTTATTTTATTTTTGTGTGTATCTTTAGAAAGGCAGGAGCCAATAATTCCAAATTAGGTTTAAGCATCCGGGTTATCAAAACACGAAATCCAACAAAATGTGGGAGGGATTGGACAAGTGGCCATGGCACTTCCCATACAAAGAAAATAAATTGTAGAATTTTATAAATCTGGAGAACAGCAAGAGCAAAATTTCCAAATTAGGTACAACCATATTGGTATCAATACAATACATCTGACAAAATGTCGGCGGTATCGGACGAGTGGGCGTGTCACAAAGTTGATTTATTTATATTTAAAGAACTGTTTTTAATTAACTTTCTGTTACCATGGCACAATGGGGTTTGCTAGAACAAATATTAGGCCAAAATAATTTTAAAGCCATATTTATACATTTTTTAAAGAAACAGCATTTACAACCAAGCTTACGCTAATCTTCTTAAGTTTCGTAAACCTACAAAAAAAAAACCTTTTTTTTATTAGGGCACAATATAGTCCGAAAAATCCGAAAAGCAATCTATTTTAAATCTAATTCAGAATAGAAATCCAAGTTTCCTTATATTTTATGAACTTCATATTTTCAATGCGTAATAATTTTTAAAATAACTAATAATAATATGGTTGATGGTTTCTAAAACAAGAATCAACACAAATAAACAATTTCGGAAAATATGCCTTATAAGTACTAAAAAAAATTAATTTTTTTTTTAAATTAACAAAAATATAAATTTTCATATTCTTTAATGCTGTAATGTTAAACGGTTAATTGCAATTTACAAAAACAAAATGCATTCTTGGTTGCTCTGATGTGCCGTGCCAATTATTTAGTTTTGGCCAAAAATTTTAATTTTGGGACCTCACTTAGTACTTGTTTTGTAAGTTTTTGTTCGATGATACCAATTTTACGCATAATACGTTTGAAACAAAATATTATTTAAGATAAAAAAATGTTTTCCTTTTGGAGCGACTTTATATGGTGAATTTTGAAAAAACGTTGAAAAAAATTATTTTTTTTCAAATCTTAAAAAATTTGCATAATTCAAAAAATCTATTCTTAAGATTTTTAAAAATAGCTTCATAAACTGCAAAAAGCAGGTTCTTAAGACTTTCTCGAAAACACCTTTTAAGATAAACAAATTCGTACCCCAATTTAGCTTAGAAAACATCTCATTTTTAAAGTGATGGCAAAAAGTTCAAAATTTGTGAACCAGGGTAAAACATTCCGTTTTATGCAAAAATGTGTGCCTTTGAACTCATTCTATATCGTGAAAATAATATTCGATTGGTTTAATAACTTTTGACTGGTCGATAGCTCTTCGGATTTTGTTAGAAACTTTTGATTAAAATGTATTTCTTTAAAAATGTATATTTTTTGTATAAAGGGTGTTGTTTTTAGATTCAAAGAACTTTTTTTTTTAATAAAACACAACAAATTCATTGAAATTATCATAATGTTGACTTTATTTGCTCACAAATTTAATAGCATTTAATTCTTAGAAATATTTCTGGCATATGGGCTTCGCAACTGCGCCTTATGAACGATGTCCTGTCGGTCTAATTTTGCACCACTTTTCGTCAATAGTGCATCAAATGTTGGCTTTTTAATGATCAATCGTTGCTGGTGTATCAGCATTAGGTTAGGTTTCATTGGCAGCCGTGATCAAGCATAGTTCACGTGGGTTCATTAATTAGTTCCCGTTGTGTTACCATGTCACACCGTATCCCATGGGTCCTATGTTATCTGGCTGCTAGTATTCCCATGCAGCCATCCGGTCGATTCAATAAAGGAGTGGAACCTGTTTACATCAACATAAGAGAGACAAGTTTTGTCCCCAAGGGCTCTTCGGCCGAACAATTCGTGTCTTAAATCTCCGAATGCCGGGCAATTACAGAGAAGATGTTCCGTTGACTCTTCTTCCTCCTCGTCGCCGCAACTTCTACACAAGTCATTATAAGGGAGCCCCAGCCTCTGGGCGTGCCTCCCAATGGGCCAGTGGCCAGCTATAACCGCAATTGGGTTTCTTAGATGATGTCTGGACAGCTGTAATGCCCGCCATGTAATTTTTTCATCTATGATGGGCCAGATTTTCTTGGTTTCCCCACAGGTTGTTTCATCGTGCCATCTCTTACTGGCAATAAGATGAAACTTGTGCGCTATAAGTTGCTTACTCCTTGGGAGTGAAGAACCTACAATTTATGTTGAACTGTCTCGATTCAAGGTGCTGCCTGCCAACGCCAACGAATCCGCCATGCAGTTCCCCTGTTTTTCCCCGTGTCCGGGGACCCAATTAAGGATACCCAGTGAATGCCTCGCTATCTCCTCCAGATAGATCCGGCATTCTCGGACAATTCTCGATGTGATGAACCCATTCTCCAGGGATTTTATGGCCGCCTTGCTATCGGTAATAATGTGAATATCCCTTCCAGATATTTCACCGTACCGGATGAGTCTCGCGTCCTGCAGCATTAGAGTTTTTCTTTTCCCGGACTTTTTCATTTCCCGGGAAAGCGGGATTTATTTTTAAATTTCCCTAGATATCTCGCTTCATATAAAACGCTGCAAAATCTAATTTACTAGATGTTAAGCCTGCCTGCCATGCTTGGCAGAAAAAAAGCAAAAACTTTATTATATTATATTTTATTATTATAATATTTTTTTTTTACTAATGCAATACGAATGAATTCAACCAACGATTAACGAAACAACAAATATTAAAAATTTCTTAAGTATGAACGTTTAGACATTTTATGGCCCTACGCTCCACCTGGAGTTAAAGGAAATTATATATATATTTATAAATTTTGCAGCTTATTCTTCCTCATGGGGGTGAGGAATAAAAATATTTTAAATATCCTCACTCCTGAGAAGTGAGCAAATAAAAAAATACATATGGGCAATTCCATGTCAAATCGACCAAAAGTGTGACTCGACCCCTTTCAACTTTAATTAAATTTGGTGAGAAGGTTCCTTTTATCCTATAAGCAATATATCTGAACGAAAATAATTAAAAATTTTTTATTCAAAAGTTATGTCACATTGTCGGCTTAATATGCAAAGATGTAAACTCCCTTTTAACAAATTTTACTTTTTATTTTTTCTATTTGCTGCTTGAGAGGAAAACCAAAATATAGTTGGATTTACACACTTCAAGAATTAAATTGAAGAAAGACTACATGCTGATCGATGCTATTAAACTATTTCATTGAGAACAGGGTGATCCAAAATGGACACTCTCAGTATTTGGTTATAGTTATGAGTTTTTTCGTCAATTTTTAAAGTTGATATGCTCATAACATTTTTGTTTTTCAAGATATTTAGACAGATTAAGTTTTGTGTACATATTTACTTATCTAGTTGCGGTAAAACCTGTAAAACTATTACATTTTTAAGAACAATTGTTATTTTTAGTAAAACTGTTATATTTTTTTTTTTAATTCTGATATTTTTAGTTTAGGCTGCAGTTTTATCCCTAAATTTTAATTAAATTCCAAGTAGTAAAATTCCTTCCTTCAGTAAAAATAATTTAATGAAATAATTTATTTTCATTGCTGGATGGCACTGCAGTGGTGCAGAGGTAAGAACTCAAAGAATTCTGATGAAAGAATGTGGTGATTCTTGAAAAATGTAAATTCAACCCAGGTTCGTGCCCCAGCTCAGCCAAGAATATTATCTTAAAATTTTAATAAAATATTTAGTTGTAAAATTCCTACCTTCAGTAAAAATAATTAAATGATAATTAAATTTGATGAACTCAAGCCTTATTAAACATCAGTTTTTAATTGTTATATCTTTTTTAATGGCAAAATTTCTCTGAAGTCTCTTACTTTATAGATCATAAGTCCCGAGCATCAAAATGAGTAAACAAATCTGTACTCACGTGTTGTACGGACTCTAACCTACATTTCTGTTCCCAATTGTACACCGACCGGCTCCGACTTTGCGAACTACAGCAATTTCTGTGACTAAAGGTAAGATATTTTGTTCAAACAATTAATCCTCCAAGGAAACGTTACTGAAATTTACAGAATTTCCGACATTTAAAACAGATGCGGCCAAAACAGTTCTACCAAGTCAGGTTAGTCTAAAGCTTCTCTGCGAAATCGGCCTTCGTTCGAAAACAAGGCAGATTTAAGAAGCTTTACGTAGCGAAACCGGTGCTGAGAAGCTTTAGTTATGGAAGCCAGTATTTGTTATACCATAATGGAGAAAATCCTTGCGCCCGGCCGAAGGCCGGCTGTGCAGAAAAGCTTTAGTTAGCGAACCAGGTACTTGTTTTATCAAAGAGGACAAAATCCTTTAAAAAATATGGCTTTATGTCTCATTTTCGGAAAAAAAATTATGGCGTTAAGTCTCATTATATTAATGGCATATGCCCTAATGTCTCAATAGAATGGGACTTAACGCCATATGGCTTTATGTCCTAAGGCTTTGTGACACCACCTTTAATGACATAACGGCAAGAGGGACGAGGGGAAAAGAAACGAGTACACAGGTGCATGTACTGTAAGTACGCTTTGCTTTTTCATTCGTTGTTTAATTTTGTTTTTGTTTTCAATATCAAAAAAGCGCACATGCATATGCACGACTATACAAAATAAAAAGCATGTCGTCAACATGACATGAATCATTTGAACGCCAATTCATGTTCAATGAAGAAAAAGGAAGAATCATGTCAATAAAACATGAGCCGTATAAACGCAGACTTATCAATTAATTTGGAAAAGGTAAAAAAATTGATTTTATTGCCATTTTTATGAATTTATTGTGGATGAGCGGATAGGCGACATGAAATGACTAACACGTTAGATTTCTAAATAATTAAAAGTTAAAATATATAACATTAGTAAATGGCCGCCACAAAAACTAAATAGTTTAAATACCTGCCAGCAGTCGTCAATGGCTGTGAGTGTTAAACAAAACCCTCTGAAGAGAATGAGTGGTTGCAATTGAAACGTGCAAGGATGACCTGTCCGTGAAAGCCTGGATTCGATTCCCGCGGCAGTCAAGAATGAAAAATTTATCAATAAAATTTAATTAATTTCATGTTTTAAAATTCCTTCCTTCATAAAGAATTAAAATATCAAAATTTGGATTAAAAACTATAAACAGTTCAACAAAATAACCACAATACTAATTATAAAGTTGCAATAATTTAAAAAAAAAAATGGAAGTATGAGGTATGGGTATGGTAAAAAACTAGTACGTACACAGAAAGAAAAACACTCCGGATAAATCAAGTTTTTTATGATTACTTTACGTACGAGTCGTACTCAAAAATTCAAGTAAGAATAACACTAAAACGTACTCAAAACAATCCTAAATGGAATTACTTTCGAAAATCAATTCCGGAATTTCTTGAAATAAGTTAAATTCTTAAATCAAGTAAAAAAAAAAAGATTAAACTTTCCCTAGTGTTTAACACTACGGCTTACGCATGTTTTGATTTTCTATACACATTGAAAAAAGGTCTGGCCAGACTCACGTGTACCACGAAGGGCTAAAAAGTAAATTTGGACTCTTGTTTCTCATTTAGTTTTGGGTTAAATATGTACATAAGATTTCTAAAGTAAAAACCAAATCGGTCATGATGTTGGTATTTTATCATTCTGTAATGTGTAATACAGGTATGTAAATAAATCATAATAACTTTTTCTTTTCAAGCACGAATTCAATATAAAATCAACTTTATAATACTTGAAGCAAGCGCATTTTAAGATTGATTCTGTCTTTGTTTTACTTTAATCAAAATTCGAAAATGATTACTTTAAGCACGAAATCGGGATTATATATATATATATATATAGATATATATATATTTATTCCTTTTATTCCTAGGAGGAACATAGGGCCATAACAAAGTTATTCCATACTATTCTATCTAAACCTATATATTTAGGCCCTAATTCTGTAAAACGCAACCGCAACCCAAAAAATAACTTTGAAAGCAAAAACAAAATAAAAAATATTTCATTATTTTGTTGTTGTTTTCCACAGAAATTCATATTGAATTTTTAAATTTCAAACGCTGCATATCTTGTGGCGTTAAAATTTTTTAGAACGCAGTATGAATTTCTATAGAAAGCAACTACAAAATTATGACAAATTTTTAACATTGTTTTTGCTTTTAATGTTATTTTTGGCGTTGCAGTTGCGTTTTACAGATTCACGGCCTTAATTTCATTCCAACTTCGACCAGCACTAGCCGCTTCTGTTTCAACAAGTCTTCTCCACGTATTTGATGGTCTACCTCTTCAGCGACTTCCTTGTGGATTCCAATCCAGTGCTTGTCTGGCTATGTCATCATGTGGCTTCCTTAAGGTGTGTCCTATCCACCTCCATTTACGCAAGCATATCTCCTTCTGAATGGGTTGCTGCCTTGTCAACTGCCATAGTGTTTTATTAGAAATTACCGCTGGCCAGAAAACTCGTAAGATTGTTCGAAGGCATCGATTAATGAATACTTGTAGAGCCTTTAATTCAGCTGTGGCAGCGTTCCACGTCTCGCAACCATAAAGAAGGACAGATTTCACATTGGAGTTAAAAATTTTAACGTTTTGTCTTCCTAGAAATAAGCGGAGAGCTCCATACCTTTTGCAATGCTCCATATGCTGGGCGTCCTTTCTTTATACGAGAATTAATATCTTCTCTTGTACCTCCGTTGTTATTAATAATGCTGACTAAATAACAAAATGAGCTTACTATTTCAATTTCAGCACCAGAAATAGTAAAGTTCTGGGGTGGTTTAGCGTTAATACATAAAATCTTAGTTTTTGCTATATTGATCTTTAGACCTGATTTTGCAGCATGATCTTTAACAGCTTGCAACTTCAAAGATAGATCAGTATGCTTATGAGCTTAAAGACAAATGTCGTCAGCGTAGTCTAAATCACCCCGACTTCCTTGCATACCCCATTGAATACCGCCAGACTCCTTCATTATGTTCTTCATCGTCACGTCCAGTACTATATTGAAAAGCAGCGGAGACAATACGCAGCCTTGTCGCACTCCA
Organism: Pollenia labialis; assembly: GCA_949318255.1. Lineage (NCBI taxonomy): Eukaryota > Metazoa > Arthropoda > Insecta > Diptera > Polleniidae > Pollenia > Pollenia labialis. Next base: position 53,719,496 of record OX439140.1, read on the forward strand.
GTCAGAATCATCACTCTTTCTCCAACTTGATCTTCATGCAGAATTCGGCAACTGGCGTCGTTATATAACCCCTTGATCATATTAATCATTTTTTGGGGAACACCTTTGCAAACCAATGCCTTCAAAATAGCCTCATGTTGTAGGGTATCAAAGGCTCTTTCAAAATCTATAAACCCAAGGTATAATGGAGTTCTGTATTCAACAGATTGTTTCACAATGATACGAAGGCTATTTAAGTGATCAATGCCTGATCTGCGAGGACGAAATCCAGCCTGTTCTCTACGTAACAGAGGTTCTAAAGAATCTGCGAGCCGCTTGCTTATTATGTGAGCTAGTATCTTAGTTATCGAGTTAAGTAATGTAATGCCTCTCCAATTTCTACACTCTGTAAGAGTTCCTTTTTTTGGAAGCTTTACAATAATGCCTTCCTTTAGTTCACTGGGTAGGTTTTCACAATCCCAGAATTTCTTTACTAGCGGAAAAATCAAACGAGAACTTGTATTTGGGTCCGCCATTAATAAGTCAGGTGGTATATTATCAGGCCCAGCTGCTTTGTTGCTACGAAGCGATTTGATGGCCGAAACTATTTCGGGGAGACCTGGGCAATCGCAAGAGATGTCGTTTCTTATGGTATGATTAGTGCAGTCGCACGATATATCTATGACGGGGCCAGGATTTGAAAGTAAATCAGAGTAGTATTCTGTCCATATTAGTAGTTGTTCGTTCTTTGATGTTGTGAGTTCCCCGTTTGTATTTCGAAGAGGCCTAGTTGCACACATTTTTCCTCCTGCTAATTCACGTGTAGTCTTATACAGATCGCTAGTACGATTTGTGTCGGCTGCAGCTTGGGCCTAAAGTGCTAGTTTATTCATCCATTCACGTTTATCATTCCGAGCGCTTTTCTTAACTAAACGGTCGGCTGAACTGTATTCCTGCTGCCATTCCTCTTTACTTAGTCTCGTCTTGGCACGATTAACACCATTCTTTATTTCCCTTCTTTCATTAATAAGGTTCCAGGTATTATCCGATATCCACTTCTTACTCTTAGGCATTTTGTGTCCTACGGTTTGTTCGGCAGCGTCGTGAAACTGAGCAGTTAACTTCTAAAAGGTTTTGTGCGGCATTACTTAATGCAACAGTGAAATTATTCTGAATGGTAAGGCCCTTAAGTTTTTCTACCTCAAAGCGTTGGTTCTGAATAACCGCATTTTTCTTTATAGCAGCTATCTTAAGACGGATTGTGGCTACTATTTGGTGATGGTCGCTCCCTATATCCGCTCCACGTTTGTTTCTCACATCTAACAAAGATCCTCGCCATATGCGACTGATGGCTATGTGGTCAATTTGATTTTTAGTTCGGTTATCTGGGGAGACCCAAGCCTATGCACATGTTGTTGTTTGAACACATTTCCGTAAAAAGTTCTCCGTTTTCGGTCATTCTGGAACCTAGACCGTGCCTACCCATTACGTTTTCGATGCCCTCATTATTTGCCCCTAGCTTTGCGTTAAAATCTCCCATTATCACCATAATATCACCCTTTCTCACACTGGAAGTTACCTTGGATAAGCAACTGTAAAATTCTTCTTTGATACCGATGTCAGCTAATTCTGTTGGTGCATAGCACTGAATGATAGTAATGTTTCTTACACGCGTACGTAGTCTTATGGAGACAATTCTATCTGAGTGTGCTTTCCAGACAATTAGTACGCCGTATGCAGATTTTGAGAGGAGAAAACCAACTCCACCTTCTCTTTTCCCACCAGACGGTTTCCCAGAATATAAAAACTTAAGCCCTTCCGGAGCGTTAAACTCACCCACATCACTCCATCTTGTTTCACATAACCCAATAAATAATAGATTGTATTTTACAAACTCCTTACATACATTTTCCATTTTCGATGGCTGCAGCAAAGTGCGGACGTTCCATGTTCCAACTCGTGATCCATATTTCATGCTTAAGGTCGTCGTCTTATAATCCATTGTTTTTTTTTATTTTTTGAAATTTTCGTTGTGGTTTCGTTAATCATATTGAATTTGAGGTAAGCGGGAGATTAACCTACTGTACCCGATCCTGATGCTAGGGCTGCTAGCAAAGCCTCCAGGCTTGCTTTACTTTGAACCTTGAAAGGTGCAAAGTATCCAAGTGGTCTACCTAACTGAGACTGTGCATGCCGCCGTTGGTTCTTTGTGAACTCATCCGCCGCCAATGCTACAATTTGCCCTTGAATTCAAACCGTTGCTAGTTTTTTCTCCACCTCAGTTATTTCATTTCCCTGATACCACCCACGGATAACAGGCATTCATGGGAGGCGTTCCCTATTCGAAGGGAGGCACCCGATGGGGGAACTAGCAAAACCCCACACGAAATCAGGATTGAATATGGATAATTTAAGTATTTTGCGATTGAAACTCCGTACTTGAATCAATCTTTCTGTACTTAATTTAAGAAAATCCATACTCACCGTATTATACAAAGAAAACAAATTGGTTGGGAAACGGTTGCAGTAATAAAATATTGATCAATTAACAAAATTTTTTATTGCAACTAATAAAAATTTATAGTTCTAACTAATTTTTAATTCTCTTGATTATTAAAACGTTATTCTAACTGAAATATAATTCCTTCAATTCTTTTATTATGATAACTATTTTAATTTAGTTCTAAAAATTAGTACAAATGGTAAGAATCACAACAGAATTTAATACAGGGTAATACTGAATATTGGTCATTGCAATTAATAACTTGCTTTCGTCAATAAATTTTGTAATATAAATGTTAATTCATTTATTGCAGTTAATTATTGATTGTTGGAATAGTTTCAATTCGAGTACAACAAATGAAAATATAATTATTCGGAATTCAAATCCAAAAAATAGTTCAAAGCCCCAATTGCTTACTAAATTTTCTGTCAAAACATTTAATAGATTTAAATAATTATTAATTTTGTATTTCAAAACGGAAAATGTTCAAAAACTTAATAAATAGGGGTAATAAGTAATAGAACCTGCTAATTATATTGGACTACGTGATCCATTTTGATCCTGGGCTGGTCCATTGTAATGCAAGTATGGACCATGTCAGTGTTAGAAAGACTTTGCAGTGAAACGACATGTCTTCGTTTTTTTACGACATGTTTTCGTTTTGAAACGATTTCGAAGCTTATCCTTTGGAGTATACCATGGAGTAGTTTTAAGACTTCTCCTTTGTTATGCAAGCTGGGTTATATGGTCCTGCCTTACGGCATCGTAATGTTAAATAAGCCATGTTTTTTCCATTCATTGGGGTCTAGGACTAGTCCTTGCCTCTTATGGCTTACATTTGAAATGTGTGTATGGACTAGTCGCATTATTTTCAGGGTAAATACAAACATGCAAACATACATACATATATACCCAGCTCACATTTTTAATCGAAAGAATCTACTGGAAATTTCATGAAGAGCGTTTTTGATCGTCGACGAGCGCAATTTTTTATCGTAGAAGATTACACAAGCTGATTTCTCCGTGCGATACTTCTACAACACAGCGAAAGACGCTTTTATTAATCGTAGAAGGATTCGTTTGAGGTTTGTGTAATAATTTTCTAATGAGTCTTTTAGAAAGCACATCAAGAATCTTATAAGAATCATGAAGGAATGCCCTTACAACTCGTGGAGTGCTTATAATAACTGAGCCACCTAAACAAGAGCATCAAGCTTCTTTTTAATGAAGAAACTTTTAAATTTCATACAATTTATACGAACGAAACCTTAAGATCAGGAATTAAACACCATCCTGTTGGAAAATCTTATTGGTCAGATGCTTATTGTATTGACAATAAATCCATTTTCATGTTAAAAAACGCTCCTTTTTAGGTAGCTAAGTAATTGTTATATGACTAATAAGGAGAGTCGGAAAAGGTTCATTTAAGATTTTAAGACAAGCGTTTCAGAAAATGTATAAAAAACTAATAAATAAACAATTTTAATGTTTTTATTATTGTTCCTTGTCAGATAAGCATTAGAAGATTCTTTTAGGAGTTGAATAATATTCACCATTGTACAATACTGCATGAACATATTGTTTATATTTTGCTCCGCGTGTATATTGGTCAAACAAATATATTTTACATACATTATAAGAAAATCGCTCAGTTTTTTTGTGATTTTCATAATAATTTACATCTTCAACCAGTGCTCGTATTGTGAAACCACACGTTAATTATTCTGTTTTCCTTCAGGCACTGGAACAAGACGACATTGATGAAAGAAATCGCAGCCAAAGACTGTTTTTGTTGGTACATTAAGTGATTATCTGTACCTTTGAAAATCCTTTGGATGATGGGGAAAGCTGTATGCATGTGTTTGAATAAAATAAAATAATGTAAAAACTATTATAGAAGGTGTTACAGATGTAGTTATAGAAGAAAGCTACTAAATAATGAGTTAAAGAAGCTATTCATTTTGAAAAAGTAAGCGAAGTTTTTACTGGGTTGGTTGTAAGGGTTGTATAACAAAAAATATGGTTTTGATCGAAAACTTTCATCTAATGTATTTTATCTTAGTGCTTAAAACGGCAAATAATTGCCAAAAATAGCTTAAATGTTATACACTTTTTTGCGTTTTTATATATGTAGGAGTATGTATACCCTCCATTACAACTACTAAATTTGTCATTCCATGTGAAAATATATTAATAATGATTTAAGCCTAAAAAATATATATTTTCTAAGTCCTTGCGTCATTCTAAGTCGATTTAGCCAAGTCCGTCTGTCTCCTTCTGTCTGTCACTTTCAAGACTCAAAGGAAAATAAATATTGGTATCAAATTGTTTCTAGTTTCCCTAAGCAGTTTGGAATGAAATCGATCAAAATTGGTTCAGTAGGAAAATAGCTATGAATTAAAATGTGGAACAACCGCCCAAAAAATGTATAATTTTGTTACAAAAACTAGCATAACTAGTGGCGGAATGAGCATATTATTATTAGATTTCGCACAAATTCGTTTTATATGACTTAAATTCACACTTATTAATCTTTAGTACGCCTAAAACCGTAAAATATAATGCGATTGTATTATTATTTTTTGGTCTGTCATAGTTTTATATGACTAGCAATTACACTATGAACTTTCGTGCAGATCGGCCCATAACTTACCATTGACCCCATACAAAATTTTGCTTTTTTTTTTTCTTTTTCTTCGAAAGCTGCCCTTTTTTCATTTCTCTTTGCATCATCTTTTTCCGCAATACAATGAACACAAATTTGTTAAGATGAGATTTACATGAAAAACTGTTGTAAACGTTAAATTTTTAAAATTACCACAACTCAAGTAAATTATATTTAAGTAAGTAAATAACTGTAAAAAACAAAACAATATAACTTAATACATTTTTTTCACAAAACACAACGTTAGTTGAACTAATGCATTTGTTAAACGTGGTTTGTGTTTTGTTATTTTTGTTATGATCACGCCATTTGTGTTGATTGTTGCGGCCTGTGTTTACACATTGCCACTTCACGACCAAAAAATGCTTTCTGTCTTTTTCTTCAAAAGCCCTTTTCACACGTCACTTTTTACATATATGATTAGTTATCACGACTAACTAACATAGCTACTGTTGAAAGCCCTACCCTACGGGCTTCTTTTCTTAGAGCCGAGAGTTCTGAGTTCCAGCCGGAAGGAAAACTCCTCTTTGCCTTTGTAATGGGGCAGGAAATTCACGCGTCAGAGTTGCAACAGAGTTGCAATAAAATAGAGAAGATAAGCTGTGATATTAATTTAAGTTGTGTGTTTAATTTAATTATATGTTAAATGTTTTATGTTTTATGTAAGCTGTGTAACATTTAATGAATAATTTAATGTGATAAACTACTACTTAGTAATTACAACCCCTGAAGATGTCAACAAATAATTGACGAAACGTTGGGAGAAACATGTAAAAAAAGGTTTTTTATTTACATTAATACATTAGGCCCAATTAGCTTAACAAAAACTTATATATAAGAATAATTTTTATTTTATTATAAAAATATATAAAAGCAAAATAAACATTTTAAATAATTAAAACGGCTTCAATTTAAATCACAACTTTTACAAATGATGAAAATCGCTATAAGCGATGACGATGAAACATCTTTTAAAATAAAGAAACAGTATTCCAATATTAAATTTATAAAACGGATCAACACAAACATCGGTGTTTCTTTCTGGTTGCAAGTATTTCAATAAAGAGATGCTGGCGGCAACAAATTTTTTTTTAGAAATTTCAGAATTTACTATAAAGTTGCTCTCACTTCTATGGTCTAATGCTGAAGTAAACATCGTTAAAAGTAATTTCAGAAATAGGTTACATTTAGCAACCGCTAATTCGATTTTATCAATGTAATATTTATACCAACGCCACAATAGTGGAGAGGGTACTATGCGTTTGTGCTGATGTTTGTAACACCTTAAAATATTGGTCATAAGCCCACCTTTTCGTAAACCGATTGACTCAGAACCACTTTCTGAGACGAATTAACGATGTTTGTCCGGCTGGCTGGCCGTCCATGTAAACCTTGTGCGTAAAGTACATATCGCAAATTTGCAGATCATTTAATAAAATTTGGTACACAGGTTCTAATGAGGTGTAGGGTATCATATAGTCGGGTTTGACCGACTATATTTTCTTACTTGTTTTTTATTGTAGATCTGGAATCAAAAGGTTGGGTAAATGTTGTCGTGATTACTATTTACCTTCAAATTATTTAAAACTAATAGGCACGAGTGATTCCTATGAGATGAACAATAACGACATAAAATTTATCGATGATTTTATTTTTTAAATATCTTTCAGAATATTAAATAACGTTTATTCTTATTTAAGAAATTGATCTTAACTAACAATTTCATCGTAAACAACTTTAAATGAATTATTTCTGTTGTGATTTTGAATATTAATGTGTTTTTATTTAAAAAAGCTTTTAGCCATTTTTTAGCCCATTTTTAGCCATTTTTCCCCTCCAAGTTTTAGCAACACTGCCTCCACCCATTTGAGTGAAAAAATCGAATCCTGATTGACCGGCAATCTTGAAAGCTTATTCTTATACATTCATCACGTTTCCCGTTCCACCTATCAACTGATAAATTAGGCCTAGCATTTACCAGTGTGATGTCCAACCTCCTCCAAGTCATTGAAATTTCCTGAAAAAGAAATTTTAATGCTGTGTTCAATAAATCATCATAACTGTGCAGTATTAATCTAAATTGTAAGCTGTTGCCCACAGCAGTCATATATATTTCTTGTAATTATTAAAATGACTTAATAATTTTATGATTACCGTGTGAATCCCCCAAATATTTTTTGTCACTTCCGCAGAATATTGCATATTGCAAAAATTTCACACTTGGCATTACTTTTTTTAAAATTATTTTAACATCTTTATACATATTTAGTAGACCCTGTTCAATACCCAGCTAGCATAGGCTATTTGTTTGACGATTATGTATAATATACAACTCCCAAAAGAATCTTCTGATGTTTATCTGACGAGTAACAAAAGCGAAAACATCTAAATTTTTTTTATTTATTCTTTTGACACGCTCGTCTTTTAATCTCGGAATGAACCTTTTGCGACTCTCTGTAAGAGTCGTATAACATTTTCTGACCTACATAAATAAGAGCGCTTTTCAAATATGAAAATTCTATTGTCAATACAAATTCTATAAAACAAACCGGTCTAAGGATCTGTAAAAAAAGGGATTTTTCCGACTGCATGGTGTTGATTTCGCGACCTGAAGGTTTGTTTTATATAAATTGTATGAAAACTAGAAGTTTTGACATGAAAAATACGCTTGATGCCCTTATTTAGGTAGCTCAGTTATATGGCTGAGCATTTCACGAGTTGTAAGATAATCCCTACATGAGTCTCATACGGTGGCATGTCATAACGTCCAGTGTCATAGTGTCCATCAGAAAAGTGACATAACATCCACGGACGTTGACACTTTGCAAAGTGTCATAATGTCCACAACGTATAATGCCAAAAATTCTTGCAAGCGAGAATCTGAACAAATTTGGGATCATAGACGGCCTTGGCAGGGCTAAAGGATTTTTTCCTCTATGGTATAACAAATACCGGCTTCACTAACTAAAGCTTGTCTGCACAGACGGCCTTCGGCCGGGCGCAAGCATTTTTTCCTTTACGGTATAACAAACACCGGCTTCGCTAACTGAAGCTTATCTGCACAGCCGGCATGCGGCCGGGCGCAAGGATTTTCTCCTCAATGGTATAACAAACTCTGGCTTCGCTAACTAAAGCTTCTCTGTGTAGTCGGCCTTCGTTCGAAAACAAGGCAGATTTAAGAAGCTTAATTGGCGAAACCGGTGTTTGTTATACCATAGAGGAGAAAATCCCTGTGCCCGGCCGCAGACCGGCTGTGCAGATAAGCTTCAGTTAGCGAAGCCGGTGTTTGTTATACCATAGAGGAGAAAATCCCTGCGCCCGGCCGCAGGCCGGCTGTGCAGATAAACTTCAGTTAGCGAAGTCGGTGTTTGTTATACCGTAAAGGAGAAAATCCTTGCGCCCGGCCGAAGGCCTGCTGTGCAGATAAGCTTTAGTTAGCGAAGCCGGTATTTGGTAAACCATAGAGAAAAAAATCCTTTAGCCCAAAAGTTGGCAATTTAACCTCTTTAGTAATTACGGACCTTATGACACGTTTGAAAGTGTCATAATATCCATTTGCAAAGTGTCATAATGCCCACGGACATTATGACACTGGACGTTATGACATGCCACCTCTCATACGACTCTTGACATGCTTTTTGAAAGTCTCGTTAGATAATCCCTACATGCATCATACACGACTCCCTTTATGATTAATAAAAGCGTCTTTCGCTGTGTTATGGAAGAATCTCTCATACGAATCAGCACGTATAACAGTTTCTCCCGTGCGAGGAATCGTCTACAATTAAAAAATGTGCTCGTCGTCGATCAAAAACTCTTAATGAGATTCCCAGTAGACTACTAGACGATTGAAAATGCTGGCTGGGTAGTTATAAGTAAAATTTTTTAAAAATTTAAATATGTATGTATGTATGTAAATTATGAAATAACATGAAAAGTCGACGTCGCACATTGGAAAATTTTGGTCAATTTCGGATCAAAAATCTGTCACTTTTCAATGGATGAGTATTTTTGTAAGATTCTTTTTTTGTTGAATAGGTGGGACTTTAAGCTTTCATTTGTATTTTCAATCTTAAAAATCGAATAATAGAAAAAAGTTATAAACGGTTGCACACACTTTTTATATATTTTCTTAAAAATTTTTGGATAAAATTTGGCAACACCGCGTGTGATCAAACGTCGAATTTTAGCTCTGTGCAAAAGCTTACAAAAAAATATAATTATTTCGTATAAAAACATTTTCTTAAATGAAAAGAATAATATTTTCGTTAAGAAAAAACTAAGATCTATTTGTGGCTTATAAACAATGGCTAGTAAAACTCGTAAACGTTTAAATAGCAAAAATAAAATTATGTATATGCAAACAATGCAAAACACAAGTGTTGGAAAGTGATGAATCTTTACAATGCGATGTTTGTGTAAAAACTCTACACGCACTTTGTAGCAAACTTGATAAAAAAAAATAAAGATATGCTTATAAAAAATCCCTCTCTCGAGTATAAAGGCCCAACCAGAACATGCATGTATTAGCTTAAACAACTCTCAAAAATTAACGAAAAGTCTGTCAAATGCATAAGCAAATAAAAAAAGACTTTTAAGTGGCCATAATGTATGTACTTAATATCTATTTGACCATTGTTGCATATTTGTGCAACATTTTGTTTTTTTGCGAGTACTTCAAACTAAAAAGTACCAAAAAGTCCAACCGTGTATTCGCTTATTTTATGGTATTTATTTGTAAAGAATTTAGAAATAGATAATTTGTGAGTGTCTTTAAAAAATGGAAAATAAATTAAAATATGTAAAAGTCCATTTTAATTTATTTTATTTTTTATTGTTATACATACACAGCTGTTTTCGTATGGAATGTGCGTTCAGTTTGGCACTTTGCTTAAGCAAATGACATTTGACGAAACTTGACGAAAAGCATCATTAAGTACATTGTAGCTTGCCATATATGTTTAATATGTATTCGCACAGCTACTTAAGTTGACTTAAGCGACCTCATTCATGTTCTGGTTGGGCCTTAAGTGTATGTTTTGTGCGCCAAGTGAGAATGTGTTCGCAAACGACATAGCAGAAATCAAAACAAAATGAAATCAGTTAGATGAAATTAAGGAAACAATGGCGCGTATTCAGAAATCATAACTAAAGTCGCAACTAATAAAACAGAAACTAAAAAATAGTTCATAGATAGTTATAGATCTTAAGCGGCCCATACACTTGCAATATTATTGTATATAATATTCGCCATATTATTTCCAATTTGTTCTATATTATGCAATAAGTCGCACAATGGTTTCATTCATTCAATAAAAAGGTGAACATAACCTATAGGAATAACATAAACAGCATTGTACAATGTTGCCAACACATTTCACTTTCTTTTCGTTGTGCAATATAAATCAAAAGTCTTTTGATTGATGCCAATGTATTGTGCCATCTTCGAATATCACATACACATTGGCGATATAATTGTACATTACGTAAAATTGAACAATTTTATTGCAAGTGTATGAGCCGCTTTATTCATAATTCATAACTAGCTTGGCAACAGCTTTCAGCTTATTGAAGAAATGCAACCATGCATATTGGCAGGTAGTGAAAACAAAATGTCGATAATATTTGGAACGATAAATACTGTAGTTTATTTAAAAGCTTATTAAGCAATTAAAAAAAACAATTATTGTTCTTAAAAAATGCATACAAATTCTAAAAAAGTAATTTTTTGGTTATGGTTTTGATATAAATCATTTAAAATGGGTGCCTGTAAAAATATAATTTTTCAATAAAATTTGGTGACTAAAAACACATCTCTAGTTTATTTTATTTTTTATGGATGTTTTTGGACGCAGTATAAATGGATGCAATTGGCAAATGTAATAAAGCAAGTTTATTATTTACAAAATTGTAAGAGTATTTAGAGTTTTCTGTATTTTAGAGTGACAAAAATTGGCCGCCAAAATGGTTTTGCTATCCAATTAAATTATAAGATAATATCAATCAGCTGTTCTTTGTATGTATTAGTTAGTTAAAATTTAGTTACAGCTCTACCCATAATTAAGTGTAAACTTTTTCTGCTGAAAGTAACCAACTGTGAATAACTTAAATAGGAACTTAAAATAGTTAACACTTAGTGATAATTTATGAATATGCGCCAATGTCATCACAATATGATTCCATTTTGAAGGGTGTGAAGACGAATGATAAACAAATAAAAGCTTTAAAAATACAAAATGTTACACTGAGAGAAGAGGTGAAGAGTTTAAAATCAACAGTAAATTTTTTGAATAATGTAAGAGTTCAAAAAGACTGTATAATTAATGGAATTAAAGCAGATGATGGAAGGCTAGCTATGGATGTTGTGATGGATGTAGCCAAACAAATAGGTGCTGATATTTGTAAAGATGAAGTGGAAGAACAGTTATTTTTAAATCGAAATAAACCAAATAGCAATAAAAAACCAAATGAAAAACAATCTATGGTTGTGAAATTTGCCAACAAGAAAACCAAACAATTATTTATGAAAGAGAAATCTAAGATGAAACAAATGGATAACTAAAAAAGGTTTATGTGAATGGTATTCTTTGTAAGGAGTCATTAGAACTGTTCAACCAAGCAAAAACGTTAAAAGAAGTTGATTTTAAATTTGTGTATACTATAGTAGGAAATGTTTATGCCAAAAAAGATGAAAAGTCAAGACAAATATCCCTAAAGTCAATGGATGATGTAGATGCTTTGCTGTGCAAGTCGATTGGTCGTGGAGCAAAACGAAATATTTTGGAAACTGTCGATATTGATAGTTCTGATGATGAAGGCGATGATGATTCTCAGTTTGAGTGCCCAAATTAAATTAAATTTTAGGTATATTATTAATTGTTTTAACTTTTACAAATAATATTCAACATTTTTTATTTTTCGAATTTATTCTATGAGCAAAATTTCAGTTATGTATTTTATAAAGCTTTTTTTGTAATAGTCCTATTCCTTAAATTTTTCAGAAATGACTTAATACACTACCAGACTATTATATTGTATTTTCTTGTTACATTTTACCTTAGCTTTCCTTTGGAAAGCAATGAGGTAAATTGTATGTACAGAAAAATTTACAATTATTAGACACCAGCAGAATGTAATGCATTTTCTGGTCCGCTACGGCCTTCGTCAGCATTCTTTGTGTCACACTGGATAGTGATTCTTTATAAATTGAATGTATTTAGCTCATAGAATAAATTCGAAAAATAAAAAATGTTGAATATAATATAAAGAAACCTTCAGAAGGAAAGAATTCCCAGTTTCTATTTTAAAAAATTTTTTTTTTTTTTAATATGAATACCAAGTATTTTTATAATTTGAATTCTTTTAATACATACATAACTGAATATAATACAAACTCTTTTAATGTGTTATCAATAAATGCAAGAAGTATCTCATCTATTGATAAATTTAATTAGTTCAAGTCAGCAATAGCTTAACTGTCAGTATTGCCCGAGATTATTTACGGTTCAAGAGAAGTGGTTTGATATGGAGCATGTTAGTTTGTACTCCATTAGCGGATATAATGTGGAGCATTGTTGCAGAGAAGATAATTATGGTGGAACAACCGTTTATATTACCCAAAAAATAAGATACAATGTAGTTGTTCTTTTTGTTTTGTGCTTTGTTGTGATACAGACGCGTATTCTTAACCCCACATAAAATTTTAATTATTAATAACATTTTAATATAACAATTTAGCGAATGGACGCATTTTTTTAAAAAAATTTTTAAAATAAAAGTGAACAATTATCAAAAACGAAAAATTTAATACAAAAAATAAATAAAATATATGTATAAATTAAAGACCTGCACAGATGTATCTGTTATATCTGTTTCTGTGTTTTTTCTAAAGTGGATGCGTATGGATGAGTGCTCTTGTGTTTCTGATATGAGTTGATATTGATATGATTTGTAAAAGAGTGGATGTAAGTTGATACAAAAGCGAAAGAGAGTATCATATCTGTTAATATCTGTTTCGCAAAAGCAGATACTAGTGGATACTGATGGAATACAATAAGTTACTTATTGTACGATGCCGTTATTTTCAATTATTTTTCAACGAAAAAGAGCGTGAATGTATTACGAGCGAAAAAAAAGCCAAACAAAAAATTTTACAAAAACAAAATCCACAGGCTGCTTGTACTATGGTCGTACAAATTGCCAAGCAACAACAACACTACTAGTTACGTATTATACCTACGACGAAAATACAAGTGGAAGCGCTTGCAATATTTCTTGATGAGCAGCACGATGAGCCTTTGTGTCTGCTGCGTACATGATTTGTTCTTGTAAAAATGTGTATGCTGCTTTTTTTTAAAGCAAACATTTTTGAAGATTTTAGTAACGGTAATATTTTTTTTCTTAAATTCTTTGATGCCTATGGTTATTTTGTTAAAAAGACATGTAGACAAAAATTATTGTAAAAAAAATTACTGAAAGAACTGAACACATGTAATTTGTTTTTGTAAAAAAAACTTGGGTTTTTACCAACCAAAACTATTTTTTTCGTTTGAAGCATTTTCTTAAATATTTAAACATTTGAAAACATTAAAAAAGAAGTATGCTACATTTTATGTGGAAATAACCTACATACATAAATGCAAATGTTACAGTAAGTATAATTGTTGGGCTAGAAAAATTAAAAAAAAAATAAGTTATACTTTAGGTTTTTTATTTAATATAACCGTATTATGTAGAAAAAAATAGAAAATTCATATTAACGTTTTGAAATATTTTTATTTTGAAAAGAATTGTTTGACTTACAGTTAAATTTGAGCCCTAACCGCGAAAATAACGTAAGCGGCATCATTTTAGATTTTTGTTTTTTTCTAAATAAATGACTTTAACGATTTTATAGCAAAACAATTTTATCCAGGGACCCTTTAAAGGAAATGACAAAACATCATATAAATATAACCATTAATATTGATTAATTATAGGTAAAGGTTAAAAATTACAATTATCATTTAATATACATATATATTTTATTCTCGTTATCGTAACCAATTAAAGAAAAATATATTTTTTTTGGTTATATCTTCATAAATAACCATTAATTCACCTAAAAAATTTTTTGGTTACAAACAACTATTAAACCAAATATTAATTTTTTGGTTACAAATAACCATTTTAACAAATAATAAATTAATTTGGTTACAAATAACCATTAAAACAATTAAATTAAATTAGAAAATTATTTTTTGGTTACAAATATAAATTATACATAAGTAAGAAAGTATAGTCGGTTACTATTTGGGACCCATGGGCAATATTTTTTCCGGCAAAGGCAAAAAAACTGTTTTTAAGTACAGACGGTGATTCTAGCGGTTGACACGTTCACTCCTTCTTCTTAGTCATCGAAATAATAAATGCACGGAAATAATCATACATATAGTGTTGCCAAAACTTTGTGACCAAAAATGGCTAAATTTACGGGGAAAAATGGCTAAAAAAATGGCTAAAAATGGGCTAAAAGCTTTATTAAATAAAAACATATTAAAATTAATAACAAACAGAAATAATTCATTTAAATTTGTTTGCGATGAAATTGTAAGATAAGTTTGTTAAATAAGAATAAACGTTAATTAATATTTTGATAGATATTTAAAAAATTAAATCATCAATAAATTCGATATCGTTATTGATCATCTCATCGGAATCACTCGTGCTTATTAGTTCTAAAAACCCAACCCTTTTAAAACTTGTTGTTGTTTTTATTTTGTTTTTCTTAAACTACTTACAACTACAGTTAGTGTTGAGAGAATTTCAACTAATTGTAGTGGGGAATGTAAGATGAGATGAAGCCACTGTTTATTGTTGATGTTTTGTTTAAGCTTTGATATTATTACAAGTAGAACTGTTGCTATAATTCTTATACGTTTAACAGTTTTATTTGGTTTAATATCTTTAGTTTTTCTAAAATCTTTATGGATGAAGTTTCCTGATGATCTGGCCTAAGCAACCAGTGAAATGCGCAAAGGAATAGCTTATCCCATCAACAATAAATTTCAAGTGTTTTTATCAATAATAAAAACTGGGAATTAAGCACGAATAACAAAATCTTTTAAAAATTAATTATTTGGTTTAATAGTTGTTTGTAACCAAAAAAAATTTGTGGTTGGAGTAATGGTTATTTATGTATAACAAAAAAAATATTTTTTACTGTAATTGGTTACGATAACCAATATAAAATACTAGCTTAACCCGGTGCGCTTCGCTACACTGCTTTAACCACTTTAGCGGTTGAGAGATATTTAATATATGCATCCTATGGAAGGTAGTTCCCCCCTACGCCTATCTGCTTTATTTTTATTTTCAAAGTGAAGTATACCATAAGAGTGACTTCTACAAATTTTGAACATTCCCACAATAACAGTTCTCAAGATATGCGATGTGAAACATTGGCGTCCTATGATGGGCACCACTTCCCCCGCTGCTATTTTATTTCAATTTTGGGGCTCAGAAGATCACTACCAAAAGTTCAACAAAATGCGTGCAGTGGCTCTTATTTATATTTCTATCTATGAGGGGTACTGCTCCTCCCCTGTTTACCCCGCCCATTTTTATACTGAAATTTATAGTTTGCCATAGAAGTATCTTTAACCACGTTTGAAGACTCCCCCTTTAATAGTTCTTCAGTTAAGCGATATTTAATATATGCATCCTATGGGAGGTTTTTCCCCCCTGCGCCTACCCGCTTTATTTTTATTTTCAAAAGTGTAGTATATCATAAGAGTGACTTCCACAAAGTTTGAACATTCTCGCTATAACAGTTCATAAGATATGCGATATTAAGCATTGGCGTACTATGGGGGAACCCCTTCCCCCGCTGCCATTTTATTTCAATTTTGGGGCTCAGAAGATCCTACTACAAAAAGTTCAGCAAAATGCGTCCAGCGGCTCTTAAGATAATTAATATTGGCATCCTATGGGGGGTACCAATTTCCCTGCCCTATCGAAAAAATAAGTAGCCTATTTTATGTACCTGATGTTACTGTAAAAATTTCAGGAAAATCGGTTCAGTAGTTTCGGAGTTTATAAGCCAACAAACAAACAAACAAACAAACACACAAACATTTTTCATTTTTATATATATAGATATGTAACGATAATGGTTAAAAACAACCAAATGAAAATAAAAGGAATTTTCCAGTAAACTTAAATAAAATACAATAACCATTATGTTTGGTCCCTGATTTTATCGTGAGCGACAAATTTAATACAAAATTTATATGAATTAGAATAAAAAAAACTCTCACCTATAAAATTGATTTTGGTGCTTACGTTATTTTCGCGGTTAAGGCTCGAATAATAAAAATGTTTCACACGGAATGACAAACTAAGTATACCCAGCTAGTTGTGGCGGAGGGTATACATAACAAAAAGCCAACAAAAAACCAGACATGTCGCACACACACGCACTGTGTGTTGTGCTGTGCTGTGGCAGTAAAAATTGCCGAGCAACAACAGCAACACAAGCGAGAATCGTTGTTATCAGGCCATATTTCACGATTTTTAGGCATTTTGGCGATATTTTCCTCTAAATTATCAAAGTGCATATTTTTTGAGAAATACTTACAACACGGTAATTTTTGGTTTGTTTTATATAAATTACACTACGCTAGTTGGAAAAAGAGACAAGCCGGGCACATGGCGTTTTAAAATAATAATTCGGCTACACTGAATCCAGTGGTACTCGCCGTTTTTTTAGATTGGCTCTGGTTTTAGAGATATACCGTTATTTCGAAAATGGAGGAGGTTGGATATTTGTATCCAAAAAATAAAAAAATATAACCAGAAAAATATATTTTTTTTCCAATAGATATTTGTAACCAATTTGGTTATCATTAACCAAAAAAAAATAAATTTTACTTTCATTGGTTACCACAAACAAAATAAAATATATATAACTATAATGGTTAAATATTCCCAATTGAAAATAAAGGAATATTTCTCGTTACCTTTACAAAAAATAATAATATGCAGTAATTATTTTCAGTCCCTGAGTTATTTTTTGATTTAAAAACAAGCAAGTCCATATAAAACAGTTATTTTTCAACGTAAAAATAAAAGGTAAAATTTAACTATTAAAAAGAGAGTTTTATTAAGCCGTCATAAATTAAAACTCAGTTGAGGAATAAAACATCGAATAAAACTGTTAAAACGAGAATTTTATTCAGCTGTCAAAAAATAAAACTCATTTCAGGAGTTTGATTTTAACCAGCATTTTATTAAACTAATTTATTGTACATTAACAACCAAAGCGCTGGTCAGATCACTACAATTTCAACGTAAAAATAAAAAAAAAGAAGAAAAACATAATGAGTGTTTAGACGTAAAAATTAAAACCCTTAAAAAAATTGTATTTGTTGATGGTGTGATTTCTATTTTAGGGCGAATATTTTATGATTGCGAAATAAAACTCTCTTTTTAAGAGTTCATCCAAACTTTTATTTTTTCGTTGAAAAATGATTTTTAACTGTGGAGTTGAGATTTTTTTTCTAGATCACCATAGGTTCTTAAAGAGAACTTTAGAACAAACCTATTGGTTGACTCCGTTTTTAAGCTAAACTTTTATGGATAACCTTATTTACGGTCCTTGCGATTTTTTAATTAACTAAAATTTATTTCTAAAAAGTTTAATTTTATTAATTTTTTTAAAGCATAGGTAATATTTAATTGTTTTGCTTTTTTATTTTTGTCAATGTTTTATTGTGTTTAAAATCGTAATAGTAATTTGCCGATTTTTTTATTTAATTTAATTTCTGATTTGTTTTTGAAAATATGCCGATTTCTTACCAAAACCATCTGGCACCCCTGGTTGAGATGGTATACGAGTTTTTATAAACTTTCTTATTTTCATCAACTCGCCAACAATATTTTAAAATACAACAGATAACCACAGATATTGTAGAAATACTTATGGTGACAACAGATATTTTTAAGTAAAAAAAAATGTTATGTCATAATCAATCCAAAACCATAAGCAATTGTTTTGGTTTTTAAGATATGGTGAGTGGGCAAAAGCAAAACCATACAATATCAGTTACACTCATTCTCTCATTTATATCAGTAGTAATAGATAAATATCTGGTGTATCTGTTTCAACAATACTTACTGATACACTCGTGCAGGTCTTTAGTATAAATGCATACATACATTAGGGATGCCAATCCCGATCCCGAAAATCCCGGGATTTTCGAGATTTAGCGAATCCCCAATCCCGGGATTTACATTTTTTTAATCCCGGGATTTTCGGGATTGACAAAATCCCGGGATTTTCGGGATTGACAAAATCCCGAAATTGTTAACTTAATTTTTTTGTTTAACCTTTTTTTATAAAAAGAAATTCATTATGACATTACCCATGAGAGGATAGAGAACACAATATTGATCTTTAATATATATTTGATTAATTCTGTTAATACTGTCATTGAAAACGTAAGAAAATGGTTACACTTTGTTATTTTTTTCAAGCGTGTCCAATAATTATAAAGAAATTTTAACGTGAGAAGTGCTGAAAATAATTTAACAAGAAAATTTATTAAAGAAAAAAATGTTTTTGAAATGCACAAAACAATTCACTGGTGCACCAAATACAAAATTTAAACTTTACTCTTTACAGGGTTAAGATTATTAGAGAGTTGACATCGAACCTACGGTAATTAATGGAGTGATTTCACAATATTAAGTAATGCATTTTATACACTACATAATTCCTACCGCAAGTAGTGGTGGTTATAAAAATGGGTTTTTGTTTAAATAAGATTTTAATGGTTAACTAATTAAATTGATTTTTTTTAGTTAATTTCGAATTCAAATTTCAATTATTTTTTTAATTCCTTTAATAAAATTTTAATCTTACAAATAAATCAACTTCTATGTTGCAATTAAAATATTAATTATTTTTTTTATTTAGCTTGAATGAACTGAGGTAATTGAATCAAATATAGCTTTTATGGTAATTATTTTTTATTGAATCAAGTTACACATTGTTTAAAATCGTACGTTCTTTTTTTGTATCATATTTTTTATTAAATTAGTCATTAAATAAGAAAAGTCACAATTTGAAGTTATTACAAATTTAAGTAATATTTAACTTTAAAATAATAAATTAATTATAAAACCTGCGTTTGTAAACTTCTTTTAAAGACTTTTTTTTAAATAAATATCTATAAAAAGCATTTATCTCTTAATTTTCAAAAATCCCGAATCCCGAAAAATCTCGATATCCCGTAAAATCCCGGGATCCCGTAAAATCCCGGGATCCCGGGATTTGATTTTTTGTAATCCCGAATCCCGGGATTTTCGAAAACCAGTACCGATTTGCATCCCTAGTATACATATACTGAACAAAAACATTTAGTTTAAAACTCTTATTTTTGGTGTAATACAATAAATAATAAAAATAAAAAAGCACAGCAAAACGGTGAAAAAACAAAAACAACTTTTTGCATGAGTAGTCATAATGTAACAACAATAAAGCTAGATGAAAGAAATGCATACGTAACAGTTAATGCTAAAGAGTGCAATACTGAAACAATATAAACTACCTAACGGCTAAACCAATTGTTCGTACACGTTCCCTTTCGCCCTCTGTTTTTACAAAGACGGTTGATGCTGAGACATTAAAAAATATTAATCTCTCGCTAGTGCCTGCAAGTGTTGCCGCTTCGGCAAAAACAATTTTAGTAACAAATGTTACCATGAATTCAAACACAGACGCAATGGAAAAATCACAAGCAAAAATTTGTCAAAAGCCTCAAGTACAAGTTGGTATGGACAGGTACATAACAGTGCTTAAACGGGGTCGCAGCCCTACCTCTGCAGCAGTTGCTTTGGCCTCAAAAGTACCATCTTTTGATAAGATAAATTCTCAAAACCGTTTTGCAATTCTGGAGGATGAATCCTCTGAAGCACCAAATGTCATCAGATCGTCCAAGCCTCCCCCGATATATCTTAGGGAGCAAAACTCAAATGAGCTAATAAAGAGTTTAGTTTCGTTAATTGGTGAAAATTCGTTTTACGTAGCGGCAATCAAACGTGGTAGTATAAACGAGACAAAAATTCAAGTAAATCATGAGAATGACTTTCGCAAAATTACTAACCAATTTGAGACATTAAAAAAAGTTTTTATACATACCAACTGAAGAGCAGCAAAGGTCTTCAAGTAGTGATTAAGGGAATTGACTCATATGTGGACCCCGAAGAAATAAAAACATTCCTTGAAGAGAAAGGCTTCAAAATAAAACATGTTGTAAATATAAAAAATAGGGAAAAAAATCCACAACCACTATTTCGAGTGGAGTTAGAGCCCGGCGATGGTAAGCTAAAATAAAACGAAACTCATCCTATATACAGTTTGAGATATATCCTGTACAGGAAAATCACGATAAAGGAGCCGCACGAAAGAAATGGACCCGTTCAGTGTTTAAACTGCCAAGAATATGGTCATACTAAGGCATACTGATACTTACCCCCTGTTTGCGTAGTATGTGGTGAATTACATGGTACAGTTCTTTGCGATAAGTCTAAAACCGACCCCAACACAGAAAAAATTATTGCCGAATTATTTTCAAACAAACGCTTGTTTGAATTTTTTTTAATTTCTACAAATTTTTTACTGATTCAATTAATATTTTTGTTTGATTTTTATTTAACCAACAAAAATGTTGACAACTATTCGATAATATAATATACGCGCTATTGGTGCAAGTTTTCATAATTTTGTATGAAAAATTTAACGCTCTTTAATGCTGTCGTTTTTTTATTTGATCGTAAGCACCACTTCTTTATGTGAAATATAAGAACAACAACACAAAACACATGCAGTCTATTTTTGGACGCTTTAAAAAAGTACAACAAAAAGAAAGATGATAAAATAGCGTGACGAGGTTTGTAGTAAAAAAAAAACAAAAACAATAACAGGTAGAAAAAAAGGTTTAACCAAAGACTATAGATTTATAAAGATATTGCACGACCATACAAAGTTCATACATTTTTCTGTCTATATTAATTTTTCTGGTGGATTTAGCCGCTAAATCCACTTGTGAGAGTAAATTACAGTATTTATTATTACTCTCAGAGAGCTTTTCTCACTTATCAGTGTATATGTATGTGCACACGCGTGTGTGTGTATGTATGTGTATACATTGCATTTAAAAAAATACAAACAAACTAAAAGAAATCTCGTTTTCTCGTTGAAAACACATTTAAATAATAAAACATGTTTTGTTTGCATCCCATTTATGTGCAAATAACATAGGTACGTTAAACCAAATGTGACAGATTTTAATTGTAGGGCAATAATATGTGTTTTATTGTTGTATAGATGAAATTATATCGATTCGCACCGAAGTTGTCTAAATTTAAACAATTGTAGGCATATAAAAAATAATTTTTCTGAAAGAATAAACTGCTTTGTTCATAAAAGATATTTTATGTTTTCTAAAGCGACAAGGCCACACATTAACATGCCTCATCAAACTCACAATTTTGTAATTGTGTAAGTAATAAAAAACTCATGGTTCAATGTGAATTTGATGATAATCAAAATACTTTTAATTTTTATAAAAATATACCACCAGTTTAATGTGTATGAACGTAATTTCTTTCAATTTTATTTATTTTTGTTTAAAAATTTTTTTTATTAAAATTGTATTATTTGAAAAATTATTGAATCGTTTCCGCCGAAAAATCCAATTTTATTTATTATTACAACAAATTATGCAACAGATTCAGGCTTTGGAAGTTTGTGTGCTCCTTCCGTCTTACTTTTTGAAGTTTGTAAAATTCTTTTAAAGGTCTGCAAAAATTTTTTTGTACAAGATAAAGAAATGAAAATAAAAAATTTATTGTTGAGCAATGCGTAAATTGTATCAAAATTTTAATTTATTCTTTTTGGTTTGCGTACGTATCTACATATGTCCTAAACACAGTATGGAGATGTTAAATTTACTAGTCCTTATATTATTTCGGAAGCATTACATGCAGTCTACAACTGACATAAAATGCTTAACATGGGATCTTCACCTGACAATTTTTTGTCTTACCAAACGTCAGTCTATATAAAAAAAATTTTAAAATTTTTGTCAGCGTTTTTTTTATATGAAGTTTGACGTTTATTATGACAAAAAATTGTCAGGCAAAGACCCCATGTAACTTAAACACTAATATAATGTTAGTGTTAAGTATAGACTCATCATGTTAGAAGTTTTCTCATGTTATAACACGGTTGTTAATGCAAATTTTTTAACAACGCTTTTATAACTTCAAGTTATAACTGCAAGTCATGTCAGTTGTAGACGGGCAGTTACAAATAAGAAATATTAAAAAACATATCTACAAATCATCGATAACATACTGAAAAACCTAAACATTGTAACCATTAAACTTGTATGAGCCAGCTTATATGAGCAAATATTATAAGAATTAGAAATGTTTCTTTCCTGCAGACAAGCGAAGAGCTTCGCGGGATAGGACAAAAAAATATGTGGATTTCGCTACATACAATATATAGAATGAAATCCAATAAAATCAAACCCATATTATTATTGTTCGCATATTATAATTTTATTTTTATTTATTTATTTAAAAAGTGTTATATTTTACAGCAACTTAAATAATATTCAACAAATTCAGACAAATAATTATGTATTTTGATGACATAGCCACGGATTGTCAAAACATGCGCTCTATTTATCAGATATAATTTTGCAACACATTAATTTTTTTTTGGTAATACTCGTAAAAGTATACGATTCAAGTTTTTAAATCTGAAAAATCGCCAATAAAGCTTTCAGATTATAAAAGTTATTATTAGACTGGAAATAATATGGAATTTTATTAGATATGTATATTATCATACATTTCTCTTTTAGTCGTATTAAAGTGCTTTTCGGATAGATTGATCCACATTATGCAAATTCTGAATCGAATAACACAAAAGCCTTTAAGTGTGATTTCTAATCTCAGGAAATCAAAAGCCTAAAACCTATTTTAATGTCCCTTTCCGTCAATCAGAGAGTACTCACACCCCTGAAATAGAAATCGCAGATATATATGTATGTACAATGAAAATTAAGAATATTTTAATGAAGATGCCGATTGCTTTACATCCAACAATGTGCCAATAGAATTAACATCGAGTCGATATTTTGTTGGTTACATATCACAACGAATATCATGCGTTAAATGTCGTAGGGATATAAAAAACCCGCGCAAATTTTGTCATATCCTTCAGAAATGTTTGTTCATGCAAAAAATTGTCAAAAAGAATCCGACTTTGGAGGTTTGTGTGCTCCCTCTGACTTATTTTTTGAAGTTTGTAAAATTGATATAAAGGTCTTTGAAAAAATATTTTTACAAAATAAAGAAATGAAAAGCATAACAAAATTTATTGTTGAGCAATGCGTGAATTGTACCAAAAATTCAATTTATTCTTTTTGGTTTGAGGAGAATGACGTATGTTATAAACACAGGATGGAGACGCTCAATTTACTACTAGTTCTTATATTATTACGGAAGCATTCCACATGGGAAACTTACAACTACATATTATAAAATATTGAAAAAGTTAAAATCTTAAACCGTTTAACTTGTAAAGAGCTCATAAGTAAAATTAATAAATACTCATAGTAAATTCGTTTGATATATAAATATATACACACATGGTAAGTGCATAATTAAATAATATAAAAAATGGAATTATAATTCGGTGCAAATCGATGTAGTTTAAGTTTTACAAAAATAAAACAAATACTGTTGCCCTACAATTACACAATCGGTCGCATATGCTCTTACGTAGGTTATTTGCACATAAATTGTTTGAAAATAAAACGCAATCAATAAAAAAAAATACCAAAAACCGGTTTCAACAAAAAAAAAGCACACACACACACTTTGGCTGGCAAAAACAGGTTATTTGCGCATAAATTGTTTGAAAATAAAACGCAATCAATTAAAAAAAATTCCAAAAACCGGTTTCAACCAAAAAAAAGCACACACACACACACTTTGGCTGGCAAAAACAGCAAACATGTGTATGTATTAATGCATGTGGTTTCTTGCTCTCTTTAGTTCTCTGAATGTGAGCAAGAAGTTTTTGCTTTCTTGTTACTTCCCCCCCTCATCTATAAGAAGAACAACATTTTTTAAAATTTCAAATGTACTAAGTGCAACATCTTTATAAATCTATAGTCTTTGGTTTAACTCTTTTTAAACAACAGAAACAACAACCACATTATAAGAAACAAAATAAATTTTTGGTTGGTTTCAAAGATGATAAAAAAGAATGAAAAACAAAATCCCGTATTCAATTTTTGAAAACTGTTTAGTTAAATACATCATATACAAAAATAAAATTATGACGAAAAACATATCGAGTCGGTCTGCTGCCGTTTTTGGTTACATTTCTTCTTCTTTAGCCAAGGAAAGGATTCAGCAACAGTGAGTGATGAAGTAAAACATTGTGTGTATAAACAAGACTTCGTTCAAAAATTGTTCCAACAAAAAATGTGTCTAAAAGCCAGCCGCCGCTCTGCTTTCTGCCTTCAGCTTGGGTGCGAGTCATTGCTTGTGCAAAAATTTTTGTTTGATTCAGCAAAATTATTTGTTTGAAATTTATATGAATTTCAGTAAACTTTTTGTTTGATTCTTTAAATTATTTGTTTGAAAAAATCAGTGTTTTTTCAGTAAATAAAATGCAAATAAATTGTTTGAATATGCGAATTTGTTTGTAGGACCGATTTCAGACAAAAAATGTTTTGATTCTACAAATTTTTTGTTTGAATTCGAAAAATAATTTTTTCTGTGAACGTAAAGAAATGCAGCAACTGTGGCGGTAATCACACTGTCAATTATAGAGGATGCCCTGTATACACTATCGTCAAGCAGTCGTCTGGACCGAAACCTAATCCCCCTCAAACGCAGGTAACAAATCAAGTAAACACTAACGACATTCAGGCTATGCACGCTAGTAATAACCGAACCTCTTATGCTAACGTCTTAAAATCAAACCATGTGCCAATGCAAGGTGCTTCGACAAGTAATGATGAAACTCCAGTTTCAAATTTGAGTCGTTTAGATAAAACCATGGAAACATTAGTGCAAACTGTAAATAATTTTACAAACACAATGGGTAATATGATGCAGGAAATTCTTAGAATACAATCGATGTTATTGCAAGCTGTACTTAACAAGCCATGAACTGTTTAAAAATATGTTTTTGAAACGCAAACGGCATCCGCCAACATAAAAATGAATTAGAATATTTTCTTAAAAGTAAACAAATTGGTCATGATGGTTTCTGAAACTCATTTGACCTCAAGAAATAGTTTTAAAATTAATTGTTACATACTGTATGATACCAAGGACCCTCGAGATAGAGCTTGTGGAGGTTCTGCCATTTTGATAAAAACTCGAATCAAACACTACTTAATGTGTGATCATCGTGAGGATTATCTGCAAGCAACAAACGTTTGTGTTGTGTTAAATCGAAACATAGTAATTTTATCTTTATACTCTCCACCTAGATTTTCAATATCAGAAAGACAATATTGTGAATATTATTAATCACTAGGAACTGTTTTCTGGCCGCTGGTGATTATAATGCTAAACATACCTTCTCGGGGTCACGACTTATAACACCAAAGGGTCGTGTTTTGTTTAATGCAATATCTAAAATGGATTTAAATGTGGTCGCGAGCGGACAGCCAACATATTGGCCTGCTGATCAGCAAAACATTTCAGATGTTATAGATTTTGGCGCGGTTAAAAACATCCCCACAGAAACTATTCATGTTGAAGCTTCCTTAGAATTATCCTCCGACCACACACCTACAGTTGTTACTATAATGAACCCCAATAGAATTGTATCTCCGACTGGTTATTTTGCGACCTCAGCCACACAAATTAATTGGTTAAAATTTACAAAATATCTCAGTACCCATTGCACAGAAAATATTCCGCTTAGAACACCGGAGAATGTAGATCGCTCTATTGTTAATTTTGACAGTTATCTGAAACTAGCTGTTCAACATTCTAGTACAGCCCCCAAAAAAACAAAAAATATTAAAATATATTCCACAGATGTCGAGCGGCTCTTGACTGAAAAAAGGAGAGTTCGAAGAAAGTGGCAACTTTACAGATCCCCGCAACTTAAGAATTTATTAAAAGAGTGCACAAAAAGGCTTAGAAACTTACTGCAGACCCAGAAAACGGCTTCTCTAGAAAAATATCTTAAGGAACTTGATGCAACTCCACAATCTGACTACTCATTATGGCGTGCAGCTAGAAATCTAAAAAGGCCAGTTATATCAAAGCCACCATTAAGAAACTTGAATGGTAGTTGGGCTAGAAACGATATAGAAAAAGGAAATCTGTTTGCGAGTCACTTGAAAAACGTTTTTACACCAAATTTATCTAACGATATTGCGGTCGAGTTACCACCTGTTGCTGCTAGAGCAGCTATTCCCATAAGATTTGAAATAAGAGATATCGAAAAGGCTATTTGTGACTTAAACACTAAGAAGGCACCTGGTATTGATAAGATCAGTAATAAAATGCTTTTAGAGCTACCTCGCATAGCAAAGAAAATTATTCTTTTTATTTGTAATGCTAATTAACGGCTTGAGTACTACCCTCAAGAATGGAAGGTTTCCTTAGTTACCATGATACCAAAGCCAGGGAAAGATCATACAAAAGTTGAGTCATATAGGCCTATTCGTTTTTTATCAAATATGTCAATCCTCGGTCCTCTTTTATACTTAATTTATACTTCGGACATACCAACAAACAACTACACCCAAACTTTAACATTTGCAGACGATACAGCTTTTCTAAGCGTACACGAAAACAGTTATGAAGCATCTCGTTATTTACAAGATCATATATCTCAACTTGAAATATGGCTAATATGGCTAAGACAATGGGAGGATAATGGCAAATGAGCAAAAATGCGTACATATAACATTCACCTTGCGCCGGGAATCTTGCCCCCCTATTACAATCAATATCCAAATAATTCCTCAACATTCGCATGTAAAATATCTCGGTTTACATCTGGATCTGCGATTAACCTGGAAATGCCATATAGAGGCAAAATTAACTCAAATGAAACTTAAAGCCATTCAAATTCATTGGCTTATTGGAAGAAACTCTGTCCTTAGTCTCGATTGCAAGCTTCTACTTTACAACTCTATCTTTAAGCCTATCTGGTGCTACGGTATTCAACTATGGGGCACTGCCTCGGCCTCTAATATCGAAAAAATTCAAAATCGTCAAAATAAACTTCTTCGAATAATCACAGCCGCTCCCTGGTATATTAAAAACTCAAACATTCATAAGGACCTCAATGTGCCATTAGTAAAAACTATGATTACAAAATATGCAGTAAAATATTTGAAAAGGCTTGAAAAACACCCCAATCCACAAGCTCGAAATATTTTAAATCACGGCGGCCACACTCGCTTCAGAAGAAGAGATGCTGCAACACTTACCCAACTAGAAGAGCGATAAGCACCTACATACATATATACATATGTGAACAGAACCCGTGAAGAAAAAAAATGTTTGTCTGGCACTGGCAGGACATAAATAAAGAATTAGAATAAGATTTGATTAATTATTGTTAGTTCATATTTAATATATGAAGATTCAATAAATAAACAATGAAGTAAAAAAAAAAAAGTAGTTGTTTCTCAAACTGAAGATTTTTTGGAATTAATTTGTATATCGTTGCCTGATATAAAAATAAATAACAAACCCGAAATAATTACGTCACTGTATCGATCACAAAAATGTGCCTTAAAACTGTTTTTTGATGTGGTGCAAAATGTACTTATTGAAGTTCAATATTCGCCATGTGTTTTTATTGGTGATTACAATATTGATTTAATGTATGAAAACAACTCAAGCCAATCACTCACGAATATTTTTGCTGAGTTTAATTTTATTTCTTGTCACAACCTTGTAACGAGACCTGAAAATGAGTCATGTATTGACTGCGTTTTTAGCAATATTTCTGTTCTAGTTTCAGTAAACTCAATTCAAAATATACTTTCCGATCATAATATAATGTTTTGTCGTTTTAATATTAATTTTAATCATAGTAGTATATACACGTTAAGGCCATGTGCACCCCGACCCAAAGGATCTTTTGTGCAGCCTATATGTCTCACCAGGTCAAGTTTAGGCCGCGTATAAAGCCCATTACCTTGCCCGGTGGAAGATCATAGATGTCGGTCGGGCCCATTGTATGCCCCCCGAAAAATTTCCGCCTAAAAGTCCCTAAGGCGGGACAGCAGGAGAGCAGATGTTCCGACGTTTCATCATCCAACCCGCAGAATCTGCATATTTTGGTAGGTGAATTACCCAACTTAAACTGGTGGTACCTGAGACCACAGTGCCCCGTGAATAGGCCAACAAGCAGTCGAAGTTCCGCTTTTTCAAGCAGCAGAAACCTTCCTGCCCTGTGCCGGGACAGCGTCACAAATCTTTTGGACTGTCTCAATCCAGAAGTGGACGACCATGCGTGAAGGAATTCACGCTCGGACCATTTTTGTAGCGTCCCCCTGATGTGACCCACAGGGACGCCGAAGAAAGGCTCAGGACCTATAAATGGACGACGAGCGCCCCTGTTTGCCAAGCAATCAGCCCTTTCATTGCCCGCATGGCCGGGAACCCAACACAAATTCAAGTCATTGTGTTTCCCTAGCTCATTCAGAGACGCAAAACAGTCCAAGACCAACCTTGACTTTATCTCCAAAGAAGAAAGTGCCCTAAGAGCGGCCTGGCTATCTGACATTATATAAAGTCTCAAGCCCCTTGCCCTCCTCCTTAGACATTCCCCAGCACATTCAATGATGGCGTAGAGTTCCGCCTGAAATATAGACGGCCGTTTGCCCATTGGCAAGCCCCTTTGGAAACCCGGGCCCATGATGCCCGCACCAGTATCACCGTTTACCTGTTTCGAACCATCCGTGAACCAAACCTGGTCTGCGCATGCACTCCACCAGGATTGGTTCGCCCATTGGTCCCTGTCAGGTATAAGGACATTAAAATTCCTATCCAATGCCATAGTAGGCAGCATATGATCACCCACCATAATGGATGGATCATCCCTAATGACTTCCAGGATCCGCATGTGACCCACCAGGTCCCCTGCTCTATATTCAGCAATGCGCGGCATCCTGCTAGCACCCCTGCAGGCTTCCTCCCTTATAGAAATGTGCAACGGAGGAATGTGCAGGATAGCTCCCAAAGCCAATGTGGGACAGGTCCTCATGGCACCCGTGATCGATATGCAGATCAGGCGGTAGAACTTATCAAGTATCACACTATCCTTGACCTGTTCGGTCTTAGTCCACCACACCAGGGCGGCGTAGCACAATATTGGTCTAATAATAACAACAAAAGACCAGTGGATCATCTGGGGTTTCAGCCCCCATGTCTTTCCGAAGAGTCTTTGACAGGCATATATTGCCCTAGACGCTCTTCTAGTGACATGTACCAACTGAGCGTTCCAGTTGAGGGATTTGTCCAGAATGATCCCCAGGTATTTCACCTCATTAGAGAATCCGATAACCGCTCCGTTAAGGGTCGGTTCTTTCAGCCTCAGAATTCTCCGTCTGGTGAATGGTATCAAGGTAGTTTTTGCGGGATTAATGTTAAGTCCCCTCTCCCTGCACCAGCTAAGTGTCAAGTCCAGGGCCCGCTGCATGGCCCCTGAAATCGTCGCATCATCAAAACCGGTCACAGATATAACCAGATCGTCAGCATATCCATAGGTTCGCAAGCCCAGGTTATTAAGTTTTTCCAATAGCTCGTCGATAACCAAGGTCCACAATAGAGGCGATAAAACGCCACCCTGTGGGCAGCCTTTGGTTGCTTCAATGGTCATCGACGAACCACCTAGATCCAACTTAATCACCCTAGATGCTAGCATCTCCTTTATCCAATTCCTTATGAGAACTGGAATACCCTTCCTTGTTAGAGCAAAGTCAATTGCATCATAGGAAGTGTTGTCAAAGGCTCCCTGAATGTCGACGAACGCACACAGAGCTATTTGCCTTGCCCCCAGTGCCCTCTCCATCGTACCCACGACGTGATGGATTGCGGTCACAGTAGATCTGCCCGATTGATAGGCAAACTGAAAGCGATGTATCGGGTTATCCGATAGATATTCATCCCTTATAAATCTATCTATTAGTTTTTCCATGGTCTTCAGGAAAAACGAACTGAGGCTTATTGGTCTGTAGGACTTGGGCAGATGTTCGGACTTGCCCCCAACCTTGGGTATAAATACCACTTTAATCTCCCTCCATGGTTCTGGTACGTGGCACGCCAGTAAACTGGATCTGGAGATCCTAGTCATTTGGGAATTGATAGCACTCCCCCCCTGCTGAAGGCAGCATGGAAGGATACCATCCGGTCCCGGTGATTTGAATGGACTGAATTTGGATAAAGCCCATGCCACTCGTTTCACATCAAAGATTCTACCCGCCAACCTCATATTCCCTTTGGACGCGGAGGGCGACCATGTGGACACTCTTGGTGACAAGAAGGGTAGAGAATCTGGAAAGTGGGTCGCTAGTAGGAGCTCACAGGTCTCCTTTGGCGACTCAGTAAATGTACCATCTGGCCGCTTAAGTGTGCTAAGACCATTAGTGTGGTCCTGCGAAAGCACCTTTTGCAGCCTGAGTGATTCAGGAAGACTGTCAATCCTGCCGCAATATTCACGCCAGGTTGACCTCTTGGACTTCCTGATTTCCCAATTATATCTAGTGAGCGCAGCCCTATATATGCTCCACGCACCAGTTTCCTTAGCTTTGTTGAATAAACGTCTGGCTTCAGCCCTCAGACTCTCCAGATGTTCATTCCACCATGGAACATCCCTTTTAGGCCTGCGGATCCGGAGCCGGCAGCTCCCTTCGAAGGCCTCCCGGATATTCGTACAAAGTGTATTGGATTCAAAATCAATGTCCACTGGGCTTGTAATCAAATCCCCCGACATGTTCTCAGTAAGAGCCAAGTGATGGCGAAAAATGTCCCAGTTCGCGTTTCTAGGGTTGCGATACGTTTGAACAAACGTCGAAGAGCATTCGATGTCGAACAACAGATACTGATGATCCGACAACGAAATGTCACTCGAAACGTGCCAGTTTTTAATGGCGTATGAAAGATTGCTACTAGTAAGTGTGAGATCCAAGACCTCCTGTCTAATAACGTTCCTAAAAGTGGGCTCATCGCCCCTATTTGCTACAAATATATTGTTTACACAAATATACTCAAGTAAACACTCACCCCGTTTGTTGATATCGGTGCTACCCCATACAGTGTGGTGGGCGTTTGCATCACAGCCTATAATCCACCCAAGGCCGCGCATTTGGCAATATGATACCAGCTCAGTGACCTCGGGAGTAGGAGCACTATCAGCATCTCCTGGCAAGTAGGCAGAGGCGATTACGACCTCATGTTCGCCCGCAACGGATGGGATCTTCGCCCTGATCGCCACCAGATCCCCGTGCAGAAATTCTGAAATAGATAAATAGATTAAATCCTTCCTGACTAGGAGAGCCGCTCTCGGCCTCGAAGCTGCAGAGTTATAAATAATCTTACCTTGATCGTTGTGGAGCCCCTGAATAGCCCCAGAGTTAACCCATGGTTCCTGGATGAAGCAGATATCCAGGAGGTTTTTGGTGAACCTACGACATAGCAAATACGACGCTGCCTTGGCGTGGTGTAGGTTCACCCGAAGGCACTTCAGATGCCTGGTTCCCTTATTTAAATTACTGGCGATTGGGTACACTACTTCCTCCTGTTTCTACCCGCCATCTTCCTGCCGCGGTTGGTGCCTAATAATGCCGCTTCCTCAGCGGTTGTACCGTGGCCCTTTCGCGGTCTGCTATACGAGATCGTGGTAGTGCTCGTGGAGGTTTTTCTCCCGATGGTCGGAGCATGCCCCCTCGAGCCCGATGGGACCTCGCCAGCTCTGTTGTTGTCATTTTCTGACGTACGTGCCGGGCGATCCTTACCCGTTGGGCCCGATTTGACCCTTCCAGTATTGGCAGGATTCCCAGCCGAGGCAGAGGTGGACGGTTTGACCGAACTGTCCCCTGAACTGCTAGCTTTAACCGTGGCGGCCTTTATCCGGCCGGCTTTGTCACGTGGCTCAGTCCTCCTGGGTACGTCATGCACTGCCCCGTGTTGACGGTTGGTGGGCCTAATGTGGACTGATCCGTACCCGTAGCCAATGTGATGATTTTTCGGCCTTATTATGGATGCCGAGTTTGGGTCAATTGCAAAGGTTAACTCAACAATGCTATCTTTGCTGACCCGATTCAGCACTCTCCATAATTCGACGGAGAGATCGTCATTCTGTCCTTCCACAAGAGACAGAATCCTGCTGGTGGGTGTGTCGGGCTTCTCAGGGAAATATCCAATGAATATTTCAGCCCTTGGTACCTCTTCCTCAGATACGACCTTCAAAACTGCATCCTTCCAGGGTTTTATTAATTTTAATCAAACTATAACTACGAGAAAATGTTGGATAGACTACAGAAGGCTTGGTTCCTATTTAGATGAACATTTATGTGTGTCAGATCAATGTGACCACCAAGTTACAACTCTTTCTTTAGCAGCAAGAGAAAGCTCTAAAACTACAACAAAAGAATTAAATATTCGTCATGAAATTTGTCCGTGGATATCAAGAGAGCTAGTTTCTTTAATAAACTTTAAAAAAGTTGTTAGCAGCAAGAAGGAAAAATAAGCATGATAAAAATATATCTGAGCGTCTGAAAAGAATAAGCCAAGTTATAAAGAACTGTAATAAAAACTTAATGAATGATTATTGTATACATAATTTAAATAAATGTAACGATGATTCAAGGAAACATGGCAGTTTTTAAACAAAACACTTGGAAGGAAAGAAAAATCAAATAAGGAAATTATAACTGCTAATAATGACGTTGTTTATTTGGATGTCGAGAAAGCTTCTACGTTTAATAACTTTTCTACAGTTCGGTTCAAGATATGAGAGATAGCATACGACAGGTGTTTGATGATGATATTACAGTAGAATCCCGATAATTCGAAATCGCAAGGGACCGGCCATTTCTTACGAATTATAGGGGTTTTCGATTTAACGGGGTTTAAATAAAATAAATTCGAATTAACGGGGGTTTTCAATTGCTTAACTAAAACGATAAAAAAAACATAAACAAATGGTTAAAAAGAAAAAATATATAAAGATGACAATTGTAAAAAAAATTATAAATACGAGAAAGTACTTCAAACTCAAGTAGAATATGATGCTGCAATTTTATCGGAATTTCTAAGAATAAACAAATTAATTTTGAATGTTAACAAAACATAAGATTTAAGCCATTTGTTTCACGAAATGAAGAGCCGATGTGGTTTCATATTGATGGTCAATTAATAAATGAATCAAATATTGGTAAATACCTTGGAATAAACTTAAACCATAATCTTCTGTGGGAAAATCACATCAGCCGCCTCAAATTGAAATTATCATCAGGAATTGGTATTCTTTATAAATTTAAAAATAAACTAAATGTTTATACGAAAATGTTAATATACCAATCCCTTATTCACTCACACTTGACTTATATTCCAGTTATTTACGGTGGTAAAGCGAATTCAGTATTGGGATCGCTGCAATCAGCACAAAATAAGGCGTTGAAAATAGTATTTAACCTTCCATTACAGTTTGCAACTACAGACTTGCTTAAAAATTGTAATATTTTATGCTTAGGATATAATAATTTCTTAATTATCGAAGAGGAATATGTAAATTTATTTTGCTAAGAAGAAATTCGGAATGAAGACTACCGTTCATTAATTTTAACAAAAAAGTAACATTTAAAATATGTCTACGACTTTTTAACGTCGGCAACTTAATAAGGGCGAGGCGATGTTCGTATGATGGCAACCTTATGTTACGGTTCCAACGCAAATCCCGAAGACAAAACAACAGAAACTGTTTTTAAGCTGACTCAATTTTGTTAGAGTGTACTTGATATTGAGGGTCCCAAACAACAGATCCATATTCTAACTAAGGTAGTTAACAATTGCTTTGTTGTATATGGATCGGAAAACTCCTTAGCCCAACGTTTTATGAACCCAAGTACTCCAGTAGCCTTATTGACTGTTAACAATATGTGACTTTTAAAGTAAAATTGTGTATCCAAAAGTGCGCCAAGATCATTAAAATTATCAACCAAATCTAGAACTATATTATTCATAATATAGCTGCCATTTATTGGACTTGATCTTGTAAAAATCATATACATATTTACATTTTTTCGCATTAAGATCCATTAAGTTAATGCTACACCAGGTAGTTAAATTATTAACATCATTCTGCAAAAGAACTTGCTGAACAGAGTTGTTGAAGGCAATAAATAGTTTTACATCATCTGCATACATTAAAGTTTTTGAGTGTTTAATTGCAGAAGGAAGATCATTTATTAATAGTGTAAATAGGAGGGGCCCTAGGTGACTACCCTGAGGAACACCTGATATTACATTTATACAGTTTGAATATGAATGATGAAATTTAACAGATTGTGTTCTGCCTTTTAAGTATGAGCCAAGCCATTTAAGAAGCGATAAACTAAAACCCATTCGATCAAGCTTAAACAGCAAAATATCATAATTAACTTTATCAAACGCTTTACTAAAATCGTTATATATAACATCCGATTGCATGCCATTAACAAATGGCGTGCAGCTAGAAATCTCAAAAGGCGAGTTGTCTCTAAGCCACCATAAAGAAACTTGAATGGGAGTTGGGCAAGAAATGATATTGAAAAAGGAAATTCGCTTGTTAATCATTTGAAAAACGTGTTGACCCCAAATATATCTCACGATATTGCGGTAGAGTTACCACCTGTTGCTGCTATGGCAAGCAAGGCAGCATCCTGGGGCCTCTATTATACTTAATTTATACTTCGGACAAGCAGAAAAACAACTACACCCAAACTTCAACATTTGCAGACGATACAGCTTTTCTTAGCGTCCACGAAAACAGTTATGAAGCATCTCGTTATTTATAGGATCATATGTCTCAACTAGAAATATGGCTAAGACAATGGAGGATAATGGTAAATGAGCAAAAATGCATACATATAACATTCACCTTGCGCCGGGAATCTTGCCCCCCTATTACAATCAATATCCAAATAATTCCTCAACAATCGCATGTAAAATATCTCGCTTTACATCTGGATCGATTAACCTGGAAATGCCATATAGAGGCAAAATTAACTCAAATGAAACTTAAAGCCATTCAAATTCATTGGCTTATTGGAAGAAACTCTGTCCTTAGTCTCGATTGCAAGCTTCTACTTTACAACTCTATCTTTAAGCCTATCTGGTGCTACGGTATTCAACTATGGGGCACTGATTCGGCCTCTAATATCGAAAAAATTCAAAATCGTCAAAATAAACTTCTTCGAATAATCACAGCCGCTCCCTGGTATATTAAAAACTTAAACATTCATAAGGACCTCAATGTGCCATTAGTAAAAACTATGATTACAAAATATGCAGTAAAATATTTGAAAAGGCTTGAAAAACACCACAATCCACAAGCTCGAAATATTTTAAATCACGGCGGCCACACTCGCTTAAGAAGAAGAGACACTGCAGCACTTACATAACTAGATGAGCGATAAGCACCTACATACATATATACATATGTGAACAGAACCCGTGAAGAAGAAAAATTTTGTCTGGCACTGGCAGGACATAAATAAAGAATGAGGATAAGATTTGATTAATTATTATTAGTTCGTATTTAATATAAGAAGATTCAATAAATAAACATTGAGAAAAAAAAAGATTTGTGTTTAGCCGACCAATTAAGCTTAAACAAAATCTAATTTTTAAGGCTAATTTTTTGTGGCGTATTGTAATCAATAAATTGTTTTTAACTATTTTATATAATTTGTTCTCCATTTTTATTTATGATTTTATTTAAATTACTCTTAACTATTTCTTGTTTTTTATAAATTCCATGGTTCGACAACAAAACAACAAGTGAGTGTTGTTTTCGTAATGTCGGCAATACTTTCGATATTAATAAAACGCTTTTTGTATGAAAGTACTTACATTTTCTTTCGAGTTGTCGTCTACAAGAATGTTCGTATAGAATAAAGTTAGTTGAACCCAACAGTTTTCGATCACTTAGAATGCGATCGAAGTCGTTCTTTTGAAACGTCATTTAATAATGCCATTTTATTTTACAGCAGTGTTTTTCCAATAATTGAAAACTTTTCCAACAAAAAAAAAAAAAATTATTTATAAATGGTAAACTTAAGACATGCGTGTTGGTTTGTCAAGATCTAGATATTTTAATTTTAAAACAATTTGCAGCCATTTGCAATATTTATATTTGTGGTTTTGCATAATAATGAACAAATAATTAGGACACTAATATACAATTTATTCTTAATAAGTAACTAGGGTGATGGATTATTAAAATTGTTCCTTTAGGTTTCGGAATAATTTAATAATAAATTTTTTTTGAGAATTGAAAACAAGTTTTGAAAATATGTACTCTAATAAGTTATTCCTGTGCAACAACAATAATTTCTAGAAAGTTTGCATAAAATATTTGAAAGAAACTCGTTTAACTTAAGCTTTAAAACAAGCTTACATAGAACTGATATAGAATACTTGCATATAAGATCGAATTCGTTATACATTATACACATTCGAGACAAAATTTCAAAAATAGAATAAATGTGTGTACGTATATGAAAATGTTGAAAAAGTGAGGCTGCAACGGTTGCAAATATGCTTCCCTAATTACAATCAGATTTTTGCTCAAAAGATATTGCTCTTCAAACTTGACTGGTTTTCAGTGTTCAAAAAAACAGACAATTATTAGGGGATTTGGTCCGCTTTCAGATACAGTTGGGGGATTCACAAGGTGAGCTATTAAGTCATATCGTCATAACGTCCTAAATAATATTTTACAATTGTTTAAAAAAAAATATTGTTGTGTTTCAAACAAAATAGAAATTTTAATGCTGTGTTCACTGATTCGTCAGCAGAAATCTAAATTATAAGCGGTTGCCCACAGCAGTCATATATATTTCTTGTAATTATTTTAAGACATATGACTTTACAACTTTATGACAACCTTGAGAATCCCCCAAGTATCTCGAAAACTAGATAACGGATCGTCTTGTATTGTTTGCTTTGTGTTTGCCCAGGTAAATCGATATTTACAAATTATAAATTTTTTTCAATATTTCTCATTTTTAATAAAATATAATAAAAAAAAGTCTAAATTTCTATATTTGCAACAGTTTCAAAATGAGTTCTTTGAT
Source organism: Pollenia labialis (assembly GCA_949318255.1). Classification (NCBI taxonomy): domain Eukaryota; kingdom Metazoa; phylum Arthropoda; class Insecta; order Diptera; family Polleniidae; genus Pollenia; species Pollenia labialis. Next base: position 53,757,039 of record OX439140.1, read on the forward strand.
TTTATCAAAATTTTCAGCTTTTTGAAAAAAGACATGGTTCCAAAAATGTGTTGCATGCATGTTCGGGTCAATTTACGACACATAACCATGAAAACCCACTCTTATTGTTATTGTTAAGATATATGATTTTTAATAAAGGCAAGCACCTAATATAGAAATTGCGTTGGCGTATAAATATTCAAACATCCAATACAGGTGGGCACAAATTTTATACGGTCACGTGCATGATATCAAAATTACATAACTTGCCCCAAGCCCATATGTATACAGCTAAAAGGTAGATAAGACTATATATTTGATTACAATCATAATCCCGGGATAAGTCTACGACTAAAAGTTGGCAAGAAAAGTAATTTTAAGACACTTTAAACATGACCGTACGACTGAGAGATTCAACTCCAAACACCTGGACTAATGCTACCATCCTGTATCCATGTTCTGTAATGTTGGAGAGAACTTCTCGCATCGAAAAGATGCGAAACAAAATATTCCATATTTTCTCAAAAAGTCAGAAAAAAGTGTATCGAAAACTATCAAAAGAGAAAACGTCGTTACACTCAAAAGAAAAATCAATCCATCCGTACTCAAATCAATCCGGAGCGGTATGAAGTACAGAATATTGATTCAAGTAAGGATTTTCAATCGCAAAATACTCAATTCCGATTTCGTACTTGAAATAATCCGAAAATGCTATTGATTTATGTAAAGCTAAGATTGAATCAATCTCAAAATGCGCATGATTCAAGTATTATAAAGTTGATTGCTTGAAAATTAAAAGTTATTATGATTTATTTACTTACCCGTATAACACATTACAGAATGATAAAACACCAACATAATGCCCGATATGATTTAAACTTTAGAAATCTTATTTCCATATTTAACAAAAAATATAAACTAAATGAGAAGCAAGATTTCAAATTTACTTTTTAACCATTCGTGGTACACATGCGTCTGGCCCGACCTTTTTTTTTTAATGTGCATAGAAAATCAAAAAATCGGTTCAAATACAAAAAAGTTATGACCAAAATTAATTTTTTTTTTAAATACCCTCTTTCGGGAACCATAGATCTCCCCGAGTCCATGTTTTATAACTAAAGTAAATGGTAAATTTCTTCTTCAACGCGTTGGTATATAAATCTGCCAAATCGGTTAAAAAATGGCTGAGTTATAACCGAAATACTGAATCCCCAAAAATTACTCTTTTTTATAATTAACTTTGTTAAAATATATATTTACAAGTTTATATAAATGTTAATATATAAATATAACTTAAGTAAATGGTAAAATTCTTCCTTAACACGTCGGTATATAAAACTATCAAATCGGTTAGTCAATGGGTAATTTATGAGCAAAATACTCAAAAAATGGGCTAAAAAACTTGTTGTTGTTGTATTTTTTTATTTCTGTATATCTTCAGAACGGCAAGAGCCCAAGTTTCCAAATTTAGGTACAAGCATCTTGGTTATTAAAACACAACATCCGACATAATGTGGGCGCTTACATAACTTTTTGTTCTTATTGTACCATGGTGAAGGGTATATAAGATTCGGCATAGCCGAATATAGCACTCTTATGCTCTAAACACATAGACCACAGCAAGCTACAGGCTACAATATGTCAAAAATAAAATACACACGTTTATACGAAGACGATTATTTTGAAGCCAACACAGCTACAGGCTACAAGACGACGATTGTGACTGTCGCCAACTTTAGAATAATTTCTAATTTTAAAGGCGGCAATGAGCAGATTGGTGCTGCCAACATAATAAAAAATGTGAAATAAATAAGTGCTTTAATATATTTTATAAAAGGTTAGGAAAATATCAACATTCTTGAAAATTAAAAAGAGACATGAGGTAGTAGCCATTTTTAACAAAAATTTATCAGTGAAAAAGTGTTGGTAATATAATTAAAAATGCAAAATGCAAAAATTTTTTTTGTTAAACATAAAAGAACCAGCATAAAACAAAATATAAATTCGATTCAGTACCAAATTTGTATTTATTTATATAACTTTTTAGTATCCTTAAATGAAGTTCTAAAGAAAGAGGTAATTACAGTATAAGTTACTTTATCCATATCTCTTTACCTCCCGTTTCCACATGCAAGTACATGTTCGAAAAACTCAATACACTCATACTTTTTCACTAACATTCACACAATTTTTTTACTATCAGCCAATCGGCTGTTTCCTTGATTTTTCGTTGATAATACGTATACACTACTTGCAAGTAATTACTTGCATGTGGAAACGCCGGGTTAGTATAAACTGTATTTTAGCAATATGAGTATCATTGAAAAATGTTTTAAAATGCCTTTGACATGGCGTTCAAAACGTACCGATACTATAAAAGAGACAATTACGAATATTAATACTTCTTGCATTGACTGGGTTTTTATACAAAATTGGCTTTATCATTAAATTATGTCGATATAACAATAATTATATAAACATCATATAACTTAGAGAACACTTCAAACTTTCGGATTATTATTAGAGCTTTACTTAATAATTATGTCCATATTACAATAACTAAATATGTATGTAACAAATACATAAATTATTACCAAATATATATTTTTAGTTAAACTTTTATATAAATTGAGTAATTATATAAAATATAATTTTTTAACCCCCGTATTAATAAACGATTATTAAATTTAGCAAACGTTTACTCTGGGTTCACACTATAAAAGTTTTCTTTCAGAAAGCCTGAGTTTATAGGTGAGAGAGGAGAAAATAAAAGCATGTTATCTTCCCCTCTCACCAATAAACTCAGACTTTCTGAAAGAAAACTTTCATAGTGTGATCCCAGACTTATTAAGGAACATTGTCATAGAAAGTTAGTTTTATTAGGAATAAAATATATTTATGAATATGTACAAGCATAAATGTTTATCATTTTATATGATGGAGTTTCTAAAAACATAGCATATAAAAGCTTGAAGTGTTTTCTATAACATGCATAAGTAAAGTATATCGACAAATTTGTAACATAAAAAAGTCTTCAAGAAATATGAATTTTTAAATTGCCTCCTTACGGATTTATAAAAAACTAATTTCGAAATATGTACTTTCCAATGATACCAATACTGTTACGATCAAATTTTTACCTAAAAAAATATAAATAAAATATTCTGAAACTTCTAATTCCTAAACCAGGTGCATTTGCGCAAAAAATATGTCTATACTTAGTTATATATGTATTTTTTTATTTTAAAAGCAGTTTATGTACATTTTGTACTGAACCTTTGTTAAAATAATTGAAATGCATTGATAAAAATAGTTTTTTAGTAAATTTATTATATTAACGTTATAAAATGTACTATTAATAAGTATGAAATATAAATACTTATAAATAAAACAGGCTTTAATTAAATTTTGTATGTAAAAAAATGTTGTTCCATTTTATAAAAGCAAAATTATAAAAATTTATAGTGGCACCACTGAAAAATAAAAACATACTGCACAAAAACAGCTGTTTATATGTTTTTAATTGTAGCTGCCGTCTTCAAAATAATTCAGTAGCTGACTACACGGCTCCATATGCAACCAGCAGCATTTGTAGTCGTGTGTTCGTGTATCCTGCTGTGGTCTATGTGTTTATAGCATTACTTGTTACAAATAAAATAGAGAATATCTAAAAATGCGAAAAAATGGTCACGCCCATATTTTTTTTAGCATATTTACTACACAGTACTTTAAATAACTTAGCTAAATTAGGCCACAAAAAATGACAGGTTTTCTTGAAATTTGAAGAAAGATGTTAAAATCTTATAGCCAGCGTTGCCACGGCCAAGATATTTTTGCAACCAAAATTAAAAAAAAAAATTGCCAAATAAGGAAAAAAGCTACCAAAATTTTAATATTTTTTATATCTTATGTTATCTAACAGCACAAAAATGTAAATATAAGTGTAACTGACTGACATATTTCTGTTAATGTATGCATATGTGCCTACTTATAAATATGTATGTAGCCTGTCGGACTTTGAGTTAAAACTAACTTATTGTCAACCAGAAATGAGTCACAGGTGACTAAAAAGCTAGCTCATTTCCCTTGTTTTACACGTAGTGTCATCATTCACTCTGTATAAGTTTCAGCTAACAACAAGCTAGCTCATTATGAGTTAGCTTGTAGTGCATAAAGTAAGAGGGCACTATGAGTTAGGTATACATTGACTAACTTATAGTTGGGTTTTACTAGGCAGCTTGTAGTTCATCAGAACAAGTCAACACTCACTTCACCCTTCATATTTATATTATTATTAACTAATTATGTATATATTTTTATTATTTCTTACAATATTTATAATAAATGTTATGTATTTAACTTAATTATTTTAACAAATAGAATCTGGGAATTTATTTATCATGGTGAGTACATTTATTATATGTACATATAAATTTTCATATTATTCGAATGTGCATTCTAAGTCAAATTACAATTCAATTTCAATTTCAATTTTTTTAATTTTATGAAATGACGACAAATTTTTCTCTGTTAAATGAAAACAAAAAAATATTTCAACAAAATAAAGTTTCACCTGTATTAATCATGTTTTTTAATTTTTGCAGTTGTATATAATCCAGTTAATTGTGGCCTAGATTTATGTTTCGCAAATCAGGTAGCTTGAACCTTTTTATTTTTGGGTATAAATTAATCTGCAATTGTGTAATGTAATCAGTTAAAGTTTTACTTTGCAAAAGTAGTGATCTGTACCAGAACTCATAATGTCATTTCAAAATTCGGAATTGTTCGAGTTATTTAGAAAATCACATAATGAAAATGTATTTAATTTGGCTATTGTTGAAAAATTGCACGGTTTACCAGGATACCAGGGAAAGGATGTTAAAAACTAAATTCACTTCGTTTTCTTGGATATTCGTAGAAAATGGCTTGCCTCAAACCATACGACAAAAACCTTTATGGAAAAGTACTCAGACTGGCTAAACGGAGTAACAACTTTTGAAAACATCGAAGAACCGCATACATCTTTGGACAGCAAAACAGGAAGACCTGCTAAAACTATAAACGAGTGTTCGGAGTACACAAAAAAATGTAAACTTCAAAATGCTACAAAAGGTATACATATCTACATCGAATCTGCCAGAAGCATTATGTCTTAAGTAAGTAAAAGATAAAGATAAATACAAAAGCTGTGGAGCTTGCTAGCACAGATCAACTGCGAAGGATTAAAGAAAGTTACAAACTCCTCCGATTGCATTACCCACAAAGTATAGCATAGAAGAAGCCTTAGCGTTATTTCTGTGGTTTTCACGAATAATCGCGTAAGTCGGTTGTTACCGAAATTGAGATAATGATGCCAAAGTGCTACATTTTGCATTAGGTTTTATAAGTATTAAGCTTTTTAGAATATAATGTAGTATTATTAATTTTTTTCTGCTAAAAACAACTTACGTTAACTGTTTAATAAAATATTTTGCTATTATAACGATTTATGTCGACATACATCGCCAAAAGTTGTAAAATTGCTGAATATGTTTCCAAATAAAAAGCATATGTGATGTTATGTTGTTATTCGTGCAAAAAATATGAAAGTATTTTTTGAAAATTTTTCTATTAATAACAACTTATATGTACATGTGCGTTTATTGTTGACTTCTTTAGTTGCAACAACAGCAGATGAGCGGTTGTTTGTAATTTTAAGTCCCGTTTACTGCATACGTTGTGCTATAAGTATCAAAAACTCTGAATATGTCGCCAACTTGTGTGCTAAAAATAACAACGTAAGTCGTCATGTGTGATTAAAATGATAACATTTACAGATTGTGATCCTGTGAGGAATTTTTCATGAAAACTATGTATAATACGTAGAAAGTCACTGTTAAGAGGATAGTAAAGAAAAAAGTTAAAAAAAGCATATACAGAAGCCTCAATTGAAAAAAATAATTGTTTTTGCTCCCCTGAAAAGTTTGGTTTTATAACTTACGCGATTATTCGTGAAAACCACAGATTTATGGACTTGGGATTGTCAAAGGAGAAATATAATATTTTACGAAGCTCTTTGAAGAATCATAATGTGAATGCTCTTCCTGGATATAAAAAGGTTACCTCTGCCAAAAAAGAAGCAGTACCATCTAATGTAAAAGTTTTCCTGAAAACGAAGGAGCATTACTTCCAGATAGGCTTACATTGATAAGCAAGTGGGGATGTGATGGATCAACTGGTCAAAGTGCTTACAAACAATATCGACAACTGACATAACTATTACAGATGCAAATATGTTTATGGTTTCTATAGTTCCTTTACGACTTTGAAGTGAAATCTCTAAGCATTGGGAAAATCCTCGCCCTTCGTCAGTCCATTTTTGCCGTCCGATATTTTTTAAATATGCAAAGGAGTCTTCAGAAATAATCAAGTCTACAGTAAACGATATAAAAAAGCAAATTTCCGAACTAAAGCCTTCTGTTATTGAAATGAAGAATGGAAAAAAGGTTTTCATTAATTATGAATTTTGTCATACAATGATTGATGGCAAAGTCTTAAATGTAATAACAGATACTTCTTCAACTTTGAAGTGTGCAATTTGCAAAAAGTCACAGAAGGACTTTCAACATTTTAATGAATATGGAATTTCTCCGTTACATGCCAGAATTAGGTGCATGGAATTTTTTTTAAAATTAGCGTTTACAATTCCGAGAGAAGGAGAAAGTTTTCATGAGAATGCAACACCAAAAGAAAAACTAACTGCTCGAAAAAATATTATACAAAATGAATTTATAAATAACCTTGGACTAAAAATAGACTGCCCAAAGCAGGAATATTGAAATACTAACGATGGTAACATGTCCAGATCGTTTTTTGAAAATGATGAGGTAACAGCCCAAATTACTGGTGGCGACAACCATATTATAAAAAGGTTGGCACTTATTCTTAATGTTATAAACTCTAGAGAAATGGTAAATGGCCCAAAGTTTCAAGATTATGTATCAAAAACTGCCCAGCTTTTGGCTCAAAAGTACCCTGAGAAGAAACTTACTCCTACGGTCCATAAGATTTTGGCTCATGGCCAAAATTTAATTGAATATCAATGCTTACCAATTGGAGAGTTATAAGAAGAAGCCCAGGAATGCAAAAACAAAGATAACAAGCACTTTAGATATGCGAATACTTGCAAAATTTCACGGATTAGACAGAATGAGGATCTCTTTAATATGTTGGCGGCCTCTTCAGACCCACTGATTTCATCGCGGAGACATGTAAGATCTCGAAAGGATTATAGCTGCGATATGTTAAGTCTATTACAAATCGCTCAAAATGTTAATGACTATTTTGAAGAAAACTAACTATTAAAAAAATTAATAAAAATAACTCAATAACATATTAATATATATCATACTATAAAATAATATTATAAATTAACAGTAGTATTAAAAATATTTCAAAAATTTTTATCTATAATATAAATAAAAAGAGTTATTTTAATATAAAATGTTATATTAAAGTACCATTTTTTCTAGACTTCCTTATGAGAATGTCATTTAAAGCACAAAAAGTTGTGTTTTAAATGTTTGAGAAATTTTAAAAATATTATTACATCAAAATATATGATTTTTGCGACAAGAAAGGTCAAAGGTGTCATCGTGTCCAATGCCTATCACAATAAGGGAGCACTTATTTGATGCTAATAGATTTAAAAATCCAGTGTTTTTCCCCAATTACAAATTTCTTGGTAACTGCAAAAATTATGATATTTTCAACAAAAAAAACACTGTGTGTGCACAGTGCCTCCACAAAGCTATGGCCAATAATGATACTCATTTTTATTAAAATATGTATCTCAAAAGTTATGATGTTTGTAATAAAAACAGTCGAAAGAAGACACTGTTTACAGTGTCGCGCCTAACCTATGACCTTGCAAATCATGTATATTAAAGCTTAAGGAGTTTCCTTTAAAATTTTTAAACATCTTTATCAGTTCAAAAGTTATGATTTTTGCAACGAAAAAAGTTACTGTGCGCCGTTACGGCTTGCTTCTCTTCGTGACAGCTATTAGTCGACAAAAATATTCCAGACGCAGTTAAGTGAGAAAAACAAATGTTTGTTTTAATTTACAGCAATTTTGTTTAATTTTTCACATTTCAGTCGAAAAGTTTCTCGACGCAGCAGTTACAGAACATGGGTAATAGATACATTGACAGAATATGAACCCAGCTCATTAATTTGATGTGCAAGAGGAAGGTCAAGAAAAAACATGGAAGAGTGTTTAAATTTTACAAGAAAGAGGAAACTGGATGATTCCACCACCGAACATTTATCGGAAGCGTTGTCTAATACATAAACAAAAGGACAATGAAAAATGAAAAAATTAGGTCGCAGAATACAAAATATGTTGCGAATGCAGGCCCACTGCGAATAAAAAGTATTAGGGAAAGTATTCTCACGCCTCCAAACAAAACTTAAAAAAGTATGGTGATGTAGAAGCATTGGCATTGTTTTTAAAGAGAAATATGAGTTACTCCGGGCATCTTTAAGGCAACATGGAGCAAATATTTTACGCAGATACAAACATACATATTTCGAAAGCCAAAATTGATTTACGACCAATGGGTACGGTGTTTACCAAAGCTTCTGTAAAATCCAATATGCCGAATCTTATGAACCTTACAACAAAGCAGCTGTTGGAGAGTCTTCCTTAAAATGTGGTAGAAATTCTTCCAGAAAAAAATGACATTGACCAGTGTTTGTATATTAAAAGATAAAAAAAAGCCGAGCTTTAAATCCAAATTGTTTAGCCTTGGAAAAACTTATATTGCAGTCTCAGCATTCGTAGTTACCTAGTATGTATGTTAAGTGTGTTACGTTCACAGCTGTTGGTGGGTAATTACCTATTTAAATGCGTGTATAATAGAATACTTGTGTTAACAAAAATATCACAACGTCAAAATGTCAAAGTTCCTGTTGCAAAATTTCATGACAATACATACCAACATTGAGGAAAGTTATGGCATTAAAGGCTATTTTCGGTCGGAGTATTTGTAGGGTGCCCATGCCGAAATATGGGCCGATTCCTAAAAAAAATTTGATATGTTGATTTAGATTGAATTAAAATTAGTTTGCACCAAGTAAAATCTTACATAATAAGAAGGTTTATGGGCATAATAAGTCAACTTAAAAAATAAATTTGTATGGGCGACATGTGAAATTATAAGCCGATTTTCACCTTTTCCAACAGGCTTAGTCCTTATGACAATCAAAGCGTATGCACCAAATCTCATTTAATTATCTTAAAAATTGCGACGTACTTTGCCCACAAGGTTAACATGGACAGCCAGCCTGATGGACGGACATCGTTAGAATCACTTTCTGAGTCAATCGATATGCTACATCACTGTGGCGATGGGGTGTAAAAACTCTAAATCTTAAATTGAAACTACATAAATACGTAAGCATATAATTGTGTTCACTTTGTAGATATTTTCTAAGGACCCACTTGAATATGCATAATTCTTTCTCACGTCCAATTTCGTATATGAATATAACATCAAACAATAATAAGTTGCTTTATTGTGAATTGCTTAAAGATTTGGTTAAGACGAATTTGCATGAAAATAATGTTCGATAGGGGACACCGGTATCCTCATGCCAATCAATGGGTTAAATAGCATATTATTTTAAAGGTAGCTTAGCACTCGGTGCGATGAAATGTTGTGCTATTTTTGCTTGCACACCTGCATATAATTTCAAAACACATACATATGTACATATGTGTGTATGTTTATTTCCCATTGTAACGAATATAAGTGTCTTTTCGTTCCTTTATTTCAATCGATCGATTATTACCGTTTATTAATACTTGCAAATTATAATTATTTTGTATTGTTATTGCGGTTTGGTCACTTATGAATACGAATGCTTCTGTTGTGTATGGTTTGCTGCATGAGATACCGAAATTAAATACAAACGTAAGTTTTTTGTTTCTGTACAAACAAAAAAAGGGAACAATAGACTCTGCAGACATCTGGCATATGTCAAATTGGCAGACAAAAAAAAAACTGAACAACCCATTCACTTAAGGTTGGTCACAATTATTTAAAACTCTGTATTTAAGTTATTAAATTAATTCTCATAGTTCTAAGGGCAAGTTTTTTTACATTTTTACAATGATGCAAGTTTAAAAGCAATACTACATACAGTCTACAATGTTCAAAAAATCCCATTTTTAAATGATAAAAATTATAACAAATTTTTAATAATATTTTATTTAAAGTGTTAGGTAAAATAACAAATTATATTATGATGATATTAACCCAGCGATGTTACTTTAAAAAAAATTTAAGCAGTTTACAGCAGACTCGGACTATAAACTAAATACATATAGTGATAGTCAATTTAGAAGCAACAAGGCTGACCGGGGATGTTATTCAAGTCAAAAAATAATCTTATTTCGTAATCTTTTTAACATCAATTTAAGCCCAGATGGCGGTAAAAAATCCGGTATTCTTAGGGCTAGTAAAATAAGCAAGTTAAACTCTGTTTTTGGCTTAAAGTGTGTTTAAACTAACAAATCTATAAATCCGAAAACATAAAATACCGTGTTCAGGCATGCACTTTAATTGAGTTTTACGCAATAAATGACCTTATTGAGCTCAATTATCCATTTAGCAATTTAGTTATTTCTCCATTAATACGAAATTCTTATAAACATTGAGTAAAATTAAAATGCGACCCTGTCGCAAGTGTCTTTAGTGAGCAAAACACAACTTACTAAACAAAGTGTTTTGAGATTTGGTGCCGGTTCACACACGTCAAGTCTTGAGTTTTTAGGAAAAACGGGAAAAGAAGTGGCCTTCTCTTTTCCCTTCTCTCCTAAAAGCTCAAGACTTGACGAGTCAAACTTGACGTGTGTGAACCGGCACTTGGCAACTGAAGCTAAAACAAAACAAATGCCCATCTATTAGGTCTGCGCAAAAGCCAGATGTTTATTCCCTAAAGATGTCAAAAGTTGTTTACATTTTGCTTATACAAGTACATTTTTGTTTACGTTGAATGTTGTATATAGTAGTAATATAAATTGAGTTAGCTAAATTGTGTCTATTTGAACAGAGAGATAATTATGTCAATAAACTGAATATTGACTCAATAAAAAAGAATACGGAATACGGCTGCTGAACACGTTATAAGCCATCTTTAATTGACGTTTTATGTTTGCAATAATTGTCAACAATATTGTCAACAATTATTGCAGCATAAATTTCTGACAACAAATGTGTACAAAAAAGTGCTATCTACATTCGAGATAACATAATTTTGACATTTACAGCAATATATGTTGCAATATTTATCTCTGGTATAGACGGGCATTAAACGCATAAAATTGGGCATTTAAACTATCAATACAGACCATAAGAATTTGACATTTTTCGTAGTTCTGCCACAAGTTATTTGTAAAGCTACAAATAATACATGCGACACTGATTTACTGCAGTTGTGTTTAAGCTACACAGAAAGAAAAACACGAGGGATAAATCCAGATTTTTATGATTACTTTAAGTACGAGTCAAATCCTAAATGTGATTACTTTCGAAAATCAATCCCGGAATTACTTGAAATAAGTATAAAATTCTTAAATCGAGTAAAAAAAAGATTAAACTTTTCGTTGTGTTTAACCCTCCGGCATAAGCATGTGTACCACGAATGGTTAAAAAGTAAATTTAAAATCTTACTTCTCATTTAGTTTATATTTTTGGTTAAATATGTACATACGATTTCTAAAGTAAAAACCATATCCGGCATGTTGTTGGTCTTTTATCATTCTGTAATATATGTAATAAAAATAGTAAATAAATCATAATAACTTTTTCTTTTTTAATTTCTTTTTTGGACGAATTCAGGATAAAATCAATTTTATAATACTTGCAAGCTCATTTTGAGATTGATTAAATCTTGATTTTACTGAAATCAATCTCATTTTCGGATTATTTTAAGTACTAAGTAAGTCGGGATTGAATATGGATAATTTAAGTATTTTGCGATTGAAAATCCGTACTTGAATCAATCTTTCTGTACTTGATCAAAGAAAATTCGTACTCACCGTACTATTAATGCAGCTACGAATGGATAGATTTTTCTTGCAAGTGTACATATAAATTTAAGTTAATTAAACTAAGCCAGCGTTAAAACGTTCACTGATTTATAAGCAGTGTTACCGTCGGATATTTTCAATAAGTACCAAAAAAGGGGATATCTAAAAAAAAAGTGGCACCGAAAAGGGGATTTTTATAAAAAAAAGTGGCACAACTTTTCAAATTAAAATAAGTACACCACATTATGTATTTTTTACGTTTTTTCTATTTATTTTAAATAACATTTTATAAATGGTATAAAAACATAACAAAAAAACATATATGTAGTAATTATATGCACTAAAAAATCATTGATCGTATTACAATAGACATACATACTTATGGCTCATTTGTTGCAAAAATTAAAATAAATATTTCTCTCGAGAAGTTATTTTTATAAAATATTTTCTTTAATAAATAGAAACTGGGAATTATTTCCTTCCGAAGGTTACTTTATATTATACTAGCTTAACCCGGTGCGCTTCGCTACACTGCTTTAACCACTTTATCGGTTGAGAGATATTTAATATATGCATCCTATGGAAGGTATTTCCCCCCTGCGCCTACCCGCTTTATTTTTATTTTCAAAGTGAAGTATACCATAAGAGCGACTTCTACAAAGTTTGAACTTTCTCACTATAACAGTTTTTAAGATATCTGATATTAAACATTGGCGTCCTATGGTGGGTAACACTTCCCCCGCTGCTATTTTATTTCAATTTTGGGGCTCAGATAATCCTACTACCAAAAGTTCAACAAATTGCTTGCAGCGGCTCTTATTAATATTTCTATCTATGAGGGGTACTGCTCCTCCTCTGGCTACCCCGCCCATTTCTATATTGAAATTTATAGTTTACCATAATAGTAGCTTTAACTACGTTTGAAGACTCTCCCTTTAATAGTTCTTCAGTTGAGCGATATTTAATGTATGCATCCTATGGGAGGTATTTCCCCCCCTGCGCCTATCCGCTTTATTTTTATTTTCAAAAGTGTAGTATACCATAAGAGTGACTTCTAGAAAGTTTGAACATTCTCACTATTACAGTTCTTCAGATATGCGATATTAGACATTGGCGTGCTATGATGGGCATCACTTCCTCCGCTGCTATTTTATTCCAATTTTGAGGCTCAGAAGATCCTACTACCAAAAGTTCAACAAAATGCGTGCAGTTGCTCTTATTTATATGTCTTCTATGAGGGGTACTGCTGCTCCCCTGTCTATGCCGCACATTTTTATATTGAAATTTATAGTTTACTATAATAGTGGCTTTAACCACGTTTGAAGACTCCCCCTTTAATAGTTCTTCAGTTGAGCGATATTTAATGTATGCATCCTATGGGGGTACCAATTCCCCTGCCCCTATCGAAAAAATAATTAGCCTATTTTATTTTTAGGGCTCACGTGATGTTACTGTAAAAATTTCAGGAAAATCGGTTCAGTAGTTTCGGAGTTTATAAGCCAACAAACAAACACACAAACAAACTGACAAACAAACATACAAACATTTTTCATTTTTATATATATTCAATATTTCAATATTTTTTATTTTTCGAATTATTAGACACCAGCAGAATGTAATGCATTTTCTGGCCCGCTACGGCCTTCGTCAGCGTTCTTTGTGAATATAATATAAAGTAACCTTCGGAAGGAAATAATTCCCAGTTTCTATTTGTTAAAATTGTTGAGTTAAATACATTCAATTTATAAAGTATCACTATCCAGTGTGACACAAAGAATGCTGACGAAGGCTGTAGCGGGCCATAAAATGCATTACATTCTGCTGGTGTCTAATAATTGTAAATTTTTCTTTACATACAATATACCTCATTGCTATCCAAAGGAAAGCTAAGGTAAAATGTAACAAGAAAATACAATATAAGTAATAGTCTGGTAGTATATAAAGTAATTTCTGAAAAATTGAAGGAATATGATTATTACAAAAAACTTTTATAAAAATACATAACTGAAATTTAGCTCATAGAATAAATTCGAAAAATAAAAAATATTGAATATTTTCTTTAATGTTTTGGTAATTCAAGGAGTTTAACGTTTTCTGCCAAACATGTTTTTTGAATTCTGACATTGTTGCAGCAATTAGATGATATTTATGTAATTTGTTTTATATATACATTAAGTAATATATTGTACTTTTCTTTCTGAATAAATTTTCTTTGATTTATTTAAGACATTGTATTGCACAGGTTTTACAATTTTTTTAGAAGTTTATTTGCCTATTCCACCAGATTCTTATGTTTTTTAGAATGCTATGGCCAAATATGAGTACAGTTTTCTTCCATCACGTCACATTTATCAGAAATCCTAAACAAAAAAACGAAAATATCACTTTTTAAAATTCGTTATATTTAATCAGTTTCGCACTTTAATACAAATAAATACACGGCATTCATACATGCTACTAAATTTAAGTGCAAGTGTTTTAATTTCTTTGGTATAGGATATTTAGTTTTTATCCAAATTCGTCTATTATTGCTTCAAATTATTGTAATCAGCTTTACAAATAGAACAAAACTATACCACTCGATTTTGTTATTAATTGTGGTACAAAACATCTTTCGAAATTACAATAATTGGTGTATCTGATAAATGTGACGTGATGGGAGAAAACTGTGCTCATTTTGTCTTAAGCATTCCAAAAAATATAAGAATCAGTTACAATGGTTAAACAAACTTTTTCAATGTGTTATATATTAATGGTCAGTTACATACATATTTTTTTACAATTAGTTGTTCTTAAAACGACTTCTATACTTTCGTAGAATGTCTTCACTTGGATCCCAATTTTCAAGGCTAGTATGGGAGTTATAACAAAACAGAATGAAAAAAAGTACTTTTTCCTAACGTAAAAAGTATCAAAAAAGTGGCAAGAATTACAAAAAGTATCACATTTGGGTGCATTTTGTAAAAGTGGCCATATACTATATGGCATATAGTATCCAAGCAGTCGAAAAAGTGGCAAATTGCTACTTTAGTGGCACCAACGGTAACGCTGTTTATAAGCCATGTCAAAGTAAAATAACTTCTCTCTGGAAAAATGTTGTCTGCTTGCTGGCCCCAGATGACCAGTTAAAATGTCTTAGAATGATGCCATATTCAATGCAGGCAGGGCTGCAAAACAATTTGTGAAAAAATCCTCAATTTCTGAGAAAAAAATAAAAATATCGTCTTTCTCGTTTTGAAGAATCATCAAAAAACATCGGACGACTTAAAATTTAGTTTTTTTTTTTGACAATTTTTGTTCGATTTTTACTTTGTTGTCGTTTAAAAAACATAATGCTCAGCTATCATTTTCAATTGTGTTGTATAATCAACTATTCGTCTAACAAACATCCTGTATGCTGGGTAGGTATTTATTTAATTTACATCCGAGATCCAAACCAAAATATGTAAAATTCGTTTTTATATAAGTTAATCATTCAGTTTGCAACTTTTACAACATGCACCCTATTACGTCTTGTTTAAAATTGGTTTTCCAAAGACAGATGGCAATTAAGTTCTTATATTTTTTATATCATGTGTAGCCTGGAATAATTTGCTATTAAAACTTAATTATTAGCAAATGACCACGATTGCTTTTAATTTTTACCCATACATTTCTAATGTTTACCTTTTAACCTTAATTTTTTGATGTGTTCTTATAATCTTTGAACTTCGTTACTTATTTTTCACCTGAAATAATTTTAGTTAAATACTGATAATGAAAATTAAGAAAATAGGTTCATAAATGACCGAGTAATAGACAAATAACTAGTTTTTCATCCAGACTTTGGCACAAAAGCGTCAATTTGCGCTAGGGCGATCAAATTTGGCCCACATTTTGTTCTATATAAGGAGTATTTTATTAAGAGCCAAGTCGGTCCACTTGGTTTCACTTGGGCGCCAAACTCGAATTTAAGGTTTTGGTACAATTTTTAATACAATTGCGAAGGGTATATACGATTCGACATAGCCGTATATTGCACTTGAGCTTGTGGTTTATTTAAAATTGACTGGACTCAAACTGCGGTAACGGCTTAATGTTTTTATAACATTAAGAATCACGCCTTTCGAGAATAAAAAATGAACAGTTTTTCCTTTGAAATTTTGCTTTTCTTCATTATCCAAACATAAAAAACATTTAAAGTTTTATTTTTTTGAAGACTGAATAAAATCGTCACTTTTCAGAAACAATAAGCAAATCGCCACTTTGCTAAGTTCGGAACAAAAAATCGTCAAAATTACGATAAATCGTCAAATCTGGCAGCCCTGCTTGTAAGAAACATTAATTTATATCAGTAGTGGGATTGTGTTACTTTTAACAATAACAACAGTTGTTATCCCTACAAGAAAATCATGAGCGAGTAGTCACATTTTTCATTTTGGTGTTAAGAAAAATGTGACTACTCGCTCATTCATTTCTTGTAGGATATAATTGTCAACCTTTTTCGTTGTTTGCACTAACCCCTTCAAGAAATGAATGAGCGAGTAGTCACATTTTTCATTTTCGTGCTAAGAAAATGATAGAAAGAAATTACCGAAAAATAGTTTTCGGTCACATTCGGTCATTTCTTTCTATCATTTTCTTAACAACATAATGAAAAATGTGACTACTCGCTCATTCATTTAACAATAAATAAACAACCCTACAAGAAACGAATGAGCGAGTAGTCACATTTTTCATTTTCTTAACACCAAAATGAAAAATGTGACTACTCGCTCATTCGTTTCTTCAAAATATTATCTTATTTTCAATATGTTGTCTTAAAATACGTATATATTCAGCTTATTTCCATTTTTAAATACAAAGTTTTTTATATAAAATAGCATTTTTAAACAGAAACCCTATACTATGAGTTCTAACCGCCTGGCAATCTGCAACAATTGCCAAACCCATGTACACGAATATTCGTCGCCCACCCTAATATATAATTAGGTTCCTGCCAATGTTCGCGTTCGAATTCGCGAAACATAGAAAGATCGAAGATCTAATGAACGAGATTTCTACATAGAAATTAATTTGAAAAAAAAAACAATCACACCTTCTGAACTGAGAGAAAAATCAATATTATTTAATGAAAACTTTTAAGGAGGGATATATTTTTAAAATAATTTGTTTTTTATTTTAGTTCAAGGGAACTGAAGAAAACATTTTTTAAAATTTTACAGAGCCTTCCCTTTTATTTGGTATTAACTTTGCTAAAAATTAGTAGATAATTATATTAAAATAAAAACTATTTAAAATAAGTATTCTTGAAAAATATTAAGCTCTTTTAAAAGGACATAAGAAGAAGAAATAAAAAATCAAATACGAAGCTTGACTTTGTTTTGTCTCTAGATTAAACGATATATACAGGCGTTTCTGCCAAAAAGAAAATTTTAAATTTATCACACATTGTTATTTTTAAAATTTAATTTTTATACGTGCGTGTGTGACATATACATGTTTATTGGTTTTTTTTCTTGTTGTTAATAAATGCTTTTATTTTAATGTTAACAAAATTTTAACAAAAGGGATTTTTTTCTTAGACACGTAGGAAATTGTTGAAATTTCTCCTGGCATCACTGCTTTAAAGTATGTGTACTAGAGATGAGCGATATTTCCGTACCTGTGATTTAATCACTGTTACTGAAAAATCACGAATCACAGTTGTGACCAAATCTGTTAAGTAACAGGTACTTGCTAAGTTGTTATTTTCTTATTTTGTTTCATACACAAATTTATGATATTTCACTGTTTGTGTGGGTAATAGCGTTTTTTGCACTCATGAATGTAATTGTTGCTATTTTTTCTTTTGTTCTCTCTTCTTCCTTTTTAGAATTTTTTTACAGCCAATGTTTATTTGTTCAAGTATGTCCAACTAA
The DNA here is from genome assembly GCA_949318255.1 of Pollenia labialis. Lineage (NCBI taxonomy): Eukaryota > Metazoa > Arthropoda > Insecta > Diptera > Polleniidae > Pollenia > Pollenia labialis. Next base: position 53,774,994 of record OX439140.1, read on the forward strand.
ACAGGTGATCGTTTTTGTTGCCTTATTCTTTGTCAAACTCCATAACAAAAAATTTTCAAATATCCAAGAACAAAAATAAAAGTTGTGATCATAATCACAGTTTTAAATAACAGTGATTTTAAAATCACGTTCACTAATCACGATGTTCCTTAAAAATCACGGGATCGCTCATCTCTAATGTGTACCTTATTACCCATATAGTAGTTGATAGTCTGTTAAAGTTTAAAAAACAATTTTTTAGTAGATGAAAAAAGTATTGTTTTAGATGCACAAATACCACACACAATTGTAAGGTTCAAAAAAGCGGAGTGGGTAGTTCTCGTTCCAAAACAAAAATTGATTATTTTTGTGTTGAAAAAAAGTAACCAAAATGTATAAAAAGTACACAAGTACACACTGAAAAAAAGTAACCAATTTTGGTTAAAAGTAACCAAAACGGCAACGCTGCTAGTAATTTCTGGTCCTTGCATTATTGTGTGGCGTTCAGCGCTGCTAGATTTTACGATTTTTTGTTCCGAATTTACCAACATGCCGATTTATTGATTTTTTTCTAAAAAGTGACGATTCATTAAGTCTCCAAGAAAAGAGATCTTGGAATGTTATTATATGGTTAGATACTAAGCAGCAAAGAGAAAAAAATTTGGTTTACAAGACAGCTTAAATTTTTAAGATCTCTTTTCCTTAAACAATTTATGGGGAAACTGTTCACTTTTTATCCACGATAGGAGTGATTATTTAATGCATTTCCTATTATGTTCCAAACATTAAACCGGTGCCGCAGTTTCTGCTTATGTAGAGAAAATCTTGAGTCAAGTCAATTTAAATAAAACACAATGTAAAGCGCTATATACGGCTGTGTCGAATCTTATATACCTTTCACAATCGTACCAAAACCATAAGTTCCAGTATGGGGAGAAATATTTTGGTCAAAAAAGTAGTTATTTGTCTTTAAATCGGTCATTTATGGACCGATTTTGTTAATTTTTATCATCAGAGTTCTACTAAAATTATTATATGTAGGTGGAAAAGAAAAAATTACGTTCAAAGATTGTATGAAGGCATGAAAAAGTTAAGGCTTATAGGTAAAATTGAGAAAATTATAGGTAAAAATTAAAAACAATCGCGGCCATTTGCTAATAACTCATCTAATTGTGGGGCGATCTAATTGAGTTTTGATAGCAAGCTATTCAGGGCTATATATGTATAATATCCTAGGTAACAAAACTTTATAGTGGGCTAATAGGGTTAATATTGTAGAAGTTACAAAAAGAATGATTAAAAGATTGATGAATGCGTTCAAAGGGAGCGAACGTGTCGCTGTGATCAGAAAAGTGCCTACAAGACAACCACCTGAGAAACATCCTGCAAATAATAGGACCAGTCCAAACACGCGTGTAAAGAGTAGCCCACAAGGGACTAGGACTAGTCCAAAAGTAACCCAAACGTATGGAAAAAACATGGTCTATTTAACATTACGATGTCCTAGGGCAGGACCATATAACCCATCTTTGGACTACAAAGGAGTAGTTTTAAAACTACTCCATTATGTACACAAGAGGATTAGTTTTAACTTCGTTTAAAAACGAAGTCATGTCGTCTCACTACAAACACTTTGTAACAATGACATGGTCCATGCTTGCATAACATCGGACCAGTCCATGGAGTAGTCCATTTCATGAAATTGGACAACATATTACCTAGAGTTTTTTTCCCGGAATTTTTCGATTCCCGGGAAAGCGGGAAATTTGTTTAAATTTCCCGGGATACAGGGATCCCGGTCCATATAAATAATACAAAGTAAATATTGTTTTTAATTAATGAAAAAAACTTTTATAAAAATACGTAAGGGAACTTGTTTACAAAGAAAGTAAAAGAAATGGTTCAATACTAAAAAATTAATTGAAGATTGAAATAGGAACTTGAATTATAATTACCTCACGCTTTTATTACCTATTATTATGCTTTTATTCCGTACTATTATGCTCTAGATACAAAATAAAAAGATAAAATAAACATAAGAATTTAATTCATAAAACAATAATAAAAACAAAATAAAAATTGAGGTACTCAAGATATGAGATCAAAAAGTTAATTAATAAAATAGATAAAATATTTTAAATAAATATATAACATTTTAACGGCTTGGGAAATAAGTCCCAATTCACATTATACGATTTTTGTCGTTGCGATTATTGTCGTTTCCTCTTTGAAGTCGGTCTGATGTTTACATTGTTCGATTTTTGTCGTTACGACCAAAATGTATTAACAAAGTGACCTCAGTACTACAACAATGAAAAAATAGAAAAAACAACAGGCATTTTGTTGCTAGAATTGAAACGGCAAATGTCAAAATACATTTATAAAAAATGTAAATAAACAAAAAAAATGACGACAAACGTCACACACGAACAAAATCACTGCAAACAGCTGCGCTTGTGAGGCCACTTTAATAGTACCCTGCAGGGAATGTCTATAGTAAATTTGTAGTGATTTACTAGTGACATTGTCACTAGTACTACTGACCAAGTGTAGACCAAGCAATGTAATCGCCTATAGACAAATAACATTGGCTTGTCATTGAAAATCTACCAGTAGACATAAGTACTATTGACGAACTAACCCCTTTGGGGTCATATAGAGACAATAACACCATAAAGTCACTAGTACATTTTTATGACCCTGGTCTACAATTTGATAACTTTTTTTTTAATTCAAAAAGTCGCAGTATGGTTTTAATTTAAAACATTCCAATAGGTACATTTTTTTCTAGCAAATCAGAAGGCTTTAATATCAAATTTTTTATATAAAAATTTAAAGTCGACTTTAACTTTTTGCATCTTTTAGATAAGAGTTTTCGAAAATTTTTTTAAATAATACAAAATGGTAGTAAATTGACAAAGTGTTTTTATTAATATTAAAAATTACATATTTTTTCAAGGCAAAGCTTCCATTAGGTGTAATTAACAAAAAAATAACTTATTACTTAGAGAACATCAAAACTTAATATTATATTTTTATAAATTTATTGCTTAAAAACATTGAAACTAACAAATTGTACACAGTCTTTTTTGGTATTTGTGGGAGACCATTATTTAAAGGCTGGCTAAACCTTTAATTATTTTTAATTAACAAAAATAAAAAATAAGGACTCAACTATTGATAAAAAAATATATTAAAATTGTACTAAACAGTCTTTAATGGCTCATTTCTTTCAAGGCTGGCTAAACCTTTATATTACTAACTATACTTTTCAAAATATGTTTTTAGGAAAATACTACATTTTAATTTTACAGCTCAATTTCTTCAGGGCTGGCTAAACCCTTCAATTTCTATAAAAATATTAAAAATTTATTGCTCTTCGTTCTCAGTATTTTGCTCCTTGCCTCCTTTAGTACTGTTGCGGCTGTTTTGTCTAAAATACTTTTTTTTTTGCCGTTGGAAAGCTGCTCTTAACGTTTTATCGGGTGTTGCATTAAATGTGGATATAACGTCTAATTATATAAGAAAAAAGTTTAATTTATTAAGACTTTTTATGAAAAGAATTTTTTTTAAATAATTAAATTTTTACCTGTAATTGCTGCAAGCACATTTCCATAGTCTCGTAGTCCTTTTTTTCCAAAATTTCCGTCAACATTAAAACTTAATATTATATTTCGCCCAAATACTTGGTGCAAATTACGTTCGACGTTGCCAGGTTACTTTATATTATATTCAACATTTTTTATTATTAGAATTTATTCTATGAGCTAAATTTTAGTTATGTATTTTATAACAAGAAAATACAATGTAATAGTCTGGTAGTGTATAAAGTCGTTTCTGAAAAATTGAAGGAAAATGACTATTACAAAAAAGCTTTATAAAATACATAACTGAAATTTAGCTCATAGAATAAATTCGAATAATAAAAAATGTTGAATTTAATTAAAAATGTGTATTTCTGAAAACCAAAATACTTACATATGGATCTGATTGCGTTGGTAAAATATTTTCAAACTCTTTTAGCTTATCTTCAGTGTTTATTGGAAAAATTGACATTATATTTTCTACAAGAACATTTTGGGAAGCAACGCGATCAAGCAAAACTTTGTGCTCAGCCAGAATTTCGAGTACAGTATCAAGTTTTTTTGATACTTCTTGACAGGATGCACACTTCAGATTAGCTAAAGAAATAAAAAAGACACAATTTTTAATATTTGAGTAATACAATGTCTACCATTAACCTATTTTGGACATAGCGTTTCATTTTCTACCCACTTACTTTTAAAAATAAAATAAATAACCCAAAATGGGTTAACAAATTTAAACTTACCTTGGGTAGAAAAATATTTCATTTGGCCTTTTGAAGGATTGGGTTGTTCGCTCGACATTTTTCTGGAAGGCAGATGTGTAAAATGATAATTATTAAGAAGTTTACTTTTTTAATTAAGGGTTATGGTAATGATGAGTTTGTTGGTATTGATTAGTTTGCAATGCTCGCTTTAATCTCTTCTGGAAGACAGGAGTGTAGAATCGGTATAATAACGAAATCAGACTGAAATGGCAAGCATACATATTTAAACTGAACGTCCTTTATTGAAAATGTCTCTGTTTCGCCTAAAGCTAGGTTTGTTTTAAAAATTCCAAGCTCACAAGAATTTACGGGTTCTTGGTAAAAACTCTCTAAAACCAACAATCGACGTCCTTCAATATAAATTTCATCCCCTTTTTTTATATTATCAATTCTTATTGCAATAAATGACTTCACGGAACAAATGTTATTGGGTTCTTTCCATGAAATAAAACAATCATTAGCATAAGCTCCAACAATGATATTTCGTTCGTACTTAATCCCTTCGTGTTTATGTCCAACATACGCTGTGTGTTTTTCCTTTTGTACAATTTGTTGAAGAATTGATGAAGGTTTTCGAACGTGTTTTTTTAAGATCTGCAATTTGTTTTCAAAGTCGTAAGCTGAAAACGAAATAAGCACAAGATGCCAAATGCAACAGACTATGGACATTAAAAGAAACACTGTTTGACCCAAATAAAGTTGGGAAATTCTCGACAAATAATTTGAGTAAATCATTAGCTTGATTAATATTTTGGCTCACGTGTCGTGGGTTATTTAGCAGTCGATACGCACAATGCAACGTTAAAAATTCGTAAAAAATATCTTCATTTACGTTATTATAAAGGGCAATTATACCTGTGTAAGCAAGGAACTGGTGAAATTCAGTCGCTTTCCAATTATATAAATCATCTAAAGACCTAGGTTTTCTAGGAAACTCCTTTGGAATAAATTTTTTTAATTTTAGAAGGTCAGAAGATATTTTTGAAATATTTGTTTTTGGTGTCTTTTCTTCCGTTTTATTATTAATTATTCGAATGAGCATTTTTTTCGTGACTCCCAGGTCTATAAGGTGCATACTATCTAACGGAGTTTGAGACACCATACCAAATCCTATTTCTTCAAGGGGAGTCTTATGCTCTTTGAACATTTGGGAATGATGGTTGGGATACTTCCTTAAAGTAAAATCCACGTCGGAAATCAAAGTGCCTGTAACGCAACTGTATGTGAGTACACTGTTCAATTTTTTCGCGACTTGAGTGCACTTCGTACAGCCATTCTTTGAGGTATGCCCAGGAACGCCACAAACAAAAGCTTTAGCCGGTGTATCGCACGTTAAACAACGAAGCTTCAATTTAACTTGTTTTCCTTTTAACACAAGTTCATCTTGCAACGAAATCAATTCTTGAATGAAATCTTTTAAGTATTCTTTAATGCAACTTGGCTTAGTACTCCCCACGTATATTCCCACAGCAAAAGGTTGTATTTTTTCCAGTACGTTTACAATTTTGCAAAGAATTGGCCACAATTGGATTCTTGAGCTTTTAAACAATGGAATTCCATCAATGTTAATGTCCAATACTACCTCGTCATAGTTTACCAAAACGTTTTCAACTTTTTTTAGCTGCGTTTCAATACCAATGTGGCAGTAGCTTCCAGGGGAAACACTTCTTACTAATATATGTGTTCTTTTGCCCAACAACGTTTCTTTGGAGAGTGGAACATCTAGACCTTCTTCTTTCAAAATGAATAGCAGCTTCTCCAAACAGTTTCTAGAAGGAGCTGTTTCAACGCACCACTTTTTTAGCTTGTCTCGCAACGTCAATTTTGGAACAGCAAAATTTTCCAAATGCTCCACAAAATCTTCACTTTCTTGCACATTTTGAATATTACTGTTTTCCTGCTCGCATTGCAAACTTCTATGTTTGTATAATATTTTTTGTTTTTTAACTAATCTTTTATAATTTCTTTTACTCATTTTTTATATTAAATAATTTAAATCACCTTTTTTATTTTTAATTAAACACAAAACAATTTTATTTTACACAAAACAATTTTTTCTCACAAAACACGTGTTTTCCTTACAAAAAAACTGATGCAATAAAAAAGAACAACTGCAAAAAAATCTCTACCTATTGAATGCAGAGCGTTCGTTGACAATGTCACCAGAAATACACTAATACCGTCGTCTCTAACGTATCTCTACTCTCACTTAAAAGGAAAGTAGGCGACATTTCTAGTAGTGCAATTGTCACTATAAAAACGTTTGGTGACAAAGAGACTTATGGTTCTAGGGCTGACTACAGGGTACATTCTGGTTACGACTTTTTCTGTGCAACCGAACTTCAATACATTTTTCGTCAAATGAGAGAACATTGAGAGAACGAATGAGCGATCAAAACGAATCGAAGAGTACACTCGCTTGTGTACCCCTTTTAATTCCTCTCACCCCTCTTGCCTATAAAGTAAGATTCGCAACGACAAAAATCGTATAATGTGAATGGGCACTAACTGTCTGACACACTCAAAGCGATTAGTAAGTCGTCAAAAAGAATATTTCTGATTTTATTAACGAATTATCATGTTACCGAAAACTTTCGTTCATTTTTTACCGAGTTGGACAAATGGTTAAAAGAGCACTTTCTAGCATGCTTCGGATTCACAATCAGAAGCAATTTTTTCTTTTTTTATAAACAACGTCTATATCAGTCAAATGCATGTCAAGGTTTTTCAAGTTGTATGTTGTAGTACATTACACGAGTTATATAAGCCAACACAAATTGAAAAAATGTATGTTTATCACCTAATAAACATATCGCTCCTTCATTGCATCATAGTCAAGTTTAGCAAAGTTTTTCTTTACACCTTCTCGTATTATGTCTCAAACTGAACCGAAGTTATAGCAAAATATATCTTTAAATTGGTACATTTTGAAAACTTTAATCGCATTTTGCCAAGATCGTTTGTTTTTGTAGATATGACTTTGTTGCAATAAAGGAGCGATATGTTAAGGTTTCTTCTATTTTTAAGACTTGTTCATGGACAATGAAACTTTACTGCCTGCATCTTATTTTGAATTAATGTACTTTATTAACTCTTCACTTCACTAAATGTAATAAATATCAACTGTTGCACTGCACTGCCAATTCCGCTTTTAGTAGATTTAATACATCAGGAGACATTGATTTAAATATGTACTCACTTCTTGTAATTGATCTAATCCGCAACCCATCCACAGATCCTAAATTTTAGAGAATAGAAAACTAAATTTTAAAGTATAAATAGCTGTTTTCTGAAATTATGAGGAATTTTTTATTTCCCGGGATCCCGCAAGAAAAATCCCGGGAAAACGGGAAATAAAATAATTGAAATTCCCTGGAAAAACTCCTATTATTACCTCATCCTGCTGAAAATTACACAATTTTAGTGCACTCTGGTTAAGGGGTAGGGTGCACTATTGGATATCCATATAAAACCTTTCCAGTATTTCTTTAATCAAATTTAGGATTTTAATGTTTTTTCATATGGTTTGTAACATTTCTTAAACATTATCCCCCGTATTTATAAACGATTATTAAAATTAACAAACGTTTATTAAGGGAAATTTTTCATACAATAATTGTTTACTTATTAGATTTAAAAATTTCTTTTAAATACGGGCGTATTAGCTCTATAATACAAAAAATTTAAGAAAACATTGGGAGCTATTTTAAAATGCATTTTTTGTAAGTTAATATTTTCAATAAAAATGTTATTATTGCCAAATTTTAAACATACCAAGGAACTCAAAAAAGAAAACTTGAATCTCTTCTTAAACAAATGAATTTTTGAGTTAGTTTCTTGACGAAATTCAACTCCATATTTTTATTCATCAATTCTTTCTTATATTTGACTGACTTTAGCGACCTCTGGGGAAGTCTAGGAGAGTCCACAAGACGTAGCGATTAAGTTAGTGTTTAACATTTTCTTAAGCTCTATTTCACACAAGATTAGTAGTTCCATGTATCAATAAGCAATTTCCATAACCAGTGTCATCCAGGACTAAATATGATTCCATTTTAGAGAGGCTTAACGACCCATTTTCTCAGAAACCTTTTCACAAATTTTATTTAAATTTTTTTTGAAGAATGAAATTTTATATGACAACGTTTAAATACATATGTATGTCTGGGTTCACATTATGAAAGTTTTCTTTCAAAAAGTCTGACTTTCTGAATGAAAACTTTCAAAGTGTGATCCCAGACTAAGTATATTTAATTTGTTTTAAGAATTTTTTTTTAAAAAAATTTAATTTTGTGTTATACAAATGTTTCATTTTGAAAATTTGATTTTATTTATTTTCTTCGACGGCTTTTTTAAAAATTTTTTATTTTTTGTTAAGTGAAGAATTTTTTTAAATTCTACAATTAATATTATTAAGAAACATTGGTATTGGAGCTCATACAGTTTTCGACTTACTGGCTAACGTTCCTGATCCCAATTGTCGTATATTATTTTTTTACAACTTTTTTCATCCTACCATCTTATGTGTCTATTGAATGAGCGCATATTTTCTGCTACAGGCAGTGATGCCAGAAGTGCATATTGTATAACCTTAAATTGCCAAAATGCAGAGGGCAAATTACGGCATTCGATATCGATCGAAATTACAATACAATTTTAATTTAAATTTTGATTGCCTCCAGATTTGAAGATTTTCGGTTTAAAAATTCAGATTTTTTAGCTTCTCTACATTGCCACTTATTTTTGTCCTATTTCTACTTCTTGCATTGATGAACGAAATATATCAACCATTCATGGAAGGACCATTTGGAAATAGCTTCATTAGCAGCAATTTTATTCACAAAACATTATTGACACATGAATACCGCCGTATTTTAATAGTTACAATATTGTAAATTTTCCATAAGACCCTATTTTGATAGTTGAAAGAACATGTCAAGCAATTAACTTTTAATTTGTGGTTTAAAACAACAAAGCTTTAATTAATCCGTACTCAGAGTGAGTAATTAGATTTGGATAGATGTTTTTAATGCAAAAATATCGAAAAATTATCAGCCATGTTCTAAAAATCGCATTCGAGTGAAATTAAAATCGAACAAATTTTTAAAACTTTTCTGTGATGAAGGTTCAAAAAAATATTTCCTTTTTTATACCTCATGCTTCAAGGACCACTTATATTTACCAGAACGACTTTTAAAACTAACATCGATGATAAATTCCATTATTTTGAAATAAATTGTTATATCATTTTTTTTAAATAGACCACATAAAAATGCGTTTCGAGTATTTATTGAAGATTTTTAAAATCTTGACGCAGATTTTGCAGATTTTTTGATGAAAAATTATGGGTTTTTATGATTTTACCTCTTAAAGTTCTGGCAACACTGGATACAGGTACTATACGAGGAAATAAAGCAATCGCGGGGAATTTGATCACTTGCTCGATAGTCAACAAGAAATATTGTTAGTGCGTTGAAAAGAAAAATCTATTGTCAACGTAAGTACCAATAAGAACCAATTGCAATTGTAAAACGGTATTGCTCTAAGCAAAAAGTATCACTATTGCACAGCCAAGAGCAATTCAGCAGAATAATCATGGTATATGTGGTGTAGACCTCCATGAAAATGGCGTGGGCAATTTATCGCATCAGTATTAAGGGAAAGAAATGGTGGTGCCCAATATGGACTAATGCTCTCCTGCGATTAAACGAAAAAGTACCCTTATTTATTAGAAAAGTTGAGAATAAATTCCGGAGCTGCACGATTTGTACAAGACTATTTTTACCTGCAAAAAGTGAATTATATATTTACATATGTATACACTGGTTTTATAATTAGTTAATTCATAACAGGTATAACTACTATTAATACTACTAATGGCTAATTTATAACCGAAATACTGAATCCCCAAAAATTACTCTTTTTTATACCCTTCACCACAGGTGGTAGTCGTGGTTTTTTGCTCATAACTCCGCCATTTTTTAACCGATTTGACAGATTTATATACAAACGTGTTTAAGAAGAAATTTACCATTTACTTGAGTTATAAAGCTTGGACTCGGGGAGATCTATCGTTCCAGAAAGTGGGTATTAAAAAAAATATTTTGGTCATAACTTTTTTGTATCTGAACCGATTTTTCCGAGTTTTTTATAAAATATGTTAAAATTTCCGATATTTTGGGATAAAAGTCATATCCATAGGACATATGGCAGCCCTAAAATTTAGGTTTTTATAAAAATTTTGATGTTTTGTAGCCCATTTTTCAAATCGATATATCTCGATTCCTATATAACTTCTTTTTTACCGATATAACATTCCCCGGTAGTTTGAACCCGATCACTGACCCCTACCATTTGTCGCACAGTGTTCTTAATTGTATAAACGCTTGAAATGTAACCCCGTATTCATAACTGATTATCAAATTTAACAATTTGATTTGTAAACCTTTATTAAGTTTTAACACTTTTTATGAATGTTGTCATAAATCTGAAATATTTGTTAATAACTACTTTATCGACCAAAAAGTAAAACACATGGCTATACAAAATAAAAACATATCGTCAACATGACATGAATCATTTGAACGCCAATTCATGATTCAAGTAGAAAAAGGAAGAATCATGTCAATAAGGCATGAGCCGTATGACCTCATAATTTATTAGACCGATGAAGTGTCCGTTAACGATTTTGTGTTTCTCAATATACCGACAAAAAACATTGTTTTCAGTTGGCAACAGCTCTCAAAATACATCTAAGAGTTGGAATTGAATTTATTGAATTTATCTGTACGGCAAATACATAAAAGGAAAATAAATAATATATATAATAATATATACATTAGGGTGGCCGTTAGTTGTATATATTCTCCCCCCCCCCCCCAAATCGGTTCAGTTTTATGTAAAAAAAAATACAAAAAAATTTCGTAGCGAGAAGTTGTGTTTTAGAGGGGGCGTCCGCCCCTCAAAGTTTGCCATCAAGCCATTTATTCAAATGTAATTTTTTTGCATATTACTATCTCTTAAAAACAACATTTTACAAGAATATGATATGTGGCAATATTTTAGCTCTTCTAGTCAACAACATTAGCTTCGAAGAAAGTTTTTTGCTAAAATTAATATTTTAGAAAATAATTAAGAAAATAACAACAAAATACCAAACTTTTTATATACGTTTTAAATATATAAAAGCCGGATTAAATGTCTAGTGACCCAATTTTGAAATCGATGTCTTCCGATTAGGATGAAATTTGCACCAAGGTTAGTCCTATTGGATAGTAGTTTAGACACAAATTTTCAACAAGATCGGTCAAAAAGTTTCAAAGTTAGAGGGGGTCAAAGTTTGTCATACAGGTGTTCTATCTCATACATATAACTTATTTAAATTTCATCCTAATCGGAAGACATCGATTTAAAAAGTTTGTCACTTGACATTAAATCCGCCTTTTATATATTTAAAACGTATATAAAAAGTTTGGTATTTTGTTGTTATTTTCTTAATTATTTTCTAAAATATTAATTTTAGCAAAAAACTTTCTTCGAAGCTAATGTTGTTGACTAGAAGAGCTAAAATATTGCCACATATCATATTCTTGTAAAATGTTGTTTTTAAGAGATAGTAATATGCAAAAAAATTACATTTGAATAAATGGCTTGATGGCAAACTTTGCGGGGCGGACGCCCCCCCTAAAACACAACTTCTCGCTACGAAATTTTTTTGTATTTTTTTTTACATAAAACTGAACCGATTTGGGGGGCGAGAATCTAAGAAATAAAAAAAAAGTAAATAACGGCCACCCTAATATACATATACATATTTTATTGTCTATGAAAAAATCAATAAAATTACCTAGAAATTCATATAAAGAAAAAAATTAAGTAAAAGTCTTTAAAACAAATAAATTGAATAATAAATTTTTTCTAAAAATTCTATAAAGCTGCACATAATAGAAGTTTATTTAATTAGTTATTTAATAAGAGTTACAAATATAATTACAAATCATATTCTAACTTAATTAAGCGAACAATAGTAACGTAGACCTTCAGCCCGTTGGAGTGAAACAGACCAGAGTTTCTGGCGGGAATCGAACTAGCATCGCTTGGACTGATAGACTAGCTCACAACCAACTAGCCTACTGGGGCACCCTCATTTAATAATTTAAAATAAGTGATAGATTTCTGTAGAAGTAATTTTTTTAAAATGACTGTTTTTACATAAAACTAATTTTCAATTCAATTTGAAATTAACACTTTGTTATGAAAGGTGATTCTAAAGTTACCACAATCCAGCATGTGTTTGTTTTTAGGTTTTTAGGTTAGAGTGGCCGGTCACAAAGACCAAATAGGTCCCTAGCGTTACCACGTTGTACGATAGTCCACAGAAGAATGTTAGAAAAAGGTCATTCCAATGTAATGGTACTCCGAGTACCTCACACTCTCTTGACGAATGCTAGGTGTCTCATTAACCCAATTACGGAGACTTCCCCGACACCTTGGAAATAATGTTCTCCCAGCGCACGAGTGCCGGACAGTAGGAGGGTAAAATCTCCACTGACTCCTTTTCCCCTGGTACCCCACAGAATCTACAATTGTCACTATTGAACCGCCCCGCCCTCTGGGCGTATAGCGCAGTCCAACAATCACCCGTCATAAAACCTACCCGTACTGAAATTCTGTAACTTTTTAAGGACAAAAAATTGTCGTTAAGTAGTCAAATTCATTAGCTAACGATAATTGTCGTTAAGAGCTATTCTGTAATGAAATTTTAACAATTTTTATCGGCAAATAATGTCGGTAGCTAACGACACAAAAAAAGTTCTTGTTAAATAATAACGATAATAAATGTACGGTTAAAATATTAAAAATATAGAGCAAGGAAGCCAATTTTTAACACAAAAAAAGTAAGAAAGTATTGTCGATCAAGCCCGACCCTACATTGTGAGGTTAAGATTCACATAACAGATTTTTGTGCCAAATATTACCTAAATATCTACTACTATAACTATGATTACAACTATGAGATAACATAGTAATAGATTCTAATTGAATTTGTTCTGCTGATTTTCAATTCAATTCAATTTTACAACATAATATTACAACTAAATCTTTTTGGACCTAATTAAACCCAAATGTCTATAAAACAAGATGGGTAATGGGCACAAAACCCTACTCCGGAATGATGCTTGCATGTGGGCTATGAAAAATAAATAACCGCTTCTCCGCTTTTGAAAAGGCTTCGACCTTGTGACAATAAACGCATATGTGCCAAGTTTGATCAAATTATTTCCAAAATCGCGACCTGTAATTTGCGCACAAGGTTATCTTATACAGATAGAAGGACGAACCTCGTTAGATGGATTCTAAAATTGATTCTGTGTCAATCGGTATACTAAAAGGTGGGTCAAGAACCTGTATTTAAATATGTTACACACATTTGCACAAACACATAATACCCTCTTCATACACAGTTGAGTGGGTATAAAAAGTAAGAGCAGTATGTTGTGCTAGAGAGGGTTAGGCACCTCGAAATTTTTCTCTATGCATAAAAAGATTATAAACTAACATATTTGTTTAGAAATATAAGCAATATTTAAACATTTTCATTCATGTTTTGTTAAAATAAATTTTTTACAAGCAAATTTATTTTATATTTTTTATTAATTTCAAAAAATTTCAACTTTGACGATCTTATATTTTACCGATATTTGTCGTCAATATTTCTAATCCAAAAAAAATCGTTTATTTAAAATAGAGAATAACAAATTCCTTAAAGTTACCGAGATTTCTCGTTTCTTAGCGATATCGGTAGTTAAATTAAAAAAGTAACAGAATTGAGGTACAGAAGTCTAGAGTCCCTTCTCGATAGCGACAGAAGAATTTTTGTCGACTCTGTTTTCCCAAATCGCATCTGATCTCCTCCGTATAGCAGAGTCCGTATCTCTCCTTATATTCTGAATTGGAGCCGGAATGGCCATCACCCTATCGTTTGGTAAATGGACCCCCGTTTCGCCAATTTGTCCGCCTCTTCGTTGCCTTCTATGCCCTGGTGGCCGCGAACCCAATAGATGTGAACTCTCCTATTTGCAAAGAGTCTATCCATTGAGTCCCTACACTCCTGGACGATCGAAGAGTAGGAATAATCAGGGGTTATAGCCCTGATGACCGCCTGACTATCGATGAAAAAATTCACGTGCGTGTTCCAAGTAGTGGAACTACGTGCCAAATCAGCAACCATTTTGGCCGCAAATATCTCCGCCTGGAATGTGCTGCAGTAATCGGGATGCTTATAAGATTCCCGGCAGTAGACTGCAGCTCCAACTCCGTCCTCCATTTAGGAACCGTCAGTGTAGAACTGAAGGTCCTATGGCCAGATCGGAGTCCTGCCAACCAGCCGTCCTCCTCCAAGGTAACTCGCGGTTTCCTTCCAAATGTCAGTCTCGGAATGGTGCAGTCACTGCTACAATCTATTCCCCTTATAATACTTTCATGACCATAAGGTCCCGTAGAGTAAGATTGGTCTCGTCACAGCTGTGTAGACCCAATGTGTAAGAGCATGGGTTGGACCCCACATTTTGCAAAGCATTCCCTTACATGAATAGAGCGCATTCGTTGCCTTTTTCACCCTCTCTTCCACATTCAATCTCCACGACAGTTTGCTATCCAGTATTACTCCCAGTAACTGTGTGTGGTGTTCAAGTTCTAGGCTAGTACCCCCTAGTTTAGGTTTCCTCCATGGACCAACTATGTAACTTTTTCGTAAATATTACTAGGTCCGTCTTCTCGGTATTAACTCCCATTACAGAACTACCAGCCATTACATTACTAATAGTATTCAGATCCTTGCCAGCAACTTTCACTGTCACGTCATCTGCGTATGCAGATATCTTTGCCGCCCCGTCCTGAAGCCCATTGAGAAGTTCGTTGACGACAAGCGTCCAAAGCATTGGTGAGAGCACCCCTCCCTGGGGAGTTCCCCGGTGTGCTCTCCTCATTATCCTGGAATTGCCCCACGTCGCAGATATAGTTCTGCACCGTACCATGTTACCAATACAGTTTTTAGCATGTGAGTGTGTCCCGTGCGAGACAAGCTAGCCAAAATTGCGCCCGTGGACACATTATTGAATGCTCCCGTGATGTCCAAGAACACACCCATAGCGAAGTCCTTGTAGTTCAGGGTCTTCTCAATCAGTGAGACGACTGAATGGAGTTCCGTCTCAGTTAATTTACCCTTCGTGTAGGCTTACCCCATGTTGCCCTTGACATGATAGTCCAAAATTCTCTCCAACGTTTTCAGCAGGAATGAGGTAGAAACACAATCCTAGATATCCTCCAAGATTAAGGCACATAGTTCATTCTCAGACATCCCTTAAAGATTTTCACTAGCCATGGTACTATCCGTTGTCTGCCCCGCTGTAGTTGTGCCGGGATGATTCTGTCAAGACCAAGCAACTTGTATGGCTTGAACTAGTCAACGGCCCATTACACCCCCTCATAGGAGATAATATCATCATTCACATTCGCCATAAAAGAAGTTTCATCAGTTGGAATAGGAACCTCAGAACAGCCCGGAAAGTGTGTATCAACGAGTGCCTCCAGCGTTTCCGTACTGCTCTTTGTGCATTCTCCGTTTTCCCTACAAACAGTACTTGGCATAACCGGACTGCTCACTAGCATCCTACGAAGTCTTGCTGTTTCGATTGTCTTCTCTTTATTATCACAGCAGCTTTTCCACGCAGTTCGTTTGGCCCTTCGCACGTCGCGCTTATACTCCCTAAGAGCGTCTCTATACTCCCCCCAGCACTCAGACCGGTCGACGATTTTCACCAGTTTGAATAGCTCACGGAGCTCGCGTCTTTCACGCCTAGCTCGTGTCGGAGGACACGACTTTTCATAGGATCTAATAACGCCGGATACCAACGTGTCTATAGCAGAATATATGTCCCCTGAACTAAACAGTGTTCCCGAGTGACCTTGGTCCCTATTTAGAAGTGAAGAGTATTTGGCCCAATCTGTATTTCTTGGGTTCCTAAACACTGTTTCGTCGGGTTTAGTGTAATTTAACTGTTGGGGGAATAATGGGCTGGTTACCTGTTGAATAGCGTATGATGGCCTCTTGGGTGCAACTTCAAATGGGTACGTTGGCGGGGGCACTGGAAAGATCGGCACACTCATACGATGAAATAAAACCACCCTTATATTTGGTTGGCGTTTGCTCTTCTGTTCCCTTTCTCCTGCGTGCTGTATATCAAACCACTTTTTCTTTTTGTTTTTTGTTGAAACGTTATAATTTCGGTTTTATTATTTATTTTAACTTATTTACAAAAGCACGATTTTAATTTTATTTAATTTTATAAAATATCAAAGGCCGACGTCTGGCTGGTTGAAGTTTTTACGAAAGAGTAACAAAACATTAAAAGTGGGGCGAATTCAAACGTCAGACAGACATGAGGTGTTGCCAGATGCCACCACCACATGTGATGCCGCCTCACACGACAGAACTACCGGGAAACATGAACACCCGGTTCACACCAGCCAGACGCCAACATACACCTCGCCTTGCAACGGTGGTACAACATTGCAAGGAACTACGTTATAAGATAAATCTATAAGACTTAAATAAAATAGAGAAATTGAATTGAGAAATTTAAATTTTTTTTTTAATAAATTTAATAAAAAAAAAAGAAAAAATATGAAAGGCAAAGAAAAAAAAAGTTCAAAGTTCACCAAAAATAAGTAAAAAAAATTAACAAAAGGTAAATAACAAAAAATAAAAATTCAAAAAGTAACAAAAAAAATTCAAAAACTTAACAATAGTAGTGTAAAATATGAAAAATGTGCACCTTAGAGAGCCTCACACTTCTCCCCGGGTCACCAATCCTTTCCCGAAGTAGGCAAAACCAAAGATGGTGTCCTGGACATAGATGTTCCCCGGCTTCCCCTTTGCAGGTCCAATGAACACACGGCTGGCCACATCTGCCCCCAGTATGATGTGGTACGATCGACTGCGGTTCCAGTGTCGGTCAGCCGATGAGGTATCGCCCCGCTCCATATATTCGGCTTCGACGGTGGCCACCGGACTTTTGCCCTTCGGGCGTTCCTCCACTGTTAACTCCACCTCTAGTTTACGGCCCTCTTCATCCCGACGGAAGAAGGCTAGCATGGCGCATCCTCGGGTTACGACGCAACCCAGGTCATTGGCCTCTTTGCGAGTTATGGATGACCTAGCCACCGTGGGGTCCAATAGTATTCGCGACCAAAACGTCCTCCGGCTGGTCCGGGCTACCACGCGGACTAGGGCGGTCATTTTTACCCACACCCGTCCCTCCGGCATCGGGTGAAGCCAACTGTTGTGGTCCTGACGGCAGCGGCAACATCTGTCGATGCTTCTGCAGTCGGCTCGGGTGTGGGATTGGGCCAGACAGTTGTAGCAAAGCGCCCTGTGGGCCACGACTCGCAACTTCTCCTCCACAGGGAAGGTTTTAAAACGGGAACACTGTCTGACCGCGTGGAAGCGATCGCAGAGGGGACAACGGAAATTTGTATTGAAGGCGGCCATGAGGTTCTGAAAGTGAGTGTAAGGTAGATATTTGGGTAACGGAAAATAAATGTATAAATGTGCATATTAGGGTAGCGCCACTAGTTTGTGAATCGGTCGAGTGATTACACCGTTTTGAGTTTTTAAATCGGCTACTCGCACCTTGGCGTCACTGCCGCGATAAACTCGGACGGTACGACCCAGCCGCCACTCAGTTGGGCAGCCTGGTTCACTTTTTAAAGCCACGAGGTCGCCTTCTTTTAAGTCTAGCTGAGGGTGTTGCCACTTGTTGCGTTTGTTGAGCTCCTTAAGGTACTCTTGTTTCCACCGGTGACGGAGCTCTTGCTGTAGAGCCTTTAACTTACGCCAACGATTAACAATACTAAGGGGTGAAGACAGCTCTTCGGGCTCCGAAGGGGTAAGCATAGCTGTGCATATCAGAAAGTGGCCTGGGGTAAGGGCAGACAAATCTTCATCGTTTTCTGACATAGGGCCAAGAGGGCGTGAGTTGAGACACGCTTCGATTTTTGCCAGAATAGTTGAGAACTCCTCAAACGTGAATTTCAGTTGACCAGCTGACTTTTTTAGGTGCATTTTTGCGCTTTTTACCCCTGCTTCCCATAGTCCCCCCATGTGAGGTGCTGCAGCAGGGATAAAGTGCCACGCCAAGCGCTGGTGACCATAAGTTTCTACAGCCGTGTCACGAAGCTCTTTCACGTGCTTGGCGAAGTCTGCGTCGATTTCTCTAGCTTCAAGGTGAATCGTCTTCGTAGCGAAACAAACAAAGAGACACACGTAGCCTTTTGAGATTCTGCAATATCTGCCAGTGAAACTTTTTATCTCGAACGGGCCAGCAAAATCAACGCCAGTATTCGCAAAGGCGGCAAAGGGTAGTTCGTTCTTGGGGCAAAGCAGCCATTATTTGATTTTGCAGCTTTTTTGATAGAGAACACAGACTTTGCAGCTACGACAAACTGTCTTTATCAGATTTTTTGCTCGAATGATTCAGCACTCCTGCCGGACCACATTCAAGACTAGCCGAGGGCCTCCGTGCAGGACTAAAGTGTGAACGAACTCAACATACAGGCGAGCCAATCTACTGCCATACGCCAAGATAATAGGGTGCTCTTCATTGTAGGACAGACAGGTGCTAGAGCTAAGACGACTATTAGACCGAATAATATTGTCTTGATCAACAAAGGGGGTAAGAGTTAACAGGAGGCTCCGTGAATCAATTTTCTTACTCGCTTTAAGACAGCTAAATTCCCCTGAGAAGTGAATTTGTTGAGAGAGATAAAATAAACGATTTCTAACGAACCTCAACTCATTAGCCGAAATCTTTAATAAACCATACTCGACCTTTTCGCGTCTTTTCTTACTTGCCTGGGCAACAAATCGAAACATGCAGGCGATTACGTGATATGCTCTAGCTAAACTTGAAAACCTGTCTAAAATGTCTTCTTGATCAGTCGATCTAGCAACAAAAACTTGAGCTCCTTTCGACTCTTCTGCCGTTTCGAACTCGGTTGCTCCTACTGGCCACGAAGACTGCTCTAAGTTGAGCCACTCAGGTCCGTGCCACCAGAGCCTATTATCTTTTAAATCCGCAGCCCCCGGGTTGCTAGATCGGCAGGATTATCACCTGACGCTACGTGACACCAATTTTTATACCCCACTTTTTCTAATATTGTAGCCACCCTATTTGCCACGAACGTTTTCCAGCTACAAGGGGGTTTTCTCAACCAAGCTAAGACAATTATGGAATCGGACCACAGATAAAGGGGGGACTTGTTCACGTTTAAAGTAGGTACCACACTGTCGACTAAATTTGCCAAAAGAACTGATCCACATAACTCCAAACGAGGCAAAGATGGCTTTTTTATTGGGGCCACTTTCGTTTTACACGTGAGCAAACTTGACAAAACTTTATTTTCGAACTGTACCCTCATATATATCGTAGCTGCATATGCCAACTCAGACGAGTCACAGAACCCGTGAAATTGAATATTACAGCCAGGCGAATACTGAACCCAACGTGGAAGCCTAATTTTTTCAATATCCGCATAATTTGCCGCAAAATTCTGCCATTTTTGCAGAGTTACTGGTTTGATAGCCTCGTCCCACTCGATCTTATCCAGCCACATTTGCTGCATTATAATTTTTGCTGCAACTACCACCGGAGCCAACCAACCCGCAGGCCGCATTCCAGCGAATCCCTAACGTTTTCGTTTTGCTTTTTTCATCGAGCGACACAAATGACGAATTAAGCAGATGATCATGGGGATAATTTTTTAAAATTTCTTCAGAATTTGAGGTCCATTTTCTAAGCTCAAATCCTCCCCTATCTAGAATACTAATCAGTTCTTCCCGCGCCACCAAAGCATCAGCGATCGAATGGGCACCAACTAGGGCATCGTCCACGTACATATTTTCCCGCAGGATTCTAGCGCCTAACGGAAAACGTCGCTCTTCATCTTTAGCCAACTGCAAAATGGTTCTAAGGGCCAAATATGGGGCAAAATTTACACCAAAAGTAACCGTTTTCAGTTGGTAATCGGTAAGATCAGCACTAACACTGCTACGAAACACTATTTTTTGGAAGGGCCTATGTGTGGGATTTACAAAAATCTGCCGGTACATTTTGGAAATGTCCGCATTAAAGACAAACTGAAAAAATCGCCATCTCAGACTTAAATTAACTATTTCAGCTTGCAAAATAGGGCCAGTGTACAACAGATCATAAACTTCTGCCATTTACAGAGGGACTCGAGGCATTGAATACTACTCGCAATTTAGTAGTTGTACTCTCAGGCTTAAAAACGCCATGATGGGGTTAATAATAACCCTGGTCACTTCTAGCATTTTCTGCTTTCTCCATGTGCCCTAGAGCTATATATTCTTTTAGGACCTCATCGTACTGGGCCTTACGCTCAGCATTGCGCATCAAAGATTTTTCGTTTCTCAAAAATTGACAAACAGCTATATGCCTATTGGGACCAAGCGATAGCAAACTATTTTTGAAGGGCAGACTCACAGGATATCTCCCTTCAGGGTTTCTAGTGGTAGTAGAATTGTAGATCTCCTCACATTTTTTATCCTCCTCTGATAAAACACGCCTATGAGAAACTTCTTCTAACTCCCAAAACTTCGACAGTTGGTCATCAATGGCTACTTTTGTCATATGAGACACACTAACAATTCGAGGGGAAACTCTAGCAGGCGTTGGACCTGTAACTATCCAACCAAAAATGGTTTCTTGAGCCACTTATGATTCAAAAACACCATGCCTTACTCCGCCACGAAGAATAGAAGGATACAAATCTCACTACTTTCATAAAATTTCGCATCAGCAAAACATAACTTGGGCAGCTCAATCTCTTTTTTGGGCAAAAAAGTATGTGTTGGAATACAACTAGGGTATGTATATTAAGAGACATGTTCTGATCGAAAAGAGAAACAATAGTAAAAACTGCAATTTTAGAAGACGTACTAATTATATCTCTACCTAAACCTGAGACTTCTGCAGAAACTGGATAAATATTTTCGGAAACAAAACTTTCATCCGAACATGGATCTATCAGGGCACGTACCTTGTAACAGGAACCAAAACTCAAAATGTTAACCCAGGCTGTGGCTAACATACAGGGGTGTGCTGGAAATCGCAAACGCAAAACGCAAGAATTTGGAAGTTGTTTTTAATAAACTTTAAACCTAATTCATATAATTTTTAATTTAAAATCCTGTTTAATAAGGAAATATTTGTTTAATATTTGTCATAAAATTCTTTTATTACAGAAATCTTATTAAATAACGACGTTTAAAATTCTTGCGTTTTACGTTTGCGATTTCCAGCACACCCCTGATAACCTTTTTTGCAATAGAGGTATGATGCGATTGAACTACACTCGAAGGGCCGGCAACATTAGTGGACTGTATTTGACTTTGACTATTTTGACTCTGAGCTTGAGAGTTAGTGTTTGACTGGTTTTTATTATTATTGTTGCTATTTCTTACTATTTCTGTATGTATTAATATATGGTGCTTTTTATTGCATTTCGAACAACCATTAGGACTACTGCAATCTCCATACAAATGCCCCATAGTAAGACAATTAAAACAAAAACGAAACCTTTTTAAAGTTGAAACACGATTCTTATAATCCATGCTCAAAAATTTATTACAAACACTAATCTTATGCCTCTCTTTACACAATTTATGATGAGCCTGATTGGGAACCACTGGCCGCTATACTGTTCGCTACTATTATGTCAGAAACACTCTCAAGGGCATGAAATATATCGGTCAAAAAATTATTCAATTCATCCCATTTGGGAACCTCTGTTTTATTTTTTACCGATTGCTCCCACAGATGCAAAGTATTTTCTGAGAGCCGAGACGAACATTGGAAAACAAAAATTGGGTCCCATGAGGCAATATGTACATTGTATAGTTTTAGCACCGAAATACAATTATTAATCTCCCTTTGGAGCCTTTTTATTCCCGCAGCCGTTTCTCGTTGACATGGAGCCAAATTAAATAAAGTTTTTAGCTGACTATTTATTAACACCCGTTTATTCTCATATTGGGATTTTATATTGCCCCACGCAATTTCAAAATTTTCTGCTGTAAGGGCAATATTTCTGTTTATATCCCGGACCTCACTATCTGTTTTTTGAAATAAATAAAACAACTTTTCTACAGGGCTAAGTCTAGAATTATTTATGTAGATTGCCGTAAACATGCCCCTAAAGGTGGGCCACGATACGTAATCTCCATGAAAAACGCCAGTATCACAAGGGGGTAGAGGTATTGAACAAAGGTTGGGAGCCACTGCTTCCTTGCTTTTTTGTTTCTCCTCATCTACTACCTGATTTGCATTCGCCAAAATATTTAAACATTTTATATAGGTTTTTCGCACCAGAGGAAATTTAGTTTTGACCGCTACTAATTCCTTTTTCTCTTCTATAGTGTCCCCGGAACACTCGTCATAAATTCTCTTTAATTTCTCCCAACTTTTCTCTAACTCGTTTTTCTCGAAATCGAACGCAACATTGGTATACGTTGAAAAATCTTCTTTTTTCAACATAACCTCCATGTTCGTTATCTCATCTGCAGCCCGAATACATTTTTCAAATGTAGACATATTCTTAATTTTTAATTGAGCTACAGAAGAACAGATATTCGAGTTGTTTTAAGAGCAATAAAAAAATTCCCAGCAAAAATTAATTGAAAAAAACGCGCTGGCAACACTTATCCTTTTATTTATCAAAATAAAACAAATTAAGGCAAAAAATTCTTTTTGTTGGACTTTCCTTTTTATTTATGTATTATAAAAAATTGAGGCAAAATGGAATTGAAATACAATTTCAACGAGTAACGGGTAAACTAGCGAGTAAAAAAAGATGGCTCTCAAAAACTGCGCGGCTTCAAATTGGCGCAATCTAACCTCACTTTTCCCGAGACACACATATGGCGCGACACAATATACTGTATGCAAATTTAAATTTCACAGAGCGTACCTTTTTATTATCTTCGCGGGCGAAATACCAAAATGTTGGGGTGAATAATGGGCTGGTTACCTGTTGAATAGGGTCTAATGGCCTCTTGGGTGCAACTTCAAATGGGTACGTTGGCGGGGGCACTGGAAAGATCGGCACACTCATACGATGAAATAAAACCACCCTTATATTTGGTTGGCGTTTGCTCTTCTGTTCCCTTTCTCCTGCGTGCTGTATATCAAACCACTTTTTCTTTTTGTTGAAACGTTATAATTTCGGTTTTATTATTTATTTTAACTTATTTACAAAAGCACGATTTTAATTTTATTTAATTTTATAAAATATCAAAGGCCGGCGTCTGGCTGGCTGAAGTTTTTACGAAAGAGTAACAAAAAATTAAAAGTGAGGCGAATTCAAACTTCAGACAGACATGAGGTGTCTGTGATGCCACCTCACACGACAGAACTACCGGGAAACATGAACACCCGGTTCACACCAGCCAGACGCCAACATAACAAAAAGGATATATAGGAATGATCAGAGAAAGATGGCTGCGTAAGCACCTTCCAATCCTCTATCACTGCTTTTTAATCCGTATAAAGCATCACATCAAGCACATTTTCCGAAGTGGGACCCTTACACGTCGGGACCTCAGCTCGATTCGAGATTTGTATATAATTCTGTAATATAAAAGCAATAAGATCCTCACCTCTATTGTTGATGTCCTTACTGCCCCATATTGTATGATGAGCGTTAGCATCCGTGCCTACCACCAGATTTTGTTTGCTTCTACAAGCTTCTTCGACCAGTCTGTGGAGTTCTACTGGTGGGTCATATAGGATGATGCGAGGAGTATGATGTTATCCCTGCCATTTTCTAAGGCCACTACCGTGAGATCGTCAGTGCTGTAATTATAGAGAATATATGAGTAAAAGTTCTTCCTAACAAGTATTGCAGATCGTATTCTACCTACCACTTTTGAGAAGTACGTGTTAAAATTACGCGACTTCAATCCAGAAACCCGATTTCCTGTGGAGATCCACGGTTCCTGGATTAAAGCCACGTCGTAGCGACCCTCTTCGAACGTGAGGATGAGTTCGACCGATGCCATCTTACAATGTTGGAGGTTGACTTGCAGAATCTTTAGCGTCATCAACTAAGATCACCCGCTCGGGGTCGGCTCCATCCTCCTTGGCCGTCTCACCCAGACTCAGTCCAGAAGTGGCCGCAGTGGCAGCCGCCACATCACGCTCCACTTCCATGGTTTTTGGCAGCATATTTAGGGTTGTCCTTAGTCCTTCCTTGCTTCTCTTGGGCCTGTTTGGGCGTATATTACCGCCCGGCTTTTACTATTTTCTTCTTCCATTTTGCTTCTATCGTTGCATTTTATACATAATGCCATGTTCATAGTAACGCCGATGCACTGGATAACAGACGTGCACCAGAAAGCCGCCCAATATGGGAACAGACGTGCCTGGATTTTAATTCCAATAATCGTGGAGTTATCACCGACCCGCAAGCCGCCAAATGTGGGAAACAGACGCCCGGACCGAATAAAATCCCACGATGACCTTCTACCTATGTTCAAGACCCATCACAGTAAAGTGGCAATAGGCATTACATTACATTACATTACAATCCAGCATGTGGATCATCAAAATATTTATTGCAATATCAGAGGGCTCCTTTGTTGAGAGAGAAAATATTCTTTCAATGCAACGAACAATTTAAGAATTCGATCTAACGCTGGTATTAGTGTAAACCATAGCTGGGGAATTTCGATTACAATTAGAAATCATCCATTAGAGATATAATATAATCTAATCATTAGAATTTAATTTTTATAAAAATTTCAGATTACTAATTGATTAGATTAGAAATAATCAAAAATATAATCACAATTTGTGACGATTAGCATTTCTAATCAAATCTAATCAAAACTAATCCAAAAAATAATTGATTAGATTTGATTAGATCAACTATTTTTAACTATTTTTGTGAAAAGAAAATATTTTTTTATCACATTTGTTGGTATGTAAAACAAAAATTTCCAATTTATTTTCGATATTGTAGTTGTCGTAATGGATCCAATTGTTTTCGAAGACCAAGACTTCTCCGCAGAACTTACTGAATATGAATTTTTTTTTTTTTTTGTTTGACTTTCTGTAAATTAGTTATTTATCTTTATGTATGTAAATATATGTATATGTATGTTGCAATATATAATGCAATTTTATGCAATAGTCAAAACTGTTACGTTATGTAAAAATAACAACAAATGTGATAAAAAAAATATTTTATTTTCACAAAAATAGTTAAAAATAGTTGATCTAATCAAAAATAATCAAGAAATCTAATCAATTATTTTTGGATTAGTTTTGATTAGATTTGATTAGAAATGCTAATCGTCACTAATTGTGATTAGATTTCTGATTATTTCTAATCTAATCAATTAGTAATCGTCTAAAATGACTAACTAATCATTACTAATCAATTTTTCAGCACAATTAAAATTTCTAATCCAATTGGTAATTTTCTAATCATTATTCCCAAGCTATGGTGTAAACCAGTGTGTATTGCTGGATTAATATTGAAATTTTGGGGTTTTGGGATAATAAAACTTATAATTTTTGAGTTTAAAGAAGAAGTCACAATTTAACAAAGGACAGTTCACTAAAAAAAGGACAATCTACCAGTGAAATTTCGAGAAAGATACATACATTTAAGTTTCCAAAAAGATACATTTTGAAAAAAATTTTAAAATTTATTTTTAACGACGTTTAACGTTTTTATAAACATAACATTTTTATTTCATATTTAATGAATATTAAAAGAAAATGATATCACATAAATTCATTTTTATATTTATTTAAGTCACTAATATTGGGTATGTAATTTTTAAAAATACAGTAAGCAAACTTAAAAACTAATTATATGTAACTATCTTTGGATGTTATCAAAACAAATTCATTTTTGTAAAAATTAATATACGAGTTAAGGCGTTAATACTTAGGCGATTGAATCAAAAAATTCATGAAAATAAAAAAGATCGATTTAGGTGGATCGTATGTTGAAACATCAAGCAAGTTGGTCATATCGACACTATTCTGATGTAATAAAAGAGACTATATCGTAATTAATTTAATTGTTTTAAACCATTTGCCGAAGAATATATGTAATTATTAAATATTAGGAACAGAGAACTGCAACAATACATAATACTCGCGAGCGCACTCGCTGTTTACTAAATCATTTTTAGTCTCGAATACTTTTAAACACTCAATTTTACTGATATGGTTGGCTCGTTGGCTCGTTCTTCATACAAAGCGAGCTTCATGCATAAAAATATTCACAATAACTTTTTACTTGTACATGTGTGAACTACATAAAGTAGTAAGAGCCCAGAAAAATGTATGAACAATATCACAACCACGCAAAGCTAAGTTTCGTGTTTTTTCTATTTTCATATTCGGTAACTTTTTTGTATTTAACTTACACGACTTAGGTGTTACGACCAGCTCGTAACAACAACATTCACGGCATATTCATTAAGTATATGTTCGTGTATTTAAAATTCAACATTAAATGAAAACGTGGCTGCCAGATTTTATGATTTGTCCCAGGTTAGACGATTTTAGGCGTTTAAATGATTTAGTGCATGTTTTGTTATTAATTTTATGGATGAAAACTAGTAAAAGAAAAAACTTAATTAGCAGCCGATATTTACCGTTAATAAAGAGCGCACTCAGCCATTTAAAAAAAATGTTAATAAATGGTAATTGTGTGTTTGATTGTCAAAAATTTATAAATATATAAAAAGTAAATTCTGTGTTTACGTCGCACAATGAAATAACGGAATGCGCAGCGTTGCCATTGGTCAATATTTTTGTAAAAATATTGACATATAAATGAAATTGACGTATAAAAAAATTGTGATTCAAAAGCCTGTCGCATTCGTTATACATTTTAATTAAAATTTTCCACGAAAATTTTTCTTATAATAACTTTTAAATTCATTTTATTTCATAATGAATTTAGCCCTACATGTTTACTTAAATATACGATCATTGTTTTTTTCCTAAACCATCTGGCAACGCTGCTTTAAGTATTACTACGAATGACGAATTTTGCGAGTAAACACTTGTGCACTCAGACAATTATAACTCTAGGTCAGCGAAGGGCAGATAGAGAACATTGAATAAAAGAGAGTAAATTAGTTGATTTATCAGAAGTACGAGTGCTATTGCCGAATGTTGAAATAATATATTTAAGAAACAATACAAAACAGAACTCATATAAATTTCATTGCGTTTGCTAAAGGCTCGTATGTTGAAAACACAATTTCTTACGAGCCTGACGAGTACATACAAAAACAATAGGCTGTATTAACTGCACCGCAACTCGTTTTAAGGCGAGTATCATCAATCATAAAAACGGGTGCTCGTTGCAGTTCTCTGATTCATATTGAATCTACTTGCTTCGCTCTCAAATGTTTGTATGGTGAAGCAGTTGCTTCGTTCATGATTGGAATTAAAGACCTGCACAGATACATCTGTTTATATCTGTTTCTGTGTGTTTTCTAAAGTGGATGCGTATGGATGAGTGCTCTTGTGTTTCTGATATAAGTTGATATTGATATGATTTGTAAAAGAGTGGATGTAAGTTGATACAAAAGCGAAAGAGAGTATCATATCTGTTAATATCTGCTTCGCAAAAGCAGATACTAGTGGATACTGATGGAATACAATAAGTTACTTATTGTACGATGCCGTTATTTTCAATTATTTTTCAACGAAAAAGAGCGTGAATGTATTACGAGCGAAAAAAAGCCAAACAAAAAATTTTACAAAAACAAAACACACAGGCTGCTTGTACTATGGTCGTACAAATTGCCAAGCAACAACAACACTACTAGTTACGTATTATACCTACGAAGAAAATACAAGTGGAAGCGCTTGCAATTTTTCTTGATGAGCAGCACGATTAGCCTTTGTGTCTGCTGCGTACATGATTTGTTCTTGTAAAAATGTGTATGCTGCTTTTTTTAAAGCAAACATTTTTGAAAATTTTAGTAACGGTAATATTTTTTTTCTTAAATTCTTTGATGCCTGTGTATGGTTGTTTTTGTTAAAAAGACATGTAGACAAAAATTATTGTAAAAAAAAATTACTGAAAGAACTGAACACATTGTAATTTGGTTTTTACCAACCAAAACTATTTTTTTCGTTTAACCCGGCGTTTCCACATGCAAGTAATCACTTGCAAGTAGTGTATACGTATTATCAACGAAAAATCAAGGAAACAGCCGATTGGCTGAAAGTAAAAAAATTGTGTGAATGTTAGTGAAAAAGTTTGAGTGTATTGAGTTGTTCGAACTTGTACTTGCATGTGGAAACGGGAGGTAAAGCACTTTTCTAAAATATGTAGGTAAACACTTTTGAAAACATTAAAAAAGAAGTATGCTACATTTTATGTGGAAATAACCTACATACATAAATGCAAATGTTACAGTAAGTATAACTGTTGGGTTAGAAAAATTAAAAAACGCACCGAAATTTAAAAAAAAATAGCAAACAAACAAGAAAAAAAACCCTGAAGAAGACACTCAAAGGAGTGCTGAAATATTGATTTAAATAAATTTTATATCAAAAACAAGACCTCAAGCTCGAAAATTTAATAAGTTATACTTTAGGTTTTTTTATTTAATATAACCGTATTATGTAGAAAAAATAGAAAAATCATATTAACGTTTTGAAATATTTTTATTTTGAAAAGAATTGTTTGACTAATAGTTGAATTTGAGCCCTAACCGCGAAAATAACGTAAGCGGCATCATTTTAGATTTTTGTTTTTTCTAAATAAATGGCTTTAACGATTTTATAGCAAACACAATTTTATCCAGGGACCCTATAAAGGAAACGAAAAAAATCATATAAATATAACCATTAATATTGAAGAATTATAGGTAAAGGTTAAAAATTACAATTATCATTTAATATATATATTTTATTCTGGTTATCGTAACCAATTAAAGTAAAAAATATTTTTTTTGGTTATACCTTCATAAATAACCATTAATTCAACTAAAAAATTTTTTGGTTACAAACAACTATTAAACCAAATAATTAATTTTTTAGTTACAAATAACCATTTTAACAAATAATAAATTAATTTGGTTACAAATAACCATTAAAACAAGTAATATATTTTTTGGTTACAAATTTAAATTATACATAAGTAAAAAAGTATAGTCGGTTACTATTTGGGACCCTTGGGCAATAATTTTTCCGGCAAAAAAAACTGTTTTTAAGTACAGACGGTGATTCTAGCGGTTTATAATTGCCTCTCAAGTCACGCACAACAGCTGACACGTTCACTCCTTCTTCTTAGTCATCGAAATAATAAATGCACGGAAATAATCATACATATAAATACATATGCACAGAAAAAAATATCTGAAGAAAATTTTTAACCTGTGTAGTTGTTAAAAAAAATTGCTTGTTTTAATGGTTATTTGAAACCAAAAAAATTAATTATTTTTTAAAATGGTTATTTGTAACCAAAAAATTAATTATTTGGTTTAATAGTTGTTTGTAACCATAAAAAAATTGTGGTTGAAGTAATGGTTATTTATGTGTAACAAAAAAAGAAATATTTTTTACTTGAATTGGTTACGATAACCAGTATAAAATATATGTAACGATAATGGTTTAAAATAACCAAATGAAAATAAAAGGAATTTTCCAGTAAACTCAAATAAAATAAAATAACCATTATGTTTGGTCCCTGATTTTATCGTGAGCAACAAATTTAATACAAAATTTATATGAATTAGAATAAAAAAAAACTCTCACCTATAAAATTTATTTTGGTGCTTACGTTATTTTCGCGGTTAAGGCTCGAATAATAAAAATGTTTCACACGAAATGACAAACTAAGTATACCCAGCTAGTTGTGGCGGAGAGTATACATAACAAAAAGCCAATAAAAAACCAGACATGTCACACACACACACACACTGTGTGTTGTGCTGTGACAGTACAAACTGCCGAGCAACAACAGCAACACAAGCGAGAATCGTTGTTATCAGGCCATATTTCACGATTTTTAGGCATTTTGGCGATATTTTCCTCTAAATTATCAAAGTGCCTATTTTTTGAGAAATACTTACAACACGGTAATTTTTGGTTTGTTTTATATACTTATATTACACTACGCTAGTTGGAAAAACAGACAAGCTGGGCAGCTGGCGTTTTAACCTAATTCGGATACGCTGAATCCAGTGGTGCTCGCCGTTTTTAAGATTGGCTCTGGTTTTCGAGATATACCGTTATTTTGAAAATGGAGGAGGTTGCACAACATACACCTATTAGCGTAACTCAAAAACGGTTTAGTTTACTAAAATTACTAAAAAACCCCGAAACTCCGCAATTTTTTTTGTTTTGTTTTGTTATTTTTTTAAATTAAAAACAAACAAGTCCATATAAAACAGTCATTTTTCAACGTAAAAATAAAAGGTAAAATTTAACTCTTAAAAAGAGAGTTTTATTAAGCCGTCATAAATTAATACTCAGTTGAGGAATAAAATATCGAATAAAACTGTTAAAACGAGAATTTTATTCAGCCGTCAAAAAATAAAACTCATTTCAGGAGTTTGATTTAAACCAGCATTTTATTCAACTAATTTTTTGTACATTAACAACCAAAGCTTGTCGCTGGTCAGATCACTACAATTTCAACGTAAAAATAAATAAAAAAAGAAGAAAAACATAATGAGTATTTTAGACGTAAAAATTAAAATCCTTAAAAGAGTTGTATTTGTTGATGGTGTGATTTCTATTTTAGGGCGAATATGTTATGATTGCGAAAAAAAACTATCTTTTTAAGAGTTCATCCAAACTTTTATTTTTTGTTGAAAAATGATTTTTAACTGTGGAGTTGAGATCTTTTTTTCTAGATCACCATAGGTTCTTAAAGAGAACTTTAGAACAAACCTATTGGTTGACTCCGTTTTTAAGCTAAACTTTTATGGATAACCTTATTTACGGTCCTTGCGATTTTTTAATTAACTAAAATTTATTTCTAAAAAGTTTAATTTTATTAATTTTTTTAAAGCATAGGTAATATTTAATTGTTTTGCTTTTTTATTTTTGTCAATGTTTTATTGTGTTTAAAATCGTAATAGTAATTTGCCGATTTTTTTATTTAATTTAATTTCTAATTTGTTTTTGAAAATATGCCGATTTCTTACCAAAACCATCTGGCACCCCTGGTTGAGATCGTATACAAGTTTTTATAAACTTTCTTATTTTCATCAACTCGCCAACAATATTTTAAAATACAACAGAACACCA
This sequence comes from Pollenia labialis, assembly GCA_949318255.1. NCBI lineage: Eukaryota > Metazoa > Arthropoda > Insecta > Diptera > Polleniidae > Pollenia > Pollenia labialis. The sequence goes on from OX439140.1 coordinate 53,806,707, forward strand.
CAGATATTGTAGAAATACTCATGGTGACAACAGATATTTGGAAGTAAAAAAAAAATGTTATGTCATACTCAATACAAAACCATAAGCAACTGTTTTTGTTTTTAAGATATGGTGAGTGGACAAAAGCAAACCCATACAATATTAGTTACACTCATTCTCTCATTTATATCAGTAGTAACAGATAAATATCTGGTGTATCTGTTTCAACAATACTTACTGATACACTCGTGCAGGTCTTTAATTGGAATGAGAAGCATGAATAGAGAGCGAAGCGCGTACCGTGGAAACATGGCATTAATTTCATATAAAATTAATGCAAGTGTCAACCACCACTACTTGAGAAATAGTAAGCTTTCAGTTAATTTAAAGTTAACTGAATGTCCGACAGGGTACCGATATAAATGAGAGAATGAGTGTAACTGATATTGTATGGTTTTGCTTTTCCCCACTCATGAATATCTACGTGGGGAGTATAACGATGAGATTACTACGTTTCTATTTAGTTCTTCAACGCAAATGTTTGTTGCTTGAAGATAATCTTCACGATGATCATCCATTATGTAGTGTTTGACTCTGGTTTTTTTTTAAATGGCAGAACTTCCACAAGCTCTATCTCGAGGGTCCTTTGTATCATATAGTACATAACCATTAATTTCAAAAGTATTTCTTGAGGTCAAATGAGTTTCAGAAACCATCATGACATCAATTTGTTTACTTTTAAGAAAATATTCTAATTCATTTTTATGTTGGCGGATGCCGTTTGCGTTCCAAAAAAATTTTTATACAGTTCATGGCTTGTTTAGTACAGCTTGTATGACATTGATTGCATTCTGTTTGCACTAATGTTTCCATGGTTTTTTTCTAGACGACTTAAATTAGGAGTGTCTTCGTAACTTGGCGCAGCACCTTGCATTGAAATATGGTTTGATTTTAGGACGTTAGCGTAAGAGGTTCTGTTATTACTAGGCTGCGGAGCCTGAGTATCATTAGTAGTTACTTGATTTGTTACCTGAATTTGAGTGTGATTATTTTTCGGTCCAACCGACAGCTTGACGATAGTGTATACAGGGCATCCTCTATAATTGGCTGTGTGATTACCGCCACAGTTGCTTTTTACGTTGGGGTCAGTTTAAGAATTATCGCAAAGAACTGTGCCATGTAATTCACCACAAACTACGCAAACAGGCGGTACAAACCAGTATGCCTTAGTATGGCCAAATTCTTGGCAGTTAGACATTGCACGGGACCATTCCTTTTATGCGGCTCCTCCACTGCTTTTTTTAAGGGCTTCGAATTTGTTAATTATTTTACGAAAATCATTGTCATGATGAACCTGTATTTTTGTCTCATTTATATTACCACGCTTGATTGCAGTTACATACGTAAAACGAATTTTCACCTATTGCCGAGATCACGCTCTTTATTAACTCACTTGAGTTTTGCTCCCTAAGATGTATCGGGGGTGGCTTAGACGATTTTATTACGTTTGGTGCTTCAGAGGATTCATCCTCCAGAATTGCAAAACGATTTTGAGAGTTTATTTTATCAAAAGATGGTACTTTTGAGGCCGAAGCAACTACTGCAGAGGTAGGGCTGCGACCCGTTTAAGCACTGTTATGTACCTGTCCATACCAACTTGTACTTGAGGCTTTTGACAACTTTTTACTTGAGATGTTTCCATTGCATCTGCATTTGAGTTCATGGTACCATTTGTTACTAAAATTGTTTTTGCTGCTGTGCCAACACTAGCAAGTGAGAGATTAATATTTTTTAACGTATCACCATCAACCGTCTTTGTTAAAACCGAGGGCGAAAGGGAACGTGTACGAACAATTGGTTTAGCCGTTAGGTAGTTACTATTGTTTTCTTTTATTTTATTTATTACAGCATTGCCTTCGTTAGAATGCACTCTCACATAAACATTTCTTTTATTTAGTTTTATTGTTGTTTCACTGTTTTTACTCATGCAAAGAGTTGTTTTTGTTTTTCACCGTTTTGCTGTGCTTTTAATATTTTAAATTGAATTTTACAACAAAACAAATTATAAGAAATTTAAACTTATTTGCCCAATTGCAATCTGTTCGGCACTTTCCAAAGTTATGGAAAGTATGGTAAATTACCATCTTATCAAATATTTAGAGTCAAACTACCAACTAAGCGACCGCCAGTTTGGCTTTCGTAGAGGTCGCTCTACTGGAGACTTACTAGCTCTGTTATCGGAAAAATCCAAGGCGTTTGGCAGAGTCTGGCATGGTGCACTCTTGTCAAAACTTGCTGCATTTGGTGTCGGTGATAATTTCTCTCGATTTGTATCGAGTTTTCTCAGAGATCGCACTATACGAGTTGTTATAGATGGGGTTTAGTCAAATGAGTACAAGATTCATTCAGGCGTGCCGCAAGGCTCCGTTCTTACTCCTACTCTATTTCTTATCTTTCTAAATGACCTCCTTTGTCAAACTTCGTTCAGGGGTGCCGCAAGGCTCCGTTCTTTCTCCTACTCTATTTCTTATCTTTATAAAAGACCTCCTTTGTCAAACTTCCAACCCTATCTACTCTTTTGCAGATGACGGCAACCTTTGCCATTCGTACTCATTTGAACGCAGACCAAGCGTATCCGAAGTCGTTGCTATGAGGCAGCATATGAATGATACGCTTGGCCGAGACCTTGATATAGCCTCGGAATGGGGTCGTGCAAATAGAGTCGATTTTAATGCCCGAAAACCCCAATGTTCTGTGCTGACGCATAAGCACGCGACAAATTAAGGTGCCTCATCTGCATATATGGGTGGTATAATTATTGAGGAATCAGAATCTCTTGATGTTCTGGGCATGAGGATACAATGTGATGTCCGATGGACAGAACATATATTCAAGGTGTCGAAAGAGGCATTCAAGTGCATCGGTTTTCTAAGACGGTGTAGGATATACTTCACTCCATCTGATCTTCTTACTATTTATACCACCTATATCCGACCGCGTATGGAATACAACTCTCATGTGTGGGCCGGTGCTTCAAAATCTATTTTGGATCTTCTCGACCGCGTGCAGGAAAAAATCGTTAAAAACATCAACCCTAAAAACCGTTTTATCCGAATACCTCTTAAGGCAAAGGGGATTCCCTAAACATTCAAGTATATTTTTTGTAGGCCAACTTTAGGTGTAGTTAATAGAACTTACATTTAAAACAAAAACAAAATTTCGAAATTTGCAGCTTTAAAAGTGTTCTTTTAATATAAATTAAAACGTTTTATTTAAGTTTAAAACAAAAAGAAGGAAATCGTGCATAATCTGGTGACGAGCGGAGATAGTACGAAAATAAAAAAAATCAAAATATTTTGATTGCTTTTGTTAACAAAACTTGTAATTCTAACTTAACATCAATTCTGAATTTATTTTTTTTATTTTACGTTGCAATTTTTTATCATTTTCTTTCGGAGAGCATCAGCTTTAAATATAGCGAACTTAATAATGTTTGAATTTGAAAAAAAAACTGATGCTGCTAACAATTTAATTATCAAAGAAATTTATTTGAAGAATGTTTCAAAACAAAGCAAAAGATACAAACTCAGGGAAAAATTAACGACATTTTCAAGCAAAACCAAAACTGATGTTGTCTGCACGGCTTAAACGCCATTTTGTAAGCCACTTTCTCGTTATCATCGTGCGTTTTTTTTAAACAAATATCGGTTAGTTTTCGAGATAATTAGTTTTTTTACTTTTATTTTTATTGGCAACCCTAAAAATTTCAATTATCACAAAAATCAAAAACCCAACGTGAATGCCCATGAAAAACTCTTACGGCCTAATTTATAAAAAAATAAAACAGGTCAATAAATCGGATTTTCATACAAATTCTGTTTCATAAAACCTTTATTAACTTGTTTTATTTTTTATAAATAAGGCAGTTAGGCTCTAACTGTGTAAAACGCAACGCCAAAAATAACATTAAAACAAAAAAAAGTCAAAAATATCTTAAATTTTATGAGGCCCTAACATCAGATTTGTGACTTCGATATTTTTATAAATGGCATCAATGAGGCAAAAAGTGACATCAATCCAACGACGAACGTCATCATAAAATTTTGTAATGTAAAAATGCTTGTAAAGTGTACTTAAGGCAGAATGTAATTGTTCCATCCACTATTTTTGTTTTTAGACACATTTAAAAAAAACAAGTTAGAGTGCTGCTATATTCGGCTGTGCCGAATCTTTGATACCCTCCACCGACATTTCGAATATTTCAAGAGAGATATCTATATGATGTCTCCATACCGACCATCAGAAAGTTTTATGCTATTTATAATAATTTTAACTAGCTTGAGCCGAACTTAAATGATTTTCAGGAGGGAATTTGTATTGGAGCCATGGTAAGTTATGAACTCAAGTTCTGCAGAGTGATATCTGGTATTAAAAAGCATAAATTTGAACGCAGCGGTGAAATAAGTTTAAGCGTTTACAGTGAATTTCAGAAGGCTGCTAAACATGGAATCAAAGATAAATAATGGACCGTATATCACAAAATTGCATGAAATTTTTTCTGGTCATATGAAACTAAGTTAAAAGAAATATTACCACAATAAATATATCTGCTACGGTTTTAGGCGTATTTAATTAATTTACCAGAGTGGGTTTTATATGGGGCCTATACTAGATTATGGACCGATCATCACGAAATTTATTAGTGTGATTTCCTATAAAACCGTGAAGTATTAAATTTTATTCTGATAGCATTCCTAATTACGGTTTTAGGGAGTTTAGGGAGTAGTGTTTATATGGGGCGTAGGGTAAATTATAGACGGATCTTCACAAAATTTTACAGCGTCATTTCCAGTCGAATAAAACGAATTTTTGCAAAATCTTATCTCATTTCATGCCTTGTTCCACCATTTTTGTTATTTTTTGTAACAAAATTATAATTTTTTTAAGGTGGTGGTTCCACATTTTGATTCATAGCTCTGGTAATACTGAACCGATTTTGCTGGATTTCAATCCCAAACTGCTTAGCAAGCATTAAGCAATTTGACACCAAGTTTGTTTATTTCTTTTGAGTTGTTCGAAAGTGAGCGTGTTATCAACAGATGGACAGACGGACATGGCTAAATCGATTTAGAATTACTCAAGGAGCCAGAATATATATATACTTTATGGACTCTGAGATGAATAATAAAAAAGTTTCACACGGAATGACAAACTTAGTATACCCTCTTTACAACTTATTGTGGTGGAGGGTATAAAAACTTTCAACATAACATTACATTCGTATTAATGACATTTAATCTTCACATTTGGCATCAACATGAAAAATAATGTGATTGAAAAGAGTAAAAGTTTGTTGTAGAAACACCTACAAAAACATTACAAAAGAGAGTAAAAACGATTCGTTTGTTTTGTATAGAAACAACAACAACACTACAAGAAGAAAACCACACATTATTTTCATGCGTAAAAGGTAAAATAAGAATCAAAATTCCCACATTATATATTTCTTAAAAATTATTGAAATATTCAACATTTTTATTTTTTCGAATTTTTATTCTATGAGCTAAATTTCAGTTCTGTATTTTCTGTACATACAATATACTTCATTGCTATCCAAAGGATAGCTAAGGTAAAATGTAACAAGAAGATACAATATAATAGTCTGGTAGTGTATAAAGTCTTTCCTAAAAATTAAAGGAATGGGACAGTTACAAAAAAGCTTTATAAAATACATAACTGAAATTTAGCTAATAGAATAAAAATTCGAAAAAATAAAAATGTTGAATATAATAAAGTAACCTATGAAAGGAAATAATTCCCAGTTTCTATTAATTATTGAAATATATACATCAAATTTTCCAAGTAGAATGTTTACGAAAATCATATCGGGCATGCTGCTGGGGCCTTATAATTAAGAGTAAACAAAGAGTAAACAAAAGTAAAACAAACATTTTTAACGGGTCAGTTAATAATAATATTCTCTCACTTTGATGCCAATGACAGTTTGTCATTTAATTGAGCCCAACGAGCCCCTTCTCCGATGTGACTGTGTCGTCGCACTGATGGCAGTTTTTATTAAACTAACTCCGATTCGTCATTTCTGTGAAGCTAATGTGCCATCTCATTGATGACTAATGTAAATTTTTGAACCTGATGACAATTTGGCCAATTTATTCTAAGGCTAACATTGCAATGATGAAAAGTGGCATGGGGTCAAAAACGAAGACACTTGTCATAGTGCTGATGTAAAATACATCAACGTTATGTCTCCTTTTCTATAAATTTAGGGTAAGATTTGGTTATAATTTTGTGTTTTAATAGCTGCGTTCGTTTACCCCAAAATTTGTACTGGATTTTCCTGAAATGCGTTCGCGTACCCATAAATTTGTAAAATTTTCATATTAATCACCTACTGGATTTTACTGGAAAAGTAAACGAACGCATATATTGGTTACCGAAATACATTGTTTTTATTTCAGAAATTTAAATCTAGTCCAATATTGCCTTAAAAAAAATAAATAGGATTAACTTGAAAATTTTTTGGTTAATGGACTGTTTCTGGAGTGTGTATTTAACACATGACTTCTGGGTTTTTTAAATCGCGCATACATATTTATTTGACCAACATTCAACCCAGTACTTACTTGCTGCACGAGTAGTGGAGCAGTAAGTAAAATTTTAAAATTAAAGTAAAACGAAGCACTCACACTGTGGTGTCTTAAATAATCGCATTGCAGGCAGTTATTTCCCGTAGTAAGTCAAAGTGCAGAAGAAATAAAACTATGTACACTACTAACCATCTAGAGCTGCCCACCAAAAAACAAAAACGTAAGAAATTGTTTGTCTGACACATTATCTACATTTCCTTGCCTGTTCATCTATTTGAGGTTTTCATTGTTTTACTCAAGTGTTTTATTTTCTGTTTTTTTTTTGTTCCCTGTTGCCAGTGCGCTTAAGGGCCCATTCAAACTTATGACCATGTAATCATGCGGACAAAAAAATTACTGAGTAAAAGGGTTGCAAACACAACAACCAAATAATGTACATACATAATGTGTATATGTATACATGTATTTGTGTATGAATATTTGTATGTCGTATCCCAGCAAACACGAAGTCAAATTTACAATTATATCATTCGATACCAAGCACAAAATTCACACTTGGTCTGATTTTTTAATTGATACCAATTTGTTGTTAGACGATTATGTTTCATATACAACTCTTAAACGAATCTTCTGATGATTACCTGACGAGTAACAAAAACATCTAAATTTTTTTTTATAAATTTTTTTGGATCGACTCTCCGTAGGAGTCATAAAACAATTACTGAGCTACCTAAATAAGAGCGTTTTTGAAATATGAAAATTCAATATCTACAATTTTAATAAAAAAACCCGACCTAAGGATCTGTTAAAAAATGATTTTCCGAATGATTGCTCTTATTATGGTAGCTCAGTTATACGGCTGAACATTTCACGAGTTGTAAAACAATCCCTACATAAGTCTTATATGACTATAACCATGCTTTTGAAAGACTCGTTAGATAATCTCTACATCAGAGACCCGCAAAAGTACTGCTAAAACACTCTTTATAAGATTCCCAGAACACTCCTAGACGATTGAAAATGCTAGCTGGGCACATGTATTTGAGTATGAATATATGTATGTATGTCGTATCCCAGCAAACACGAAGTCAAACCTTTGATATACAATTTTATGATTCGATATCAAGCACAATTTTCACACTTTTTCAATGGTCTGATTTTTTAATTAAAATTGATATCTTGGTAATTTTATTATGATATGCGCCAAACCAAAAATAAGCTGCCGAAATATGTAATGTTTAATAAATTTTTTGTCAAAGTTATTCTAAGATTAGAAATAAACTTGGCAAGTAAATGGCTTTGTTCCACATGCATAACGAAACAGTCCGCACTTGTACAAAGTTACCCAAAAGCGTCCCACTTAAGGCGACCGTACACGACATGTATTTGTCATCTGACATGTCAAATTTTCCACTTCAAAATACATACATGTCGTGTGTTACCTTTTTAACTTTACTTCTGTAAAAGTCAGACGCAAAGTCATCTGACAAAATTTCAATTAGAGCGTGCTCTATTTTCTTCTGACAAACCATCTGACATCAGAAATCTATGCCGGGAAGAAACCGGCAGCGGCGTCCACTATTAACGGAATCATTAGCCGGCTGAAGTTAATTTTTTACAATACCGAGATATGTTTGATCATCTTACCATTGAATAGAATTTATGTGAATATATATATAAAACCCGTATTATAATAAAATCCTAAATTGGTATCTTTGAATTAAAAGAAAAAAATGTTAAGATGGCAAAACTATTTTACGGCGCAAACAAAAAATTTCATGGCGGCAGCAAGCTGTTTTAAAACCGATCCCTACTTTGGTTTCTGCAATAACAATGCGAAAAAACAGAGACAATGTAAGAAGCAAATTACATGTACGTTTGTGACCGAATATTATAAAGCTTATGTAAAACAGCGGTTTTGACAGACATGCACAATTACATGTGACTTGAAAATTTGACATGTCAGATGACAAAAACATGTCGTCTATATGCTCCTTTAAGCTGAATGTACACGACATGATTTTGTCATCTGACATGTCAAATTTTAAAGTCACAAGTAATTTTGCATGTCTGTCAAAATTGCTGGTTTACATAAGGTTTATAATATTCGGTCACAAACGTACATGTAATTTGCTTCTGACATCGTCTCTGTTTTTATTTTTCATAGTAAGTGCAGAAACCAAAATAGTTCTCGCCGTAAAAGAGTTTAGCCATCTTAAATTGTTTTTCTTTAAATTCGAAGATGCCAATTGTGGGTATAATAATGAAACGTTTTTTATATACATATGTATGTACGTTATTTCTATTAAAAGGTTAAAACAACATATATTTATCGATATTGTAAAATAACAACCTCAGCCAGCTAATAAAATCGTCAATAGTGGACGTCGCTGACTGTTTCTTTCCGGCATAGATTTCTGAATTCAGATGGTTTGTCAGAAGAAAATAGAGCACGCTCTAATTGAAATTTTGTCAGATGACTTTGCGTCTGACTTTTACAGAAGCAAAGTTAAAAAGGTAACACACGACATGTATGTATTTTGCAGTGGGAAATTTGACATGTCAGATGACAAATACATGTCGTGTACGGGCGCCTTTAACAATTTTTATGCAATGTGTGGTCATTTATTAAATAACTTTTGCATATTGTACAGTTAGGAAAATTTTTGCTAACTTGCCTCAAAAATGCCCTTATGGCGCTAAGGAATAAATTTAAAAATGTTAATATTTTGTGGGTAGTTCTTGCTTAGGCAGAACATAAACTAAAATTGGAACATGGCCACGACGCAAGAATATTACGCAAAATCGTAAAGCGTTCCACATTTTAAATATACTCTTCGGAGTTTATTTAAGCAACAACAAATTAAACTTATTTAGTCCTCTTTTAGACAGGCAAAGTAGGGAATGGTAAATGGATTCCAAAATCGATTTTCGATTTTTCGATCGACTTTTTTTATTTCGGTTTATTAAATCAATTGATCGAACCTTAAAATTGATTTCAAAATCGTTTAAGATTAATTTGCAAACGTATACCTTATATCACAAAGGGGGATACACCAAAAATTTTTTTGCAAAGTACTAGAGGAATTTAACTGAGATTTTAACAGTGGGTAGATATGACTACTATATAAATTTGTATATGGCTTTTAGAGGAACAATGCATGCACATTTCACATATTAAAATTTTATTTTTGTGTAGTCAATCATAAATTAATTGCGATCGAAAGTGGAAGTGACATTGTATCTTGCTTCACATAAAACGAAATCACTTTTGATTGGAATTGATTTCTGTGACAAGCCTGAATGTATGGATAGTACATATTTCAAAGTATTATGAAAATATTTCCTGATCGGTGGCGACTGTTTCTTTGCTAACTTACTACATATTAAGTTAGTTTTAGAAAACAAACATTTGCATGTCATTGATGTCAGAAAGATTCAGACATTTCCTTGTAATTTCGTATATGATAGAATAAATTACATACTTTTTGTTTGTTCACTCTTCTTATAACTAGATTTAAATTTCGCTCACACACTGGTCTGTTTGAATATTAGCGTATTTCCACAGGAATGACATGGCTTAATTCACCTGTTGTGTGTCTATAATATGTTGATTTGTCACGAAGTTGACTTTCAGTGTTTGGTTCGGTACGATAAGTTTAATACTGTTTTGTTCAATGTCCATTGACGACTTTAATTTCTGCAGAACAAGAGCCCTTTTATTAAAGTTGGAAGTATACCAAGGGTACCAATAGATAAATACGTAAAACTACAACTTAAGACTAAAAAAACTGCATAAGCATACATACAGACGTACATATGTACGGACAACAAAATAAGTTTTATCTATTTAATTAAGATTTATGTGCTGTTTTCACAACACAAGTGACTGAACGTGTAGTAAAATTTATATGAAAACCACTCAGTTTTTTGAGTGTTTTCCACATAAATTTAACTACACGTTCAGTCACTTGTGTTGTTTAAAACGCACATAAAATTGAAAATTGCCAACATTTTGATAAAAATAAAAAAATCGATTTTAAAAGGCCAATAATCGAAAAGACAAAATCGATTTTCGATTGGAATCGAAATCGATTTACCATTCCCTAAGGCAAAGTTTACTTTGCAAAGTCTTGAGTGCTGCGCCTTCCCCCTTAATTTTTATTTTCAAATGTGTAGTTTACTATAAGAGTGACTCCTACCAAGTTTGAACATTCTCACTAAAACAGTTCTTAAGATATGCGATATTTAACATTAGCGTCCTATGGGGGCACCACTTCCCCTACTGCTATCTCATTTCAATTTCAAGGCTCAGAAGATGTATCTGAAAAAAATTCAAGAAAATGGGTGCAGCGGCTCTTATCGTATGCAATACTTAGTATTGGCATCTTATGGTGGGTTCCTCATCCCCAGCCCTTATCGAAAAAAGTGCTCCTCCTCTGTCTACCCCACCCATTTTTATATTAAAATTTATAGTTTACCATAATAGTAGCTTTAACCACGTTTGAAGACTCTCCCTTTAATAGTTCTTAAGCTGAGCGATATTTAATATATGCATCCTATGGGAGGTATTTCCCCCTGCGCCTAACTGCTTTAATTTTATTTTCAAAAGTGAAGTATACCATAAGAGTGACTTCTAGAAAGTTTGAACATTCTCACTATAACAGTTCTTAAGATATGCGATATTAAACATTGGCATCCTATGGGGGTTACCACTTACCCCGCTGCTATTTTATTTCAATTTTTGGGCTCAGAAGATCCTACTACCAAAAGTTCAACAAATTGCTTACAGCGGCTCTTATTAATATTTCTATCTATGAGAGGTACTGCTCCTCCTCTGGCTACCCCGCCCATTTCTATATTGAAATTTATAGTTTACCATAATAGTAGCTTTAACTACGTTTGAAGACTATCCCTTTAATTGTTCTTCAGTTGAGCGATATTTAATATTTCGATCCTATGGGAGGTATTTCCCCTCCTACGCCTACCCGCTTTATTTCTATTTTCAAAAGTGTAGTATACCATAAGAGTGACTTCTGCAAATTTTGAACATTCCCACTATAACAGTTCTTAAGATATGCGATATTAAACATTGGCGTCCTATGGTGGGCACCACTTCCCCCGCTGCTATTTTATTTCAATTTTGGGGCTCAGAAGATCCTACTACCAAAAGTTCAACAAAATGCTTGCAGCGGCTCTTAAGATATGCGATATTTAATATTGGCATCCACGAAAAAATATGGCACCGCCCCTTTGTCCAATATACCTTTTTACCACTGTTTTAATTAAACGTATTTCTATTCATGCCAACAACATATATACCAAATATTATCGCCGTAGGTCAAAAAATGTCATAGATAACACGATTTTAAATTTTGGGTTGTATGGGCGTGGCATCGCCCCTTTGCCCAGTCACAATTTTATATAGCCTAATGTCTCTTCCAGGGCACAGTTACATGCTGTGAAAATTTCAAGGCCATCGGTCAAGTGGTTTGTCCTCCTATAAGGCACAAATATATATATATATTTATAAACAAACAACATACATTCACTTTTATATATATATAGATACATTGAACAAATCTTTGACAAAAAATTTTATTAACTCTTTTCTTTTTAAATCAAACGTTAAAAAATTTCAAGAAAGCGGGTTTTCAATTTTGGGTGAACAACTTAGAAATAAACAAAAAGCTAATAAAATAAAGAATGGATTTACATATATAAATCATATCATGAAAGCAGAAAATGTTGTGATTGTATTATCCTTTTTTTAAATCTATATATGTATATAAAAATGAAAAATGTGTGTAAGTTTGTTTGTTTGTATGGTGGCTATATAATATCGCATATCTTAAGAGCCGCTTCACGCATTTTGTTGAACTTTTGGTAGTAGGATCTTCTGAGCCCCAAAATTGAAATAAAGTACAGCGTGGGAAGTGGTTTCCCCCATAGGACGCCAATGTTGAATATCGCATATCTTAAGAACTGTTATAGTGAGAATGTTCAAACTTTGTAGAAGTCACTCTTATGGTATACTACACTATTGAAATAAAAATAAAGCGGGTAGGCGCTGGGGGGAGAAATACCTCTTATAGGATGCATATATTAAATATCGCTCAACTTAAGAACTATTGAAGGGAGAGTCATCAAACGTGGTTAAAGCTACTATTATGGCAAACTTTAAATTTCAATATAGTAATGGGCGGGGTTGACAGAGGAGGAGCAGTTCCCCTTACAGATAGAAATATTAAAAGGAGCCGCTGTACGTATTTTGTTGAACTTTTAGTAGTAGAATCCTCTGAGCCCAAAAATTTAAATAAAATAGCAGAAGGGGAAGTGTTACCCCTATAGGGTTAAGCTAGTTATATATATTTTTACCATTTGCGTAAGTGTCACACTATTTCCATTGCAAACGATGTGCATAGTGGAAGATAATCCAGCGACATCAAAAAATGTCGAACTTGGTCCAATGGAAACATACATTAAGAGAGACAGCGGTTGCTGTATAGAAGAAATTGTATGAAGATGGCAGGTCTGCCAACGCCAAAGTAGGTGGCATGTAATAACGTCCAGTGTCATAGTGTCCATGGACTTTATGACAATTTTAAAAGTGTCATAATGTCCATCAGAAAAGTGACATAACATCCACGGACGTTACGACACTTTGCAAAGTGTTATAATGTCCACAACTTAACTTTCGCTAACTTAAGCTTACCTGCACAGCCGGCCTTCGGCCGGGCGCAAGGATTTTCTCCTCTATGGTATAACAAACACCGGCTTCGCTAGCTAAAGCTTCTCGGTATAACCGGCCGCAAGGATTTTCTCCTCTACGGTATAACAAACACCGGCTTCACTAACTAAAGCTTCTCAGTATTTAAAGCTTTAGTTAGCGAAGCCGGTATTTGTTATACCATATACAAAAAAATCCTTTAGCCCAAAAGTGTTTTCGTTATATATTTATATTTCGTTATATATTATATGTACACCAAGAGAAAAAGCAACAAAACCATTTAAAAAAAAATTTAACCATAATATGTTTAATTTAACCAAATCATTGCAACCGACAACTATATTATGGTTAAATTAGTTACTTTAAAAATAGTTTTGTTGGTTGTGCCCATAATAAAACATGTTTTTCTCAGCGTGTATGTAGATCTTTTTTTTTCTATTTAAATAAAAATCCTAAAGCGCCCCCCCCCCCCATACACTTGTCATATTATTGTATATGATATTCGCCATTTATTTAGCCGCTTTATGTAAAGAGCAGTCCATAAAGGATAAGAGGTAATCCAAAAATACTTTAAATATATGGTTAAAAGGTGGTCTATTTAACATTAAGATGTCCTAGGAGGGGACTATATAACCCAGTTTTTCATTACAACGGAGTAGTCTTAAAACTACTCCATGTTCAGACATACTCTAGTGGACTAGTTTTGAAACTACTCCATGGTATATTCCAGAGGATTAGTTTTAACTTCGTTTAAAAACGAAAACATTTTGTTTAAAAATTATGACATGTCGTATCTTTACAAACTGTTGACATGGTCCATGCTTGCATAACATTGGACCAGTCCAGGGAGTAGTCCATCTTATCAAAATAGATCACGTAGCCCAATATTATTTGCAGGGTATAAATAGCAGCATTGTTGCCAGAATGAAGATTTTATCTTATTTTTGAAGATATTTTGACCAAAATAAGATTTGAACATTTTTTTTTTCTCAAATGAAGATTTTTTATTTTAAGAAATTAAGATTTTTAACTTTAAGTTTGAACAACATACATCATTTTTTTAAGGTTTTTAAAACAATCAAATTAAAAAACAAAGAGGTTTTGTAATAGCTTGTTGTCTATTGGTGTTGCACACTTTTGTACACAAAAATGCATCATTATCTCTGGGCATACAAAATATTAAAAAAGCTATCTAATGCTAAGTTCACACTTAGGTTTTTAAACGCGTTTAAGCAAAATGTTGATTTAGCTGATCAAAGCCGTTCACATTACATTTGAGATGATTAAGTTGACAGCAAAAACAGCTGATCGATAAACAAAAAAGAACAAGCAAATTTTTATTTCTTGACAACATTAAAAATGGAAAGAAATACATTAATAAAGTTATCAGCAGATTATTTACTCTCACCCCACACTTCCACTAGCATCTCTTCGTTCTTTTGACTCCAAGGCTTCTTTCTTTTTTTCTTTTCCAAATCCATTAAGTTTGTATTATATTTTAACTTTTTTTTTATTTAATAAAAAAAAAATTTTCTGTCAAAGAGGTACGTTCATTGTGGCCGTTTTTCAGTTTGAGGCAAGAGGAATTTAAATTCGCCTTGGTTTGAGGTATGTTCAGTGGATTCTATCTGGTTTATGAAGTGATTTAGTTGTAATCATGTCAATTTGAAGTGATTAACAAATCACTTCAATGTATGGGTAATCATGTCGATTTTGAAGTGTTTAACGCTTAATCACGTTCGAGCTGCTTAAACGCGTTTAAGAAGCCAAATGTGAACAAAGCATAATACTATGTTCACACTAAGGTTTTTAAACGCGTTTAAGCAAAATGTTGATTTAGCTAATCAAAGCCGTTCACATTACATTTGAGATGATTAAGTTGACAGCAACGACAGCTGATCGATAAACAAAAAAGAACAAGCAAATTTTTATTTCTTGAAAACATTAAAAATGGAAAGAAATACATTAATAAAGTTATCAGCAGATTATTTACTTTCACCCCACACTTCCACTAGCATCTCTTCCTCCTTCTGACTCCAAGGCTTCTTTCTTTTTTTTCTTTTCCAAATCCATTAAAATTTTATTATATTTTAACTTTTTTTTTATTTAATGAAAAAAAAACTTGCTGTCAAAGGAGTACGTTCATTGTGGCCGTTTTTCAGTTTGAGGCAAGACGAATTTAAATTCGCCTTGGTTTGAGGTATGTTCAGTGGATTCTATCTGGTTTATGAAGTGATTTAGTTGTAATCATGTCAATTTGAAGTGATTAACAAATCACTTCAATGTATGGGTAATCATGTCGATTTTGAAGTGTTTAACGCTTAATCACGTTCGAGCTGCTTAAACGCGTTTAAGAACCCAAGTGTGAACATAGTATAAGATGCTAAAAAGCGTTTATAAATTTTGACAATATTGATAAAAAAAAAAATAATTATTTGTGAAAAGAAAAAAATATACTTTGTAAAGAATACAAAGTTCATGTATTTAGTACCAAACGGTAAAACTAATGGAACTTAATAATCTTTTAGTGTGAAAATTCCACATTCCATGTTTATGATAATTTTTGAACAAAGCATATGTACATAAGTCCTTAAGAATATCTTTTAAAAGGTGTTCCAACATTATTTTAATAATTATTCCATTAGGAATATATTGAGGAAAATCAATATATTTTCAATGAGCTTTTTTTAAATGCAATTTTTTCAAAATGTCTTCGATATAACAACGGTATCAAAAAATATAATATTAAATTGAGAACCCTTAAGATTTCACTTCTTTTTTCACTTGATTTAAAAATCCTGGATTTTGAAACATGGAATTTGGATATTCGGGACTTAAAATTTGGGATTCTGTATTTCGGGCATATTAACCCAACGCAAATTTTTAATATAAATTTCTTTGTGTTTTTTAATATTAACCTTTTTTGTAGGTTAAATTCATTAAAATTTGTTCCTTCTTATATTAAATATGAACTAACAATAATTAATTTAATCCTATACTAATACTTTGTTTTATGTCCTGCCAGTGCGAAACAAAAAATTTAGTCAACATGATTTCTGTTCACATATACAGGTGCTTATCGCTCTTATGATTGGGTGAGTGATGCAGTGACTCTTCTCCTTAGGCGAGAGTGACCGCCATAATTTTAAATATTTCGAGCTATTGGATTTGGCGTGCAGTTCAAGTCATTTTAAATATCTGACTGCATATTTCGTAATCATAGTTTTTACTATTGGCACATTGAGATCCTTGTAGATATTTGAGTTTTTAACATCCAAGGGAGCGGCTGTGATAATTCGAAGAAGCTAATTTTGGCGCGTTTGCAATTTTTTCGATATAAGAGGCCGAGGCCGTGCCCCATAACTGAGTACTGTGGCACCATATTGGCTTTAAGGTGGAGGTGTAAAGCAGAAGTTTGCAATCGGGACTAAAGCCTGGTACTCTGTTCAAAATATGGAAAAAACTTGTGCGGAATATCTATGAAATAATGTTGATAGAGTTGTACTCTGTTTATTTTGTGAAAATGTTCCTGGCAGCATTATTTTAGAACTGCGAAATAATAGGTGCGTTTGAGAACTTTTACAGTAAAATGCAGTAAATGAGTAAAATGAAAAATTTGCTCTCACAAAAAGCTGTCGTACAAAAAAGTACGCGAACGCAAAATTCGTAAAATAAAGGCAACAGCTGATGACAAATAATTGAAGTGTTGAAAAATGGTTACACTTTTGACTTCTTAACTCGTTTTCTTATGAGTACTACTTTGCATAACACGAACATCATTGGAAAATACAAACAAATTATTTTATGTAATCTTTCATATTTTTTTGTTTTTTATTTTATTTGATTTTACTAATTTGTGGCGGGTAAATTTATTCAAAAGAACATAAACATTTATTTTTGCTATTGATTACTTTAATTAAGTAATATTTATTTACTTTTTGTTTTGGGTTCATTTTTATTTAAACTTTTCTTTTATTTAACAATTATTTCACAACTTGTAAGCTTTTTGTTTGTTTGCCTTTTGAAACATATGTTTTTTTGATTTACTAAATTTTACTGCAAAAATTTGTGCAGTAAAAATTTGTAAATACTCAGACAAGAACTGTGACTTTACGCTCTTAATTTGTGTTCTCATTTACATTTTTGTACGCGAACGCAATTTAGTGAAATGCAGTAAAGTTCAGTAAAAAATAGTAAAAACTTTTGTGTTCTCAAACGCAGCTAATGTAAGCTGCACTTATTTCACGCGGCATTTTAAGCAAAAAAGTATGAACTGATTATTATATAAGAAATAGAAAATTAAAATAACACAACCGGTAACAGTTTTTAATCCATATTTACTTTTTTTTTATTAAAAAAATTATTTTTAGTAATATAGATGTGGGGTTGGTTAACATACGCAAAACAATGCCGCATTCTTTGCAGGAATAAAAACGTTAAATTGTATAAACTCGCATGATAGGTAATATTGATACATATCAAAATTTTCTTGTGAAATAATTAATGTTGCTCAACATTTTTTTACAAATTTGAGCAGAATTAATTCTGCCTCTATATGGCTTTTCCGCCGAGATATTTAACATGCGAATGATGAGGTATTTTTTGATAATTGATTTTAATAGGGGGACATGATTCCCGACGCAAGGTTAATGTTATATTTACGCATTTTTGCTCATGGCCCGTAACCTCTACTGTTTTAACCTCATGACGGTTTTCGTGCACGCTTAAAAAAGCTGCATCACCTCCAAATAGTGAAGTTTGGGTGTAGTTGTTTGACAAAAACAATATGATAGCAAAGCCTAATTTTAATAAAAAATCATAAAAGCTTTCAAGAATTAGAAAACTCCACAGGAAAAATCGCTTCTATCGCGAACATATCAAAAATCCGCAAACAATTACAAAATTAGAATCATCCCCTAAAAAAATTTGAAATCGGCAAAAAAAAATCGAAAAATAACATAAAAAGCATTAAAATATTAAATAAATGATGAAGACAAAACTTTTTGTCAGGTTTTTGTAATAGGAAAGGGCATTCCATAGAAAAGTCAAGTTTTTTGAGCACTTAATACCTGAAATTACACCGTGATCGGCGAATTTAAAATACGCCTGCGACTGTTTGGTAATAGATTAAACAGAACGTGAACTTACTTCCTTTAATCTATTACTTAACAGTCACAGGCGTATTTTAAATACACCAATCAGGATAAGGTTGAATATTTTTTGTTTGTTTATAAAAAACTTGAGACCCTCTACTTTGAGGCCCTATGCTCCTTATAGGATCGAGGGGAATACATATATAAAAAACTTGATGTTATTTTCTTTAAAATGGAAAATACTGCTTATGAAAACTTGACCCTTCTTTAACTGAAATACCCTTTTTCTGGAAATCCCCTTTTTGTGACCCTTTTCAAAAAATTTCAACGGTAGCCCTGTCCAGCGTCAATTGGCTGATGAGAGCTTAAAAATTCGCCTTCTTTAATAATAAATTAACCACCCACTAAGTAGTTTTCTAACAGCTTGTGCGTGTTTGCTGGTAAGTTTTGTTTTAATTTATGTAATAAGCCTTCCTGATAGACTTTATCAAAAGCTTGAGAAACGTCGATGAAGAGTGTTGAACAATATTTTTTTCTTCAAAGGCTTGTCTTATGACATTTACTATTCGATGAGTTTGTTCAATTGTGCTGTGTTTTCTTCTAAATCCAAATTGATGGTTTGGAATACATCTATTTTCATTTAAAATCGGAGTTAATTTTAAAACTACTTATTTCTCAAATAGCTTTGAAATATTTGGTAATAAGCTAATAGGTCTAAATGACTCAACATTTGTATGATCCTTTCCTGGATTTGGTATTATAGTGACTAAGGAAACTTTCCATTCTGGAGGGTAATATTCAATGCGTAAAAAATAATAAGTTTCTTTGCTATGCGATGTAGCTCCAAAAGCATTTCGTTACTTATCTTATCAATACCTGGTGCCTTCTTGGTGTTTAAGTCATAAATAACCTTTTGGATTACTCTTAACTCACATCTAAGGGGAATTGCTGCTCTAACATTAACTGGCGTTAAAGCGACTACAATATCGTGAGATATATTTACTGAGGTATTTTTTATACTTTAACCAATTAATTTGAGTGGCCAGACGGAGATACAATTCTATTTGGGTTGATTATAGTAACAACATGAATGGTTTCTATGGGGATGTTTTTAACCACGCTGAAATCGATAACATCTACAAATTTTTGCTGATCAGTAGGCCAATAGTCGGTAGTCAGCTCATGACCACATTTAAATCCATTTTAGAGATTGTAATAAACAAAACACGACCGTTTGGTGTTATAAGTTATGACCCCCCAGAAGGTATGTTTAGCGTTATAATCGCCAGCGGCTAGGAAACATGATCCTAATAATTTATAATGGCTAAGTGGAGAGTAAAAAAATGGAATTTCTATTTATCGACTAAGCTCTGGAACACAAATGTTCGTTACTTGCAGATAATCTTCACAGTGTTTGATTCGGGCTTAGTATACAGGGCATCCTCTATAATTGGCAATGTGATTTTCTAAGAACGTTTTTGTTTCATCTGGGTGCACGCATGAGGTATGCCTTTAATTACTACTTGAAGACATATACTGCTCTTCAATTGGTATGTATAAACGTTTTTATTATGTGCTTCGAATTTGGTTATTACTTTATGAAAATCATCTTCATGATTAACCTGTCTTTTTGGCTCGTTTATACTACCTCGCTTTATTGCACCTACATGAACAAATTTTCTGCTATCAACGAGATCAGACTCTTAATTAACTTTTTAGAGTTTTGCTCTCTAAGATATATCGGGGGTAACTTAGGCGATATGATGACGTTTGATGATTCCGGGGATACCTATTTTCGGAACTTGTTTTATCACTTGTTTAGGGCTAAAGGGACTGCAGTGGAGGTAGGGCTGTGACTCTGTTTAAGAACTGTTATATACCTATCAATGCCAACTTGTATTTTAGGTTTTTAACTTTTTACTTTGGATTCCCATGGTGTTTGTTTCTGGTTAATCGTTTCATTACGTATTAAGTTTGTTTTTGCCGCTATGGCAGCACTTGCAGTCACAAGCTGCAGCAAAATATTTTTCAGTGTATTCCCTACAAGAAACGAATGAGCGAGTAGTCACATTTTTCATTTTAGTCATTTCATTCTATCATTTTCTTAACACCAAAATGAAAAATGTGACTACTCGCTCATTCATTTCTTGTAGGGTTGCTATCGACCTTATTTGTAAACACAGTAGTACACTCACAATATTCTGTACGTAAAATTAACTGAAATTGTAATATAAAATAAATGAAAGTTCAATTAAAAACCGGTCTACCTATTTTTCATTTATTTTTAACAAAAAGTTCATTTAATTTTTACTGTCAAAAATTTAACACCATATTCAGTAAAAACGAGTAAATATTCAGTTATTTATTAATATTTTATCATCAAAAAATTGACCCCATATTCAGTAAAAACAATTAAATATTCAGTTATTTTATTAAATTTTCGTTTACTCCACAAAAGAACCGAATTTCTAAAAAATACCAAACAGACACCTGTCAGCTTGTTTTTCTTATAAGCGAGAGAGGGAGAATATTTTTATTTATTTACCCAGTTTCACACGTTTGTTTTACTTTTGTTGTACTGACCACGTTGTTAACAGAAGAACTCTCAATTATAAGACTCCAGCAGCATGACCGATATGGCTTCGCAATTATTTTCCTTTTAAAATTTGATGTATTTAACTAAATTATTTTAACAAATAGAAAATGGGAATTGCTTACACAAAACAAGCAATTCATTTTTTATAGATAAGTAAAAATTAATTTTTAGTAGTAAAATGATATAAAATAACTGAATATTTAATTGTTTTTACTGAATATGGTGTTGAATTTTTGACAGTAAAATTTTACAAAATAACTGCATATTTATTTGTTTTTACGGAATATGTAGTTAATTTTTTGACAATTATTTATACAGTCGAACTTCCCTATAGTGAACTTCTATACAATGAAGTTCTCCCTTTAATGAACGTAAATCAAGAACACAACTTTTTCGTTCCACTTTCAATGTATTTTGATCTCCGTATAATGAATTTCCATACAGTGAATTTTTCTTTACAATGAACCAAATTTTGGAACCAAAAATACATTTTACGTGTGTTTTTGTCTCTATATAGTGAACTATTTTTTGCAAATTTTTATTTTACACTTGTTAGCAACACTATTTATTAAGAAAATAAGAAATGTACCGTAAATGAAAACAAAAAAAGTTAATGATTTGACTTTTAACATCAGTTGACCGAGTTCGTAAAATGAATTTCCATACAATGAATTTTTTTTATAATGAACAAAATTTTGGAACCAAAAATAAATTTTACGTGTGTTTTTGTCTCCATATAGTGAACTATTTTTTGCAGCTTTTTTTACACTTGTTAGCAACACTATTTATTAAGAAAATAAAAAATGTACCGTGAATGAAAACAAAAAAAGTTAATGATTTGACTTTTAACATCAGTTGACCGAGTTCAGTGAACGAAAATGACGCACCGGAGTAGCATTTCTCTTGAAAAAAAGTTATTAGTAATTAATAAAGTTGAAGAAGGGACATCAAAGAAAAAAGATATTGCTAAAGAGTTTGGAATTCTTCCCAGTACATTATCAAACATTTTAAAAAACAAGTCAGTTATTCAAAAGAATGTAGAAGACGAGCATTTAAGCATTAAGCGTAAGAGACTTCGAACTTGTCTTTTTGAAGACATTGACGAAGCAATGCTCAAATGGGTCACGGCCGCTCGTTCTAAGAATCTTCCAGTATCTGGAGTATTATTGAAGCAAAAAGCCAAAGAATTCGCTGATTCTTTGGGACACGAAGATTTCGAAGCAAGTACTGGATGGTTAGATAAATTTAAAAAACGACATAATATTGTTGGAAAAACCTTGTGTGGGGAAAGCGCTGACGCCAATTTAGGAGAACGTGATGAATGGATAAGCAACGTTTTACCAAGATTAATTGAAAAATATGATGCAAATGACATTTTCAATGCCGACGAGACCGGTTTGTTTTTCAAGTGCTTGCCAAACAAAACACTAGCTTTCAAAAATGAAAAATGTTTTGGTGGAAAACAGAGCAAGGAAAGAATAACTGTCCTAGTAGGAAGCAATATGACTGGTATAGAGAAACTAAAACTGCTCGTTATAGGAAAGGCTAAAAACCCTAGATGCTTTAAAGGAATAAAATCTCTAGATGTGGATTATAATTTCAACAAAAAAGCGTGGATGACAGGAGAAATTTTTTCTAAATGGATTTTAGGGCTGGACAAAAAATTTGCTTCGCAAAAAAGAAAGGTTCTTCTTTTTGTTGACAACTGCACAGCGCATCCAAAGGACGTAAAAGATAAACTACAAAATATTGAACTTGTCTACTTTCCTCCCAATATGACTTCTCTTCTGCAACCAATGGACCAAGGCATAATCTACAATATAAAACAACTTTACAGAAAACGAATTTTGATGAAGATATTGTCACAAATGGAAGAAAACAAACCTGTAATAGCCATAGATTTGCTTCAAGCTATTCGAAATTTAAGCACAGTGTGGAATATCTATGTTAAACCAGAGACTATTGCAAACTGCTTCAAAAAGGCAGGATTTTCAAAAGATGACATGCAGATTCAAACTAGTAATTGGGATGAAGAAGATTTTCTTCCACTCTCAGATTTAGCTGTTCTACAGGCTTCGTTTAGAAAAGTAGCTAACATCGATGCATCATTTGAAGACTATGTCAGTGTAGATATTGATGTGCAAACCATGGGCATTCCGTCCGATGAAGATATTCTAAGCAGTGTTTTAGAAAGACGTGGATTGCAGCAGATTATATCAGATGACGATGACGAGGAATTGGGCGGTGAAGTAATGGCAAATATTGAAAAAACGTCACCTACATTAGAACACGTTTCCTCTTCACTTGATGTATTACGAACTTTTTTGGAGATGGAGAGCAACGTTTCGACAAATGTATTTAAATGTCTTAATGTAATTGAAGCTTTTATTGATAAAGAAAAATGGAAAAATGTAGTTCAAACTAAAATACCTGATTATTTTAAATAAATAAAAAACAAAAAAAAAAAAATTCTTTATAATGAAGTTTCTATATAGTGAAATAATTGTCTGTCCCCGTGGAGATTCATTATAGGGAAGTTCGACTGTATAACATAACTGAATATTGATTTGTTTTTTTGACAGTAAAAATTAAATGAACTTTTCGTTGCTTTAGATTACATTTTTATTTACTTTAACAAAAACGGAGGCTCCGACGTTTACTCGTCACAATATAATTGACAATATGTATATTTTTTTTGTTTCCTTGTATTTTTGTAATGTTTATAATATTAACTATTTATTTGAAATAATTAAAAAAAAAAAGAATTTAAATTTTGTTAATGCGTCCATTCGCTTAGATTAATATTGAAAAACAAATTTATGTTTAAAAAATAAAAAAAATCGCATGCGGATTTAAAAAAAGACGTCTGTTGTCAACGAGCACGACCGACTGACTAAAAAATGTTGTGTTGATTTTTCATAATGAAGAAATTTCCCAAATTAATGGTTATATTTTATTTATTTTAGGGCTTTTTAATTTTTTTTTAATATCCCCAAGTTTGGGGTTAATTTTTATTTTATTGTGTTATTTCCTGGGGCCACATTTTAAAAAATATAAAAAATTTACAACAAACTCGATTAAATAGGAATAAAAATTATGGAAGGTCAAAAAAATTATAATATGTGACCTTCTCCGAGAAAAGGGACCCAGTGTGTGAAAATGAAGTTTTGAGAAATAAGCATTTGGACTCTTAACTCTAAACAAGAGCGGCAAACGCTTTTTTAAACATGAAAATTATATTGTTAACATATTTTCAAAAAAATAAAATGACCAAGCGATCTATCAAATAGGATTTTTCAGACGGGTGGTGTTGAACTCGCGTTCTATAGGTTTGTTTCGTATAAACTGTGTGCAAATGAAACGTTTTGACGTTAAGCAGACGTTTGCCGCTCTTATTTAGGTAGCTCAGTAAGTCCAACCCCGTTTTTTGACACACTAGGTCCCTTTTCTCGGGGAAGGTCACATATTTAATATTTTTAAACGTTTGTCATTTGAAAATGGGTTTATATCAAATCATTTTTAATTCAATGTCAATCCTTCGTGTTTGTTGGGATATAACCAAATATGTATGTATTTATATGTAAATGTATGTTGTACCATGAATGTTTGGATGTGCAGTATAATTGTAGGCTGGCTGCCCAACAGTAGAACAGCCTCAATAAGCCATTTACAAAAGCAAATACGTATGAATTGTAAATATGTGCATACGTATGTACATGCAATTATATATATATGTATACATATGTAAACTGCATTTTATTTGGTGCAAGCATAAGTTTAGTTTTTGCCCATAGAATATTCATGCATGGTGGCGAACTAAACAATTGAAGCAAAGCCACTTCCCAATTATGACAGGTCGCAAGTGTTTATTCGGTTATTTATTACCGTATTTTGGATTCATAAATAATGTAGCAAATTACTATACACCGTGTATATATACATAGATAACAGCAGAGAAACAACAGCATAGCAAAAAATAAAAAACAGCAAATGTATGGAAGGTGTAAAACAGTGTTCGAAAATAAACCGAATATTATTTAGTGTGCGGTACACATACCCAGAAACGATATCTATTTTTTAATTTTCGTGTAATACCGTTTATAACTATTTTTCCAAAAGTAACAATCATTATGTAGTGTTCTGTTTTTCATTATAAAACAGAACAATTGTAGTGATTCTGTAGACATACATTATATTTTAATGATCTTTGGTGTTTTTTTTACATTGAAAGAGGAATAAGCAAACAAAAAATTTTAGCAGCGCTTCTTACTAGTATTATTGTTGTTGTTTGGCCATTTGCACGACCATAGTACGAATAGCCTGTGTGCGAATTGTATACATCGTTTGTTTTTAATTTTAAAACAAACGTCTTTTGTTTTTGTAAAAATGTTTTAGATGTGTTTGCCAGCCTAAAGATCGCTAAGATCGTGCTGAACCTAAATTCGACCTAAATTCGACGGTGTAAATTCGACCATACATGGGTCTAGCAAAATCTATACTATTTTCATTAGTTTCTTATATGTTGTATATTTCCAAATAAAACCGATAATAAATTATCACTTTTAATTATTTATTTATTTAAGCTTTCTTAATTTCAATATTTCGCTTATCTTCAGTTAGCATCTTCAGGAAATTTAATTAACAAAATTTTAACATTCTTTTTGAACTTTTGTTTACATTGGATTTTATTAGGAACTTATCTGAAGACGGGAGAAACCCTAACGGAAACTAATTTTGGTTTAATGTGTCTTGATTTTAATGTATGCAAATAAAAGCAAATTTAGCGCTTTAGCGTTAAGGAAAAAAAGCGCCTTTCGACAGTTAAAAAGCGCTAAATCTAGCACCAAATGCGCTTAATTGGCAACTCTGATGTTTTGTATTAATAACGCAACTATATCGAGCCCTAACCGTGAAAATAGTGTAAGCGCCAAAAATCAAATTTTACAGGAGAGAGCTTTTTTATTTTATTTCATATAAATTTTGCAAGAAAATTTGTCGCTTACAATAAAATTGTTCTTGCTATAAAATCGTAACGGTACCTTATGTGACCATGACATTTTAGGAGATGACGCAAGTGTTGCCAATAAAGTCATTTATTAAAAAAAACGAAAACTGAAATTTATGTCGCTTACACTATTTTCGCGGTTAAGGCTCGATATGTTTCAAATTTAAAAACTCTTTTACTGTAACCGTTCTGAAAATAGCTGATCGTAGATTGTTGTGCCCAGTTGGTGTTAACCGTGCTATCATTTAGATGCTAGTATTGACGTTGAGGTATTGGCGTATTGATTTTTGATGTTACGTCTTTTGCTGTCCTTTTATTAGAGGTGCCACGTCTGGCAGTCGTGATACTTTTTCGATTCGAAAGCAATTTTATTTTTATATTTTTCAGTTGATACTGAACGAATTGAAAATATTTTTTCAGTGTTGTGAATGCTTTACAAAACTGATTCAATAATTTCAATTCATTAATCATAGACTGAAAGAATTAGAGCGAAATTGCTTTCGACTCAAAATAGCGTTTGATCACGGCTGTTAGACCCCAGATCTCGTATATAGAATACAAAGCAATTTCTAGTTTGGAAATTTTGGCTCTTGCTGTTATCAAAATATACAATCACAATATTCTGTACGTAAAATTTACAGACATTTTAATATAAAATCAATGAAAATTCAGTTACAAACCGGTCTAATCAAAAAATAATTATTTTTCATCTATTTTTAACGAAAAGTTTATTTAATTTTTACCGTGAAAAATACAACGGCGAATTTCATAAAACCATATGAATTTTCAGTTATTTTATGCAGTGTGACCATATTACCTTTATTTATTAAGCTTTTTTTTACGTTTAACTTGAAATATTTAAATTTTAGCTTTTTTCATAGAATGCATTTAGCTTTTTCATCAATTTGAATTTTGTGCCATTAATTTATATTTCAAAATAAATTAAACAGTTTATTTGATTCAATTTAAGTACAAAGTAATTAAAGAATAATAGAATGTCAGCCCATTATATCAACATCCCAAAGCTTTTGAAAAATATAAATTGTAATTTAAGCTAATTTAATTTCCTATTCTTCACGCACTACTTTTACAAAATATAACTTGGCTTATTAATTTTAAGTATTTCTACATTAATTATTTTTTTGCCGTATACCTTAAATTTTAATTCATTTACGAAATTAAGTTTAATTTTCATGCTGTTTCTGTTTTATTTTTCAACATACTTACATATGTTTTATAGATTAAATAGTGTTTATGTAGGTATATGTGACCTTCTCCGATAAAAGGGACCTATTGTGTGAAAATTAAGTTTTGAAAAAAACTAATTTCATCTTATTCTACACCCTTTTAGGTACCAGAATCCACTCTTAAGTCCTTTTCTCGGAGAAGGTCACATATACCTACATAAACACTATTTAATCTAAAAAAAATATCGAAATACAGTGGGGAACAGAATAGCCACTGTAGTACAAATTTACGAATAGCGCTGAGAGCTGCCAAAAGATAAAAACGGAAATATCAAAGTAGTGTCAACAGATTACGTCGTTGTAGTTGTCGATGCAGTTGAAATTAAAGATCAGAATTCGAAATTTTTCAGCTACTACAACTACTTTATTCTGTTCCAGGCCTAATACTAGAAAACTAGAAATTTTGCTTTATTTTTTGGCTCTAAATTTTTTTCTTTAGCTCATTTTAGTTCTATTTTATACATGATTTAGCTTTATACTATTTTAAAATCTGGACACATTGATTTTATGTTGTTCAGAAATTTTATATAGAACAGATTTTACTCGTTTACTCCACAAAAGAGCCGAATTTCTAAAAAATACCAAACAACTATCCGTTTGTTTACAGAAGAACTCTCAATTATAAGGAACCAGCAGCATGACCGATATGGTTTTCGCAATTTTTTTTTCTTTTTTTACTTTAATGGCCAACTTTAACAATTTATTTATACATGTTTAAGTTTTTTTTTCATATAATTTTGTTTTTGTTTTACATGAAAAAGAAATTTTTAACAAAAATTGATATTTAAATAGAATTGGTGAAATTGGCTCTTAATTATGATGAATTTAACAAAATAATTTTAGCAAATAGAAAATGGGAATTTTTTACACAAACCAAGTAAATCGTTTTTTGCTTTTACGTTTTTGACACAGTATACTATGAAGAGATAACTAAAAATTCATTTTTTGGTAGTTCAATTTTAAATATTTATTTATTTGAAAATGCCTGAAGGAATACATACTTCTTACAAAAACTACAGTCCATTACAGTAATAATATCGTTAGTGTACAGAAATCTATATTGTCTTATGTTTTATATTGACAGCCAAGTTATTTGTTACAAATTTAAAAAGGTTAGCAGTAACTAAGGCAATTTATTTATATTGTCATTGTTTGTTTCCTAAAGCGCCTTCCATAACAACTATTTTTTCGATTTTTGAACATTTTAGATCTTAAATCAAAACTGAAAATATTATTTTTTTTTAAATTTTCAAAAAATCGAAAAAGTAGAAGTTTTGGAAGACCCACTACCGGACCGGGCTTAAAAGTGGTTTGGTGGATAGAATATTAAAATTACACTATTTATAAAAAAAATCGTAGGATAGTTTAATTTTCAAATACACGATTTAAAATTTCATGTGTGTCTTAACGGGCATATCGCCCTCGTCAGCACAACGGGCTAATATTTTGCCCAATGATAAGTCGTCTCTTTAGATTCTAAAGTTTAAAGTTTAGAACTACTTAGAATGGAGTCAAATTTGGTGCACATTTATGTTAAGCTTGTCGGCTAATAAGGCTTGCCAGACATATTGTTTTCAGCAGTACGCGTACTTTTGTTTACTCTTTGTTCTCCTTTCTGCATAACCTTAAATGAGTATGCTATTGTACTTTTTTTTTTAGCTTATGTACTTCTTTTTGTACTTTTTTTGCACAAAAATAAAATACGTTTTCTCCATACATTATATAAAGTACAACAAAAAATTCTCAACAAAGAAACCTAAGTGTCCTTGTTTGAAAACGAAGTATCTGATTTTTGTCGTGAAAAAGTAATACGTTAAAAAATAAATTAACCAAACCTATAAAGAAGAGTTTAAGGCCCCGATTACCGTTTACAACAGTTGTTAATTTAGTGTTGTATTTTTTTAAATGCGATTATGATTTACAACTGTTGTCAGCACTGTTGTATTTGGAGTTGTCTATGTTCTGTAACATCGATTATCGTTTACAACATGTGCATTTATGTGTTGTCAGCACTGTCAAAAACTTACAACTGCTTATTTGCTGTTGTTTTGTGAACGTTACAAGTTAAAAAAACGAAAATGGAGAAAAATTTGTAAGTATGCATATAAAAAAACACAACTGTAAAAAATACTTAATTATAAATATTTCTTAGCAAAATTACAAATAAAAAATTAATGGAAAAGTTGGTTGAGCTGATGAAAATTCATCCAGATATTGGACGAGGCAAGCTACAATTTGGATGTAACAAAATGCAACTTAAGGGCACATGGGATAAATTTACGGAGCAATGGTTCTGCAATGGTTTTGGAAAATCAAGAAGATTCAAATGGGGCGGAATTAACATTTAGACCTGAGGAGCCTTCACAGATTATGGAATCTACGGAAACACAATTGCCAAAAAATCGTAGAAAGAATAAGATGGAGTACGAACGTTTACAAATATTAAAAACGCAAGCAAAAAATCAGGAGAAGATCTAAGAAACGTTGAAAAGGTTGGAAAGTAATTCATACAAAAATAACAAAATAAATAAACAAATGTACACTCACAATATTATTACAGTAACGGACTGTAGTTTATTTAAGAAATATTCCGTTCAGTCATTTTTAAATAAATAAACATTTAAAATTCCAAGCAAATTAATTTTTAACTGATTCTAACAGTCATTCAAAAAACTAAGTGCATATTAATACGGATTTTCAGTTGCAGTTAATATTTTCCGTTGATTGAGTTAAATTCTTCTTTATGTTAAAGTAAATAAAAATGTAATTTAAAGCAACAAAAAGTTCATTTAATTTTTACTGTCAAAAATTCAACCGCAAATTCCGTAAAAACAAATCAATATTCAGTTATCTTTTTTAAATTAATTGTCAAAAAATTAACTACATATTCAGTAAAAACAAATAAATATGCAGTTATTTTATAAAATTTTACTGTCAAAAATTCAACACCATATTCAGTAAAAACAATTAAATATTCAGTTATTTTATATAATTTTACTACCAAAAATTAATTTTTACTTATCTATAAAAAATGAATTGCTTGTTTTGTGTAAGCAATTCCCATTTTCAATTTGTTAAAATAATTTAGTTAAATACCAACATCAAATTTTAAAAGTAAAATAATTGCGAAGCCATATCGGTGATGCTGCTGGTGTCTTATAATTGAGAGTTCTTCTGTAAACAACGTGGTCAGTACAACAAAAGTAAAACAAACGTGTGTAACTGGGTAAGTAAATAAAAATATTCTCCCTCTCTCGCTTATAAGAAAAACAAGCGGACAGGTGTCTGTCTGGTATTTTTTAGAAACTCGGCTCTTTTGTGGAGTAAACGAAAATTTAATAAAATAACTGAATATTTAATTGTTTTTGCCGAATATGGGGTCAATTTGACAGTTAAAAAATTGACAGTAAAATTTTAATAAATAACTGAATATTTAATCGTTTTAACTGAATATGGTGTTGAATTTTTGACAGTAAAATTTTACAAAATAACTGAATATTTATTTGATTTTACGGAATACTGTGTTGAATTTTTGACAGTAAAAATTAAATGAACTTTTTGTTAAAAATAAATGAAAAATAGGTAGACCGGTTTTTAATTGAACTTTCATTTATTTTATATTACAATTTCAGTTAATTTTACGTACAGAATATTGTGAGTGTATGAATTAAAAAAAAGAAGACTGACCTACAAATGAAATTGATAGAAGACAAACTTTAATTAACAAATAAAAAAATTCAGGAGCTGTGATAAATATATATGTATATTAAATACCTTTTGTTATAGTTTTAAGAATTTGGTGATATTTTTTTACATGTAAATTAGTTTTTAAGTTTTTCTTTTTTTTTATTTTTTTAATAAACTGAATTAAAGCAATAAATATGTTAAAACAAATGTTTATTCATTTAAAATTGCAAGCATTTTTGTTGTACACACTCTTCAATGTTTGCTTCTGCAGGTTCTCCAACTTCTACTTCTGTTTCTAATGGAAAAGGCAATTCCTCATTAAATTCTGTCTTAAAGTGTTTGCTTAAATTGTGTTATGCGCAACAAACAGTTGTGATTTTAGTCGCTTTTTCGGGAGTGTAGTGCAATCGCAGAGAGTAAGCAGCGGAATCTGCTTTTAAGAACTCCAACTTTTCTTTCCATTACATTTCTTGCTTTTGCATGGACTGCATTAAAACGGCTTTCTTGCTTATTTTATAAAACTAAAATACATACATATGTATATGTGTTAATATAGCTAATGACTTCAGATAAATTATACGTACTCAGCATTTGGTAGCTCCAAGGGGTTGGAACTATCCCGAATTCTTTTCCGTATACGTGCCATATATGTTTTCTTCATGCTATCATCGTCATCATCAAAAAATAATTCGGTATTTATATCCATTATTTTACTTTTAATTTCAACAATATTGCGCACATACAAATATTCTTGAATTTTTTTTTCAAACTTAACAGTTTTTCATATGCAGGGATGTAAATTTATGGATAATGAGCACTAATATAAAATGCAACCCTGTGACATGCACAACACCTAGATGTTGTAAACCATAATCGATAACAAATTAAGTGTTGTGTTGTAGCTAAAACAACACAACATTTAAGTGTTGTAAACGATAATCGGGGCTTTAATTTCTCTTGATTTTAAGAAATAATTAATTGGTTTAAAATGTTTTTCATAACTGGCTGGCACCTCACACCTCTCTTTTTCTGTTTATTAATAAAAAAAAAAGTACGAGTTCAAATAGAGATGTTTGTTTTTTCCCATTGGATAAAATTATTTGAATTCTTCGAGTAATTCGAACAATTAGTAACCTTTATTCGATTAATCGAGCAATTTTAAAATTCAAAAATCGATTAATTCCTTACTTGAACAAAACCTAAAGTCGAATAATTGGATACTCTTCTGAGTACACACTATGAAATGCATTTACGCAATCTAGCAAATTAAATTACAACTACAATTCGAGTCGGAAAGAACCCAACCAATTGTAGGGGAATGTAAGAAAAGATAAACTCACTGTTTATTGTTGGTGTTTTGTTTTGGCTTTGATATTGTTACAAGTAAGACTTTTAGTGTTTATAATTCTTATTCGCTTTAGGGTTTTATTTGTATAATATTTTTGGCCTTTCTAAAATCTTTGGCAAAGGTTTCCTGATGAGCTGGCCTAAGCAACCAGTGAAATGCGCATAGAAGCTAGCTTTCCCTCAACAATAAATTTCAGTGTATTTATCAAATATGAAAAACTGGGAATTTAGCACGTCATACGGAAATCGTATAAATAATAAATTTTGTATTCCCGAATATAACTTTGATAATTCATTTTCATTCATCAACATCAACATGTTTTGATATTTTGAGATTGCATTGATGTAGATTGCACTGTGTGGACCCAGCATTAGAATAATCACACGCAAATTGCTATTTGCCTATTTAAATGATCATTTTTTTGTAGTATTTAAAATTGCTTTTATTTTTTTTACAACAACACGCTCTTATAAGCGATATGTATTTACATCGTTCATATTTTTTTCCTTTTGTTTCAATCTGTTTTGACATTCTTCATAATTTTAAGAAAAATACTTAAATTACGTGTTCATTTATAACAAAAGTAAGAAAAATTCATACAAACTGTAACTGTTACTGAAGAAATTCGTTTAAAACTTGTTTAATATTTCAAACAATTTTCCTAATTATTAATTACAATTATGTAATATGTTTGCAAATTGTCAAATTAACAATATGTATTTTTTTTTTGTAGAAAGTTAATTTGTATATCAAGTAAAAAAATATTTTGTGTAAAAAAGTTTAAAATAAAAAATAAAATATCTTTGCCTCAAAATCTTTAAAGTAATAAAGGATATTCGATTACTGAGATGCTGAATCAATCTACAAGGTACGTCAAGTTATTGTTCAATGAATAAATATTAATTAATAAATTTTAAGGGGTCTTTTATGGGGTCAAAAATTTGTTTTTTGGTGATGTCGGAACTTCCTTGTGCATCCAGGGATATGTCTGTTGCTGAAATAGGTTATAATGTTATTTGTAGTGTGACTTTAATAAAAACAACTCTTAAATGAAAATTCTTATTCATATTAGTTAGTAATTAAATATTTTGGTAAAATGACCAAGTCCAAATAAAAATTATATGTTTAATTGTAAACAAATATTTTATTTAATGTAACAAACTCATAATTAAAAGTTTTTGTTGAGTTTTGACAATTTTAATTAAAAAAATTATTTTCTATGTATACAAATTCTGTTGCTGGTGCTTTATTAATTAAAAAGTTAATTGCATTAACGAATATTGAATTCAATATGGCAATTGATTGGTCATAATTTTTTTCTGTGTTCATTATTAAAATAACCGGTTTATTTTACCAAAATACCTGGTTTACTCAATATTCTAAAAATGGAAATTTCAAAACTAAAATAACCGGTTGAAAGCGGGCGAATAGTAACGGTTCCAATTAGTGTAATGAGATTGGAATTATCTTGATATTTAATTCACACGACTAGAATCGTCGATAACTTTCTTAAGATAACTAGAAAACAGTTTCAAATGATAGTACAATTAGGATCTAGGTATTTTTTGAAAAGTATTCGCAAAATATTCGTTTTAATTTAGCGAATGCGATTACGAAAATAGCCGAATACCCGGCATTTCGAATACGAATATTTGTAACATCGCTTATACATTAATAACTTTGTCCTTTCGTTTGTTACTTCTACAATATTGATCCTGGGCCATAAAAAGTATATATGTATGTTCTGGGTCCTTATGACAAGAGAAGTTGAAATCCAGTTGTCCGTATGTCCATCCATGTGTCTGTTGAAATAGGGTTTCCGGGGTATAATGAGGAGTCAGTTATTATATATTTATATCACATATAGTCCGAAATTGTTTTCTATTCAGTAAGATCGGTGAAAAATGGCTGAGATATGAGCAAAAAAGCACGAGTGCCTCAAATTTTTTCATAAAATCCCATGTTGTTGCTGTTTTTTCTATACCCATCACCAAATATACCAAGTAACTAGGGCATATAAAATTTCCGAAATTTGCTTTTACCGGTAAACGGTAAATCCATAACTTAAAAACCGGATTATCGGTAATTTACCGGTAATTTTGTTTAATGTTGAGTTAATCAGTAACCAGTAAAATAAATGCTTAACATTTTTTAAAGAGAAAATATATATTGTTATATAGTAAAGGTAAGAAAGTTTAATGCATTATTCAACAAAATAATTTAAAATAAAATGTAATTCAAAGTTTTTCTTGGGAGTGACAATTGATTAATAAGATTTCATTTTAATACGCTAAATTATCAATTTGTAATCTTAAAAAAAACACTGAAATTTATTGTTGATGGGATAAAGCCAGTTTATACGCTCATTTAACTGGTTGGTTGGGACAGATCATCAGGAAACCTTTTTCGAAAGACTTTAGGAAAGCGAAAGATATTATATAATATCTTTGAAATAAAAAAGTTAAAAAATATTATTTCATTAAAAGCGTAATGTATTGTCATTACGGCTGGTTCTATTTATTGTGCAAATTGGGCCTGCTGAAGAAAAAGCTCTTTCTGATTCCACACTCGTCGACTTTTCTGCTTTTGTGCCTCTTCATGCAAGCCGATTTCTTTTTTAATATTTTTTTTAAATTGTGATATTGGTTACTGATGCTTTGGAGATTTTTTGGTTTTTAATGGCCAATTGTAAAATGTCTTTCATTGTTAACTGGGTTAATTTTGGAATTTCTTCGATGTCATCAGATGACTGATTTGAATTATTTGGTAGTCACTTTCATCTCTTATGCGTCACAACAGTTTTTATTAATGAAGGTTTATGTAGTTTAAATAAATCATAATTCATAATTCTAACTTATTGTGTTAAAACTGCATAACGTCCCAATAACTTGAACATCTCTCTTGGATGCGTGAAATTAACTGACATTTTAATTTCCGGCTAAGAGCATCATTTTGTGCAGAAAATTCATCAAGCATGAACTTTAGAGTGCCATCGCTTGTCAGCAAAGTGCAGGTAACTGAACCCAGCTTCTACAGCCAAGTTTACAGGAAGCAATGCATGTTATCATGCTAATAAAATTAATTAATCTATTTAAGCCAATCAGACTCTTTTTGGTACACGGTTTTAATTGATGGAACCGTTCCACGATAGCCAGTAAGTTTTTCCATTCACATCAACAGTCCTTTTGAAGGAATGTTGTAGGTTATTAAAGATGATCTCACACTTGAAATTTTTCTCTTTGATTAGACGATTCAACAGATTTGGAAGAAGTGGAAGGATCTTGTTCCATTCGTTTGAAAACATTTATTATAAGCTGACTTTTGAGGTGGGAATGTAAATCACTAGTTGAACCTTCAGCTGTTTTCAATATCTTTCCATTTCGTGCATAGTAGTCCCATACCGCCATCTTTGTTTTTTCTGTATTCAGAGCTTTAAATGTTTGAAATTTTTTCAACATAGAATCAAATACCTATTTCGTACTGTATAAATAAAGGGTGGTTACCTTTTAAGGGCCGATGTTGAAAGTGAACCACTGCAACAATAACTA
Organism: Pollenia labialis; assembly: GCA_949318255.1. Classification (NCBI taxonomy): domain Eukaryota; kingdom Metazoa; phylum Arthropoda; class Insecta; order Diptera; family Polleniidae; genus Pollenia; species Pollenia labialis. The sequence continues at coordinate 53,842,548 of OX439140.1, forward strand.
AAAAAAGAATTAAATGTAGTTTAAATGCTACTATGTATAGCTAAGCAAAAACACAATTATAAACAAACCTTTACTTGCAAAAATTTGAAATTTTGGAATGAAATATTTATAAAAAATTACCTAAATTTTCGGTATTTTTCTGTAATATTTACCGGTAAATTCGGTAATCAATATGACCGGTAAAACCGGAAAACCGGTAACCGTTTACCGGTAATGTAACCCCTACAAGTAACCTTGCATAAATTGGTTTTTTAAACTTTTCTTGCAGGTGTTACACACAATAAATACATTCTCATACACCGCAGTTGATTTAACGACTTATGTCTGTGTTTCTCTATATCTGTACCTCAATTCTGTAACTTTTTGAATTTAACTACCGATATCGTTAATTAACGAGAAATCTCGGATACTTTAACGAATTTGTTATTCTGTATTTTAAATAAACAAATATTTTTGTTTAGAAATATTGACGACAAATATCGGTAAAAATATAAGAACGTCAAAGTGAAAATTTTTTAAAATTAATAAAAAATACATAATAAATTTGCTTGTAAAACATTTATTTTAATAAAACATGAATGAAAACGTGTAAATATTAACTATATTTCTCAACAAATATGTTGGATTTAAATCTTTTAATACATAGGAAAATATTTCAGGTGGCTGAGCCACTCTAGCACAACATTCTGCCCTTACTTTTTATGCCTACACTACTGTATGTGAGGAGGATATTATGTGCTTGTACAAATGTGTGTAACACATTTAAATATAGGTTGTGGGCCTACCTCTTAGTATACCGATTGACTCAGAAACAATGTCAGAATCCATTTAATGAACCTGTCCTTCTATCAGGCTGGCTGGTTGTCTGTCCAATATAACCTTGTGCGCAAATTACAGGACGCAATTTTAAAAATAATTTGGCACATATGCGTTTATTGTTACAAGGTCGAAACATTTTTATAATGGTGAGAAGCAGTTACATATTTAATTTTCATAGCCTACATGAAAACTTCTTTATGGCAGTAGATACTTAAATAGATAATATTTGGCACAAAATGTCTTATGTGGATATTAACCTCACAACATACTCTTTTTGGCGGAAACCTGATCGCCCAAATACTGCATTGTAGAGTCGGGCTTGATCGACTATACTTTCTTAGTTTTTTTATGTTAAAAATTTGATTCTTTAATCTATATTTTTAATCTGTTAACAGTACATTTATTGTCGTTATTATTTAACAAGAACTTTTTTTGTGTCGTAAGCTACCGACATTTTTTGCAGATAAAAATTGTTAAAATTTCATTACAGAATAGCTCTTTACGACAATTTTCGTTAGCTAACGAATTTTGACTACTTAACGACAATTTTTTGTCGTTAAAAAGTTACAGAATTTCAGTACTGGAGAACGGAAAGAGCAAAAGTTTCTAAATAAAGTACAATAATCTTTGTTATCCATGCACAACATCCGACAAGATGTGTGCGGAATTGGTGAAGTTAGCGTGGCACTTCCCATAGAAAAACGTTTTAGATTTCTGTATACTAGTAGAACGTCAAGAGCCAAAGTTTTCAAATTAGGCAACATCCGACAAGATGTGGGCGCTTGTGGAGAAGTGGGTGTGGTACCACATAGAATAATTTATTTCCAAAGAACGGTAAGAGAAAACCTCTCTATAAATATGAGCGGGATTGGAGATGTTGGCGTCGCACCCCCTGTAGATTTATGACTATCTAGATCACGGCAAGCGATAAAACTTCCAAATTAGGTACAAGTAGCATAATTATAAAAACACAACATCCGACAAAATGTAGACGAGATTGGAAAAGTGGGTGTGACACAAAACAGATTTATTTATATCTAATAGAGAATATCTGATAACAAATGGGTAGCTCCTCAAAATTATATCTGACCTCATGGTAAAATATATCCTTTGTAACATTCTATTCCTATCGCACCATACATACACTGAAAGAATTTTCTTCGCAATACCAATGAATTTTGACATTAAACCCATGAAAAATTTCATTAAAAAGGAACCTATGCAGCGCTTCATTGGATCAATGAAACCTGTTTCATTAAAATGTATGTAATGAAACATTACATTAGAATAATGAATATTATTATTAATTGGATGAATACTTCAAAAAAGTAAACATTTTTTTTTTTTTATTTTCTTTTTTTTTTCTTTTTATTTATTTTTTTTTCTTTTTAACTTTTTTTTTCTATCTCATTTTTGTTTCTTTTCTTTCTGTCTCTGGCGGGAATCGATCCCGCACCGCAACCTCGGCGCTGCTAGACTAAGCTCACTATTTTTTTATTATTTTCTTTTTATTTATTTTTTTTTCTATTATATTCAACAATTTTTATTTTTCGAATTTATTCTATGAGCTAAATTTCAGTTATGTATTTTATAAAGCTTTTTTGTAATAGTCATATTCCTTCAATTTTTCAGAAATGACTTTATACACTATCAGACTATTATATTGTATTTTCTTGTTACATTTTACCTTAGCTTTCCGTTGGAAAGCAATGAGGTATATTGTATGAACAGAAAAATTTTACAATTATTAGACACCAGCAGAATGTAATGCATTTTCTGGCCGCTTCGGCCTTCGTCAGCATTCTTTGTGTCACACTGGATAGTGATACTTTATAAATTGAATGTATTTAACTCAACTATTTTAACAAATAGAAACTGGGAATTATTTCCTTCTGGAGGTTACTTTATATTATATTCAACATTTTTTATTTTTCGAATTTATTCTATGAGCTAAATTTCAGTTATGTATTTTATAAAGCTTTTTTGTAATAGTCATATTCCTTCAATTTTTCAGAAATGACTTTATACACTATCAGATCGTCGAAATCTAGTCACGAAGTAGATTTTGTTTTGTATGGGAAATCTAGTCAAAAACAACTAGATTTGGCTCGAAATCTCGTAAGTACTAGATTTTTCGTAGGTGTAAATGGTATTAATTATTGAGATTGAGACTATTATTGAATGTTAAAAATATTTTTTTTTTTAAATTATTAAAATATGTTGCTTTTATAAAAAATTTTTGATTTCATAAATTTAATGGCATATTACATTAGATGTATGAAATTATTAAATCTTACATTTTTTAATTAACAATTTAACATTTTTTTAAGGAAACTGTAATTTTGTATTAATTTATGAATAAAGTTATGTTTGTATATGGTTTTTTATGTTCCCAATTGAAATTTTTTGTTTACTTGGACAAACTTAAGTTTTCATAAATCCAATGAAAATTTTTAACGTAATTACGAAATCCCATGAAGCGATTTTAACGAAAATACTTCATTATAACTATGAAATTTCATTTAGACAATGAAAATGTTCATTTAACCAATGAAATTTTTTTTATGAAAATGATTCATTAAATATATGAAGCATTTTTCTTATAGTGTAGTGAACTACTTGTATACTTGTATTACCATGTAAATGTAAGACTCTTGCTGTAACTTTTCCTTTCTTATGGCCATTTTAATTAACTTTAATTGAATTAATTAACATATGTGACCTTCTCCGAGAAAAGGGACCTAGTTTTGAGAAAAATCATTTCATCTTATTCTACACTCTTTTAGGTACCAGAATCCACTCCTAAAATTCCCAACCCTTTTTTTGACACTCTAAGTCCCTATTTCTCGGAGAAAGTCACATATATTTTTTGCAAAAAAACAAATTATTCAAGTTAATGCACGGTTCTGAAGCCTGCATTTCGAAACAGATTTTTTTGAACAGAATTTTTAAATCAAACATGTTGATATGCATGCATGTGTAAGTCCATAGATACACAAACATATCGAAACCTAATAGCAAAAATGATGTAACCAACAACATTTTAGATTTTTTGTTTTTTGATGAATATCGATAATTTTTTTATCATTTGCATCATCTCTAAAAATCTCATATCTCTGGGAAGACCCGTTACGAAATAAGAGCAAAAGCAATTTCAAACGAATACTTATGCTATGTTCATACGACGATAGAAACCACTGATTTCGCTCTCTGAAACTAGATTGCCAAACATGCTGTTCATACGGTTTATTCCTGTTTCATTTTGACATTTTTTTTGTGTTGTTAGTGTGATTTTTTTTTTAAATAGATAAAAAAGTAAATTAAACTTACGAATATATTATTTAATACTTTTATTAATATTATTATATTATAATTATCACTTTATTTTATTAAAAATCAATTTTTATTTTGTTTTTTCTTTGTTTTGATATTTTTTGAGAGCTAGTTCAGATAAACTAACGATAACTGTTATCAAAATTAGAGATGATAGTACATTTTTCCTGTTTCGCAGCCCGTTTCAAAATGAAACGACCTATTTCGCTCTCTAAATTTTGTATGGGAAAACAAGTCGTTTCAATCATGTTTGGGGCGCGAAACAGGAATAAGAGAGCGAAACACGAATATTGCTGTCCGTGTGAACATGGTATGTATTAGACTTGAAGCAAAAATATTTTAAAAAAACCTTCTCCTGTAATATTTTATTTTTGTTGGTTACATCATTTTTGCTACAAGGGCTCATTGTGTATGTATTTGAATTTTTTGTTGTATATATTCATTTTAACCGATAGATGCCTTATAATTTATAGTATCTACATACATTAAAGCATACACAAAAGGAACTATTTACCTTTAGTTCTGATTTTAACAACTTGTGCAGACGGCCCTTGTCTGTTTCAAGGAAGTGTAAATAAGTATGCACTTGTTATTGCTGTTATTCAACAATTCAAGAATTTTTAAAGGCATGTATATGCATATACACATGTGGTAAGTTGTAAAACTAAAATATTTTTAGGCAGAAAGAACAAAAATTGTAGCAGATCAAAGCAGTACAATCTCAAAATAAAAAACTTTTATTAAATGGCTAAAGTGTTTAATTTAATTTAAACAAAAATATAATTTACTAGAACAAGTCAAAATGGTATTTCGGCTATGTGAAATCTTATATACCCATTACCAAAAAATATGTTTAAAATACTAACGAACAACTTTTATTATTTTCTTTGGCTCAATGTTATTCGTGAATAAAATGAAATATAAAATTATCCTGGTATTTATAACCTTAATTGACTCAATTAATATGCTTGAATTTAATATTTATTTTATAATGAATAATGTACAATTCGTTGTAATAAGGAATGCACTCAAAAAATAATTTAACTTTCATTTCGCAAAGGAATAGTTCATTGAAATTAACATAACCATATGTTGCCTCAATTCAAATCTACGTTAAAGTAAATAACATGTTCATTGAGCTAACGCAAAACACAAAAGTGCGTTAACAATAATATAAACTTTTTGTTATTCCACGAAACTCTGCCGTTAAAATTAATGAAGTCTTCGTTGAGCTATTGGGAGATTTAACACGTGTTTTAAACATGAACGCGCGTAAATTTTACGAACTGCTCGCTGTTTTCGTTCAACTAACAAAACATCCATTTAAAATTATCCTTACTAATAAAATTAAGAGTTGATTTGTTTTGTTGGCTCAACGAACTCGTATTTTGAAGTTAAAAATTTTCATGGGGTTAACGCAACTTCTGCATTTCATTTTTTTTTAATTTTTTGGCATTTCTTGTTATAATTCTGTTCGAACTAGTTCTTTTTCAAATATAATTTAAACATATGGGGGATTTCATGTCAAGTGACCCAATTTGTAAATCGATGTCTTCTGATTTGCATGAAATATGCATCAAGGTTAGTCCTATTGGATAGTAGCATAAGCTGCATAGTTATAATACCCGAACATTGAAATTGAATATAAAAAAATGGAAGTACAAGCAGTGTTACCGTTATCCGACGAAAGTCGCATTATTGCCCCTTTTTGACTGCCGTGCCACTTTTTTGACCCCTTTGTTTTAAATCCCCTTTTGTATCATTTTGTAGTTTTTTGTGCCCCTTTTGCCCCTTTTTGAACCAAATTTTTTTTATACTGTCAATCAATGAATCCGAGCTCAATTTGAAGAGAAAATAGCATCTAATTTGGAAAAAATTTAAATAATTCAGGAAGGGCTATCCATTAACAATACAATTTACCTCAAATTTCTAGTATATGTATTAAATATTATGAATAAATTAAACCTTAATTTTTAAAGCGAATCATCACAAATTATATATATAGTTTCAACCACGAAAGATATTGTATTAGAAATTTTTAAAAATTTTTTAAAAAAAGAGTTTTTGTCGATATAATTACTAACCCAGATGATTTTGTAAAAGAGTTCAAACTTTTAGAAACCAGATCAAACGATAAAAGCTATGAAGCAATTTTTAAAATATCTAAGTCTGAAACATTTTGGTACGAAATTGGCAATTTAAAAAACTGTTTGGGTGACAATTTATATCCAAACTTGTATAAATTTGCTTCGAATTTTTTTACTTTACCACATAGTAGTGCATCCGCTGAGCGGATTTTTTCTAAGTTAGCATATTTAAAAAATAAAGTGACAAATAGACTGAAAGTAGATACCTGTCAGTCTATGTTATGCGCTTTAAATTTGTATCAAAATGACTTGGGAGATTGGATTCCAATTGATGAATTGATTAATAAATATAGATTTACGTTTTCAAAAAAATAGATATTTAATAGTTGAAGAAACAACATAACACTGCAATTTATAAAAAAATGGATCTGTACCTGATATTAACTATCTTCCTATCAATACTTTTATATGCTTTTTCCTCGAGGTTTTTTCGTAACTTAATTTTTTTGGTAAAAAAAGTAAAATAATCCAAGTGCCAAATATTTATGTACATATACTTACATATATACATATCTCTATCTATTTAAATGTAAAGTTTTTTTGTATCAAATCATATTATGAACTATTTTTTGTTTTTGTAAGTACATATTGTTATTACACTATTTTAAGCTCGTTTTATTTACAAGTAATTAGTAACTGTTTTTGTATAAATAATTGAAATAAATATTTTATGCAACAGTTCATTATCGTTTACTTGCAAACAAGACATGTATTTTTACGATATATGTATATTTATACATATATATATGTATATATATATATATATATATATGTGTTTTTTCCCAAACAATTTGTATTATATACCTATAATGTATTTTTTTATAAATATGAAGTTTATTATTTGTTATGTTTAGTTTTCGATGAAAATAAATACATACGTTTTTTTTAAATTTTCCTGTTTTTAAAGTTGCCCCTTTTTTTCTCAGAATTCCCCTTTTTGTGACACTTTTTTTTTGAAAATCCCCTTTTTGCGCCCCTTTTTGAAAATTTTGAACGGTAACACTGAGTACAAGGTAAATGGTAAAAAAAGTGTAAAGCAGGGTTTTATGTTCAAAAAACTGCTTCTTAAAGATTACATTTGTAGTAAAACAAGTAAGAGAACTATATTCGGCTATGGCGAATCTTATATACATTTACCATGGTTGGGAAAGAACATGATCATGTTTATATTTATAACTAAATATATGTATATATACTAGGGATGCCAATCCCGAAATACCGAAATCCCGGGATTATTCTAAAAACGTATGTCTCGAATCCCGGGATTTTTTATGTAAAAATCCGGAGATTTTGGATTTAGTAAATATATGGTATTTTTTTTACTAAATACAACTACATATATTTAAATAAACGTGAGTCACCCTGTTAAAAATAACTTCAAAAATTTAATATTAAATCATACTGGCAATGAATCTAATTTTTAACTGGTTACAAAAAGAAGTCGCAAGTGAATAAATGTTACAAGTAATGCATTTTGTAACACAGAAAATAAAATCAGAAGATAAAGGTCGGTGTGGTCTTTTTTCTAAGTGAATAATAATGGAACTGCGCACGCACAATGCAAGATTGGGTCTTTTGACACATATTTGTTTAAGTTTATTTTACTAAATTCGTACTTTCATATATATTTGAGATAAAATAAATTAATTACATATTGTTATATAGCATATATGTAGCTATTTATTTACGATACCACCTAGAAGTGTTTAATGCGAACATTGTTTTCGTCGGCAGCATATGTTTTCAATAAAAAAAGGTATCGATTATCAGACGCCATTAATTTGTTTTGGAAGCTTTTAAAAATATAAGTTTTAATACATAATTTTTCCATATTACTTTAAAAGAATACATTAAACTGTATTATTTTGTAATGAGTTTAATATTCTTCATGAATTAATTTGTTTTAATACTTACACATAAACATTTAATTCTAATTATGTATATGAATGTTCAATATTTATTGTTGACCTGTGTCGATTATGTATGTTGATGTTTTTTGTTTGGCTTAATGTATGGTGGAAATATCGGATGAAAAATAAAAAAACAAAATTAAAAATACAAAAATTTGTGGATTTTTTATTTATAATTTTAATATATGACCTTAAGCCAATCAAAAAACAACAACATGTATATGAATTTTAAAAATTGGCCTTTATATATGAAATCCCGAAAAATCCCGATCCGTCCGGGATCCCGTTTTTTTGAATAAAAAATCCCGAATCCCGGGTTTCACAAAACCTGGTCCCATTTGGCATCCCTAATATATACATGTATATTTATCGCCTAATTTAATTGTTTGCACATGTTTGTGTGCTATTAAAAAGTGTTTTGGTCATAACTCGGACATTTTTTTACCGATTTGACAGATTTATATACCGACATCTTTATGAATAAATTAACCATTAAGTTTGGTTATAAATCTTGTACCCGGAAAGGTCAATGGTTCCCGAAAATAGGTATTTAAAAAATAATTATAGTCCTTTAATTACTTTTTTGTATCTGAACCGATTTTTCTGAGATTTCCGTACTTTTGATATCTAAGACGTATGAATAGGTCATATGACAGCTCTAAAATTTTAGTTTATTTTTAAAATGTTGATATTTCTTAGCCAATTTTTGGAGTATTTTTCCTATAGCTTGCCAATTTTTTGTTTTAGTCGATTTGACAGATTTATATACCGACGTGCTTAAGAAGAAATTTACCATTTATTTCAGCTATAAAACTTGGACGTAGGAAGATTTATGGTTCCCAAAATGGATATATTTAAAAAAAATTATATATTGGTCAAACTTTTTTTGTATCTGAGCCGATTTTCCGCTTGTACCCAATTTGGAAACTTTGGAACTTACCGTTCTGCAGTTATACATAAAAATAAATTAAAAAAACAACAACAATAATGGATTTTTTTGGGTGAAATTAGTGGCAGTAGTGGTTTTTTGCTCATATCTCAGGCAATTGTGGACCGATCAGGCTGAGTTTCAATAGCAAACAATTCCGGACTATGTATTGGAGTCTATAGAGCGTGCTGAAGAGTTAGACCACATGTACGATGTTGATCTGGACCAAATATTTTTTAAATATGAAATTAAAACTTATTTGATTAAATGTCCTACAAAATTATTTTTTACTTTTGACAGAAAATTTAGTTTATAATTAGTTTAAACTCACAACTATTGGGACACATAGCTTTTTTTTTGTTGTGAATACCAAATAATTATATTTTTATTTGTTGTACTCGAATTGAAACTATACTAGCAATCGATAATTAGGTGCAATAAATAAATTAATATTTTTAAATTTTCAAAAGATTTTGTTATTCGTGCTTAATTCCCAGTTTAAATTATTGATAAAAACACTTGAAATTTATTGTTGATGGGATAAGCTATTCCTATGCGCATTTCACTGGTTGCTTAGGCCAGATCGTCAGGAAACTTCATCCATAAAGATTTTAGAAAAACTAAAGATATTAAACCAAATAAAACTGTTAAACGTATAAGAATTAGTCGGTCATGCCCGACCATATGATACCCAACACCACAGTAGAAGACATTGCCCCCTACCTCCCCTTGTGGTCCCGCATAGCTTTTGTGTCCATATAAATATGTTTCTATTTTATTAAAATCGGTTCGATAGTTTGTAAGAGGCAGAAATTTCCCCCTATCTTCCCTTGTGTTATCCAAGCATTTTGTGTGGTTTATTTTTCCCTTTAGGCTTATACAAAAACATTTATGTGCTATTCTTCCTTCGACGTTACTGCTTATGTTCGGAAATAAATAATGCTCGTGGATATGTGTCGTTCTTCCAGAGTTGCCACAAACAAAATTCAAAATTACACTTGAGATGAAGCAAAATTACCCGATTTAAATGAAATAAAATTGAAGTTTTATTTAAAACAAGACATTTACAAAGAAGCAAAAACACAACAGACTCATTGAAAGAAGATCAATATAAGTCAAACTGTTAACATTCTTATTTAAAATTAATTAACATTAAAATATATAACATTAAAGACTTAAAAATAATTAATAAAACTCCTAAAATAATGAGTTAACCTTCCATATTTGGTTGCATACATCTAAGGAAGATTCAAAATTCTTATTGCAATTCCTTTATAAGCCTGAAAGAGCTTGCGTAAGGCTAACTGTCAAACGAGCTGTCATACTGCTCCCACTTTTTCCTCAGGCACATCATCATATACAGCACAGAGCATACAGAGGTGTCACGAGACAGAAAATATTGTGTTTTTTTCTGTCTTTTTCTGCGAAAGCTGCCCTTTTTGCATTTTTTGTTTTGATTACGCAATTCGTGTTGATAGTAGCGGCCTGTTTTTACACATTGCCACTTTACTACCAAAAAACATTTTCTTTCTCTTTCTTCGAAAGCTGCCCTCGCAACTGATTTTGGCCTTTTTCACACGTCACTTTTCACAGTTCTGTGTATTCTGTGATATACAGATAGATTCACAACGCCACCAAATTATCCAAAATTACTTTGAAAATCAACCATCGATTTTCGGCCCTTAAAGGCGACCTTATGATTTAAATGACGCAACTTATTTTTTCACAAATGATTTAGAGAAAATAAACTGTCAATAAGACTACAAGGCCGTGCGATGTGACACCACTTGATTGTTTGCCGTAGTGCTGTGAAGTCACTAGTTTATGCTGATAAACAATTGACGTCTTGGTGGTCAACATTGTTCATTTTATTCGTGACATGCAGACAGCAATTCTCGAAAAACATGAACAAAACTGGACGCCTGCAATGCGTTTCGTCAAGGACAGGCGCGGTGCCTCTTTGTTTTAAATCAGTTTCAAATGGTTATGCAGTGTATTAATCTGCAATTAAAATTCATTTAATTATATGTTGGAATATTGGAAACATTTCTACCCCCAGGCTAGTTCGAATAGCTTTTTTCAATAAACTTCTGGTTCTAAACCACGATGATAGTCATCTTTAAAAGAATCTAAGAGTCCATCTTGCGACATTTATTACCAAACTTTTGAAAATATATATATAATGATTGAAGTCTTTTTCTTTGGTTAAGAAGACTGTGCATTTTTATCAACAATATTTAAAAAGAAATAAACGTCATCACTGAAATTGAATCTTGATTTTATTTGGGTATCTGAAGTTAGAATTTTAATAGCTCCTGAATTACACCTAAGAGAAATTAGTTACCCACAAAGTGGCAACGCTGCGTTCTTCTGACTACAGCAATTGGTAAGCGTTGCTTTTTTATTTCAATTTATTTATCAAGAATAAAAATTGGGAACATAGCACATCATAATTAATGGATAAATAATAATAAAACGAATCAGTGATGCCAACTTAGCCCTTTTCGGGCTAGATTCAGAAACGCGAAAAAAAAGTTTAGCCCTTAGCTATAAAACGAAGTTTGCCCTTTTTCTTGTTTCAATTTGATTATAAAATTTTTTTTCTGGCAATATTGAATGGTTAAACTATTCTAAAAATTTAAAAGCATGCGAATGGAAAAACACTCAAAATAGGATATCTAACGTTTTGGATCGAGATGTATAGTTATAACTCTAGTTACTCTAGCATCTAGAGGAATTTTTCCCCCACTAGTGGATCGAATCATTAAAATAGTCAATTTCGAATAACGAATAACTCGAACAATATATGTCAATTAATCGATTAAAATTAATTTCTTGGAAAATTTTACTTTTTTAATGTAAAAATATTTTGTTAAAACTAAATTACATGTTTTTACCTTTTGTTTTTATTTTTATTACTCATACTTTAAAAACTGTCGAAACAAAACTGTTTCAATTTAATGAATCAGAAGTAAAAGCAAACGTTTTTGTTGGCCAATGACAAATGAAGTTCTATAAGAAATTGCAGTTTTTCTACTTTGTCTGCAGTTTTTTAAACGCTGACTATAAACGTAAAACTCGTAATAACAATTCATCAGCAGTTATAAATATGAAAACCATGCACTTTCCGATTATGAGTTACCTGTTATTACCCGACTGTACATTTTTTATTACCTCGTATCTTCTAATCCGCTGGATGTTGACATTTGAGACATCATTAGATCCGTCTTAAAAACCTAAGTGTCCGTGTTTGAAAACGAAGTGTCTGATTTTTGACGTGAAACAGTAATACGTTAAACAATAGAATAAGCAAACCTATATACAATAAAATAAATTAAAAGCTGATTAAAAAAATATATATATATGAGTAATCAGTCATGTTCTGGAAACCAAATAAATACGAGCGTAATTGGAATCAAACGAATTTAAAAAAAGATCCTGTTTTAGAAGTTTAAAAAAAAAATCTTTTTATATATGTACCCAGTAAAAAATTTGCTCCAAAAGGGGCAAATTCGGAGGAGTATTCATTGCTGACAATAAGCGCTTTTTTAACATGCAAACAAAGCACTCCTAAAGCGCTTTTTAAATGGATAACTATTTTCCCATATTCATTGATGTTTTGCTTTTAATTGCTTAAATGCATTGTTTTAATAATTTTCGTAAACCATTATTTATTTGTATTTTTTCGCTTTAAAACCTCATCGTTGTCAGCACTAAAATAGCAGCTTTTTCCTATATTTTATTCTTTATCATTTACTGCTATATAAAAGCTCTCTTATTGAAGCGCTCGATTATGCGCTTTTTCTCTTAAGTGCTTCAAAAAACCCAAATTTTTTTTACTGGGTATGTATTTACGGCACATAGAAAATGTTTTTTTTTGGTCTGACATCAATGTTGATTTGCGTGTGTATAAACCGATATTTGAGCATGTGAAATCCGTTCGCGTTAATCATCTATATATATAAAATAGGATGTGTGTATGTATGTATGTAACGTATGGACTCCAACACCGCTGGGCCGATTTTGATGAAATTTTCAGAGAATATTCAGGCGGGTGACACTGTGAAGTCTAATTTTTGATTTTCGGTCTGCGGGCGGAGGGGCGTGGCAAAATCCAATTTTCATATTGCACCACCAATCCAATCTATATAATTTGGACGATTTTTTCTTTAAAATGAGATTTATACGAAAAGAAAATTTTGCCTCGCCCACTTTTACGCCCACTTTTTTCGAATTACAAAAACCAGAAAATGGCTTAATCGATTTGACAAATTTTTCTTTCAAATATTCGTATTAATCCATTTTAAGTTTTCATCGAAAGAAAAATTTACCACGCCTTCTTTTACGCCCACTTTTTCTATTAAGCGCATAAATTGAGAACGGCTTGACCGATTTTAAAATGATCGCCATGGTCCAACTTAGGTTTATACGGAAAGAAAATTTTTCCCCGCCTACTTTTACGCCCACTTTTTTTGATTTACCTAAAATCAAAAAACTGCTCCATCGATTTGACTAATTTTTTTTTTAACTGTTCGTATTAAGCCATTTTACGTTTTTATCGAAAGAAAAAATTAACACGCCTACTTTTACGCCCACTTTTTCTATTAAGCGCATAATTTGAGAACGGCTTGACCGATTTTTTCTTTAAAATGATCGCCATGGTGCAACTTAGGTTTTTACGGACAGAAAATTTTGCCCCGCCCGCTTTTTTCGATTTACCTAATATCAGAAAACGGCTCTTTACACCAAATAAAAAAAAAAAAAAAACATTGTCTATACGCTGGCCTTAAGATGAAGTAATAAATAAATATAAATTTCGTTATCAAAAAATTTTTTTTAGTGGATGTATCCTTCAAGTCTAGTGACTATATTTTGTATTGGTTTGGATATGAAAGCTTAATACTATTACAAAGAAAACGGAATAGATGAAAAAACTCTTGCAAGTTTTAAGTCGGTTTTTTAATTTTTCGAATTTTAGATGACCACCAATTCTTTAGGAGAAGACTTTTCAACGTAAAACTTTGCACGTCATATCCTTCAAGTATAGTCATCCAAACCCTGTACAACTTTTTTTTCAATTCATAAAACGAAATAACGAAATAAGAGCCATAGTATGTCGGTTTCAGCAGGTGCTCAAAAAATTTGAAATAGCCCATATGTAGTAAACATTGAATTCTTATCTTTATTAGAACCTCTCTTAAAATCAGGAAAAACTGCGGTAATTTATAAACAATTTAACGGAGAATCTCTATCGATTTCAATTTTACTCGATTTTAAGAAATAAAAAATTTATTGAAAATATTTTTTTCATAACTGGCACCTCTATTTTTCTGTTTACTAAGTCTGGGATCACACTTTGAAAGTTTTCATTAAGAAAGTCTGAGTTTATGGGTGAGAGAGGAGAGAAAAAAGCACATTCTCTTCCCCTCTCACCAATAAACTCAGACTTTCTGAAAGAAAACGTTCATAATGTGAACCACATTTGTATTTTCTACGGCACCTTGTACGATTTGTCCCAATTTTATTAAAGGTGCTATCAAACGGGATGTATTTTACATACACACAGAAACAAATCAAGTTGAAAACGTAGAAAACAAGGTTGATTTAAAATTTTTCGGTGGTGATTTCGCTTTATGCGTTTTTCATGTTAATTCAACCTGATTTTACAATAACTTGCGAACAACATTTTTTACTTTTAAAATAACTATAATTCATGTTAATTTAACATTGCTGTAAAGTTGGAGCAAAATGTCATTTATATTGAAATGAAAATCCGAATCACGTTGAATAATAGTTATTTCAAGTTGAAACAACGTGAAATTCATGTAGAATCTAATTGGTTTGAGTGTGTTATAACAGGTTCAGAGACAACATATGAATGTATTTATTTAAGAATAATTCAAAACACTTACCCCTGTAAACACATGTTTCACTTATTTTGTATTCTCCTTTGTTAACAGAAGCATCAGCAGAATCTCCCGATATGGGATTCGTCATCATTCTACTTTGAAAACTTGATGTACTATTTAACTCAATAATTTTAATTAAAAGAATGCGGGAATTGTCTTCTTTTTAGAACATATTTTAAGAATGAAAACAAAAAAATTAATATACTTAACTATGTATGCATGTTAATTTAACAAGATACACTTTTGATTTTAATAAAAAACTAGTTTTTATGGATTCAATATTGAATCCATATTTATTTATATTTTAATATTTTTTTTATTTTTTTTAACAGTGAATAATATTAAACAATCGTGATTTAAGATTATTTTAATATTTTTCATTTAAGATTAATATGAAATAATGATAAATTTAAATAAAGGGCATACTTTTGCAAAAATTTACTATGATTCTCAATCAACATTTTTCCATGTTAATTTTACATTGGTATTTTTTCTGTGTGTATGTACTGTCAAATTTTCCATCTGTAAAAGTTGTACACATCGTGTGATACATATGAAACTTTGCATGTGTAAAATACATGTGGAAGTACATAGTATGTAATGTTTTTGATTAGAACTAGGGTAGCCAGATTTTAAATTCGGAAAAACAGTACAATGAACACAAAAAAACAGTACAATCAAGAAAAAAACAGTACATTTTTTTTGACGAAAACATAACAATTTATTAAAATTATTATATATTTAAAACTTTTGATTGAATATGCAACAATTATATAACAAACACTTAAAATGTTTAACGTCAAAGAAATGATTTTAAAAAACACTAAAACGAAGTATTTGGCATATATGTTTTTTTATTTTTTAATTTGATAACATTTCTGTAAGCCATATAAGAAAGGAGAAAAGCCTAACTTAGCTTAAAACAATTTACTCGTTGATTGTGTAAGTAGAACTTTCTTTAAGCATATTGGTATTTAACGCAATTTTCACACACAAAGTTGCACAAATCATATAGAATTTGGGAAAATGTATGTGTCCTAAGTTAATTTTCCAATTTCAAACAATTTTTTAATTATTTACGGCCAATTTTACCAAGTTCAGCTATAATCTATAAAATCCAAAAAACATAGACTTTTGTGTATTTTTATTTAACAAAATCTGAAAATATTAAAATAGTAAAAAATAAAATAAATAAAATTAATACGCTGAAGATTTTCAATAAAATTTTTGTAAAAATTAACGTAGCTTTTCCTGATTTCAAAAGTAGTTTAGGTAGAGAAAAGTGGTCCTGAAAGGAATTAGGTATTTTTTAAAATTTTGAGCCTGGAGAATTTTTTAAATTTGTACGTTTTAAATTTTACATGATTTCGATTTCCAGAACTTGCCCGAATATTAAAAAAAAATTCTAGGAATTAAAAATAATTGTGTTGGAATAAGTATTTATTTAGTATTTAAAAAATATAATATTTTTAACAAAATTTTGGAACACAACTTTTTTTTAAGCTATGCACTGTTAAATATTAGGATATTTTCAAAATATGACTTTAACAAAGTTTTTCTTAATATCTTGGTTTTTTGTAGACTGAACAAAAAAAAAATACAGTACAAAAAACAGTACAAAGTGTAAAAAACAGTACATGTTCCGTTAAAAATAGTACGTATGGCAACCCTAATTAGAACACGCTCTATTTTCCTGTGGCAAACATAAACAAAACAGCTTGTTTGTTTTGAAACGAAATAGTTTGGTTTACATTTATAGGTTATTTCATAAGGAAAAACATAAGCAGGTGTGATAGCAAAAATAACACAGTACAACATTTTCAAGGTGATTGATTCGGGTCTCAACTCTGATAATTGGTTATGAAAGTAGACCCAAAAAGAAGTACTTCTGCATCATTATTAGTTTGGTCATGGTACATCAAATAATAATTTAAAAATTAATTTGAAGTTAGTATGTATTGTATAGGGGAATTTGTCACGTTTTAGGCTCTTTTGTTTGTCATAACTCGAGAACCACTAGTCCGAATAAGCTGAAACAAATTGAAAAAGAACTTCACCAACAAACCTCCGCAGGCAATGCATCCAATTTTTTTGCCATTGAATCGCGTTTCCATTGGCATGGTCACCTGGTGGAACCTCTCTCCTTGTTCGTCCGATTCCTGAGGTAATTGTGCCAAAAAGGTTTCAAGGTGGAAATGCATGAAATGTCATTTTAACGTCATGGATGCATTGATTTTTTCAAAATAATACAGCAAGTTGTCCACTCGTGTCTGTATGCCATCTCGATGTACACGGTTCTTTCCTAAAACGCCTTCGATGACTTGTTTCAATGCGTCCCATGCACATAGGTGGTTATAATGGTTCGAAAGCATATTTGTGAAAGATTCGCTTTTCATTAATTTTCGTATATCCGGTCCATTGAGAATACCTGTTTGAAATATAAAAAAAAAAACATTTACGAAAAAATTATTGGTAATGCGAATATATCGAATATTAAAATACTGACAACGATACGTACCTTTTCTAATTTTATCTTCACTGAGTTTTAGAAAGATGGATTTCAAACATTCATAGACGTCATCAATATCTTTGACTACCACTTCGACGAATTTCCCTGCTATTTCTAATTTCATGTGGAGCGATGGCAACAAAATATGATCTAGATCCTTTATCAAAGGTTGATTCCGTGATTTTAATTGTTTCTCGAGCTCAGGAGTTCTTGCTTTCCAATCTTTACATTGATATTGATTTCCTGTGTATCGTGAATCCCAATTACAAAGGAAGCAGAAGTATTTTGGAAAACCGCCCTTTAATACAATGCCTTGTATTATGTTGACAACCTTTAGATCGCAACAACAAACTTGAAACTGAACCATCGATGAATAAACGCCAGTCGCCAGCGATATAATCCATTCCCAATTTTTTCACTAAACCTGGAATATCATGGGAGTAGGTGAACGAACGTATTTGCTTCGTCAACGGAATAAAATTTCTGAAAATCAGCTTGGGGTTGTCGGTTTTTTTAATTCTGAGAATCATATTAAAAGTCATAAATGTTTTTCCAAGGAATTTTGTGGATCTCTAGCAAATTTTTAAAATACCCTTACTTAACTGTGAATAAAAGCGAAACGCGTTTATCGATTTACATGATTTATGTCCAGGGTTGCCGTTGACAATTTCGAAAAAGTGAAATATGAAAAACTGGGAATTTAGCACGTCATACGGAAATCGTATAAATAATAAATTTTGTATTCCCGAAAATAACTTTGATAATATACATACTGGCATGTGCCCGTGCAAAAAACTGAATTGGCAAATTTGTTTTTTTTTGTTGTTTTCTTACGAAGAAAGTAGAATGAAGCAGTTTGTTTTTTAATTTTGTTTTTTTCTTTTTACCCACTTACAACTACAATTCGAGTCGGAAAGAACCCAACCAATTGTAGGGGAATGTAAGAAAAGATAAACTCACTGTTTATTGTTGGTGTTTTGTTTTGGCTTTGATATTGTTACAAGTAAGACCTTGAGTGTTTATAATTCTTATTCGCTTTAGGGTTTTATTTGTATAATATTTTTGGCTTTTCTAAAATCTCTGGAAAAGGTTTCCTGATGAGCTGGCCTAAGCAACCAGTGAAATGCGCATAGAAGCTAGCTTTCCCTCAACAATAAATTTCAGTGTATTTATCAAATATGAAAAACTGGGAATTTAGCACGTCATACGGAAATCGTATTAATAATAAATTTTGTATTCCCGAAAATAACTTTGATAATGTATTTAAGAAAATGAAGGGTCAAAAAAGGGTTATTTTAAAGTAAAATAGGGCCAAGTTTATTAGTATGTATTAAATAAACACATTTGACTTAAATAAAAGTAATTATACATCCTTCAATTATAAATCAATCTTAAAACTAAGAAACAATTCACTGGTACATTCCTTTGATAATACGCAAAAATTTGGAAGTTGTTTTTAATGCACTTTAAATTTAATTTTTATAATTTTTGTTATTAAATTCTGTTTAATAGAGAAATAATTGTATAATATTTGTCATAAAATTATTGTACTATAGAAATCTTATTAATAAACGACGTTTAATATTCTTGCGTTTTACGTTTTCGATTTTCAGAACACCCTTGAATGTTTATAGTTTTTTAGAAATACTTATTCTTTATTTTGTAATTTGTTCTTCACTTGGAGTCCATTCTTCCAGCCCCGATTCGAGCAAATTGAGAGAGGAAAGCATGGACTCACAAGTTTCTATATTTTAAGTTTGTTTGTAAATAGTGTCCGTGGACACTATGACGCTGGGCGTTATGACATGCTACCAATTTGTACATGTATTTTCACAAAACTCGCGACAACTTTCGTAAGGAATATGAAAAGTTGTACTTAATTTCAAAAGGGTTCAAAAAGTGTCATAAATTTTGTTAAAATGATACAAAGGGATAAATTAAAAAAAGGGTCACAAAAAGTGTCATTGGCATAAAAAAAGGGTCAAAAGTGATACTTTAGTGTCACAACGGCAACGCTGTTTATGTCTCATTTTGTTCATAGGTTATGCGACTTTACGTGAAAGTAATAGGACTTGACACTTTTTTTACCGTTTTGGATTTTTTATGAATTAAAAATAAAAAATTTCAATTTTTTGGGCAAAAAATATTTTTTTTCTTCATACATTTATTTATAACTGCGAAACTGTTGCTTATGTAGTGAAACGTTGTATGAATAGATTAAAGGAATTGTAGTTCTTAATTTTCAATTTGTTTCAGCTTATTCGGACTAGTGGTTCTCGAGTTATGACAAAGAAAAGAGCCTAAAACGTGACAAATGCCCCTATACAATACTTACTAACTTTAAATTATTTTTAAATTATTATTTGATGTACCATGACCAAACTAATGATGCAGAAGTTCTTCTTTTTGGGCCTACTTTCATAACCAATTATGAATCGTATGTAAAATGGAAATTTTGACATACATACGGAATTTCATATGGATAAGAAAAGTGACAGTACATATGTAAAATACATCCCGTCTGATAGCACCTTATGGCCTTTAGATGAGATATTAGTTCTTACCTTGGGAGAGGTATTTCTTTGCGTTGCCATCAATTGAACAAGTGCTTCATATGCGGACAGTGGGCGGTAATGGGTTAAATTTGTAAATAGTAAGAAGACAGCCTTCGATCCGAGCCGAAGTAGTAGATACGAGCATAAGAACACTCTGTTTAAATAAAACAATTTCTATAATTGATACAATGTTTGTAACCTAAAATTAAATTTTTACGCTATTTGTTTAAACTATAATTATACCGTTTCATGTTTTATTTGCATTTGTCGGAACGAACAAAATTTTTATTTCGTTTTGTTTCAGTTGAATCGAAGAAATGAATAATCGTACATTCATTTCTTGAGTGCATGAAAGTATCTTTTTTAATAGTTCTCATGTCTGTATACAGACATACCTACATATTTGTTTAAATTTAATTTTTTTTTCAATAGTTAATTAAGTACATTATCACACAAATACAAATAAGTGTATGTATGTAGATAATATCCATACATACATTTGTGTATGGATATATTTGTTATAACTAAATATTTACATTTCATATCGTTTACATTGGAAGCCATTCGAAACCTTTTCTTGCATGCGTTTGTTTGCTCTCACACACGAAATAACCCAAATTAAAAAAAAAATTAATAGTTACCTCTTTTGAGGGACATACTCAGGTGATTTTTGACTTTTTTAAATATTTGGGAGTAACGTTTATAGACACACACATACACATACAGTTACCACATACATATGTATAATTTAATAAAAATATGAATGAGAAACCATAAACGTCCGCAAAAATAATCGTAACTCCTTTATTTCGATGTTATAATTAATGATTTATATCCTTAAAAAATACTCATGTCTTGAACATAAAAAAACAAATATGCAGTTTAAAATAAAATTTATAAAACAAATTTTTTTGTCTCAATATGAAGCATTTTATATGTACGTTGAATTCTGTTAGTATGTGATAATTATTTTTCTTTAAATTCAATTTTAAAAGTGTGTTAAGTCGTTGAATGCACTTTCACGGAGAGAAGTTTTTTTTCGTTTCTTTAAACAAGAAAATCCAAAAATTATTTCTTGAATTTTACTAATTTCTTTCGTATTTAGTAAATTTTCTAAAACAAAGAAACATCAATAAATTCACGTTTTTGGTATGTGGTCCAAAATCTATTTAACAAGAAATACAAAAGTAGCTTGTTTTTTATTAAAAATACGAATGATATTTCTAAGTTCAAGCTGCATTTATTAATAATCAGCCCAATTATGAACACAAATTCCCCGGGAGTTTTTTCCCTTTTTCCATTTTTACAATTGAATTTACATATAAAGTAAAAATGGGAGAAGGGAAAACCTCCCGGGAAATTTTTATTCATTATTGGGCTGTATAAGTCTGTTTTTCTTGATTTTTGAATTTCTTGCATCAAGAAACAAGTGCTAGGAATTTCTTTACATTTTTCAGAAAATGCTCAAAAAATTAATGTTTGTATACATAAGTCGACATGTTAATCAAATCAATTAAAAGTTACTCATTTTTATATTGCTACACGTTTTTATGTAAAAATATTTTGCAAAATACTAATGGCCGATTTCATATTAACAAATATAAATTTAAGTTTAAAATTTGTTTTTTATGTCAAATAAAAATAAAATTATATGAAAAACTTAATTTGTGCGCTTTGCTAACCCAATCGAAATAATATTAGGAAACATTTTTTAAAACAGATCTCGTGTATTGATTACAAAGCATCTTGTACTTAATTTAATTGCTTTTACGGTAACCGTTCTACAGACATCCAGCAATTTCAAATGTATTCGTATGAGAGGTGCCATGCCTACTTTTTCCATTAAACCTACTTTTTTTGAAAGATGTTGTGTATTATTATCTTAGTTAATTGTACAAAATTGGAATACTTATACTTTTACAGTAATCCAATTATGTAGAAATCTTTTATGTCAATAGCCTATGTGTCGGGTAATCAGAAAATTACTGTCAAAATTGCAGTGGCTTAGGAGTCTTTAGGAAACAAACAACCATACGCTTTTTGAAAAGCTGGAAAGTCTTTTGTCTATTAAGTATTTTACATTTTCGTTCTTTGGGGGAGGGGTACTGCTCCTCCTCCCCGTCTACCCTGCCCATTTTTATTTTGAAATTTGTAGTTTACCATAATATGTAGTAGATTTAACCACGTTTGAAGACTTTCCTTTTAAGAGTTCTTCAGTTGAGCGATATTTATGTATGCATCCTACCCGCTTTATTTTTCACTTTAACAGTTCCTAAGATATGCGATATTAAACATTGGCGTCCTATGGAGGGTACCACTTCCCCCGCTGCTATTTTATTTAAATTTTGGGGCTCAGAAGATCCTACTACCAAAAGTTCTTAAGATATGCATAAGGGCTCACGTGATGTTTCTGTAAAAATTTCAGGAAAATCGGTTCAGTAGTTTAGGAGTCTATAAGCCAACAAACAAACAAACAGACAAACATTGTTCATTTAGTTAAATAAGTATAAGTAGATATGAATTGATATTTAAATAAAATTGTGCGAAATTTGCCATCAGCAACGGAAACTTGATTTAAGTAACTATAGAATCGAAATGAATTTTGTTTTAGCTTAATTTACATAAGTAGGTAAATTTAAATTCGCTTTGAGTCATAACTTTTTGCTTAAACCAAGAACTTTTTGGATTGGACGAAAATGGTGTGAAATTTTCTTCAAGCCATATTTTCTGGTGATTTAGTAAATTATTCTGTCCGTGTATATATGTACATGTATACACGACATGTTTTTGTCATCTGACATGTCAAATTTCCCACTGCAAAATACATACATGTCGTGTGTTACCTTTTTAACTTTGCTTTTGTAAAAGTTAGACACAAAGCCATCTGACAAAATTTCAATTAGAGCGTGCTCTATTTTTTTCTTACAAACCATCTGACATCAGAAATCTATGCCGGGAAGAAACCGGCAGCGGCTTCCACTATTGACGGAATCATTAGCCGGCTGAAGTTAATTTTTTACAATACCGAGATATGTTTGATCATCTTACCATTGAATAGAATTTATGAATATACATATACATATATAAAAACCGTTTTATTATAAAATCCTTAATTGGTATCTTTGAACTAAAAGAAAGAAATGTTAAGATAACTAAACTTTTTTACGGCGCAAATAAAAAATTTCATGGCGGCAGCAAGCTATTTTAAAACCGAGCTCTACTTTGGTTTCTGCAATAACAATGCGAAAAAAACAGACACAATGTCAGAAGCAAATTACATGTACGTTTGTGACCAATTATTATAAACCTTATGTAAAACAGCGATTTTGACAGACATGCACAGTTACATGTGCCTTGAAAATTTGACATGTCAGATGACAAAAACATGTCGTCTATATGCTCCTTTACTCGTATAATCAGTGTGACGAGTTTTTAAAACTTTTTACTTGCAATTAAAAAAAAAACAACTCTAAAACAAGTAAAAAATAATGTCGGTCATGTCCGATCATTTGATATCTTATACTTAGCAATATATAAAAAAAAACTTTTTTCGAACTTAAAGATGTTTATAGCAAATTACTTCCCCATTCGGCTACCTTAAATGGCAGTAAGGCTGAATTTTGCGACATTAGTTTTTCAACTGAATTCGAATTAGACGCCGTTGTTTTATTTTAATGATTAAAAAACAATTGTTTTTAATTTTGGGATACTTGGTTTATCAGTACACTGAAAAAAATTGCTGAAAGAATTAACCCTTTCGCGCCCAAAGTTGCTTATAAGTAACTTGAATTTTAATCATCGGTTTATTTAAAACCATCGTAATAAAATAATTAAAGCACATATAGAGTTGGTTAAAGAATGAATAAATAATAGAAAAGTTTGTTTTAATTTTTCATAATGTGAAATACTTCCTGAACGGCCCAAAGTTGCTTATAAGCAACTTTCAATTTTTAGTCACCCGAAAATTAAAAAAGTCTGAAATTTTCAAAAATTCTTAATTTAGATCTAATCACTAAGGAAATTATAAAAAATAATTTTTCTGGCAATGCGTTCAAGAGCGGGCGCGAAAGGGTTAAATGAAAATAGAAAAATCGTAACTTTGTATTTCAAATGGCACAAAAATGAATAATGACTTTTATGCGAAGCAAACTGGCTCTAGTTTGGAACTTTAATATCTTAAATTCCTCCGTGCCGATTTACGATAGAATGTTTTTATTCGGACACAAATTGAGAAAATCTTAAAACAAACGAAAAAATGCAAAATTCTTAATTATTTTTTGACATTTCGCTTGGTATAGTTATTTCAAAAACTGAGCATTCTATCGTCAATCGGCCCGGAAAAATGTTAAATATTGAAGTTCTTGACCAGTATACAAAGTTTCGAGCAAAACTCTTCAGCAGTGTTTGTGACATTTAAAAATCAAACGAGCAAACTTTAGCCATTTTTGCTTTTCCAAAGAAATTTATGAAATCAAAACACAATGAAATGATTTTAATATTGTGGTTACACATTATCGACATTGAAAAAGTATTTTAGATAATTTCATATAAAATATGTAGATGTTGGTTGGTCTTTATCATACAAATGTACAACGTCACATTTATCAAGTAACGGTACATTTACTTTTTTCGCTGTTTACTTCTTTTTCGGCCGCCATCCAGAGTCATCCAGCTGATTTAATTAAAATGAGTTATATCCTTTTAACCCTCTAATGCCACATTTGTTGTTTGCCTTGAAAAAATCAAATTAAGCTAATTTTAGGGTGAGAAACATGAATCTGACTTCAGTTTTTTCTTTTGAGTACTCGTTGACCTGTATGGGGTCAAACTGTTAATGTTAAGTCCGCCTTTGATATACATCCCCGAAATTTTTGTGTAATTTCCCAGTCCGGCTCCAGACGGGTTCAGCAGAAACATCCATACTCAATAGCGATTATTTTTTTTAATAAAAACTTAATATTTATTTCAATTGAACGTTAAGATACGCACCAGTGATATTTTCGGCCCGATCGGAAGCTTTCAAGTATATATTATTTTTTCTATTCACAATATTAATGCACATTCCGGCAGTTTCTATGTTAATGCCCCAGCCCGCCTCCAGACGGGTTCAGCAAAAACATCCATATTCAGCAGCGATTATATTTTTTAAAATCAAAACTTAATAAATATTTCAATTGAACGTTAAGATACGCACCTGTAATTTTTTCGGCCCGATCTAAAGCTTTGAAATATTATTTCTTCGATGCACAATATTAACGTTCACAAAGAATAAAAAAAGGAACGTTGCCATTAAAATTCATGATGACACTGTACTTTTTGTCAAACTCGTAAGAGTGTTGCCACTGAATGAAAACTTTTTGATAAAATAAGCTTTGATTTACACCTTGAATTATTTATTAAGGATATATTGTCAAAATTAAAGGGGCGGACTTAATTATTAGAGGGATAAAAGGCTACAAAGCTAAAAAGCTTTAATCGGTTAAAAAATGCCTTAGTTGCAGTGCAGCAAAGCTAATGTCTTATGAAAATATTAACGTTTTTCACCAATTATTGTCATTTCGGAAGATAGCTTTATTGTATAGTGTATTTGATAACAAAAAAAACTATAAAGCATCAAAATCGGGTAAAAACTAAAAACCTTATAATAAAAATACTATACTCATCTCTACTCATTCAAATTCTTCAAATTTAATCATATGTACATACTTTCATGCTAGTAAATTTAAATTCAACTGGCTGTTTAGCGATTTCGATCGTTAACGTTCGCATAGAACAAAAACAAATTTTCGAAGTTTGTAAGCGTTTTCGTTTTTTTGTTATGGGATTTTAAGGTTTTATTTCAATTCATATAAGAGTTATTTGTGCCGAATCTTATCTGGATATTAACATCCATATGAAATTTTTTGCCTTAAAGGTATATAATTATATAAATTACCCTATACTTACTAACTTCAAATTAATTTATTGAGGGTCCATGGCCAAACTAATGATGCAGAAGTTCTTCTTTTTGGGTCTACTTTCATTAGCAATTATCAGAATTGAATCCCGAAATCATGTGTTGCTAAATTGAAGAACATCCGCGAATAACGTTGTAAAAGCCACTTGTTACAAATTATCGTTAACACTACTCTCTCGCATTGTTTTAACTTCATATCTTACAAAATTATGCACCTTAACCTCTTCAAAATGCAATGCAAAGAGTCGGCCAATGAAAGAACGTTGTAAGTTACTAAACAAATGATTCAATCTAATGGTTTTGCAAATTGGAATAACGTTTAGAAAGCCGCTTGTGTAGTGGAAACCCGTTTTTAATGACATCGCGATTGTGGATATGAAACATTTTTCCACGAAAAAAAAATATACACTGCAAATTTGCATGTTATTTTAAATTAAAATTTCTTAATATTTTGCATACAAGTTTTTATTATTATTAATATTAATAATCAAAAAAAAAATTTATATAAGTACCTAATACTGCCTTTTAAAAACGATTTTTTGCTCTTTGTTCGCGGCTGTGCTTCCATTGTTTAAATAATGTTAACATTAAAAAGGGAGTAAAAGCTGTTTATAGATGAGTGCTTTGGGCAAATCTGAACTGATTCGAAAAGAATTTAATTTGCCGTAAAATATTTTTTGCGCGAATTTTAGCTAAATGCCGAGTAATCAGCTGGTTTACAGCCACAAAGATTCTTATTTTAAAAGAAGTTTTAATGAAATTATACACCGATTCTCACCATTTGCATAGACTTCGTTATTAGAACAATTAAACTGTATATAGCGTCACCAAATTAAAAACATTATATTTTTGCTCTAATTTAAACTTTATTAAAATAGTTTTTATTATTTAAAGGTTAACTCTCGCAACGTGGTATCGGTTATATTCACAAACCAAAATGACAAAAAGAAAAAAAGTTGCCAGATCGTTTTTATTCAATTCTGTCATTGAGGATGACTCTCAATTTTGGTCGTGTTGCCACAGTACTCCCCTCTGAGAGGAGACTCCGTGGTGCGACTTTACGCTGATAACTTCGGAGGCACTGAATGCTGGTTTTAACCGATCAATTGAAACCTTAGTATTTCTTCCACCTATGTCCACCGTATAATATTTAGATGCTCGTTCAACAACTTTAAATGGTCCTCTGTATGGAGCCGTTAAAGACGGACGCACCGAGTCGTCTCTAAGGAATACTAAATCACAAGATTTCAAATTAGGGTGTATAAAAATCTTGCTGTTATTATGCCAAGCAGAATCAACTGGTCTCAAATTTTTCATGGCTTGTCGGAGTTGTCTTACACACTCTGTCTCAGACTCACAAGAGTTTTCGATTAAGAAGTCGGCAGGAAGGCGTAATGTGGCGCCGTAAACAATCTCTGCAGGCGTCGCTTGGATATCTTCTCTGTATGTACAACGTAGTCCCAACAAAATTATCGGCAAGTATGACGTCCATTCATTAACGTTGTGGCATAAAATGGCAGATTTAAGAGTGCGGTGCCATCGCTCTATGATGCCATTTGATTGAGGATGGTATGGCGTAGTTCTTAAATGGTGCACTCCCAGCAAACGTAAAAGTTCTTTAAACAAGGTGCTTTCGAACTGACGACCTAAATCGGTCATTATGTCGATTGGACAACCAAATCGCGAAATCCATCCTTTAACAAGGGTTTCTGCAACGGTTTTTGCTGTCATGTCCGGCATCGGAAAGGCGTCAGGCCATCTAGTAAATCGATCTATCACTGTTAAACAATAACGATTGCCTTCCGAGAGAGGAAAAGGCCCGATAATGTCAATGTTCAAATGAGCAAATCGTTGACTTGGCAACTTACGACGCACAAAAGCAGATTGAGAATGGCGTGTTACTTTATTTTTTTGGCAATGCAAACAATTTCGTGCAAAATTCCTACTGTCTTTTTGTATACCTGGCCAAACAAATCTCTCAGTCATTAATCTGGCTGTAGCGCGTGTGCCCGGATGTGACATATCATGGGTAGAATGCAAAAATCTTTGGCGGAACTCTTTTTTTTTTTTTTTTTTTTTTTACTGTTAGGACCAGCACTCAGGGGATGACCCCTACTAATGCATTGCATTGTGTTGGAACTAGGAAAATAGGTTGTGGGAAGGAGGATAGAGTTAGTAGTGTTTGTGAACATTCGATTTGAACTTGATCATGTTGTAAGTGAGAGGGAAGACTTCTGCAGGAAGGTTATTCCACATACGAACTGTGCGGGAAAAAAACGAATTCTCTCTGTAATGCGTTGTACGATTCACCTGCCAATCGACCACATAAGGATGGGCTCTTGAGGAAAAACGTGTATTACGAACAAACGTACGGGTTTCGGGAACCAGATCCCTTATTTCGTCAGAACACATCCCATTGTAGTAACGATAAAACAGACAAATACAACCCACATTGCGACGGTGCTCAAGGGAGTCAATAGAATTGGATACCCTACTGTCACCAATGAGAACCTTCGCCCTCTCCTGCACGCGGTCGAGAAGCTCCAAAATAGACTTTGAAGCACCGGCCCACACATGAGAGTTGTATTCCATACGCGGTCGGATATAGGTGGTATAAATAGTAAGGAGATCAGATGGAGTGAAGTATATCCTACACCGTCTTAGAAAACCGAGGCACTTGAATGCTTCTTTCGACACCTTGAATATATGTTCAGTCCATCGGACATCACATTGTATCCTCATGCCCAGAACATCAAGAGATTCTGATTCCTCAATAATTATACCACCCATATATACAGATGAGGCACCCTGATTTGTCGCGCGTTTATGCGTCAGCACGCAACATTGTGTTTTTCGGGCATTAAAATCGACCCTATTCGCTCGACCCCATTCCGAGATCGTGTCAAGATCTCGGCCAAGCGTATCATTCATATTCTGCCGCATAGCAGCGACATCGGATACGCTTGGTCTGCATTCGAATGAGAACAAGTGGCAAAGGTTGCTGTCATCTGCAAAAGAGTAGATAGGGTTGGAAGTTTGACCAAGGAGGTCGTTTAGGAAGATAAGAAATAGAGTAGGAGAAAGAACGGAGCCTTGCGGCACCCCTGAATGAATCTTGAACTCGTTTGACGAAACCCCATCTATAACAACTCGTATAGTGCGATCTCTGAGAAAACTCGATATAAATCGAGAGAAATTATCACCGACACCAAATGCAGCAAGTTTTGACAAGAGTGCACCATGCCAGACTCTGTCAAACGCCTTGGAAATATCTAAAGCAATTACCTTACTTTCGCCAAAATGGTGAATGGAACGGCAACATTTTTCCGATAACAGAGCTTGTAAGTCTCCAGTAGAGCGACCTCTACGAAAGCCATACTGGCGGTCGCTTAGTAGGTAGTTTGACTCTAAATATTTGACAAGATGGTAATTTACCATACTCTCCATAACTTTGGAAAGTGCCGAACAAATTGCAATTGGTTATAAAGGGACGTACTCGATCAAAAGCTGTATCGCAGTAAACTGGTTTTGAGGTGCCAGGAAGGGTAAAAGGTCTGAGCTTTAATGAACTATCGACACTTGAATTCAATAGGGACTGTAGTCCACCATCAGTTGATTGAGCTTTTGCTAATTCATCATAGTTGATACTTACTGCATCAATCACCTCAATTCGTGACAACAAATCAGCTACGATATTTTTTTTACCTTCTACATGACGTATATCAGTAGTGATTTGAGCGATAAAATCCAATTGTCTTGCCTGTCTATCGGACGCTCTCTCTAGTTTTTGCATAAAAGCATAAATTAATGGCTTATGGTCCGTGTAAATGTGGCAAGACCGCCCCTCAATCATGTATCTGAAATGACGCACCGCCAAGTAGACCGCTGTTAACTCTCTGTCATATGTGCTGTAGCGCATTTCAGCTGATGAAAATCTTTTTTGAAAAGTACGCAAGAGGCTGTATAACGTTGTTAATAATTTGGTTTAGAACAGCCCCTGCGGCGAAATGTGAAGCGTCTACCAACAAAGAAAGCTCGGCTTCTGGAAGTGGATGAGCTAGCATCGTACAATTTGCGAGCTGCATTTTACATTTTTCGAAAGCCTCTTTTGTTTCACTAGACCAATTTAATGGCGTAGTATCATTCCGTTTGTTGCCACCAATCATGTTAAACAATACTTGTTGAACATCAATCGCTTGTGGTAAAAAACGCCTATAGAAATTTAGCATAGCTAAGAATTTCTTTAATTCCTTTACCACCTTAGGGCGAGGGAATTTTAATAACGCTTCAACTCTTTCGGGCAGCGGTCGGATGCCGTTTTTTGTAATTATATGTCCTAAAAATTTAAGTTCTGTTAACCCAAATTCGCACTTGGAGACATTGATTGTTAAGTTGTTCTCTCGAAATCGCTGAAAAACTGTTGTGAGATGCTTTATGTGCTCATCTTCCGAAGGTGACGCAATAATAACATCGTTCAAATAAGCGAAAGCAAATGGTAAGCCTCTTAGTACTTCATGAATTAGCCGTTGAAATGTTTGGGCAGCGTTTCTCAATCCAAACGTCATGTGTGTGAACTCAAAAAGCCCAAAAGGCGTTGTAATTGCGGTCTTCGGTATATCGTTTGGATGGATCGGCACTTGATGAAACGCCTTCTGAAGATCCACCTTTGAGAAAATGGAATTTTTGGCCAGCACCATAGAAAAATCGTGTAAATAAGGAATAGGATAGCGATCATGTACCGTGATAGCGTTGAGGGCACGGTAATCCCCACAAGGTCTCCATGTGCCGTCTGGCTTACGAACCATATGGAGCGGACTAGCCCAATTACTACTTGACGGACGACAAATACCGAGTTTTATTAATGATTCGAATTCATTACGGGCAGCTGTGAGCTTCTCTGGTGACAAACGGCGTGGGCGCGCAAATACAGGCTGACCAGTGGTTTCTATTCTATGAGTTATAGTGGCTTTAGAGGCTGAGCCGGGTTGAGCTGGACGTGTTATTTCGGCAAACTGTTTCAGAATGTCCGAATACTGAGTTTTTGCATCAAATGTTTTTATTGACAACTGTGTTGTTTTGTCAATAATACAAT
This sequence comes from Pollenia labialis, assembly GCA_949318255.1. Taxonomy (NCBI): domain Eukaryota; kingdom Metazoa; phylum Arthropoda; class Insecta; order Diptera; family Polleniidae; genus Pollenia; species Pollenia labialis. The sequence continues at coordinate 53,873,706 of OX439140.1, forward strand.
TAGCTTTTAAAGTTGTTAAACGATCTAGTAAACATCTGTTTTTAGGTCTACCAATAAATCAAAATGCGCCAAAAAGTCTGCACCTATAATTGCTTGATTAACATCTGCTATTAAAAACTTCCAAACTAAATCACGTCTTAAATTTAAATTTAATTTGAGTAATACATCACCGTATACTGCAATTGTAGACCCATTAGCTGCGTATAGCTTCGTATCTGCTGGTTTTAAATCGGCTGACTGTAATACTTTCGGTATGACTGACACATCCGCACCAGTGTCAATTTTCGGCATCTTGTTGCGTTAGCACCAAATTTGGCATGATACCAGCAAAAACCGTTGTCTCTACTTACGCTGCGTGGACGGTAACGAGTCTTTTTGTTATTAATAAGAAGTATTCTTTGAACGTCTCGAGATAGTTGTTCCACTTGATTTTGCAGACTTTGCACTTCTGCCGAAGGCGTTGTGATTTCTCTGACATGGTTCTGTTGTAAATGCATGGAATCTGTAATAGAATCAGCTATTTTGACTTTATCCAATATGTCGACGTTAGCAGCGATGATTGCAGGTTGTATATGAGTTGGCAAACGACTCATCCACAGTAATTTAGCAGGCGGTATCGAAGCGCATATGGTGTTAAATTTCTTAATATCCGATAAAATACCCGATGTTTCAAACCAAAATTCCATAGCGTAAAAGAATGCTTCGACACCAGTTTCCGTCAGCGTAGGCATTGGAATCTTTATTGAAGCGACTACGTCCATTGCAGGTAAAGGTGTCTGCTGCTCTACTTTGGGTTTTGCTGCATCATCTGCTGGATCATTTAGCGACATATTTCTCGTGATTTAAAAGAAACAAGTTTTGTCGATGGGCCACCAATAATATAGCGTCACCAAATTAAAAACACTATATTTTTGCTCTAATTTAAACTTTATTAAAATAGTTTTTATTATTTAAAGGTTAACTCTCGCAACGTGGTATCGGTTATATTCACAAACCAAAAAGAAAAAAAGTTGCCAGATCGTTTTTATACAATCCTGTCATTGAGGATGACTCTCAATTTTGGTCGTGTTGCCACATGTATTTACCAAATTTTATCAAATTATCTACAAAGTTGCAACTTTTACTTTACGAACAAGGTTAACAAGAACAGACAACCAGGCAGACGAACGGATGGACATCGTTAGATAACGTTAAAAAGTGACTCTAAGTCGATCGGTATATTAAAAGATTGGCAAAAACGTATATAGTTGATTTTTCCTTAATTTTTATTTATACATATATAAATTTTTTAAGTTTTGAGTAAAGGTAGCAACACGTTGGGTATACAGATAAATATAAAAAAAACCAAAATTTCGCCAAAATAAAATTTTTTATTTGCTGCGAAATAAGCACATAAAAAATTTAACATGTATCAAAATATTTTTTTTTTGTATCAAAATATGCCTCAAAAAGGAAAAATATGCGCTATAAGCTTAAAAAATGCTGCAAAAGCTCTTTTAAATATATTATGCAAAAACAAACTTCTGGAAACCGTGAAATATGCAAAAATATACACTAAATAAATGCCAAAATTCTTAAAAAACTTTAAAACGGATAAATATATTGTTTCTGCATTCATTGTCGCACGAATAAGGCGGATCTGAAAAGGGCAAAGCGACTATCTTGGAGGAAAAATATGCGCTATAAGCTTAAAAAATGCTGCAAAAGCTCTTTTAAATATATTATGCAAAAACAAACTTCTGGAAACCGTGAAATATGCAAAAATATACACTTAAAATAAATGCCAAAATTCTTAAAAAACTTTAAAACGGATAAATATATTGTTTCTGCATTCATTGTCGCACGAATAAGGCGGATCTGAAAAGGGCAAAGCGACTATCTTGGAGACAATTTTGTGTTTCCATCGATGATGTCAACGAGTTGTGAAGATTCCGACCGATTTTATCCATGGACCATAAGGCCCCGGGATACATCTAAAGGAATGATGGCGCATGGAAACCTGAGGTATGGAAGATGGTCAGTGGGACGTGATGTCCATGACATCGGATCATACCTCCGCTTGCGCCGATGAAATGGTTACAAGGGAGCAGCTGGCGTGGGCGGTAAATACTTTCGATCCATATAAATTACCGGGTACCGGATGGCATTTTTCCGGCCATGATTTGCAACATCCCGGATGGTGCATCATTTCTGCTGGTGAATATATTCAGGATGTACTTCAGTAGGAGGTATCTGCCTAGGGGGTTAGGGTTATTTTTATACCCAAGGCTGGTAAAGCGGGCCACTCGAAACCGTGGGATTTTAGACCTTTTAGTCTGTCTTCATTCTTGTTGAAGACCCTTAAGAGACTAATGGATATCTTAGGGGTAATATAGAGACCCGCCTTATTAGCAACGCTCAGCATGCCTACCTGAAGGGTAAATCTGTTGCGAGTTACATGAGGTGGTGGATTGTATTGAGCACGGTCTGAGGCATAGGGAATATACTCTCGCCGCGTTTCTGGATATAGAGGGAGCCTTTAATAACATTAGGATTGAGGCGATTAAGAATTCGTTGATGGAGTTGGGAGTCGAGGGAGGTACAGGATAGGGGAATTTAGGAGGCCAGTGCTAGATGGCGTCGAGCTACCTCTATCGGCCGGTGCAACGTACTTGAGTAATTTTCTGGACTGCAAACTTTCTTGGAAGAGAAATACTCATAAGAGGATGAGAAGGGGATTCAATGCCTACTACACATACACGAACTCCATCGGTAACCTGGATTTATACATCGGTGGTTAGGCCTATACTTACCTATGGATGCACCGTTTGGTGGAGTGCGTTGAGAGTGGATAGCTATAGGAAGATGCTCAGCAATGTTCAAAGGAGTGCATCTCTTGGCATCACAGGCGCAAGGATAAGCACTCCACAGGCAGCGCTGGACATCCGCCTATATATCTATCCCCAATTGAGCATTATGTAAGGAGTGTGGCTGCTAGGAACTTACTTAGACTTTACGAGTCTTCCTTAATTAAACCTAGGCGGGATGATCACACTAGAATTTTGTACGAGGTGGGTCCGCGTGATCCGGGTATTATTCTTGAGGGAATTTCGGATCATAATACTATGACTCTGGACTTCGGTGCAACACCACCAGTGGAGTTCCCTGATAGGGAAATTTGGAGTGGATCCAATAGACTGTTTGGGCAGTGGGCAGCATTTTCGGATGGATCCAAGATGGAAACTGGCGCCGGTGTATATATCGCGGACACCGAAGTGAAAAGGTCATTCAGATTCCCTGATGAGTGCAGTGTCTTCCAGGCTGAGATCCTAGCGATCTGGAGAGCGACGGAGGTGATACTGGATCACATCAGGCGGCGCTTAGGGCATTGACAAATTATACGGTGCGATTGTGCCTGTAATGTAATTCAATGTAAGGCTGTGTTGGGTACCTGGACACTGCATGGTTGATGGAAATGAGGTGACAGACAAACTCGCAAAGGGGGCTCGAATCTGGACATAGTGGTAAGGGACAGGAGGGTAAAGCCCCCATTATGTTACTACTATGAGGACGTGAACCGACCCTGGGTAAACAGAGCGGATTGCAGGGTGTATAGGGCACTATGGCCCAGATTAGACGCGGGGGCAACCAGGGTTCTACTGGGAATAGACAGGGGTGGTTTTAGAACGCTTATAGGGTTCTTGAGGGGTCATTGTCCTGTTAGGGCTTTTACGGGCAAATGGGACAACACCATACCGGACTTCTGCAGGTTGTGCGATGATTCCGAGGAGCTGGAGACAATTGAGCATGTATTGTGCCATTATCTTAGGATGTAGGGTCTCAGACAGAAGTGGCTAGGAGATAGATTTCACGACGAACTGTGGTGCATCGCTGGATGTAGCCCGGCTGATCTACTGGGGTTTGTCAGGGAAATAATGCGGTTGTTTCTGTTGAGGGGATTGTAGAGGGTATAGTTCTACGTGGTACCTACAAACTTTCTATCTTTCTTGTAACTTTCTTAATTCTATCCACCTCATACATCTTTTTTTAACTTTTCTCTTGCTATCATTGAAGAGATTCACAATGGACTGCATTGGTCTTCGAGTGTAAATGTGCCATTGGGCACATAACCCTTCTTAACCTAACCTAACCTTGGTCGCACGAAGAACAACATGCAATTGCATATTTATGGTTTTCCTGTTTATAGTTTTTCGAGCTAGTGGATTTGGGTGTATTTCAAGCCTTTTTAAATATTTTAATGCATATTTTGTAACCATGGTTTTGATGAAACGTAAAAAATACGGTATCTAGACGATATGCATGTGAACAACCGTTTGCTGATATCGTTAACTGTTTGTAAGGAAGAAGACTAAAAAAAAACTAAAAAAGCATTCAGTGTGTAAAGCTGATAGCTACACTCACCAGGTTTTTATGCATTAAATAAAGCGTTTTTTGTGTAAAAAATGTATTGCTTTAAATTGGTAACTCACCATATATAATACATGCTTTCCATAAGCGAGATGATAAGCTAAACTCTTACATTTCTCCCTTATAAACCTGCTACGTTTGAAGCTCAAATATTCATTGACTTTTATTATTATGCGACTTGTAAGAAAATTCCCGATTTGGAAGTTTGATAGTACATATAAAAATGTTATTACTACAATGAACAGTTAAGTATTAGTGATGAACATTTTCATTGATTTAATCCATAGGGGCCAATGACATGTTTGCATTCCAGCAACAAATCGTTTTTGTTTTTGTACTTTGCTAAATATATTTTAAATGAAAATATTTAATTGAAAGGCTTTGAAAAAATACTAAAATGATACAGGGCTTTTTCTAACTGGTAATATTTTTGTTATTTTCAGTCGGATCGCATCAATAAAGAAATATGCAAGAAACTCGATTTAAATAAAATCGGGTTACGACCTTTTTATATTTTGGTAAGTAATTTTAGTTTCTTATTATTCTTGAGAAATGTTCTTGTCGACATTGTGGGCCTGGCAGTTAGTTTGTCATTCCGTGTGAAACTTTTATTCTATACATCTAAGCCCCATAAAGTATATAAAGTCTGGCTCCTGGATTAATTCTAAGTCGATTTAACCATGTCCGTATGTCTGTCCGTCTGTTAAAAACACACTTTCGAAACACTCAAAAGAAAAGAACAAACTTTGTGTGAACTTGCTTGTAGTTTTCCTAAGCCGTTTGGTATTGAAATCCAGCAAAATCGGTTTACTAGGATCAGTGATAGAAATCAAAATGTGGAACCAACACCCTAAAAATTTATAATTTTGTTGCAAAAACTAATATAAATGGTGGAATAATGCACGGAATGATGTAAAATTTGCGCAAATTTATTCTATACGACTCTAAATGATACTGTCAAATTTCGTTAAGATTAGTCCATAATTTACCATAGGCCCCAGTTTAGTACGCCTGAAACCGTAATAAATAATAATATAATATTAAAATTTGGTACGTCACAGTTTTATAGAACAAGAAATCTAACTGTCAAATTTCGGGAAGATATGTCCATAACATACTATATGACCCATGTAAACCCTACTCTCGGAAAACATTTTATTACCAATTTTAATGCCGACGTACGTTTTTATGAAGATTTATTAATATTACCTATATAGATATTATTTAGAACCAACTCCTAAAAAATATTCGAATTGTCAGTGGAGGGTATCAAAGATTTGGCATAGTCGAATATAGCACTCTTACTTGTTTTAAAATTATATACTTGTTTGAAGAAATTCCGCGATTGATTTTCGAAAGTAATCCCATTTAGGATTGTTTTAAGTACGTTTTAGTGTTATTCGTCCTAAAATGATAAAGTACGACTTGTACTTTAAGTAAGTTTTTATACCTAATTTATATTATATTAAAGAAAGAAATGTAAATGTTTTTAAAGCCCGTTCAATAATGAAGAGGTAAACTAATAACAACATAACTTCGATTTAGGCTTATGTCTACTTCAAAGTTACCATTTTCATTACCTGACTAATCCTACACAAATATGTAGATACATATGTATCTTTCTTATCGCTCACGGTTTCTGATCGAAAGCTTTGTTTACGAAAACTAACAACACTTTTAGGACAATTAATACTCAAAATTGTCCAAGGAGGACTAGAATATAAAACTTGAGCATAAAATGTAACACTAAATTGATCAATCAGAGTGAAAATTGAATGGTTAATTATTTTGATAATATAATTTGATATTGCCTCAAATAATTGTATTTTATTTGCTTTAAAAAAAAAAAAGTAACATGAAACAAACGAAAACCACCGAAACGAGTTTTAATATGCATTTGAAACATATTGTAATTTATAAAGTATCACATTTTCGGGCTGCTTATATGTATGAGAATTCAGTGAAACAAATGTTTATTTAAGTATGTGCGCCTTTAAGTATGAATAAATATTTTTTTAAATTTATTTAAGAGGGAATAAGATGACTATAAAAGTAATTTAATCTACATAAGAATACAATTTGTATGAATGCCTCTTTCAGAAAAACACAAATTTAAAAGGGGAAGATGGCAGCACTTGAAGGCCTAAAGTTGAAGGTTTACACCACGCGTCCAATGCGTTGATGTGTTTATGCATCTGTCCAAAAAGTAGAATCAGTGTAAAGTTGTGTTGAAAAGTTACACAGCACATGATAACAATGCATATATGTATGTACGTATCGATCGCATTAAGTGTTACTTTATTAAAGGTCAAGCAAGTATCAAACGCATAGAACACCTGGTTTGGACCTCCAGCTTTAAACACATTAATGCGAAGACTTGATTAACATGACGCAAAAATATAATTTAAATTATGTTAATTGCATTAAAAACATATTTTAAGTTTAACTTTTATCGATTTCTATCAAAAAATGCGCCGCGGCTACTTCTTTGTTCAATATCCAGTTAACACATCAGCAAATCACAAGCTTTATTGCACCGCTAATATTATTATTTTACAGCTACTACTTTATATCGACACAGCTATGAATTCAATATTAAATCATAAGAACCAACACAGAATTTAATTTCATATCGTTTAAAGTGTGTTCTATTCCAGCATGTACCATTAAATATTTCCCCAGGGGGTGTTGGGATTATTTTTATCAAGGCGAATTCATACAAGGTGGAATTATTTTGAAAACGTTTACAACACTGCAAATATTCAAACGAATATTTCATTTTGTTTTTAATTTTAAATTGTGTTTTATGAAATATAATAACTATTCAACATTTTTATTTTTCGAATTTATTCTATGAGCTAAATTTCAGTTATGTATTTAATAAAGCTTTTTTGTAATAGTCATATTCCTTAAATTTTTCAGAAATGACTTTATACACTATCAGACTATTATATTGTATTTTCTTGTTACATTTAAACTTTCTTAATTTTAAGCGAAAATTTACACAAGGTTAGTTATCAGCTGTTGTTTACGTAGCAAGATAAGGTCACCTGGGGGTCGATTCTGGTTCTGTGAAACTGTGAAATGAAAAAAAACTTTTCATTTTCGTTTTCATGAGCACTTTTCACATTAGCACTTCACATTTACACAAAAGGCGATTCCCGTTCTTTTAATGAAAAAGTGTTTCATTCCATTGTAGCTGTGAAACTTTTGTAACTATATTAATAAAATGTAAAAGTCAAATGCAGATATCGAAGCTTAGGATTTTGAAACGGCGCTAAGCCGCAAACGAGTTTTTTTAATGCTTGAGCTGCAAGCATTTATTTTTGCTAAAAGAGTTTTTTTGAAGAGAGAAAAAAATACAATTTTATGGCTCCTCTTGTTTTATAAAATATAAATTTTTTCAGTAAAAGAGTTTTTGTTGTTTTTTATTTTCATACATATATACATATGTACATGGTAAATATTTTTAACTTGAAATAAATAAGAAGTAAACCGAAAATTCCGCATTTGTTGCATTTGGGTTTTTTTCATGAACGATATTGCATCTGAAAGAGGTAAGCCTCAATGTCCTGCCCAAGTGCGCGCAAGAAATAGGAAAGGAAAACATTTTACATAAAATGTGTTAATAAATATATAAAAACAACAGCAATTTTTTAAAGGAAACAAATTTTTATACAAAAAACAAGAGCAGTCATAAAAATGTAAAATCGATCAATCAATGAGTTGACAAATGAGTTTTTTGGGTAAACACTAACTTGGTGCTTTTTCAATTTTTCTTTAGTGCATTTAGTTCTTTTAACAATTTTAATTTTTTATCTACCATTTTTTAAAACTACGATTATAGGTATAGAGGATGATTTAGATGAGCTTTGCTATTTGGATTACAATTTTGAGAAAGCCTGTAAAGATTTTAAGATTTCAAATGATAAAAAAAAAGTGATAAAAGAAAGTTGCATTCGTTTTGCCAAAACCTTTATTTACGAGGTTAGAGCTAGGCTTCCTAGCAATTTGGAAATTTTACAAAACGTTTCACTTTTTAGCGATGAAAACATATTTAGTAATCGTTATAAAAAAGTTGTATTTGTTTGCGATAAATATTTTTTAAAGATGTAGACACTGTCAAAAATAGAAAATGGCTTGGAAAATATTAGGAGTTGTGAAATAAACAACGATTTCGAGTCATGTAGAAAAGTTAAAAAAATGCAGTAGGAAACCGTACAGAAGAACGCAAAGACTTTAAAAACAAACAAAAAAGAGTCGTAACTTAGTATAAGCGAAGTGTTAAATAAATTAAAAACAGCTGACAGAAAATGCTTTTTTAACGAGCGTTGTGTAACCTGCCATTTTTCATGCGCTTTAGTTTTCAAACGCACAGCACTCGTCTCCAAATAACCGCGTGTTGCGCACTTCTACCTCTAGTCAAAACAGCCCCTTATTTCCGTAAGGGGCTGTTATGTGAACTCAAAGCTAGTTGATGATTGTAGGAGGGCTTTGGAAGAAGTATTAGGGGAGTATACGCTAAGGTTGTGCTGGGTGCCGGGTCACTGCGACATAGGTGGCAATGAAGTTGCTGACGAGTTAGCAAGACAGGGCTCAGAGATGGAGGACCCTAACTGTATGGAGGCGGTTAGACCTCCAATAGGCTTCTATTTTGGAAGGATCAGGGAGTGGATTCTGGGCGCGCCCAATCGGGCCTGGGGGAACTGGACGGACTGCCGGGTATCACGGACGCTGTGGCCGGTGCTTAGCAAGTCCGATTCGGGGTTGCTGCTGGGCATGAGTAGGGTCTGCGTGAGGACCATGATAGAAATGATCACGGGCCACTGTATGATAGGCAGGATTGCGGTGAGGATGGGATCCGAATTATCGGATATGTGCAGGTTGTGTGAGGACCCTGAGGAGTTAGAGACAGTTGAGCACTTTCTGTGCCACTGTCCCAGGTTGCAGGGCAGCAGGCTGAGGTGGCTGGGCAGTAGATTCCTGAACGAATTAGGGGATGCCTCGGGTTGTGGACTTGAGAATCTGATAGGATTCGTAATGGGGATGGCCTGGCTGCGCGAGAGGAGGCTGGGTGCTGGCCACACGTAGGTCGAATTTGGTTGGTCAGGATTTCTTTCGGGGCTGGTCCGAAACATTCTTTTCTATCCATCTTTCTTTTCTGACTTGTGCTTTCGCTGTTTATTTCACCTATTTTCCTTCTCTACATATCTTTCTCTAATTAAGGCGTCACAATGGACCATACTGGTCTCTGGGTGAGGGTGTGAAGGAGACTTCACACCAGCCTTTCAACCTACCTACCTACCTAAGTATCAGAATGCAAACATACATGTTTTTTCTTTTTTACACCTTATTTTCATTCAGAAGCGTACATAAGTTAAAATAATTGGATAATATCATACGCCAATTGTTTTATTCAACTTTGCACGATTGTAATTTAGATTTATTTAAACGATAAAATATAAAGTTTTTTAATTAAAATATAGGCTGTCATTAAGTTTTATAAACAATGGTCAGTCATTGCAAATTTTCGGTAATTGCAACAGGCAAGATTTTTCGAGTTACAAAAATCGAGCTCGCACTGTATTACTTTAAAACGGTATTATGGCCAATTCAAACATAGCTGATGGATGATCATGATTTGGATAATATTAGTTTTATTGAAGATAATAATAATACAATTAAAAATGTTTTTATACAAATGTAAATATATTTATTATTTAATCTTAAAAAAATGGTCCCAATAAACGCCATATGCAACTTGTTTTATGTTTAATTAAATTTTTAAAAATGGCTTAGTGCTTTTTTACGCTTTTTTTGCTCGAAATTGTGCTTTTTAGTGCTTTTTTTAAATTTTAAAGTGCTTTTTGCTCTCAAAAAGTTGGCATCACTGGTAATATGTTATTAAATATAAAACATAAACATTTTGTAGGCGGCTTTAAATTTTCTTTAAGCCGTCGCTAAATCTAAATTCTTCACCGCCGATGGTAATTACATATCTACTTTGTCATTTAATCAAGTGTAAAATTATACAAATACACAAAAAATATAATTAATTTAAAAAATGTTAGGATTATTAGTTTTAATGGAATTATCGAAATAAATTCGGAATGGTACAATGCAAGAAAACATTATTAACGTTTTTCGTTAGTAATGTTTTTTATTTTATCAAAAATTGGCATTTTATATGAATATAATAAGTTAAAAATCTGTAAATACATATGCATCTTTTTAGAAAATTATTATTTTTATTTCTCTAAATTATTATTTATCGTTGGCAATGTCCATATTTTTCTCTAAATAATTTAATTAAAATTATTTTTCACCGTTAAAATGAATGTGTAAAAATATGACATAAATGAAAAGTTTGTGACACTTTTTTGCACTGTTACACAGAACAAGAATCACATTACTGTGAAAATGTGAAAACAATTTGTTTCATTCCATTTGTTCTTCTCATATGAAAACATTCGAATTTATTTATCATTTTTTCACTAAACGAGAATCAGAAACTCTATGAAAATGTGAAAAAAGTTTTCATTTCACAGTTTCACAGAACCAGAATCGACCCCCTGGTGTAAATTCGCCTTGATTTTTATATTTTAGATTTTGGTGTAAAATCTTCTGGGGCATAATCAGGTGCAGCCAGTACCTACAACTCGACAAAAAACACAAAATTGACAGATCTCAAGAGGTTTTCACGATTTATTGCGATTGCGACTGACCAGAAATAGTATAGGGTACACGAGAGTCAGTACCACCGGTAAGCAAGCACTGGACTGACTATTGGATGAATACTATTGGTTGAATAATTCGCGGGAAGGGATAACCTGAAAAGCATACTTAAGGGCTACTTTTTCACCACTTGTGTGAGAGTTCAACCTGAGGGAGGACTATCCATATAAGCTGTTGCCACTCAACAGATGCTGCAATTAAATTGCTTCCAGGGTATAACGCAATGGTTGTCACTCAGTGGATAAGATCCGCCATGAAGTAGGCCTACGAGGCAGACATCTATGTAAATCTCTTTCACATCTGGCGCAAGGCACACTAAAGGCTCAGTTTACCGGGAGTAACAGTAACTTTGTAAATCAGCTGCTTTATTTAGCAATAAGAACGATTATAGTTAGTAGTAAGATGTTACGTCTCAATCTCTAAAAAATATGTAGATTGGCCTTACTTTTTTACGGTAAGGTTAAGTTACGGTTACTCCCGGCTCACTGAGCCTTAAGCTAGAATTATGTACTTAACTTTTTATATCAAACAAATCTGCTTTAAATCTGTACTTATGTTTGTAAAATTTTGGATATGGCCATAAAAAATTATAAAATAGAGAGTCGACGGTACAGTGAAATATCTCCCAAATGAAATAAGTCCCAATGAAATAACTCCCAATGAAATAAGTCCCATGAAAAATGAAATAACGCCCAACTGAAAAAAATGAAATAACTTCCAAGGGCAAAAATTGGGACTTATTTCAAAATGTTAAAATTAATCCCAATAAAAATGAATTAACTCCCAATGAAATAAGTCCCAACAAAAATTAATAAACTCCCAATTTTTTTGGATTCCTTTTACGGAACGCCCTTTTTAGACTCGCTTGATAAAAGTCGCACCATTTAAGTTAAATACATTAGAATTTATGTAATTAAATAAATGGGCATAGCATTTTGCTGACTTTATATTCGTCAAAATAAAAAATACTGGAAAAACCTATTGGAAGTAAAAATAAAAATTAGTCTAATTATTGTATAAGAAATCGCGTGGCGGCGCGCGCGGCTCGGCGTGATTTGCTTTCGCGAACGCGATCCCCCCCCCCCCAGCGATGACAAACGCGGCGCGGCGTGATTTGCTTTCGCGAGCGCGGTAGCGCTCCCCCCCCCCCCAGTGATGACAAGCCTTTTCATAATATTCGATATGCAGCAAAATCAATTGTTGAAAACATCCCAGCGGTACAATTGAAATTGTGCCATCGATCAAAATCTTTTTATTGTTGTTGTCGGGAATATTTTCATTAATGAGCTTGACTGTCTTATCGGATCCTAAGACGCAGTATGCAAAGTCCTTCGAGTCGTGGCACACTTTAAAAAACGCTGTTTTCTCTTGGCCCTCATGCAAAGTAAGTCCAAAATTTGTGTAGATATTTTCCTTCTAAAACATACTGATAACTCCCAACGATAAAATAGTGCTTGCAATTAAAATGAAATAAGTCCCAACTGCGATGAAATAAGTGCCAATGATAACTCCCAACAAAAAAACCTGTTGCGACTTATTTCATTTGGGAGTTATTTCATATTGAAATAAGTCCCAACAAAAAATATGAAATAAGTCCCAATGCATTGGCACGAATTTTTTTTTTTTTTTTTTTTTTTTGTCAAAAAACACGTTAATAGAGGGACAATGTCTCCAATGACATTTTAAATTTTTGTGTTTAAATCCATGTACATTATATGCGAATGGTTATGTCTTCATCGTCCGATTAATATTGTTTGCTTGCTTGTTTGCTGGTTAATTACTACCAAAATCTTTTGAAATTGACTATTTTTAATAGATTTCGAATATTGGAGCCGTTAGACTAGAAAACAAGATTTATGACATGTCTAAAAGCCAGAATGAAGGGATCTTAAAGAATCAACGATTAAAAGACTGAGTTATAAATATTATTCGTGTTTGATTAAAGGCAATTTTTAACAAATGTTGAAAAGGAAATATGTTAAATAGATTAATAGAAATTAATGTTACCTTCGGCAGCAAGTTGACATCACATAGAATGAAAACTACAACACTACAGAATATTAAATTCACCAGATGCATTTAGAGAACTTTGAATTTAAAATTTTATGAACACTAAAAGACCGACTGGCCGTCAGTCAGACAGTCGAAGAAACAGACACAAACAAATGAACTTGAAAGTGCTGTATTTAATATTTAAAACAGAAACAACCTGCTGCTGCTGCTGCTGCAGCCACGTACCATTTGGGATGTGATGAAAGCGTGAAACGAATCAAAGCGTAAATATCTTTGGACAAAAAAAACCAAAAAAAAAAGGTTATCGTTGAATGCCACAACACAGGCATTTGTATCCATGTCTGTATGAGTGTGTGTGCGTTGGGTGTCAGATCTTTGCATTCATACCTACTCGAACATAAAATGGTAAGAATTCAAATTTAAATATTTTCATCAGATGACGGTCATGTCTTATACATAGGAGGACATTCGTACACACATTCATATATAAGGTACAAACAATATGTCTCAATTGGATTTCAGTGGCTTCATTGATTCTTATCACCCCATAAAATACATTTCGTTTTGATTGTTTGTTTTTTAAATTTCGCCTTTGTTGTTTTATTGTTGTTTTTGTTTTTTTCAGGGTTTAAATCTGCCCTGTTTCGTTTTGATTGCCTCTTTAGTTTGTTTATTTGTATCGTCTAGATGTCTGCTCGTTTTCCACGCCGGTTTGTTTTAGCAGCATCAACGTTTGAATCAATTCGATTAACCACATTAACGGGTTACTGCTGCGCATCGTTCAATTTCAGTTAACCCTGTGCGTGTTTAAATGCAGTTCGACAGTCCGAACGACAACCTGACTGACCTACCGACGAACTAACTAAGTGACTAACCAAACGTCAAAATGACTAAAAGCCCAACTACTAAACGTTTCTATGCAGAGATGCTCGTTTTTTTATAAATAAATTTTATAATTTTTTTTACTAGAAGTGTAATTTATGTCTTTATTTAGTGAAGATTTCGTTCCCTAATTTATTGTGATACCTTTTAGGCAAAGGAACGACCAAGCGATCAATCGAACGATTGAGTCTCACTTCACTATACAGCACTTTTATGAGAATTCTTAGGCCAGTGTGATCAACAGTTAAAAACAGGCAACAAAAGTAGAACAGGCTGTCTGTCTCACCCAGGCGCGGATTCAGCTCGGGCCTGGGGGGGGGGGGGAATTTTTTTTGATACAAAAAAGTAAAAAATTTGTTTTTAAATGTTTATTAAAATTAATATGTACATATATATTATATTAAAAAAACTCAACAATACAGTTAAATGAAATATAAGATCAGTTCAATATAAATTAATTTTTTTAAATAAGAAATTTATGATATCCTCGTGAGGCAAATTTAAGTAGTACAGTCTTTCATCTGTCATCTGAGCCATGTTTTTTAGGAAATGACGTTTTTTATGGCATATGCCATTTTTGCCATTTCTTCAATTATTTTTTTAAAAAGATAGAAAACATAGAAAAAAATTTTTAAATAAGCTTAGCGAATATGAGGCAGAATCTATTCGAAATGCTAACTGAATAATGTAAAAAAACGGACGTAAAAAGTACTTTCAATGCATCTGCTCAAGCCTTTTGAAGTTACAAACGAAAGGGATTTCTATGAATGAAAGCTTTGGCTTAATTGACAGTGCTAAGGAAAGATTTAGTTGAAAAGTTTAAAAAACATTTTAGATCGTAATACGTGTGGTAAATTATGCAATACTCCTGAAAAATCTATATGGCTTGGCATTTCAATTTTAAAAAGTGTTTTAATCGATTTTCTCACAATTTTGTTTTAATGAAAGTGAGACGGATGAATTTATTGACAACCTTTCTCCATCTGATCTTTTAGTGTTCAAATATGCTCCAGTTACATCTTGCGATGTTGAAAGAGTGTTTTTCATTTATACAACTGTTTTATGTGATAACAGGAGATTATCAGGGGTGTTCTAGAATTCGAAGACTCAAAACGCAAGAATTTTAAACGTCGTTCTTTAATAAGATTTCCCTGATAAACAATTGTATGACAAATATTATAAAAATTTTTCTTAATTAAACAGAATTTTATAACAAAAATTAGATTAAAAGTGTATTAAAAACAACTTCCAAATTCTTGCGTTTTGCCCCCAGAATTTTTTTTTTTTTGACAATTTGAAGAAACAAACTATTGTACTTGCAAAAAACTTAATTAAAAAAAAGGATCTTAAATAACATGTTTATTTTTGCCATTTTTCGTGCCATTTTGCCAGCCATTTTTAACCATTTTTCGTGCCATTTTAAACCTGCCCTGCTGACGAGCATTGAAACGAAAATTTGAAATATTTTTCTTAGATTTCGGTAGATATCTTCATCACAGTTTATTAAAGCATCTACGACGTTATCTGATCGATTTTCAGATATTTTCCATGTTTGTTGCAAATGCAACAGTTCAGACTCAAGTTTAGATGTTAGTAGGTGTTTATCTATCTCTTTTATCAAACATAATCAGCTCATCAACTAGTTGTGATTATCAAAGTTTTGTATCTGAATTTGAATTGAAATTTAGGTATGTTGAATACATTTAGGATATCTATTGGGAAACGTGTTTTGAGATCTTCTAAAATAAATTCAATAAGAGGAATGTAACCTACAACTCGGTAGTAATCTTCAACATTTTGAATGTGATTGGAACCTCGATGTTATCTATTTATTTATTTATTGGTATTCCTATACAACAGGACTTAAAGTCTTATAATTATAGTACAGGATAAACAATTCGTAGCAATTTCTTATGTGTCACACAATAAAAGATTTTAACAATAAACATTAAAATAAAAGAATTTAATACATTAAAGCAATTTTTAAAGTGAGAAGATCAAACAATTTTAAACATAAGGACATTCAAAAGCGATTTTAAATACAATAGATTACACATTTTCAAGTACGGGAATAAAAATTAAAAATATATTTCCTAAACTGCGTTGCATTACTAGTAAATTGAACAGTTGCTGGTAGAGTGTTCCAAAGACGAATACTGTGAACGAAAAACTGCCATTCAGATACTAACTTCTTGAATCTTATCGGGATCAGATTGTTATTTCTTCTTGACTGCATAAAAGTAACACGTTCAAATAGATATGTACGTCGGCTCGCCAGTATAGATAATTTTATGCAAAAGAGTAAGACATCGAATATTTAACATGTCAGAAAAACGCACTCCATAAAGTTTACTTTCGTAGGGTGTAACATGAGAGAAACGTCCTAAGTTGAAGACATATCTCAGAATGGCATTATACGTAGACGTTAATTTCCTGGTGCTTTTTTGGTCACAGCTTGCAAAAACCTCGCTGCCATATAATAAAGCTGGAACAAGATATGTCTTAGCCAAAAGCATACGTATGCTGAACGGGGTTGAGTGTTGAGTTGCCCAAAGCGAACGAAGCATCACAAATGCTTTCCCTGCAGCAGCGTTTATATGATCTGACCAAGTAAGTGAAGAATTAAAAATAATGTCAAGGTTTTTAGTCTTCTTGACAATTTCTATTTGCTGCGAGTTCAAGATTATATTGTTCTCAATAGTTATTTGTGTATTGTTCCTGGAAATTAAAAGGCACTTAGATTTAGCAGGATTCAGACAAAGACCATTTGCCTTTGCCCAGGCTTCAATTTTTGATAGATCAAAGTTTAATCTTGAAATATACTCATCAGTCTTATCAGGTTCACTACATATATAAACCTGAACATCATCGGCATACATATGAATTTTGCAATGTGATACATTGTAAAAAGTAGAGGACCTAATATGGACCCTTGAGGAACACCTTTGGTCACAGGCAACGGCAATGATTGCTTATTGTTTGAACTTACATACTGATAGCGGTTACTTAGATATGATGAGATGAGATCAGCCGCTTAGGAGGTAAAATGGAAAAACTTAGTTAATTTAATACGAAGCATGTCATGATCAACCATATCAAATGCTTTGGAGTGATCCAAAAGCACCAACAAGGTAACATTTCCGTTATCTATATAGCCTCGAATTTCCTCCGTCACTCCAATAAGTGCAGTAGTACAACTATGTTTGGGTCGGAAACCAGATTGCATTTTGGTTAATAAATTATTCGTCACAAAGTAAGCACCTATTTGTTTATGCAAGAGCCTTTCGAAGACTTTAGATAAATATGAAAGGATAGCAATTGGACGATATTCATTTCTATTTTTAGGGATGGGAACAATTTTCGCACACTTCCAGTTCTGTGGAAAAATACCTTTTGTAATTATTGTGTTGAATATGTGTGTGATTTGTGGAAGTAAGTTAGGAAGAAGGAGTTTTAAAAATTTAGGGTGAATTTTATCAGGTCCAATTGCATTTGATTTGATATCATGACAAGCAATAAAGGTATCATCCTGAGAAACACAGCGAAAAGAAAATTGTGGTGCGGAGCTATTAAATGATGAACTGGCACTACTAGAATAATAGTTAGGAGAAATGTTTAAGTTTGGAATTTAAGTAAATAGCTCGTTGAGTGAGTCAACATTCAATTCCGAAGAGTCTGTTTTATTTAATTTTCCGATGCCAATATCACGAAAAATTTTCCAATTTTTCTTTGAGTTCACAGCAGTTGAAAATAAGTTAGTAAAGTAGGAGAATTTTGTTCGCTTAATAAGTTTATTTGCTTCCCTTCTGGCACTAACAAATTGATCATGCAGGTCATCAGTTTTGAAGCGTTTCCAACATTTATATAGATGATCTCGTTGGTTTATTTTAGCTTTAATTTGTTGATTAAACCAAGGCTTAGTAGTGCTTTTCTGGGTGACTGTTTTAACTGGCACAGATTTTTTGAAAATTTCGGCAAGATTTTTCTCCAGAAAACTAACTTGGTCATTAACATCGATCATGAAGAAAATACGATCCCAATCAACTATTTGCAGCTCATTCATCATTGCATTATAATCCATTCTTTTAAAATCATAATAAGTATTCTCTTCCCTCGTATATTTGGTTCTGAAATCGAAGCATAAAAATATTAGGTCGTGTTTCGAGAAACATGGTGCGCCAATCTGTTCATATAGCAGGACTTTATTTATGTCGTTGACAAAAAACATATCCAGCAGTGATTGATTTGTAGAAGTAAAATGCGTTGGTGTTAGTACATTTGGAGAAATTAAACCAATTGATTCCATTACGTCAAGTAGTTGTGACTCGCATAAAACATTAGAGTTGAAATCTCCACACAAAACAACGTTTTCATAATTAACCGTTATGTTTTCGAGATTATGATGTAGTTCTCCCAAATCTATCCGCCTATTGGGTCTATAAATACATCCAATAAGTAGTTTCTTCCCCATAGATACAATTTCAACAAATATATATTCGATTTTTTCGTCAGGGAGAGATTTAAGTAGAAATTTACTCGTAATACATTTTCTAATAAAGATAGCAACCCCTCCACCATGTGTACGCCTATCACAACGATACATCTTGAAACCAGACAACTCAAGTATGCCATCAGGGATATTTTGATCGAACCATGTCTCCGACACACATATTACATCAACGTACGAGTTCTCAAAGATATACCGATACTCATCAATTTTATTGTTTAAGCTCTGTGCATTTATATGGCAGATGTTAATACCAGACTTCTGCTTGCACAAGATACGAATCATGTTGTATGTAACGTCATTGGAACTAACAAAATTACCAGCAGCGTTTAATAGCATATTTTCCATTATTTATTGCAAAAAGACAACGCAGATAGGATTGATCAAAAATAAGCAATACAAAGTTTCCCAATTTAAAATTCAAAAAATTAAAGGTATTATAATTACAAAGACGGTCAAAAGATACACAAAAAGTAAGTATATAAGAAATCGTAGTAATTATCCAAAAAATTTTAAAATTTGTAAGCATATAAGGTGGCAAAAGCAAATTATCATATCGCAGAAAACGCTTAATTTTGTATAACGTGGGGTTCATTTGGACACAGATAACTTTAACTTCTTTAAAAATCGCTTTAAATAGTTCTTCGACTTTATTGCTTTTCTCTTCAAGGCACATGATTTAAGTTTTAATAAGGCTTGATCCTTTTTGAAGATCTATATCGTGCTTTTGTAAAATGATACTAAGCGGCAGTAATACAATAAGTATCACACTAAATATGCTTATTCCGTAAATGAATTCAAAAGTACTAAGCGAGTTCC
Organism: Pollenia labialis; assembly: GCA_949318255.1. Lineage (NCBI taxonomy): Eukaryota > Metazoa > Arthropoda > Insecta > Diptera > Polleniidae > Pollenia > Pollenia labialis. The sequence continues at coordinate 53,893,069 of OX439140.1, forward strand.
TTAATATAAGGCTTTAGATGAAGTATATCTACCTATCCACTCGGTTTTTTTTTCAAAGCTTCTACTATATGATGCACACTTGTTGCAAAGTGTAAAATTGAGGCGTGACGGTCCAACCATCTTGTCTCGCATAATGTAGAGAGTTTGGCTCCCAAATACTTTGCTAAAACTGCATTTCGCTTGGGATGATATAATTAAAAAAAAATTTGTCGTTTCTTTAACAAATGATACAACTTATTGTATTAATGGCACTTTGTTGCTTTTTAAAATTGAGTTGTTTGATTTATGGGAATAGCAAGACGTTTGTCTGTTCCATTTCCTACACAATTTTTTAGGTCAAGACTAAAATTTGCCAAAGCTTTTAGAACTATTGATGATAGTGCCTTCGCATCAATTGATACATCAACGTCATTATCAATATCCTTTGAAGCCTCTAAATGCCAATAAATGCTTTCCTAACAACTTTTTGTTGTATGTCGAAATATCTTTAAGATAGGGAAATCTGGGTTTTCCCTGACAAATCTGTGTTTTCGTCAAAAATTATCGAATAGAATTTTGATTCATATAACACATACTACATAAATATTGCATATACTAATGCTTATTAATAATTCAACCGCACGCATTTTCGAGTCAAACGTTTATTCGTTGGATATAGATGCAGGGTTGTTAGAATTTTTCCTCAAAAATCGTCAAAAGTTTTAACAAAATTCGTCAAAATCGTCACGAAAATTGAACAAAATCGTCAACAAAACGTCAAATATATAAATTTTACAAATTAAAGACAATTTATTGCATGGATTGGTTCGAAAATATAAATTTTTAGCAAGAAATTCTATTTATGAAGAAGTGATATGGTTAAGTTTTATTCTATTTATTTCAGCAAGTGAGCTGAATATATTTATCATTTAAAAAGAAAACATAAGAAAAAATATATTTGCATAAATACATAACAAAAATTTTTTTATTTCATATATCCATATTCAGAAAAATATTAAATAATAAATAAAATCTCATTTGCTTTTAACTCGAGCTATTTTCAAATGAGTTACTTTTAGCGATATCTCTATTGCAAATTGTTTTTATTGTTAAAGGTGCTAAAAACCAAGGATTCTGTCTATATCAACAGTCTTTTTACCCGACTTGAAACGTTTAATTACGTCTATTATTAGTTCCAAACTAATACATTTTCTTCTCATTGCACTCATTTTTAACACAACTTCTTATTAAAAAGTAACTTTTTACTTCCAAACACGCAATTTTACTAAGAATAACTTACCTAACAGAATTAAATGGGGTTTTCCTTTTAAAACACAAATAGAAAAATTCTTCACATGTGATTATGACTCATCGAAAAATGCATTTGTATGTAGCGACGCAAATCGAAATCATAAAAAAGCAAAGTGGATTAAACCAATTTTTAAAAAGCGGGCCAAATAGAACAAACGCAAATTAGGGCTCTAGTGTATATTTTTTGCAGTATCGATGGCATTTCTATAATTGTAGAATTTGAATTACCTACTAATGGGATGGGGGAGGCATTTTTTTGTTTAATTTCCAAAAATTTTTGTATATCAAAAAATTGATTTTTATGTTTTGGACTGTTTTCAATATAATTGTAAAAATTTCTTGTGTGTTTTTTCGATGCCAGAATATCGTCATAACACTATTACTTTTAGTCAAAATATCGTCAATCGTAATTTTACTGTATTTTCTTAAAAAAATCGTCACATCTATCAAACCTGCTTGTCAGATTAAAGTGTTATAAAATTGATGCCAGATTAAAGTTTAAAGTAAATTTATTGACGGGATTAAATCGTCAAAACATAAGTGACTCTACATCAAAAATCGTCAATCGTCATTTTGGTAAATTCATCGAAAAAAATCGTAAAAATGACGTAAAATCGACACATCTAACATCCCTGTATAGATGGCACCTGCTGGGATTGAATGTAGAATAATAAGTATTTGAATACAGTAAACTAGATGTTTCATTGGAAATATCTAATAAATAACTATAAGACTTAAGATTTGGGTACTTATTGAAAATTTCGTTAGATTCAATAAAAAAAAACAAAAAAAAACCCTGCTGGGATTTCCTAAAATTTTGTGCATGTAAAAAGATAAACCAAACATATTTTTATAAGGAAATTCCCCCCCCCCCCCCCCCCCCCTCGAATCCGCGCCTGATCTTACCACTATATTTGTTTGCTCAATTTAATAATATGAGTACCAGGGTTGCAAGATAGATTTTGACCTTTTTCGCCAAATTCAAAGTCAAAAATCGCCAAAGCCTTAATTTGTAGTTTTTGACAATAAAATACACCTATCCCTCTATTTACACGATACTTTTTTTGCACGATTTCACTTTTACACGATTTTTTTGGTTTTCATTTACATTGAGGGATGTGGAAATTACCTCAATTTACACGATTGTTTATTTTTAATATTTTTAGCAAAAATTACTTTTCTTTTTTTCATAAAATATATCCTGCAAAATTATAAAAAATAGTTATTTTATAACGAAAATATTTACGTTTTAGCGTTGATTTTAAATAATATTTATATTTTAAATTGTTTTAAATAAAAAATTCTATTTTCACTAAATATTAAAATGAAAAAAAATTTTATCAATCTGGTGCACTTAAAATAAATTAAAACTTCCATTGTGGCTTTAATATCACAACAATACAAAAACATCGTTTTCGGCAAGTCATGGATGGTTTTAAAAAATTAAGCAAATACCTTCCCTAAATAATCTAAAATTAAAAGGTGAACAAGCTTCTGCTGATATAGATGCGGCTAAACAATATCCTGAAAAATTTGCTGAAATTATTGCTTCCAATTCCTACATTCCTGATCAAGTCTTCGATGCGGACGAATCGGGTCTATCTTGGAAAAATATGACAGCGGACTTTCCTTTCAAAAGCTAATAAAAGTGCAAGTGGATGCAAAGTTGCAAAAGATCGGATAACAATTCTTTTTTGTTCCAATGCTTCCGGCTATTACATTATGAAGCCATTGGTTATTAACAAATCACAAACGCCACGTGCATTTAAAGGATTGGATGGCCAAAAAGAAAGCATGGGTTACGGCCGCTGTTTTTAGTAAGTGGTTTCACAACATATTGCAAAACGGTATTTAAACAAGAAGGGATTGCTATTTAAAGTGTTTCTAGCAATTGACAATGCTCCTGGACATCCAAAAGACTTGCAACACTTGAATGTGCAAGTTATAATTCTACCAAAAAATACGACTTCTTTGTTGCAGCCCTTAGACCAGGGAACCATTTCGAATTATAAAGCATTGTATATTAAGCAGTCGTTCAGGTATTATATTTTAGATCAAATCGAAAATAATGAATCCTTATCTGTAATAAATGCATGGAAAAAATTTACAATATTAGATTGTGCAAAGCATATTGCATTGGCTTACACTGTACTCAAGCAGTCAACGCTCAAAAGTTGTTGGAAACATTTGTGGCCAGATGCAGGAGAAAAAAATGCAGGTGATATTGAAGAATTGATGATAATAAGGAATTAGATGTTGAAGATTTAGAAAATATGGTGATCGAAACAAACGACAGCGATTCCGCTGATGGAGTTACGGTAGCAATTACAACAAAAAATGTAAGTGAAAGGCTTGATTTAAGCCGAAAATTGGGAAATCATTTTTTAAAAAATGACCCAAACATTGAAAGAGCCCTCGCATTCCAGCGATATATTTCACAGGGCTTAGCCCAATATCGGTAGATTTATAAGGACTTAAACAATAAATCAACACAAGTTTTAATAACAAATTATATTTACAAATCTCCACGAACTGAAGTTAACTCCAATGTATCAACTTTTGAACCAGAAACACATGAAATATTATCTAGTGACGAAAGTGATATGTCGCCTACCAAAAAGATTCGATTAGCGGTGGAAGACAATGATGGAGAATTAGTTGGAAGTGATCACTGATACATATACTATAAATAAAAAAAATATATTTCTAACTGTCTCTTTTAATGAACTGACATGTAATATTTTTTATGAGTTCCATTTATTCTGTTTTATTAAATGCTTTAAATACAATGTATTGATTTTTATTATTTTTTATATACATAAATAATTTAATTTACTTTTAAATAAATGAATTTTCTAAACAAAATTTTAAATTATATCGTATATGGGTCTTTTTCGATTTACACGATTTCTCATACAAATATTTTCCTTTTCGATTTACACGATTTTTTCAGAAAAGCATCTATCGTGTAAATCGAGGGATAGGTGTACATATTTTTTAAATTATTTAAAATAATTTTTTAAGCCCTAAAAAATAAATTTCTTCCGTATTGCTAAAATACGCCAAAAATTCAACAAAAGTCGCATGATATATATTTCGTTCGATTTTTATTTAGAAACAAAAATGGTGCACTGTTTACTATAAAAGTTTACAGAAGTCTACTTAAAGTAAAAAAAAAATGTTTCTGTTAGTATTAACCCAGCGGGAAAATAAGGAATTGATTACATAAATAACTAAAAAAAATAATGTATTATTTTCGAAAGATTAATAAGGCATTCATTGGAAGCGAGAAAGTGATTTTATTGACACTAAAATTATGCATTGATTACCACGTATATTCCCACATTTGTAGAACAAGGAATGAATTGTTTCTGTTCGTAACAATTATTCGTATTTTTTAGAATTTTACTTTTTTGTCTTTCCTTTTGAATACATTGTGAGGGTATTACGATTCAAGAAGTTCTAATTGCATTCTACGTCGAATGCGAGTTTTAGTGGAGTTCTTTGTTTCAATATAGGCATTACTTGTTTGTAATTACCAGCATATAAGCAACAGCTAAAGCAAGTTCCTTAAAATGGGTACATACCTGACGTATGCTTGTAGCTTTAGAATTTTGACCAAAACTGATTTAAATTAAATGGAATATCATCATAAAAATACTCTTTCTAATTAACAAACTGTTATTTTTTCCATTGTGTTACATAAACATCCAAAGGTACGTTAGGATTCATAAAAATCTTTAAAATATCTTAACAACAACGAATTTTATATGTGATAACAAATTGCCACATTTTATAATGGAAAAATGTTCATAAACTTCAAATATATTCATGTTTCAAGGAATTTGATCTATTGATTCTTTCAAGAGCATTTTTTAATATGAAAAACAATTTCCTCGAAGAGTTTCATTATCTTCATCAGCCATTTCAGCATATTAAGTTTCAAATTCTGACCATACATATGAATGCCTCACATTTAATTCATAAAAATAATATTATTACTTCGTAGGTATTGAATTTAACAAATTTTAAAATAAATTCATGGCTCATCAGAAATAGCCAACAAAATCGCCAACTTTTTTTATATATCGCCAAAAAAATCGCCATTCGCCAAATCGAAAACTAGGTCGCCAAACAAGTTTGAAAATCGCCACGTTTGGCGAGAAGTCGCCACATCTGACAACCCTGATGAGCACTATGTTTGTATATTAGGGCTGCCAGATACCAAAAGTCAAATAACTGGACAATAGAAAAAATTCACAGGGATTTTGAAAAAAGAATTGGACAATTTGAAAATGCACCTAATTATAAGAAAAATTAAAATTTTACTTCAGCTATTATTTTGCAATAAAAAAATTAAAAAGCAAGGAAACGTAATACTTGAAATTCAGTCTTATATCATACCTATTACAAAATTGTTATCAGGGCGAATTCACTATAAGTGGCAGTGAAAAGTCTGCTGACTTTGACAGTTCGAACCAATTTGTTTTGGTTTCATAATGCCGTAAACATAATGTCGTATGCACTAATAATGCAGTAAAAAAAACCTCTGTTGTTTCTGTGGTTTTTGTATTTTTGTAGTATTGCTGCTACCGTATATATAAATTCGACTTGGTATATATAAACTTAATCAAATATTTGACTCGAAGAAATTTATTTTCGTTGCGAACGACTCGTAATTGAAAAACGAAGAGTTCGAAGAGAGTTGCAACAGTACAGATCTCTTGAGCTTAAGCAAAAGTTGAAGGAGTATATAACAAGCCTACGAAAGTTGTTAAAAATGCAAAGATTATAAAATTTTAATTGCTTTTTTAAAAATTTGGATCCATCACAAAAAACTGACTTCTCTTTGTGTAGAGCTACAAAAAACTCAAAAAGACCCATAGTATGCAAATCTCCCTTAAAAAAAAGATGGTGATTTAGCTAGAAATGAAGAAGAAAAAGGAGACCTGTTTGTGTAATATTGAAAGCAAATCCTATAATTGAGTTGCCACCTGTTATATTTCAGCACAGACCAGAGTCTTTCTGTTCGATATTCGATAGGTAATGTTGATTTAAAGCTCAAGAAAGTATCGAGGGTCGATGGGATCAGAACTATGGGAATATCTCGAAAACAATAGCTTACTTAACAAAAGGTTAGCACCACTGTATTCACCGTGCCCCAATTAGGTTAAAACGCCAGGTGCGCGGCTTGACTGGTTTTTGCAACTAGCACAGTGTACTAATTACTCAAAACAACAAATTTAAATTCTATTTTAAGATTATTTTTTAAATGTTGCGAAAGATAAAAATCATATTTAATAATGTAAGAATTGACGCGGATGACGTTCAACTTTATACCAGTTGTAATAATGCCTTAATCGACCAGTGTATTATATCTGTTAATCAACAACTTCATCGTATTTATACGTGGGCAACGGCAAATGGCTTGGAAATAAATCCAAAAAAATCTAAATGCATAGTTATTCAAAGGCGACTAAATAAACTTAATATTATACCTAATATATTTATAAATAATCAGCAGATTGAAATAGTAAAATCTGCTAAGAATCTAGGAATATTTTTCAATGACACTCTTACGTGGTCGAACCACATTGACTATGCTTGTGGTCGCACCTTTTCAATGATTAGAACTCTTTGGCGGACCCAGCATTGTACACCTTTAAGAATAAGAATGCTTCTTGCTAAAACTTATCTGATGCCAGTGTTACTGTATGGCTGTGAGCTATTTGCTAAATCTGATACGATTAGTAAGGCGAAATTGAACGTTGCGTTTAACAATATTGTACAGTACGTGTATGGACTTAAAAGGCGTTCTAGTGTTTCTTTGTTTTCATCTCGGCTTTATGGCCTTTCCTTAGATAATCTGCTGAACATGAGAGTTTTAGTTTTTTTACATAAGATAATATATACCCACAAACCTGGGCACTTGTACGGTAAACTTTGTATTTCTGACATAAGCAGAGGGAAAAGAATTAGATCGTTCGGGTATAAAAGTTTAATTTCTGAGTGGCATTGCTACATATTCGCAGTATCTCTCTGGAATTCTATACCATATAGCATTCAACTTTTAAGTAACGCACGAAAATTCAGGGAAAATATTTTTAAACTGTTTTTAGCATAGCACTTTGAAACATAATTACTTGAGATTAAAATATATAAAATTATCTAAATTTTTGATTATTAAAATATATTGTTTAATGCTTTTTTAAATATTTAAATTAAATTATCTTAAATTTTTTCTTTATTGTTTAAATTAAATTGTTTTTTGATTACTTATATAAAAATTGTAGTTAGTTATTAAGTTATTAATTAATTAATGATTTAAAGTTAACCATATTCTCAGTTCCATACTGCAAAATAAGACTCTTAGTCTTGTGTATGGAGCAATTCAATTAATAAATAAATAAATAAAATATCTTAATAAAGAAAAAAACACCACCTTCAAAGTTTCAGACATTTTAAAGAACGGTTTGAGGTATTATACTGTTTGTAGCCCCAAGTATTCTCTTTAGAATGACATAATAATCATCTTCGTATGTAAAGTAGTTTCCGAGATATTGAAGAAATAAGCTCAACACATTCGACTAATTCGGCGAAATTATGACACTTTGAAATTTACATAATTTTTGAAAAAAAAAAATAAAAATTTTTTCATTCATATATGTTCCTTATAGGATAAAAGGAAACTTCTCACCAAATTTTGTTAAAATCGAAAGGGGTCGGGTCCCACTCGTGGTCGATTTGATATGGAATTACCCATATGGATTATCAACAAATTTTAGTCAGGTAAATATTTCGTGTAAGTGTTTTATTGATGCCAGAAAATCGTCATAACACTATTACTTTAAGGTAAAAAATCGTCAGTCGTCTTTTTTCTGTATTTTCTCAAAAAAATCGTCACATCTAATAACCCTGCGTATTTTACCGAGTACAGATAAGAAAAGGGGTTAAGTAGACAAAGGGTGTGTGTGAAACGAAAGCAAAGTAACTACTAATGGAAGTAAATTTTTGACACTGTTAAGGTGAAAAAAATTTCACTAGCCCTTGGGTCTAGTATACATTTTGACATTAGCGTAGAAATTGTTGACAATTTTAATTCACCATAGGACTTTGCTACCGTTTCACACACACTCAAAAGTGTAAATATTTTTTAACACTTAACTTATTTGCATTTAGCAAACCAGCCATATTTTCCGATTGTCGGCATTTTGTTGATTTCTTGGCTCTTAATTATCAAAATGCCGATTTTCCTCAAAAAATGCGCATTTTTCGATAAATTCTTAAAACACGGTAACTGTTTATTTGCTTTCGTAGAACGTATTATTTTAGTAGCCCTAAAATACATGTTACATTAAAACTAGACCGTTGTTATTAATTCAAAAAAGGTCTATTTTATTCAATAATTGGATTTTATCACCCAAATTTGTATTTCGTATTTTTATACCCTCCACCACAATTAGTTTTGAAGAGGGCATACTAAGTTTGTCATACCGTGTGAAACTGTTTTATTATTCATCTGAGACCCCATAAATTATATATATATATTCTGGCTCCTTGAGTAATTCTAAGTCGATTTAGCCATGCCCGTCTGTCTGTCCGTCTGTTGAAAACATGCTCACTTTCGAAAAACTCAAAATAAAAAAGTTTGTTTATGGTGTCAAAATCGGTACAGTAGGATCAGAGCTATGAATCAAAATGTGGAACAACCAACTTAAAAAATTGATAATTTTGTTAAAAAAAACAAACATAAATGGTGGAACAACACACGGAATGATATCAGATTTTGCAAAAATTCGTTTTATAGGACTAGAAATTACACTTTGAAATTTCGTAAAATCGGTTCATGAATTACCCTAGGCCCCATATAAACCCTACTCCCGAAACACAATTAAGTACGCCTGAAACCGTAATTAGAAATGCTATCAGAATAAAATTAAATACTTCACAGTTTTATAATAAATTTCGTTATGATCGGTACATAATTTAGTATAGGCCCCATATAAAGCCCACTCTGTTAAATTAATTAAATACGCCTAAAACCATAGCAGATATATTTATTGTGGTAATATTTCTTCCAACTAAGTTTCATATGACGAGAAAAAATGTCATGCAATTTTATGATAGTCCATAATTTTCCTTTGATTCCATATTTAGCAGCCTTCTGAAATTCACTGTAAACGCTAAAACTTATTTCACCGCTGTATTGAAATTTATTTTTTTAATACCAGATATCACTGCAGAATTTTAGTTCATAACTTACAGTGGTTCCAATATAAATTCGGCTCCTGAAAATTATTCAAGTTTGGCTCAAGCTGGTTAAAATTGCTGTTAATAGCATAAAATTTTCTGATGTCGGCAAATAATTTTATAGGTCTAAAGCGCAACCAATTTTAATTTTTTTGTTGAGAAAAATTTTTGTTGAACACATTTGTTCAATACCATTATATTGCACTTTTCCTATAAAATGGAAATACGCCAAAATAGTGCTAATACTAAAAAGTGACTCAGAGTTTAGGCCAGTTGCTATTTTGTCCTTTATATCCAAGGTCCTTGAAACACTTCTTTTTAATCAAATGTCGTTACATATCAAAAATAACGATTGGTTGTCTGATAAGCAATCTGGGTTTCGCCATAATCGTAGCTGTTTTTGCACTCCTGGATGTAGCTGAAAATATACGACGTGAACCGTATGAAGGAAAAAATAAATTTCTTGGTTTTTCTTGATCATTCTAAAGCCTTTGGCACTGTTGACCAGGGCACGCTTTGCTTAAAACTTCGACACTTTTTTAACTTATACTTAACTTCCACGCGACAACTATCCTCATACCTCTTTGGTCGTCGTCAATTTGTGGGGTCAAACAACCGACAATCTGCGGTATTAAATGTATCTAGGGGAGTACCTCAATTGTCAATACTTGGACCACTACTCTTTTCTATTTATGCAAATGACTTACCAAACCAATTATAACACTGCAAGATTCATATGTATGCCGACGATGTGCAGTTGTATTTAAGTAGTCCTGCCATTTCTGTTGCTGAAAATATTTCTTAACTTTATGATGATCTGAAAAAAATTTACCGCTGGGCAACTACAAATGGACTTTGTTTAAACCCTCGTAAATCAAAGTGTATCTTAATTCGTAAGAAAACAATTACTGTATGTATTCGCAATGTTGATGTTTTAATAAATGGTGAAAATATCACCATTATTAATGCTGCCAAAAACCTTGGATTAGTTCTTAATGACAGTCTTACCTGGACAAGCCATGTTAATACCGAATGACATTTTCGATCGAGTTGTTGATCCCCGCTTTTGGCCAAATAATGCACTCGTTCGCGAATTTATATATAGAGAACATCGTAGTACAAACACCGTTGCTCGACTTTCATCACAAGAATCAACAAACCAAAAAAACTTTGCATGAAAACTGAAAATCACTTAAATATTATTTATCAAAATGTTCGTGGTATAAACACAAAACTGGCTAATCTCTATATTGAAAGTTTTAATATAAATCACCATATAGTTATCCTCACTGAAACCTGGCTAAATAAAAACACTTCAAGTACTGAAATTCTTTGCAATGATTTTAATATATTTAGACGTGACAGAGAAACTTTAACTACTGGCGGAGGCGTTTTAATTGCTGTTTTAAATATTTTCCAATCTGATGAGTTAAAATTTGAATATTATTCCGATATTGAGTTTATCTGTGTTCGGATAAAACTGAATAGCTCACATATATTTTTAACATGTTCCTACATTCCCCCAAAATCTGATCAACTAACTTACATGAAACATTTTGAATCCATAAAATCTGTTGTGTCTAACGCTCAGCCAGAGGACTTCGTTTACGTTTTTGGCGATTTTAACTTGTCAGCTGTAATTTGGAAATTTTTACCAGACTCATACAGTTATGCACCAATAAAATCTGATGCCTTTATTGAAGAGTTTCTCAATAATTTATCTGATTTATGTCTTTTCCAAAGAAATGGGATTTGTAATATATATGGAAACAATTTAGAGTTGGTTTTTGTGAACGAACCCACTAACTGCACCATTGCTCGAACATTACCAATTACGAGACCAGAGGATCGCTACCACCCTACTCTTGAAGTTAGCCATAATATGTTGTCTGATGCATTTTGTAATCAGGATGATACAAACGATAAGAGGTTATGTTTTGAGAAAACAAATTATGAACTATTGTTTGACCAACACTACTATGAATAATTTGTTTGAGGAATGTGTGCCAAAACTTTTCGTGATTAAACATTCAGGTCCACCGTGGAATTCTCCGCATCTATTAAGATAAAAAAATGTAAAAAAAATGCTATAAAATATATAAGCAATATCGAACAGTTTATGATTATAGCAAATACTGTGTATCTCGAGCGGAATATAATCTTCTCAACAGGAGACTGTATAAAAATTACCTTGAGAAAATGAAAAGGAACTTTAAGCGTGACCCAAAATCATTTTATAACTTTGTAAATTCGAAAAGAAAATCTACTGGCTATCCTAGAGTTATGAAGTATTTATCTAATGAATCTCATATTAATTTGATCAAAAGCAATATATTTGCCGATTTTATTTCAACAACATATTCAAAGCAACAGTACGATACATCAACTAAATACCCGTTTTCTCTATTGGAACATCAGGCAATATCATTTTCAATAATATCATCATTGAGAAGTGGACCTGATGGCACCCCTGCTTGCGTTTTAAAAAATTGTGCTCATGCTTTGGCTACTCCTTTGGCTATTATGTTTAATGTGTCATTAAAATACGGATATTTTAATCAGGAAACAAGTTGGACATAATGAATTATAGAGGCATTGCAAAATTGAGTGCGATTCCTAAACTTTTTGAAAAATGCTTAACAGACTCTCTCTTCCACAGTGTATCCTCAATGATATCACCATACCAGCATGGTTTCAGGAAAGGTTGTTCTGCAGTACCAAATATTTTACAACTAACAACTCTAACAAATCGAGATTTTAAGGATGGACAACTAATGGACATTATTTATACTGACATCAGCAAGGCTTTTGATAAAATCAACCATAACCTTCTTCTCACTAAGCTGAATTTATTAGGGTTTACTAGCAACGCTTTGAGTTGGTTACGGTCGTATCTAACCTGCAGAACACAGTGTGTTATTCTTGATAACACCACCTCCAATGAAATTTGTGCTAGCTACGGTGTCCCACAAGGAAGTTACTTAGGCCCTTTGCTTTTTTCGCTTTTCATAAACGATTTGCCGCTTGTTATGAAGCATTGTAATATTTTAATGTACGCTGATGATGTTAAGATGTTTCTCAGCTACAAATTATCTGCAGATGGGGCGTATTTGCAGCAGGATTTAAATAGTTTTTACGTATGTTGTAAATATAACCAAATGGAGCTAAACTTAAAAAAATGCAAGCACATGCGATTTTCTAGAAATTGCACTTCAATGATACTCTATTTCCTGGACGGGTATCAACTCGAGTTAGTTGGAGAATTTCTGGATCTTGGTATTCTACTTGATCCTAAGTTAGATTTCTGCAAGCATATAACAATGACGATAAATAAAGCTCGCGGGGTGCTTGCTTATATTAAACGATGGTCTAAAGAGTTTACAGATGCCAATGTTACGAAACAACTATATACATCCCTAGTAAGACCAATTTTGGAGTATGGGTCTATTGTAGATACACCAAGTATATGAGATATTTTGTCTTAAAGGGATTAAAGGAAAGGTCGCTAAATTTTAAATTATATTAATAAAAAATTTTATTCCGACTCCGATAGCTTGAATATTTACCGACTCAACCATATTTAATTTGCAGTAAGATATTTTGGGCCAAATTTAATTTCAATACGAACATAACAAAATGGTTTATGGAAATAAAGAAAGAAGTTTGCATGGGGACTATGTGATATTATAGAGCGTTTCGTAGGTTTCGTTATGATGACAATTAAATGTATTTACCAAATTTTATCAAATTATCTAAAAACTTTTATTTCCCCACAAGGTTTACATGGACATACAACCAGCCAGATGGACGGACGGACACGAAAAGATCACTTTAAAAAGTGATTCTGATTCGATCGGTTTACTTAACGATGCGTCTATATTTCTATGTATCAGAAAAATTTTATATAATTGGTTTTTTCCTAATTTTTGCATACATACATATAGGTATATAAAAATTTACAGTTTGCAATAACATTTGTCTTCTTAGCGAAAACTTGCCTTGGCTTAAAATTGTGGAGTGAAAATTAAATGTTGATGGCGAAATTAAAGCAACAGAAAATTCATCTGGGTACCAGAATTTAAAGAAATTTATTTTATTTGCTGAACATGTATTAAAATATGCTTAAAAAACGTGAAATATGTGTGCAAAAAAGCAGCAATAGTTTAATTATGCAATTTATCCACAAACCGATACCAATATTCATAAAAAGCTCTAAAACGGACAAACATATTGTTTCCGCCTTTATTTGTCGCACAAGAAAACCCATGAAACTGCATATTTACGGTTTCCATGGTCATAAGTTTGAATGTATGAGTACGCTTTTGTTAGTAGGATATGACAAGACATCCCAAAAAGCATTACAGATAAAATTTTAAACAGCAAATCCCATTGCTTTTAATTGCTTTCTCTTTAGATTTAGCTGATACATGTAAAAATTCCTATGTCTACACTTTTTTCCTACATCAAAGTTATGATATCTAGTAAAAAATACCTAGTAAATAATTACCTCACTGAGATTTTTAAACGTATTCGCTTAATTACCTCAATTAGGTAGTTAAACGTATTCTTATAATCACCCCAACGAGGTAGTTAAGCGTATTCGTTTAAATGCTTACGCCGCATAATTACCCAAAAAGTTTGGCATTTTTGCCGAGGTAATTATCCGTGGAATACTGTACATATATTAATTTACATTTGCCGCTCTAACTTATCTTGCGATACTACCTTCTTGTACTCTAAATAAAAGATTAATTCTAGTTGTGCAGGAATTGGACATTCTTATGAAATAAATTCTGTCTAAATAAATTATATGCTATGTATTGTAACGAGATGGAAAAAGACACGAGCAAGGCGAATTTACACCAGGTGACCTAATCTTGCTACGTAAGCAACAGCTGATTACGAACCTTGTGTCAAAATGATATACCGTTCGTGTGTTTCTTGGCAATATTTACTAAATTTCTTAAATTTCGTTTAAAATTATGAAATTTTTTAAATTATTAAATTTCAAAACAAACAATTTAAAATTAAAAAGAAAGTGAAATATTTGTTTTAATTGTTTACTACAGTGTTGTATTATATATGACACAACGTTAAAATACTTTTCAGTGTTGTAAACGCTTTCAAAATAAGACCACCTTGTATTAATTCACATTGGACACGAGTATGCTTTTGGAATTCATATAATAAAGAATAAAAATCTTAAGACTACAGAAGAGAGTTGCCAGATATTTACAATATTTAAGCTAATGATGCCAATATCTAACAGATATCACTCCTGAAATATTCGAACTGTCGGTGGAGGGTATCAAAGATTCGGCACAGCCGAATATAGCACTCTAACTTGTTATTCCTTCAAACTACGCGACATTGTTTTGCGTATGTTAACAAACCCCACATGTATATTACTAAGGGCCATTATTACAACCTAATGATAAAGTTGCTGATAGTTAACGTGAGCAATAGGTATCTTGAACGATAAAGTGACCAATAAGTTTTTTCCATTATTACAACTGTCCGATAAACTAAGAAATGTAATTTATATACTATGGCAACATTGCAGTATATACCGACTACTTTTGTTCGTTTAACATACATGGTGGCAACGCCTTAGTTTTGCTTGTTTCTTAACCCCGGGTCTCCACGTAGCAATATTTATTGCGGCAAACGTCAAATTTGATTGCTCCATAAAATTTGCGACGTATAGACCGCATATTGCCATGAGTGGCAATCCATTGCGCAATGATTGCTCTTCTTATTGCTTGAGCAATTATTGCTTAGCAATCTGCAGTAAAATCAGCTGTTATTTATCTGACATTTAATTTCTCTGTACGTTTTTTTATGGCAAAGCAATTTCACGTGTTCTCCAGCAATATAGTCAGCAATTATTGCGCCATGGTTCTGCCGACGTTATTGCTTGTGCTTAGCAAAAAAAATTGCTACGTGGAGACCTAGCGTAAAGGCCTAACCAGAATATGCATAGCCTTGCTTAACCTACTGTCAAAAATTGCCAAAAAGTGTCTCAAATTTATTTAAAAAATCAGAAACAAAATAAAAAACATTTGTTTCCGTACGGAATGTGCGATTAGATTCGCACCTTGCTTAAGCAAACTTAGCAAAAGGTTTCCTTAACTTCAATATGGTTTGCCTCATATAATTAACATGTATTCGCTCATTTGCTTAAGTCAACTTAAGCACAATGTGGTTGGGCCTTAAATTGAAAGCAAAAGTAAATTTGTTGTGCTTAATTTTTGGTTTTTATGGTAAATTGTTTTTTTTGTGTTTTATTGTGTTAAAATAAATGTCGAAAATAAATAATGAAAGTGAATTTAATTTGACATAAAACTGTCATTGAAGTTACCATATCTTTAGCAGAAAATATGGCATCTTCAAGTTCTTAAAGTTCACTTGTAAAGTTACCATGAGGACAAACCTGATGTTAGCTTATCAGTCACATTTTAGGTTAATGTTAACTTGTAATAACCAAAAACTATTTATCTGTCAGATAGCATCCTAAAAATAACTATTTGTAAGTTGTAATAATGGCCCTTAAAAATATTATTTAATAAGAAAAAACTTAATATACCAAATGCAATAAAATTTTGGAGAATTAATTCCGAATTTTATTTGCAAATGTAAAGTAAACCTTAAAAGTGCTTGTACATTTCTAGTATTAATTGCTATGCCTTGACAAATCAAAAAAAACCTTTTCAATAACTTGCTCTGCGTACATATGTATGTATGTATATCTAATAGAGGTCTTCGCCGATGTTATTTGAAGCACGAGACGCTAAAAAGTTGTGCTTATTATAACGATAAATGCGTTTGTTTCCGAAGGTAGAGCCTAACAAAAGTCGTTCAGTTGGGCTTCTGTTCCTAAATGGTATCCTTGTCTAATTTGCCCATCGAATTAGAAAAGATTTTGAAAAATTAGTTGAAAAAATGGAGGGAAATTTATTTTGAGAAACATTTTGGGAAATATCTTCCAGCACTTGTTTTAAATCTTAAAACTTCCTAATGCTCATAATATTTAAAGTCAGAAGCTTTAAGTCAAAAACTTTGGGGAAATGTCTTGAACATTTTAATGAAAAAAATTCCCGGTTATTTAAAAATTATTTTTCCCCTAACGTCCCAGATATTTTCCGAATAGAAAAAATTTTAAGAATTTTAAGGTTGCATTGGTATTGAACATTGTCCAAAGGTATCCAATGGCAATAAGTGTAATTTGTATGGTGAAATATAGATTTGATGTGAAGGAAAGATTTGTGTCAAATTATATCGCCTTAGGAATGCAGCACGCCCAACAGAACTTCTAACTAGTGGACTTGTTATTTTCTTACAAGGATACAAAATATTTCATTTCATTGTTACAGAGACTTTAAAAAGTTTCAATATGAAAGATAGGAAAACAACCTGAGGATTTTTAGTACACTTAAAAACATACTAGAACTTTTTAAATAAGATAGAGCAGCGCATATCCGCCGCCTTTTCACTTATATTTTGCAAAGTTTTTTGTTAAATATAATGTTAATAAATAAATATTTGTCCCGTATTCATAAACGATTATTTAATTTAACAAACGTTTCAATTTTTTTCTTTAAGCCTTTATTAAATCTTAAATATTTTTGTTTATACAGGCATTGATTTTTAAATCATATGTATGTATATGCTTACATATCGAGCCCTAACCTAACTGCTATCTGCTAACACAAAATGTGATAAATAGTGACAAAATTTATTTGTAAACAATTAATTCCGAATTTTGGCAATTTGATAAAGAAATATTTCAATTTCGAATCAAATTAAACGAATGGATCATGCTTATGCACTTATTGTTCGGATTTTGGTAGTAAATCAATATATAAGGAACAGTGTTACCAATTTAGCCATTTATCACCCTGTTTAGCCATTTAAAAATTAGTTTAGACATTAGCCATTTTTCAACTTGTTTAGCCATCAAATTTGATTTTCCGTTTTTTCTTTAAAAAGAATGAATAGTTTTTATTTTATCAAAATAATTTTCGTGGGAATACAAAATTTAATTTAAATGATTTTGTTATTCGTGCTTAATTCCCAATTTTTATTATTTGAAAAAAAAACACTGAAAATTTATTGTTGATGGGATATGCTATTCCTATAGCCCTTATGACACTACATTTTTAATGCATTGTTCAAGTTTTGGTGAACAGTGCAAATATAAAGTAATAGAAAAATTTACCAAGTGCAAAGGGTTCAGCTGTATTTAGATAAATGGCAAACTGCCAAAAATGTTATTAAAGTTATCGATAAAAAATGAAGTTATGTCAAAAAAATGTAAAATTGTTCAACTTAAAATTGACATTTCAATCTTGAAATATTGAAAGTGTTGCTGAATCAGCGGCTTATGGGCCAATTCAGCGATTTACCGCTTTTTATTTTTAGGTTGCTCATAAACAAAAGTTGGCAACATTAAATAAAATTAGCAGAACAGGGATTACTAAGTTGTTTCAATTGAACTTTTTTGTTGATACTTTTTAAACTAAGATTTATAATACATTTTTGTGGTGTTTTTTAAGAACGTAAATAAAATTAATTTCAACTAAAAAATCTTTTAGTACAATTAGGGTAAAACAGTACAATTTTTAAACGTTGTTGGTACATTTTTAAAAATTTTCAACGCCATCCCTGAAACAAAACCATAACAAGAGAAAAAAACTAAAAAACTTTGTTTACATTTTTTATAGTTTGCTCTTTCTAGCATTTACTGTTTCTTTCTATCAATTCTATATCAATTAATGAATAATAAATGAAGTGTCATAAGGGCTTATGCGCATTTCACTGGTTGCAATAAAGCGATTTGTTTTTGTTTTTATTTTGTTTTTTCTTAACCTACTTACAACTACAATTAATTTTGGAAGAATTTCAATCAATTGTAGTGGGGAACGTAAGGAGAGATAAACTCACTGTTTATTGTTGATGATTTTGTGTAAACTTTGATATTGTTACAAGTAGAACTATTGATGTAATTCTTATACGCTTAACAGTTTTATTTGGTTTTATATCTTTAGTTTTTTCTTAAATCTTTATGGATGAAGTTTCCTGATGATCTGGCCTAACAACCAGTGAAATGCTCATAGGAATAGCTAATCCCATCAACAATAAATTTCAGTGTTTTTATCAAATAAAAAAAAAATTTATTTTATTATAAAAAATTAATAAAAGTAAAATTAACATTTTTAATAATTGAAACGTCTTTAATTTAAATCACATATTTCACACATGTTGAAAATCGCTATAAACTATGATCATGAAACATCTTTCAAAATAAAGAAACAGTATTCCAACATTAAATTTATAAAATGGATCAACACAAGTAACGTTATTTCTTGTTATTTTCTTGTTGCAAGTATTTCAATAAAGAGATGCAGGCGGCAACAATTTTTTTTTTTTAGAAATTTCAGAATTGACTATAGAGTTTCTCTCACTTCCATTGTCTAATGCTGAAGAAGAGAGGGTATTAAGCCAACATTAAGTATTAAGCAACCGTTAATTTGATTTTATCAATTATGTTAATATTTTTACCTTAACAACAAAATATTTATACCAACACCACAATATTGGAAAGGGGACCTTGCGTTTGTGCTGATGTTTGTAACACCTTAAAGTATACCGATTGAATCAGAATCACTTTCTGAGTCGAATTAACGATGTTTGTCCGGCTGGCTGTTTATCCATGTAAGCCTTGTGCGCAAGGTAGAGGTCGCAATTTTGGAGATTATTTGATAAAATTTGGTACATAGGTTCTAATGTGGTGAAGGCTATCATATAGCCGGGTTTGACCGTGTTTTATTGTAGTTTTATTATTTACCTTCAAATTATTTAAAACTAATAGGCACGAGTGATTCCAATGAGATGAACAATCACGACATCGAATTTATCGATGATTTAATTTTTAAATATCTAACAAAATATTAATTTACGTTTATTCTTATTTAACAAATTAATCTTAACTTACAATTTCATCGTAAACAACTTTAAATCTATTATTTCTGTTTTGTTATTGAATTTTAATGTGTTTTTATTTACAAAAGCTTTAAGCCATTTTTTCCGAGTTTTGGCAACACTGATGAGGAATAATTGTGTCCCATCTTCATTTTATCATGGCTATATTTACGTTTAATTCTATCAAAATCGGACTATAGCACAGTTGACACCGCTTACATTCTTAAATTATGCCAAACCATATCAAACTACAAACAAAACTTGTTGCTGAAGTTTAACATTCAGAAATTATGAATGGTTCGTGTATAAGTTTGGATTATAAAAATAAACTTTGTCCTTATCTGATCCAACTATGCACTAGTGATGCTACCAATATTCGTATTTTTTATTTAAATTCCCTAAGCTTAACCCCGCGAAGCTCTGCGCTTGTCTGCAGGAAAGAAACCAGAGTCTCTGGCGGGAATCGAACACACAACCCCGGCGCTAATATTCACCCTATTTTACGCCATTCGCAATCGCCAAATTCAAGGGAATATTTAGTTTATCATTCCAGAAAAAAAAAAAATACAAGAGTGTAAAAATACATAAAATAAAGCAAAAAAATATATATTTTGAACCTCTTGTCTCTAACGCAAAAAAAGTATTGTGCCGGCACAAAAAAAGTTTATGAAAATTACTCAAGTTGATTTTAAGATTCCTAGATAAACTATAATTTGCAGCAATTGCCTAATTATCGAACGAAAATTATGGACAACTGGAATCGGTCAATGAAATATCAAGATACTTCCGATCCCATAACACAAATTAGATATGCGTTCACTGCGGTTGATTGACATTTAACATTTAAAGAAACTCGGAGACGTCTTTTCGTTTTGCTTAACCAAATTCATTCAGGGGTGCCGCAACGCTTCGTTCTTTCTTCTACAATTTATATTTCTAATTATTCTAAATGGCCTCCTATGTCAAACTTCCAACCCTATTTACTCTTTTGCAAACGACAGCAACCTTTGTCATTCGTAATCATTTGATTATAGACCAAGCGTGTCCGATATTGGTGCTAAGAGTATGAACGTAAATGATATGTTTTTCCTCAAGAGCCCATCGTTTTGTGGTCGATTGGCCGGTAAAACGTACAACGCATTACAGGGATAATTTGTTTTTTAGCCGGACTGTTCGTATGTGGAATCACCTTCCTGCTCAAGTCTTCCCTCTCACTGTCAACATGCATAAATTCAAGTCGAATGTTCACAAGCACTACTACCTCTTCTCTCCTCCCCACAACCTATTTTCCTAGTTCCAACCCAATGCAATAGATTAGTAGGGGTATATCCTGTGTGCTGGTCCTAACAACAAAAAAAACCATCATCAAATGAACCTTTTACGACTCTCTGTATCAATCATATTTTTAACAATCATCAACCAAAATCACAATCACGCATTGTAAGATAATATCTAGATGAGTCTTATACGATTCTTGACATGAAAGACTCGTCAGATAATCTTGACCCACGTTTTAAACGATTCACACAACGATGAAAGAAGCGGCTTTCGCTGTGCTATGGAAGAATCTCACTCGTGTTACAGTTTAACCCGTGACCGATTAAAATATGCGGTCATCGATGCTCTTCATGAGACTAACTGTAGCTCTTGCACGATTGAAAATTTGAAGCTGCCCGATTTTTCGAAACGTGAAAGACGATTTTTTTTTCTCAGGAAATTAACGATTTCCTCACAAATTTATCTGGCAGCCCTGCTTATGTGAAACGGTATCAATCGGTCTTTGATTTCCCTAACTTGGTCGCCACACGATCAAGTTTTGTCTTCCAATTCCTTTCAATTTGCAATACACTCTCACTTTTTTACTAACACACTCACACTTTTTAAATTGACAACGAGATTGCTTTCAATTTCACCTTTCCATTTGTTTGGAAATTTTGCTTTCAATTTAAAAGCTGATTACATGTTTGTCTTTATAAATTGTTTTTTTGACGACATCATGAAAGTAAATTGCTTACAAATTGAGTGCAGCCTACGTCACAGCTTTCAATTTTTGTAAATTTTGACAAGCAGTATATGTAAAAGACTATCATGAACAACTTGATCGTGTCGGCGTAGAGTCAGTCTCCTTAGAAATTTCCATTCTTTAATATTCATATTTTATGCCATATGTTTTGCGGCAGTAATACGTTCATTTCGCTGCATTATTCGTATGTTAAGCCTGGTACTCTGCAAGGCCCATTGAAAAGGTCTGTGCAAGAAGCCTGATAGATGGGCATTGGTACTCTGTTAAACATTTAACATGAAATGCTGTCAAAGCGCATATGCAAAAACTTGTGCGGAATATCTATGAAATAATGTTGATAGAGTTTTACTCTGTTCATTTTATGGAAAAGTTCCGAAATTTGTCTGGCAACATTTGTTTACAGTTGCGAAATAATGTAAGCTGCACTTATTTCAAGTGAAATTTTAAGCAAAAGCAAAAAAGTATGGATTGATTATTAAATAAGAAATAAAGAATTAAAATAACAAAACCGTTAACAGTTTTTTATCCATATTTACTTTCTTCTTTATTAAAAAAAATAATTTTTAGTTAAATTCATATGGGGTTTGTTTGCATACGCAAAACAATGTCGAATACTTTGCAGCAATAAAAACGTCAAATTGTACAAACTTGCATGATAGGTAACATTGATACATGTCAAAAATTTTCGTGCGAAATAATTAATGGTTTATGATAATTGTTCACTTTTATGTTAAAAGATTTATTTAAAAATCATATGCTTAAAAAAAATCGAATGTAACTTTTTCACAATTCAAATTGTATGCGGAGTTAAGAATACACGTCTGTATCACAGCAAAGCACAAACCGAACCGGAATTAAATAGAGAAAAATTAAAAAAAAATATATATATGTATGAATGTACATACTTATGTATTCTTATTTCTGTTGTTGTTGTGAACAACAATAAACAATTAAAATATTTAAAGCACAGCAAAACGGTGAAAAACAATATTTTGTATGAATAAGAGCAATGAAACAACAATAAAGCTCAATGAAAGAAAGGTGTATGTAACAGTTCACGCAAACGAAAATTATGCTGAAATAAATAAAACAAAACCAAACAATATTAACTACCTAACGGCTAAACCAATTATTCGCACACGTTCCCTTTCACCCTCGGTGCTTACGAAAACTGTGGATAGTGATACATTAAAAAATATAAAGCTAGGTCTGGTAACAAGTGTTGCCGAGACTGCAAAGGTTTCTGACCCCGCAAGTATTGCCGCGACGGCAAAAACAATTTTAGTGGGAAATGGTACCATGAACTCAAACACAGATACAATGGAAAACCCTATGGTAAAAAGTTGTCAAAAGCCTCGAGTGCAAGTTGGTATGGACAGGTATATAACAGTGCTTAAACGGGGTCGCAGCCCTACATCTTCAGCTGTTGCTTCGGCCTCAAAAGTACCATCTTATGATAAAATAAATTCTCAAAATCGTTTTGCAATTCTGGAGGATGAATCCTCTGAAGCACCAAACGTTATAAAATCGTCCAAGACTCCCCCGATATATCTTAGGGAGCAAAACTCAAATAAGCTAATAAAGAGTTTAATTTCGTTGATTCGTAAAAATTCGTTTTACGTAGCGGCAATCAAGCGTGGTAGTATAAACGAGACAAAAATTCAAGTAAATCATGAGAATGATTTTCGCAAAATTACTAACCAATTTGAGGCATAAAAAAAGTTTTTATACATACCAACTGAAGAGCAGCAAAGGTCTTCAAGTAGTGATTAAGGGAATTGACTCATATGTGGACCCTGAATAAATAAAAACATTCCTTGAAGGGAAAGGCTTCAAAATAAAACATGTTGTAAATATCAAAAATAGGGAAACAAAAATCCACAACCACTATTTCGAGTGGAGTTAGAGCCCGGCGATGTTAAGCTAAAAAAAACGAAACTCATCCTATATACAGTTTGAGATATATCCTGTACAGGAAAATGGACCCGTTCAGTGTTTTAACTGCCAAGAATTTGGTGATACTAAGGCATACTGCTACTTACCCCCTGTTTGCGTAGTATGTGGTGAATTACATGCTACAGGTCTTTGCGATAAGTCTAAAACCGACCCCAATGTGAAGAAATGCAGCAACTGTGGCGGTAATCACACTGCCAATTATAGAGGATTCCCTGTATACACTATCGTCAAGCAGTCGTCTGGACCGAAAATTAGTTCCCCTCAAACGCAGGTACCAAATCAAGTAAACACTAATGACATTCAGGCTATGCACGCTAGTAATAACAGAACCTCTTATGCTAACGTCTTAAAATCAAACCATGTGCCAATGCCAGGTGCTTCGTCAAGTAATGATGAAACTCCAGTTTCAAATTTGAGTCGTTTAGCAAAAACCATGAAAACGAACACAATGGTAATATGATGCAGGAAATTCTTAGAATGCAATCGATGTTATTGCAAGCTGTACTTAACAAACCATGAACTGTTTAAAAATTTGTTTTTGGAACGCAAACGGCATCCGCCAACATTAAAATTAATTAGAATATTTTCTTAAAAGTAAACAAATTGATGTCATTTGACCTCAAGAAATACTTTTGAAATTAATGGTTATGTACTATATGATACCAAGGACCCTCGAGATAGAGCTTGTGGAGGTTCTGCCATTTTGATAAAAACTCGAGTCAAACACTACCTAATGTGTGATCATCGTGCAGATTACCTCTAAGCAACGAACATTTGCGTTGAAGAATTAAATAGAAACCTAGTAATTTCATCTTTATACTCTCCACCTAAATTTTCAATATCAGAACAATGTTTTCTGGCCGCTGGCGATTATTTTAGTACTGCCCCAAAAAAAAAAACAAAAATATTAAAATATATTCCACAGATGTCGAGTGGCTCTTGACTGTAAAAAGGAGAGTTCGAAGAGAGTGGCAATTGCACAGATACCAGCAACTTAATAATTTATTAAAAGAGTGCACAAAAAGGCTTAGAAAGTTACTACAGACTGAGAATACGGCTTCTCTAGAAAAATATCTTAAGGAACTTGATGCAACTCCACAATCTGACTACTCATTATGGCGTGCAGCTAGAAATCTAAAAAGACCAGTTATATCAAAGCCACCATTAAGAAACTTGAATGGTAGTTGGGCGAGAAACGATATAGAAAAAGGAAATCTGTTTGCGAGTCACTTGAAAAACGTTTTTACACCAAATTTATCTAACGATATTGCGGTCGAGTTACCACCTGTTGCTGCTAGAGCAGCTATTCCAATAAGATTTGAAATAAGAGAAATCGAAAAGGCTATTTGTGACTTAAACACTAAGAAGGCACCTGGAATTGATAAGATCAGTAATAAAATGCTTTTAGAGCTACCTCGCATAGCAAAGAAAATTATTCTTTTTATTTTAAATGCTATTTTACGGCTTGAATACTACCCGCAAGCATGGAAGGTTTCCTTAGTTACCATAATACCAAAGCCAGGGAAAGATCATATAGGCCTATTAGCTTATTATCAAATATGTCAAAGCTGTTTGAGAAATTATTAGTTTCAAAATTAACACCAATTTTAAATGACAATTGATTTAATCCAAACCATCAGTTTGGATTTAGAAGAAAACACAGCACAATTGAACAAACTCTTCGAATAGTAAATGTCATAAGAAAAGCATTTGAAGAAAAAAAATATTGCTCAGCACTCTTCATCGATGTTTCGCAAGCTTTTGATAAAGTCTGGCATGAAGGCTTCCTACATTAATTGAAGCAAAATTTACCAGCAAACACACACAAACTGTTAGAAAGCTACTTAGTCGGCCGTCAATTTATTATTAAAGAAGGAGATTTCTTAAGTTCACCTCAGCCAATTGGCGCTGGAGTTCCACAAGGCAGCATCCTGGGCCCACTTTTATACTTAATTTATACTTCGGACATGCCAACAAACAACTACACACTTCCACATTTGCAGACGATACAGCTTTTCTAAGTGTCCATGAAACCCGTTATGAAGCATCTCGTTACTTACAGAATCATATATTTTAACTAGAAATATGGCTAAGACAATGGAGGATAATGGTAAATGAGCAAAAATGCGTACATATACGTAACATTCACCTTGCGCCGAGAATCTTGCTTCCCTATTACAATCAATAATCAAATAATTCCTCAACATTCGCATGTAAAATATCTCGGTTTACATCCGGATCGGCGATTAACGTGGAAATGCCATATAGAGGCAAAATAAACTCAAATGAAACTTAAAGCCATTCAAATTCATTGGCTTATTAAAAGAAATTCTGTCCTTAGTCTCGTTGCAAGCTTCTACTTTACAACTTTATTTTTAAGCCTATCTGGTGCCTGCCTCGACCTCTAATATCAAAAACTTTAAAGGCGCTAAAATAAGCTTCTTCGAATAATCACAGCCGCTCCCTGGTACGTTAAAAATTCAAACATTCATAAGGATCTCAATGTGTCATTAGTAAAAACTATGATTACAAAATATGCAGTTAAATATTTAAAAAGGCTTGAACAACACCCAAATCCACAAGCTCGAAATATTTTAAATCACGGCGGCCACACTCGCTTAAGAAGAAGAGATACTGCAACTCTTACCCAACTAGAAGAGCGATAAGCACCTACATACATACATATGTGAAATTTTAGTCTGGCACTGGTAGGACATAAATAAAGAAAAAGGATAAGATTTGATTAATTATTATTAGTTCATAATTAATATAAGAAGATTCAATAAATAAACATTGAGAAAAAAAAGAATTAATGGTGCTCAACATTTTTCACAAATTTGAACAGAGTACTAGGCTTTAGCGATGAGTGTAAAATGTTTAGTTTAAAAAAATAGAGCTTGTACCATAAAACGTTTATTTATTATAATTTTTGTTACCGTATTTATAGCCGGTAGTGTATTCGATCGATCGATTGCTTAGTATTAATGTTAAAATAATACAAACTTATCGACACCGATACAATGATGATGACAAAGACGATGATGTTGTTTAATTTTTAAAGAGTCTATGGTTTTATTTTGTGTGCACCATTAAGAGCGTGAAGCTATCCACTATTTATCTGCTATCGACTGATAATGCTCATCGAACAAAGTGAATTAAATTGTTTTAAAAACACTTTAATATCATATTCAAACTCTTTTCTGCCTTTCTGCTTTAATTTTTGCCTTATTTTTTAGTATCCGCTGTTGTGTTGTCACCAGCGCTAATTCAATCTCGTTTGCCGTCATGAAAGACCTGAAAGCGCGATAACCTAAAACCTCTTTAGTTGTTAATATGAACGACAATATCGATGTTGTCTTGTTCTTTTCATTTTTAACTCACTCTTTTTTTCCTCGTTGGTCTGTTTATTCTTGGGGCTCTGGGTAGTGAGTGTTTCTCGTAAGTCATTTCAAGTTAAAACATATTATTTAAATTAGGCACAAATTAAGAATATAAAATGAAAGGAAAAATGTTATTGGATAATGGTGTGAAAACATTTTTAAAATTCTGTTTTTGTTTTTTTTAAGTTATCGTTTGTAAAAATTAAAAAAAAACACTTTTAACCTACAGATTCCTTTAATGCGTTTGTGTATGTGAATACGTTAGATCGATCAGCTTCATGCAAAAATGATTTATTTTATTAAGTTTGATCAACAATTTTTTTAACCAATTCAATTAAAGTATTTTTCTTCCTTTAATTCGAAGTGGTAAAAACTTTTATATGAAAGACAAATCTGCCAATTTAAAATCGTAAATTGGGAAAAATATTCCTAGAAAAAATACTAAAAACGGAAAACGTCTGGAATATAGAGAACCTACCAACGTCACCAGCACAGTGTTATTTGCCCATTCAGTAACTATATTTTCTTATTTTTCTTTTTGTAACGACAGGAGAAAATCAATTAAGCATTTATCCATTTTTAATTTGTAATTTTTTTTCTCTAGTTAAAAGAAATGTAACACTTAAAAATGTGATAAATATGATGTAACGCAGAAATGCAAATGAAAAGAAATTAGCGGAATGGTTAAGATCAAATCAAGTATGTAATATTTTTCCATGCAGGTGCATTTTGCATATTTAATGACTTAAAAACATTGCAGATATTTGTATAATCTTTACCCTACGTTTCCGCATTCAAGTGATTACTTGCAAGTAGTGTATACGTATTACACTGTGTGTAATTTTTAAGTCATGGAAAAATTCTTCAACATCAAAATCGCAAAAAACTTTAAAAAATTCGATTTTTTTTACCTTTTTTCTCCCGTTTAGGTGCATAGATAGCAAACCGTTAAAAATTCAAGGAAACGACCAACTACAAAAATGTACCTAAAATCTCAGTAAGCAACTTTCTAGAGCATATGAACTTTCTTGGAATGATTCTTAACACCGTTTAGGTAGCCGCAAAAGTAAAAAATTTGCCTAAAATGTTAAAATTTTATTTGATTTTTCTTTACTTCAACATTGAGATACTATGCTATCTATTACAAAAAATATTTTAAAAAAATATTCGTATTATAATCAAAGTAATTTTTGGGAACACAAAATTTACAAGATTTTGCTAGTCGTGCTTAATTCCCAATTTTTATCATTGGTAAAAACACTGAAATTAATTGTTGAAGGGATAAGCTATTCTTATGCGCATTTTACTGGTTGCTTAGGCCAGATCGTCAGGAAACTTCATCCAAAGATTTTAGAAAATCTAAAGATATGAAACAAGTAAAACTGTTAAGCGAATACGAATTCCATGTAAGCAAAAGTCTTACTTGTAACCATATCAAAGCTTTAACAAAAACGACAACAAACAAACAGTAAGTTCATCTTTTCTTACATTCCCCATTACAATTGGTTGGAATTCTTCCAATATTAATTGTAGTTGTAAGTTGGTTAAGAAAAAACAAAAGCAACTTGCTTTATTGCTCTCGCAAAAATAAAGCATGCTGCCAGAGTTTAGTTTTTTTAAGCCGTGCACTTGACAGCTTATTATCAACGTAATTTTTGGGAATACAAATTATATTTATAATGTTAATGGCCCTGGACTTGCAAATCGCATTCTCTTAAGTTGTGGATCCAAATCGTCATCCGAATCTGACTCTGATTCAGAACTTATGATCTCCACAGGCACGTTGCTTCCAGACTGCCCTCCATCTTTAGCTTTTTCTTCTTCAAATACTTCATTAACATCATACAGGGTAATCTTGTGACTCCACCAACATACCTAGTTTTTTGGCTTTGTAGCGTTTTTTCACGGGCATTGTTGTTTGGTGAAACTGTTCTCCTCGTCAAAATGAAAATGAAGAAAATGCAGCTTTAATGTCATCGATGTGCCGATTTTTTCAAAATAATACAGCTTTTCTTTCACCAATTCTTTTGCTTCTGGTTCCGCGTCTCGATCCCCTCCCAAGACTCTGGTGCATACACACTGAAGGTAAATCCATGGCCATTGAATGATTTTTATCAAGCGATGAATCAAAGTTGCTCTTGAATAGCTTTCTAATGTCAGGACCATTAAGAACGCCTGTTATATGAAGACAAAAAATAAAGACAGAAAAGAAAATATTAACGTAGTGTAAATAGCGCAATGAAGCGAACAAAAATTCGTTTTAAATTTAAAACAGTAACTTTGTGGGAAAACGCTTTTAAAATAGTTGAATGCGTTTGCACGATATGCAACAGCCACTTCGATGAATTTTTTAACAAGTCCTAATTTAATGTGGAGCGGTGACAACAAGATGTCTTGAGTATTGTCAATTAAAGGTGCATTCTTAAGTCTATGTTGTTTCATTTTTCCTCCACACTCCCTCTTGGTCTCCACGAATTACATTGGAATTGATTCAAAAGCGAGCGCGAATCCCAATTACATAGATAACAAAAGAATTTTGAAAGCTACCCTTATCGATGATGCTTTGCAAAATGTTGATGACTTTCAAATCACAGCAAATCTTCCATTTGTTTTCATAGTATTTGATTTGAAATTGGGAAATTTTAATTTGAAATTGAGAAAACTCCAAATGAAATTGAGAAAATTTCAAATGAAATTGAGAAATTTTAATTTTTCATTGATAAAATTGAATTATGTATGGGTCAATTTCAAAAAAAAACGTACACATCGAGTTTTTGTTTGCTTATTTTTAAAGTTTTTTCAATTCGCCTGTAAGAGTGGCAAATTTATGTAGAAATTGATGAAGAATCCGTTGGTACTTTTAGGCTCTCAAAAAAATCAATATTTTTTGTTTTTTTTAGGTTTTCTATGATTTCGATTTTGAGCGTCACACACCAAATATGTATAAGAATTCGCTAAAAATGCAAAAATATTTGAAATTCAAGTTTACTACGATGTTCTTTTGTTTCTCAAGATTGACTTTTGTGAAAATCACCTTTCTGATTATAAACACAAAATAACGATTCACTTTGATTTTTAATTTTTTTTAAAAGTGACTAGTTATTTTAAAATTTTAAGATGAAAATATGTAAATTTTTGTTGAAAAAAGACTTGAACTTAGAGGTTACTTGCAAAGTATTTAAAAAAAACTGCAATTATAAGCGTTTTAAGGGAAAAAATCTAAGGGTGACGCTCAAGATATTTTGTGACGATCAAGAGATTTTGTTGCACGTAAACAAGAAATAATGCCTAATTTAAAGTTTAACGAAAAAAAGTTTATTCTTTTACAAAAATTAAATAAAACCAAAATTCTTCAAAAAGCAAAAATGTTCATACAAAACTAAACATGTACATTAGGGTGTCCCAAAAAATGTTTTCTTTATGATTTTCATTGGTGCTCAATCAAAATTTAAAAGCTAATAGGGTAAAATATTTTTGCAAATTGAGTTTTCATAAAAAACCGGAGTTTTCGGCCTTTTTTTTAACTTTACTGATAACTTGGTTAATACCACGAGTTTCTGCACTCCTGAGGAAACAGTTTTAAAGAAAAGTATCTAAGCTTTATTCCTGTGTGAAAAACTTATAAGTTTTGGTGATGAGGTTACTCATTTAGATACCCTTAATTGCCATTTTTCGTAATTTTTCAAAAATTTTGTAATAACGCTTTACAACTTTTTAAGTTTAAATGAAAACGAAAAAAAACTAATGATGCAGTTTGAAAGACAAATTAATTCTTATTAATATGAATAAACAATTTTAAAATTTATTCTTACCGTCCCTGAGTTATACCCGTTTTTATCTTTATACCCAGTATATGTTATTAAAAAATATTTGCAGAATTTGCATTTTTGTCGGCAGTTTGGAGGGATCAAGGGCATCTATAATTTTCCCCACATGCCACACATTTCTTGTTTTCACAAAATTCATATATATTTTGAATAATATTATACATTTCGGACTAACAAAAAAATAATATAAAAAAATTCTTACTGGTACGTCGACGAAAACATTTATTCTTATATGTGACGCGCAAATATAAAGGCACCTAAGGGTAAAAACCGGTTTTGTTCAGGCGAGCCATTTTGGTGTACCATCACTTCATAAAACGCGTCTATCTCTGGGAGGGAACACTTTTGGGGCATGGGATCGGTCTCATTCGATGTTGTCCCCATAAAAAAAAGTAAAAATTTATATTTTTTACCCTTAGGTCCCTTTTCGCTATGCACTGCCACATATGCAAAAAACTTTTCTATTTGATTCGTCGGTCAGCTAACTCAAATTAATTGTGTTATGCAAAATCGTATAACGACAATATGATAGCGGAGAATACACATAAAATAAAAAGTGAAAATGACAGCGTGTAACGATGTAGATCAATAAATGTCAGAAGTTAATGACCAACTATAAAAATGTATTGAAATATACAATAATTATAACGAAAAAAGTATCACCATTTTTAAGGTACAAACATTAAAAAATAGTGTAACTCGCAAACTGTAGGACAAAATTTAATTTTTGTTTTTCTTGTTTCTGTAGAACTTATCGGTATTTAAAATCGCGTCACTAGTTTTTATACCTTTCATATAAATTTGGAAAGTTATAAACCGTTTTTTACAGAATTTGTTAAAAAATTACAAAAATACTTAACATGTGGAATCGTAGTGGACAAAAATATGGCCGGAACTTAAAGTTTTTGCATATGGAAGTAAAGTTTGGGAAATTTTCTTTAGAAATATTCGGTCAAAAAATTAAATGAACGTGGTTATTGACAAAGTTATGAGTCAAGTTTGAAAAAGCCCCAAAAAACCAGATTTTTAACAAAGACTTGAATTGCGCTACCTCTAAACCTCTTCCTAAAAATCTAAAAAAAAATTCAAAAATACTGGACCCTTTAAGCTTTCAAATTATGCTTGAGCCTCTGACATAAAAAATTTGTGGGACACCCTAATGTACATATTCTTTGATGTCCTTAACAAAAATGGAAAAAAGGAAGTAATTCTTGAAGAAACTTATACACATATGTAAATATTTGACGCAAAACAATTACTTAACTTAATTTAATTTATAAGTTTTAATTCGAACTCTTTATGAAATGACAAAAGGTTTTGTTTTTCTCATTCTTATTCAGTTTTAGCACTTTCGAATTAAGTTTGTGGCAGTTGCATAAGTTTCCGGTCCCCAGAGGTTTAAATTGCAAAAGCACGAGTGAGATTTGTAAATCAATTCACCTCTGGATTTTGTAATTATATGGTGAATATCGATTATACCTTTCTTTCTTTTACATTCGCCATTACGCGCTTTATCGAGCTTTATTTTCTCTCGATATCTACGTGCTCTTTCAATCGCCATTAATTATGTGGTTTAACTCTTGTAAATACAAAAATAAAATCAAAATTAAACATTTTAAGCTATGAAGCAATATATATCAAAAGTGACGCTCATGAAAAGTTTGCCTATTTTGGTTTTTTTTCGTAGGCAATTTTTTTCTCAAATGCACAAATTATAAAAAAATGAGTTGAAACCATGTGAACAATGATTGTCAACTTCAATTTTTTACATTTAATATATTCAGTTTTAAAAAAATTAGTGTGACGGTCATGAAATTTTATCGCGCCCTTACCATGGTGTTCACAAAAACTACGCAAATTGACACTTTTTTTAATTAATTTTTTTTTCGCTTTTTCACTTTTGTAATAATTAAAGGTTGTACTTTCCTTACTTTATTTACTTTATTTAAATGAAAATTTAAAACTAGTAAAATTACTTGAATTATAAAAAAGTGACGCTCAATGCAAATTGTGGGGACAACCTTTGTTTGCAACGCCAATTCGCACTAGTTCAGTTTTGACAACTATAAAAAATCAAAACACAAGAAAGAAACACAATAATTCGAAAACTGTTATTAAATGTTGCATATTTACTTTTTTCTTGGTTTTATTTCATTTTGTTAACTAAAAATTCTAACGGGGGACACATGCTTTTATATGGAAGGAGTCAGAGGGAGAAACAAAACACCATTCTGAATAAACCAAAAAAACAAACATACAAATTTGAGAACTACGTTTTTTTGTTACGTTTTCCTCGCTGATCACTCTGACATTTTTGTTTTTGGGTTTTTTTTACCTAAAATAGAAGTGTAAAGTAAGGGGACACAAAAATTGCGTTTTTTTTTGAAATTGACCCGTATATAATTTTTATTATATTCATTCAACAAACATGCATAACTAACATAAAGATAGAAAAAAATTAAACTAAATACATATCGCAGTATTATTGACAAACAGGCATATCATCCAGAGCAGATTGGTAAAACGTTGTAGTATGTTTTATGACTCTACTGCAATCTCCAGTAGTTACACATGTCCTTAGACCGTTATCACAACTTACCAATAGGTAAAGGTAAAATTTTATCGGCCGTTTAAAAAGTGTTTAACTTCTACTTATATACGTACCTTCGGAAAGTCGGAACGCATTACACGAAAAAAGTACAAAATTTATTCCAATACGGATCGTTATCGTATTATCTTTGAATATTTGTTATACAACTGACCATCTTTTGGATTTCCCAATCAAATGTAATACCTAACCAAAGAGGTGGTAAAAAGCCACGGTCCTTAGATTGATGAAGAAGTGAATACTATTCTAACTTGGGTATTTGAAAGGCCAGCACTTACCCTTCGTGAAATTGCCGAAAAATAAATTCGCAGTGTAATAAACAAGATTCGATCACAACTGTGGGAAATACTCTGCACGGAAAAATATATTCCATATTCACCGATGCTTAACCCCATTGAAATTATTTGGTCAAAAATAAAAAGTACGATGAAAACAAAGATGAATGTACCGAACGTAATCCCCCCCCCCCCCCCCCCATGTAGGAGAACAGTGGCTTGACTTTTTAGAACAGGTGATTAATACTTCTAAGACATGTACAACTATGTATTGGAGGTTGCAGTAGAGCTATACAACATACTACAACGTTTTACCAATCTGCTCTGGATCTGGATGATATGCCTGTTTGTCAATAATACTGCGATATGTATTTATATTCATTTTTTCGACCCTTATGTTAGTTATGTATGTTTGTTGAATGAATATAACATACATAACTAGCTGACCCGGCAAACGTTGTTTTGCCATATGTATAACTTATTTCTTTCAGATGCTACAGTGTCTGCATGCCAAATTTTCAGAAAACCGGTTGATAGTTCGTTCCAGATGTTGCACTACTTCCCTGCCAAATTTCAAGAAAATCAGTTGATTAGTTAAGAAAATATAGGGAAGGGGAGCTTTTACCCCTCTTGCTTTATTTCACGCCCTAAATAATAAAAACTATAGGTGTGAAGTACTTTCCAGCTGTAACACTATTTGCCTGCGAAATTTTAAGAAAATCGGTCGATTACATTTTGTGTAATTTTTTAAGTCATGGCAAAATAACCATATACGGACAATAAATAACCATAAAGGACCAAAAAAAAAAGACCCGTGTCTCCCAGTTTTGCCGAAAGTCATACACTTTTTTATGGGCCCTTAAAGATTTAGGGCCTCGGTGTCATTTTTGCAAAAAAGTTTTCATTTTCTCAGGCTCATGTCTTGCAAACTCTTCGGAATTTTGATTAACCTTCTGAGACAAAGTTTCAAATAACCAACCACAAAAATAAACAACTTTCTCGAACATATGAACTTCCTAAGAATGATTCCTAACACCGTTTAGGTAGCCGCAAAAGTGAAAAATCTCCCGAAAATTCAATTTGTTTACCTTTTTTCCACTGTTCAGGTTCATAGGTAGCAAACCGTTAAAAATTCAAGGAAACAATCAACTACAAAAATGTACCTAAGGTCTCAACATACAATTCACGCGATCACGCACCGACCGCAACATCACAGGCAAAGCAGTAAGCTTATTAAATAGGAAGATTATGGGAGCTTTTACCCTTCTTGCCCTATTTCACATCCTATTTTAAGAAAACCCGTTCATTCGTTTAATAGATATAGGGAAGGGGAGCTTTTACCGCTATTGCCCTACCTCACGCCCTATTCCTTATTTCCTTTCAGTGTCTGAATGCCCAATTTAAAGAAACCCGGTTGATTAGATTAAAAAATTGGGGAGGGGAAGTTTTTACCCCTATTGCCCTATTTCACGCCCTAAATAATAAAAAATTTAGGCTATAGTTCTATCCAGATGTTACGCTATTATCCTGCAAAATTTCAAGAAAAACGGTCGATTAGTTAAGCAGATATAGGGAGGGAGTGCTTTTACCCCTCTTGCCCTATTTCATACCATACTCCCTATTTTCTTTTAGGTTTAACAGTGCGTGCATGCCAAATTTTAAGAAACCCGGCTGATTAGCTAAGAAGATATAGGGAGGGCGAGCTTATGCCCTATTTTGCTCCCTCTAGCGATATAAAATATACTTCACGACCTAATCTCATACCTAACAAAAACACATATAAAATTTCATAAACATCAGTCAAGCCGTTTCGGAGGAGTTCAAATGGAGGGAATTTTGTTGATATTTGTATGGAAATATAGAGGAAAATAGTAATAACATATCTGCGGAACCCCTAAGCCGATTTCGTGCAAACTTAACTTAAACCATCTACAGACTATCCCCAATGTACCCTGAAATTTTGGTTGAAA
Source organism: Pollenia labialis (assembly GCA_949318255.1). Lineage (NCBI taxonomy): Eukaryota > Metazoa > Arthropoda > Insecta > Diptera > Polleniidae > Pollenia > Pollenia labialis. The sequence goes on from OX439140.1 coordinate 53,928,629, forward strand.
TCGGTCGACCCGTTTCCGCAGTTAGTGGTGACATCAAAGTGTACACTTTTTTTTTATATACATATATAGATTAAATTTTATCAATGAAAAATAAAAACTTCCCAATTTCATTTGGAATTTTCTCAATTTCAAATTGAAATTCTCAATATCATTTGAATTTTTCTTAATTTCAAATTTAAATTCTCAATTACATTTGGAATTTTCCCAATTTCAAATTGAAATTCTCAATTTCATTTGAAATTTTCTCAATTCCAAATTAAAATTTTCATTTGGAATTTTTACATTTTTAATAAAAAATGGTGTAGTCAGAAATATCTTAACATTTTTGTTAAATATATTCTATTACGTAGGGACAAACGCTATTTTTTAAGAGACAAAGTTAAAATTTGTATAGCTTACGCCTGTACGATTGTTAGGAAATCGCCATTCAAAATTGATACGGGCAAAAAATTTATTTTTCTAATATCCAAACAAAATCCAAAAGTATATAAATGTGATTTAAATTTAATTTTTATCACATGTTTGTTAAGGCTAGTTTACACAATTATACTTTGTATTAATACATGTCAAAAACTCAAGCATTATGTAAAAGTCTGATAGTATGAATGCATGTGTGATGAAAATGACAAGTATTAAAGAAACAATTTTTGAAAAATTTCAAAACAATAATACTTTTCATTGGATCAGGGTTGCATTTTATTCTATATGTCAGTGTTTATACTTTGTGTGATGGTGTGATTACAAACTGTCATGTTAAATTAGATTTTTTGACAGTCGCAACAAAACTCCTTAGATTTCTATCTCACAAAGTATTATGGAATACGTAAGGTTTGTGAGATAGTGTAATCTAGCCTTTAGTATGTTTAGTTTTGGCCAGTGTTACCAAAACTTGGTGACCAAACATGGCTAAAAACTTTTTTAAATAAAAACCGATTATAATTCAATAACAAAACAGAAATAATTCATTAACAATTTTTTACAATGAAATTGTAAGTTGAGGTCAATTTGTTACATAAGAATAAACGCAACTTATGGCCAATTTCTTAATGTATCGAGAAACTGTATGTTCCTTAATATCACCATAAATTTATTAGACCGATAAACTGTCCTTTATACCCTTTGTACACTTGCATACATTTCGGAGGAACGCATGGAAGAAACATCTAACATCTACTATCAAAAAAAACATGCCACCATTTCTGAAAAAACGTTTATTTTTTTAATACTTTTTTTCTGCAAAAGTGCCAACATTTTAAAAGATAACACCAAAATGTATTTCGAACTCATTTTGTTTAATAATAGAGGTATTCACCTCAGAATTTTTACTCTTGCGGAAGTGCGGTTTTGCACTATCGGTGTCGTGAACACCCAGCTTTAAACATTTTGAAATTTCAATTTCGAAATATTACGAACTGTCAAAAACTAAAAAAAAGCACACAATTGTCAACTGATTGCAAAAAATCATTGCTGTTTATTAATTCAAGATGCCGAAGCAAAGTTTTAAGACATTTTTGGTAAATCATTTAATTAATGAATCTTTTGTTGAAATTGAAAACATCTATGATGAAATCGGTAAGTATAGATCTATTTTATTAAAAATACCAAATTAAAATTTGTAATTAAACTTTTAATAAAATAATTTAACAACTGAAGATATTTTTAATGACGAATTCGTAGAAGAGGAATTAATCACACTTTATGATGATTTATCTTCAGTTTTGTCAGCACGTCGAGGAATTGAATATTCAATACCAAAATCAAAAGTGTGGTGTGAAGATGTTCTTACCGAATTGGACGATGATCGTTTCCGCCAAATGTTGAGATGCAGCAGGGACCAATTTCAACTACTCGCTTCCCTAATATGTACAAGCGCTGAATTCAAAGGTAAAAACTCGTGTAAACAATTAAGTGTTTACCAACAATTAGCCATAGTTTTGTTTAGACTAGGGTCATATGGAGATGGCTGTAGCATTTGCAAAATAGTTACAATTTTCGGAATTGGCGATGGTGGCACAATTCAAAAAATAAATTTGAGAGTTTTTCGTGCGTTTCTTGAACTTCAAGATAAATATATTTATTGGCCCAGCAAGGAAGAAAGGGACTATATATATGTTTGAGAAACGTTTAGTGAATTGCCCTTTTGCATTGGGTATGTGGACGGCACAGAGTTCAAATTGGCCGCAACACCAATCGAAAACCCGGCATCTCACTTCTCACGTAAACATATCTACTCTGTAAAAGCACAGATAACATACGACTATAATCTACGTATTCGCCATGTATCTATTGGATCATCTGGAAGTGTTCACGACGCACGCATATATTCTTCATGCCCTTTAGCATTAAACTCGTCATCATATTTCAGTTCAAACCAATGGATGGCCGGACACTCAGCATATTCATTGTCCAGTACAGTAATTACTCCTTACAGGATAAATTCCACAGCCATGACCGCTTCCAAGCGCAAAGAATTTAATTTAAGACACAGTAAATATCGTGTCAGAGCGGAACACTGCATTGGTCTCTTAAAGGAAAGATTTGGCAGTTTAAAAGAAATGCGTCACCGTTTTGCAAACCAAAAAAAATAAAAAATTGTGCTGCTTGTGGATATTAGTAACTTGCATAATACATAACATTCTATTTACAGAAAATGATACAAATAGTTTTTCTTCTAATGAGCCAGATGGAGAAGGGTCTGAAACATTATCCGACGAAGTTAAACAACCTCATTTTCACATAAAAAGACAAGCATATCATAAATTTATGTTTAATAATTAATTTTATTTTGTATCTTTATTTTGATAAAATAAAACTTATGAATTCATGAAACACAAAACTTAAATATATGTACATACATACGTATACTGAAAAACAAATAATTATTGGTTTTTATATTTTAAGTCTAATTCATATTTGGCTATACGCTCATTTTTTTCAATTTCTAATAATTTTATTTTTTCGTTCCTTTCCATTTCATTTTTTTTTAATTCTAGATTCTGTTTAAGTATTTCTTATTCAGCTTGAAACTTTACTTTTTGAAACTCATGTTCCTTTTGAAATTTTTCTTCTTCAAATTTTATTTTTAATCTTTGAGTATTGTTGCGTTCAGTTTGGCATTTGTCTAACTGAAAAAGGGAATCCTTTGAAGCTGATTTTTTAAATTTTTCGACAAGGGCTGTTACTCTTTCTACAGTTCCAGATTTTTGTGGATTTGCAGCGATTTCTGGTTGACTTATTTCTAGTTGACTTATTTCTGGTTGACTTATTTCATTTTCCAAAGTTTCGGTGGAAAACAATGGAGCAGTGTCTTCATTTTGTACCAGTATTTCATCGCCTATGTCAATAAACCCAAAAAAGTCTCCCGAGGTAATCGAAGAATCAAACACTTCTGCTTCTACGGCTCTCTTCTCACTAAATACACATTCTTCGCAATTTTTCTAGGCAGATACAAAAATTATATTGGGCTTACTAATTTTTTTTTTTTTTATTTACCTTTTACGGTGTTAACACCATTTTCAACATCTTCTGCCAAAATTCCAGCGCCATTGTTATTTCTCCATGCCTCAGCTTTTGCAAAACATGTTTTTAAATAGCGAACTTTCCACTTTACTAAATTTCACGTCGCTTCTACTTTAGAATCTTCTAAAAATTTCCTGTAATAAGCTTGTGTAGTTGGTATCTAAGGAAAAAAATTGTTAAATAATTTCCAAGAAATAATTCTTTTAATATTTACCTCAAAATTTCGATTGTCGGCTAAATAATCAATTATTTTTAGAATTTCGATATCCATCCATTTTTTTGCCACCGTTTCTTTTTTTTTTTTGCTAAACTTTTTGCTTCTTTTTTTATATTTTTTATTGAAGTCATTTTTACTTTTTAAATTTTCGTTTATTTCGTAGAACTTTGATCAAGGCGAATTTACACCAGGTGACCTTATCTTGCTACGTAGGAAACAGCTGATTACTAACCTTGTGTCAAAATGATATACCGTTCATTTGGTTCTGGGAAATATTTACTAAATTTTATAGTTTTCACTTAAAATTATGAAATTTAAAATTTGTTTAAACTACTACATTTCAAAACAAACAATTTAAAATAAAAAAATAAAAAGAAAATGAAATATTTGTTTAAATTGTTTACTACAATGTTGTATTATTTTTGACACACCGTTAAATATTTTACAGTGTTGTAAACGTTTTCAAACTAAGACTACCTTGTATGAATTCGCCTTGACTTTGATTGTGTTTAAAAAAAACAGTGTTGGACAACGGAATTTTGCCATTAAAGGTTGTAATTTTAGGTACTGTTTACATATTACTATACACTTGTTAAAAATGTGGCAACGATACCAATATTAAGTTTATAAGCTGAACTGTGCAACTTTTACCCTTGCGATTCCGCTCTATCAAAAACGTCTTGCAAAATATAAAAAGTAGTGGGAAATTATTTTCATGTCTTTGTTGTAGTGAAAAATAAAAAGTATTGCGATTTCGCAATTCCGCAAGAGTAAAAATTCTGAGATGAATACCTTTAATATAAAGAAAATCAAGTAACATTAGAAAAAAAATTGAGAAACGCTGTTTTCAAACCAAATGCCATTTTGTCAGTGGTGCCACAATAATAATAGAATTTATTGCCACTTTTCTAGTCATTACACTAAAATAATCGGAGGATGTAGAATGAAATATATTGAGATAGGAACATTTTGTAAAGATGCTAAAAAATTTCGATTTTAGCCCTATGACTCTCTTATGGGACGATTTCAACATCTTCGCAAATCAATGTTAGATGTTAAATGTTGACAAGTGTGAACGATATTAACGATTTTGGGTTTCTCAATGTACAAACAAAAAACATCGTTTTCAGTTGGCAACATCTCTCAAAATACATGTAAAAGGAAAATAAATAGGTACCGTGGAATAACTCCCAAACGAAATAACTCCCGAATCAGAAATGAAATAACTCTCAACAAAAAATTGAGAAAATCCCATACAAATCGGAAATTATTTAATTATGAAATTACTCCTAGTATAGTATGTATTTTATAATTTTCCATTGGGAGCTATTTCATAATGAAATAACTGCCGAATGAAATAACTCCCAACAGTATTTGGTACCGAAAAGGTGATAAGTTTTTTGCGATTTTGATCTTGAAGATGAAGTTTTTTTGATTTTATATGTTCACAATTTTTGTTCTTTATGGCAAGAGCTACAACTCAGAGGGTTAATCAACATTCCGAACGGTTTGCAAGATATGAGTCTGAGAAAATAATCATTTTTTTTTTTGCAAAAATGACACCGAGGCCCTACATCTTTAGGGCCCCATAAAAAAATGCATGACTTTCGGCAAAACTGGGAGACACGGGTCTATTTTTTTGGCCCTTTATGGTTATTTATTGTCCGTATATGGTTATTTTGCCATGACTTAAAAAATTACACACAGTGTTATATTAAAAAAACTCAACAATAAGGTTAAATTAATGAAATCAAAATAAATAAATTTATTTAAATAAGCAATTTATGATTTCCTTGTGAGGCAAATTTAAATAGTACAGTCTTACTTCTGTCATTGTTGATCTGAGCCATGTTTTTATTAGACGACGGTTGAAAATTACCTCTCTCTCGTAGCATTACTGACGAGTAGGGCAAATTTTTATGGCATATGTTATTTCTTCAATTATTTTTTTAAAAAGCAATTTTTGGTCCAGCTTGCCAAAGAATACCTTTTTGCAACATAGAAAAAAATTTTTAAATAATCGAAATGCTAACTGAATAATGCACGAACGTAAAAAGTACTTTCAATGCCTCTGCTCAAGCCTCTTGAAGTTACAAACGAAAGGTATTTCTATGAATGAAAGCTTTGGCTTAATTGACAGTGCTAAGGAAAATAATACAAGATGTCAGTAAAAAAGATTTTGTTGAAAAGTTTAAAAAACGTTTTAGATCGTAATACGTGTGGTAAATTATGCAATACTCCTGAAAAATCTATATGGCTTGGCATTTCAATTTTAAAAAAGTGTTTTAATCGATTTTCTCACAATTTTGTTTTAATGAAAGTGAGACGGATGAATTTATTGACAACCTTTCTCCATCTGATCTTTTAGTGTTCAAACATGTTCCAGTTACATCTTACGATGTTGAAAGAGTGTTTTCATTTATACAACTGTTTTATTTGATAACAGGAGATTATCAGGGGTGTTCTAGAAATCGAAGACGCAAAACGCAAGAATCTTAAACGTCGTTTTTTAATAAGATTTCCCTGATTATAAAATTTTTTAAAATATTATAAAAATATTTCTTTATTAAACAGAATTTTATAACAAAAATTAGATTAAAAGTGTATTAATAAAAACAACTTCCAAATTCTTGTATTTTTTTTTTGACAATTTGAAGAAACATACTATCATGGTGAAATTACTTAAAGGTGGCCTCGGTAAGCCAGCCGTTCATTGTTTGATTGTATGTGTTCGTGTATTCATATTGTCAGGTGTGGTAGGAATGGGCAAATTGATAAAATATATCGATATATATATCGTATCTATATTTTTTAAGAGTGTCGATGTGTGTTAATTAAAAATATCGATATATCGAACGTATTTATTACAAAATTTTAAAACTTAATATACCTATACAAACTATATACATATTTATGTACAATCATATTACACAAAACTTTTTGTTTTTTCTTTTTATTTCAAACTTCAAAACATTTCAAACTTAAGTTTACTTAACTTATATTTAAAACAAAAACAGATTTTGTTTTTAATGTAAGTTATGCGAAAGTTTTTGTTCGAAAACGAGGCACAGGCAGTTAAATCTACAATTAAAACCAAAAATTCAATACCAGATATTATTTAAAAAAAGTAAGTTTCGAAAAATTTAAATGGGTTTATATAATTCCGGCCATACACTTGTTCAAGTTTTTCATACGGGACTTAACGGGACAAGCAATATATGTTACTTCATATCCCGTAAGAAAGCAATGTTTAATGCTTGATGCTCTGAGTTTACGAGGTAGTAAAAGAAGAGTAATAAATATGTATGCTTTTCAAAATTTTTCAAGACCTTTGCCTGAAAATATGTAATGATTTTATGTGTAGAGCAGCTGCAAAAAGGATTTTTTATTATATTCTAAAAATGCACTAACTGCTATTATATACAAAAGTAAAAAATTTACATTTCAGAAAACATTAAATGCAGTAACAAGTAAAGAAAACGCTTATTCGATTCAAAAAATAATTGAAATTTTTTTATAGAAAAGGAATTACAAGTTTTTAAAGGCAATATTCTCTACTTGCAATATATTTATTTGCGAACAAGTGGTGCGTATCAACGTAGTAATATGCTATACAAGTTCACATCACGTCGTTTTATTGCATTGTATAGTGCCACCCTTCAGCACTAAAATTGAATAGCGTATGGCCGAAATAAATCCCGAAAATATCAATATATCTTGAAACTTTAATTGCACCACAAATAGTACCGACTTTAACAAGCCGGAGAGGCCATCGCCATTAATCAAATTAATTAGAAATGCCACATTTAGCATAGTCCTTCGGCTTTTTAAGGTAGGTAGTTTAATTAATGATAACCTCGCAGTATACGAAGGAAGATTCCCAGCATAACGACCAAATGAGCTCCTCAGTCAGAATGAGAGGAACTGCTTTGTATTGTATACACGTGAAGGCCATGAGCACCACTACCCAGAGGATCTTTTGTGCAGCCCGTATGTCTCACCATGTCAGGCTTAGGCCGCGTTTATACGCCCATTACCCACCCCGGTGAAAGATCATAGTCGGGCCCACTATTTGCCCTCCGAAAGTTTTTGCCCAGAAGTCCCCAAGGCGGGAAAGCAGCAGAGCAGATGTTTCGGCGTTTCATCATCCATCCCACAGAATCTGCATATTTTGATAGATGTATTACCCACTTAAACTGGTGGTACCTATAACCACAGTGCCCCGTAAATAGGCCAACAAGCAGTCTAAGCTCAGTTTTCTCAAGCAGCAGAAACATACCTGCCGTGCGCCGGGAGAGTGTCACAAATCTTTTGGACTGTCATAATCCAGAAGTGGACGTCCATGCGTGAAGGAATTCACGCTCGGACCATTTTGGAACGTCTCCCTGATGTGACCCACAGGGACGCCGAGGAAAGGCTCAGGACCTATAATGTCTAACATGTGTTATCATTTTTTCGTAAAGGTACGTTCAGACTAATGAAATATTTGACGAAAATATTTGTCCTGATATTTGCTTCATATTGTGTGAAACAAAAAAATATTTTGTTTTATGTTCAAACTAAGCTCAAATATTTGACAATTTTTGTTTGTTGAAACAGTTGGCAAATAAAATAAATTAATTTATGTTTGCAATACGTTCAGACTAAAACAAAGATTTGCATCAAATAATTATTTAATGAAAGTGTTCAAAAATGAAAATATATTTCACAAATAGTAAAAATTCGCGCAGAAGCCTAATTATTTCTTTTATTCTGTGGAGCAGCATCTCTTATATTGTTAGAACAGGAGTATGTAAAAGAAAAACAAAACTGGAAGACAATGGTTAACGGAAACATGGCTAAAATTTGCGAAAAATTGGAAACAACCCCTAAAATATATAATTCGGTTAAAAACAAAATGTTTGGAAAAAAAACAAAAAAAATGTTGCAAAAACAGCGAAAATTCGCGAAAAAAGTTGATATTTTAAACAAGCTATAAAATTTATTGAAAGTGCCTAAAAGCATAAGATATTGCAAAAATTTGGTACAAATTGCTAAATTAGCGGAAATTCGCAAAAATTTGCTAATAGCAAAATTAATAATTATTAAAAATCGTTAAAACTGTAAAAGAACCCGAAAACTTACAGAAAAAATTGCTTCTATCGGGTACATGGCTAAAATTATTTGTCGTTGTTTGCTCTTACAATTTTTTTGTAATATCAAATAAATGTTTGCTCAAAAATTACTAAAATATTTGATTTTTTGTGTTCACACTATGTTCATATTGGACAAATACTTGTTTGCCGGAAAATACATTTATTTGCTCAAAATCAGCTGTTATTTTATTTGACACTCAAAAATATTTTGTGTTCAGACTACGTTAATGAAATATTTGATGTTTGCTATCAAATATTTCTTCAGTCTAAACGTACTTGTATGAAATATTAAAATTGTTCGCTGTTTTTGCAACATTTTTTTGTTCTTTTCCCGACATTTTGTTTTTAACAGAATTATATATTTTAGGAGTTGTTTCCTATTTTTCGCTAATTTTAGCCATGTTTCCGTTAACCATTGTCTTCCAGTTTTGTTTTTCTTTTACATACTCCTGTTCTAACAATATAAGAGATGCTGCTCCACAGAATAAAACAAATAATTAGGCTTCAGCGCGAATTTTTACTATTTGTGAAATATATTTTCATTTTTGAACACTTTGATTAAATAATTATTTGATGCAAATATTTGTTTTAGTCTGAACGCATGGCAAACATGAATTAATTTATTTTATTTGACACTATTTGCCAACTGTTTCAACAAACAAAAATTGTCAAATATTTGAGCTTAGTTTGAACATCCAACAAAATAATTTTTTGTTTCACACAGTTTGAAGCAAATATTTCATTAGTCTGAACGTACCTTAAGTAAACACCTGAAAGGAATTAGGTATTTTTATAAATTTTGAGCCCGGAGAATTTTTCAAGTTTGTACGTTTTCAATTTAACGTGACTTCGATTTCCAGAACTTGCCCGAATATTAAAAAAAAATTCTAGGAATTATAAATAATTGTGTTGGAATAAGTATTTATTTAGTACATATTTAAAAAATATAATATTTTTAACAAAATTTCGATTTTGGTTCTGTCTTGCTCAGGTGTTTAAAGGAAAATACTATTGGAAGAGGTAGCTATAACATCATATGTCTTAAAAATAATAATTCACCCATTATAATTAAGATTTCTACTGCGTATTTATGAGAAAACAATGACCACAGCATAAAAAGTCTTATTATTTTAGAGCTGTTTTGTTTGGAACACAACATTTTTTTAAGCTATGTACTGTTAAATATTAGGATATTTTCAAAATATGACTTTAACAGGGTTTTCTTAATAACTTGGTTTTTTGTAGACTGAACAAAAAAAACAGTACAAAAACAGTAAAAAGTGTAAAAAACAGTACATTTCCGTACTGTTTTGGACATAATGAATAAAACAGTAAAATTGCAAAAAATCAGTACATGTACTGTTAAAAACAGTACGTATGGCATTATTTCCCATTTTTTAATTTTTCAAAAATATTAATTTTTGTAACAAAAACTTTTATCAGAAGATGTCACAAAATTCACTGCACTTAAAGGTTTTCTGATAATTGGTTTAGAAATCGTAATCAAAACACCTGTTAAAGTAACAGAAATTTAATTTTTTTGGAAAATTTAAAAAGCTTTGTTTACAAAGTTATATTTTTTATTATACTAGCTTAACCCGGTGCGCTTTGCTACCCCAATCGAAATAAAATTAGTAAAAATTTTTAATATTTTAATCAGGCTTAAGTTCATCAAATTTAATTTTCATTAAATTATTTTTATGAAGAAAGGAATTTCACAACATGAAAATTAATCAAAATTGTTATTGATAATCATTCATTCTTGACTGACCTGAGATTCGAACCCAGGCGGCTGGTTACCATGACATGTTTCGATCACAACCACTTGATCTCCTCAGATGGATTTGCCATCTTACACTCGCAGCCATCGACGACTGCTGACGTCAATAGTCAAACATCAATCCTTAAACCAAATTGTATTTTAACCTTTGGCAGATCGAAATTTGCTTTTTTGAATGATTATCAATTTGAATTTATTTTACATGTTTTTCCTAACTTCTGTTTTTTCCTGTTGTCATGGTAACCAGCCGCCTTGGTTCGAATCTCAGGTCAGTCAAGAAAGGAGTAGTCCATTTTACCAAAATGGATCAGGTGGTCCAATATTATTTGTAGTGCGTTAACAAACGTATACATGCACATGTAAGCAAAATGTAAACAACTTTTGACAACTAAAAAGAACATAAACAATAATCATCAGGCTTCTTGCGCAGACCTTTTCAATGGGCCTTGGTTTTAAGAACCAACGGTTAAGGGCTTTTGCCATTTTAGGAAGCTCAAAGCACTTCAAAGTCTTTCGCATTCCGGGACCAGAGTAGGTATTGTTAACACATTTAAAAATGTTATATTGTTTTTTTGTTTATAGCACAAATTGTTGACGTTGCAACATTGTATTGCTTTGCTAAGCTAGTCACGCTTGATTCTCTTTTTATTTTTTCTATTACATCCACTTTTTCCTTTCACGACACACTTTATATTAAACCAAAAACAAAATAAGCAAATCAACAGCTCGCGTTACACAAAATGCCAGAATATATTCATAAGCAATCATTTACGGGGATTCCCAGTTTTTTAAAAAGTAGTGATTGCTTAAACGTTTTCTATGTTCCATGAATTTTACATTTGTTCACGTTATATCGCTTTCTTACTGTGTTCACGCTACAGAGTAGTCAGTGAGTTAGTAAATCGCAAATAGTTTTTATTTGCGAATAGTCTACGTATAAACGTAGTTGTTATAGACAGAAACATTTTCCAGGAACCACGTAAACAACGGGATGTTGTTTCACGTCTCATTGATATAGCCAAAACACAGGGTTGTTAGATTTTTCATCAGCTTCATCGCCAAATAGCATATTAAAAATCGCCAAAAATTTAGTTTTCTAAATTTTTGAAAAAAATTTTTATCAAATAAAAGTTTTATATCAAAGAGAGTATGTATACAAGTGTATTTTACCTTTATTAAAATTTTCCATATTAAGCCTTTTTCTAGTACACTTTGTACGCTTTGTTTTTAAGGCAATTCTAGTTTCTGAATTATTCTAATTTCTGGACATTTTTCTCGAATACAAAATTGAGTATATTTACTTCCCAAAACTAATTTTTTTTATTTTTAAACATGTGTTGGAAATAGCATTTAATATTGCTGTTCTGTGTGATTTGATGTAGCTGATTGAAGATGTTGTAACATTAAAATCTAGATCTAACCGGTTCCCTTGAACGCCTTTGTCAAGCTTTTCTTATATTTTGACTTTCCAATGATAAAGTGTTTTTTTTATGTTTATTTTTTTCATTTCCCAAGTAAACTGGCTAGAAACATATATAAATGCGACAAAAAACAACAAATAGGGAACACATATCGCACTCGTTCAACAATACTGTATTAACTCAAAATTTTTATTTTTTCACTTTTTTGAAAAAATGGATACGTAATATTCTAACCTACCCACTGTAAAAATATTGTGCAATTTTGTCCACTTTTTTGTAATGAAACGGCTGCTTTAAAAATTCTTTTTCATATGCCTGTAATGTTAAATTGAAAATTGTTTTGCTTCTATTGAAAATTTTTAAATTTTGAGTTAATACAGTATTGTTGAACGGGTGCGATATATAAATTTTGTGATTATGTTTAATCCTTATGTGAATGGCAAAAAAAAACAACTTTAACAGCATTGCCAGGTACCCGGGTAGCTATGTGGAATTTACTGAAGAACGTGCCCGGGTACCTTGCCATACAGTTAAGGGTGTAAGATGAAAACTGGTTCACAACGCTTTTCTAAAATAATTTGTATTCTTAAAAATAATTATAATTTAAAATTGTTAAAAAGTTAGGAGCTCACAAGAAGTTTTAAATATGTGGACCATCTGTTTATTTAAAAAAAAAAAATAAGTTGAAAATTCCAGAGGTACCCGGGTACCTTGCCATTCACATAAGGGTTAAACAGAATAAAAATAAATTGGGGATTTCTTGTGTTCAAATAACAAAAAAAAAATCGCTCTGAAATTAGAATTTTAAATTCGAATTTTAGAGCGTATAATGTATCGCAAACACTGATTCGAATTTCTGGACGTTCGAATTACTGAAAGCTCTAATTTGTGAGCGTCTACTTTAGTGTGTTTATATTATAATAGACAATTGCAAAACACTTAACATTTGTGTTTCTGACTTGAAATCGCAAGCAGTTTGGCGACGTAAAATTGCAATACTATTCTGAAAAGAACTAGAATTTTTGTAAAAAACTTTGGCAGATCGCAAGCAAAAGGCGCAAGTTTCGGAACACCTTAAAAGATCTGGCTTTTGCGATTTTAAATTGTGCAATTGTCATTAGAAGGCTGATTATCTTAAAAATCAAGTATGCAAAATGAATTGAGTTTGATGCAAAAAAATCCTTTTTTAGGAGTGATTTTCTATGTGAATATAAGTCAGCATATGGAAAATTTTTTTTTATTTATTTGAAGCAAAGGACAATTGTTTTAAAAGATGTATTCCAATTGGATATTTGGAGTTGATCTGGAATACTCAAAGTCAACTCACGAATAATTCTTAAAAATTACCTTCTAACCCAGATTCGTTATCGATTCTATATAAAATCAGGGTTTTCAAAAAATTTCAAGTGAATATTTAATTTTTTTTTTAATATTCTTAAAAGATACTTATGATTTTTTTCTTAAAAAAAAATCAAAATGTATAAAAAAAAACTGCGTTCTGCACTCCACATTGAAAAATACGCTTGATACTATTTTAAAGAACCTTATACCAATGCAACGTTTTTTTTAAGTTTTCTGATTTTCTTTCTTCAACTTTTTTTGCATGCTACCCAGTGCACATTTATTTGTTTTAAAAATCCCATTTCATATGAAATCGAAAACGATTCTGTTTTTAAAATTTATTTTGCAAAATAAGTTTTCGGTAAAGATCCGATTATTGATAACTTCTGATAAGGAAAATGTGCGAAAATCTAAGATTTCTTTCGAAACAATTTTTTAAAGTTTTCAATCTAATGTTTCTGGCAATATTATCAAGTTATCACCTAAACAAACCGCATTCGTATTGCCATTTTAAAATTTGTTAAAAATTCCAAGAAAAATCTTAGCCAGTACTCATAAATTTGTTCATATAGATATGGAAAAAGATAAAACGCGTTTTAGAAATCGCCAAAATATTTTTTTAATTTCGCCAAAAAATCGCCATGTCATCACACAACCTTGCCTAAGATCAGTGTCGCCAAAACTATATGACCAAAAATCACTAAATTGCTGAAAAAATTACTTAAAAGAGGCTTCAAACTTTTTTAAATTAAAAACAAAAATAACTCATTAAACATTTTTACAATGAAATTGTGATCAATTTGTTACAGAAGAATAAATGCAAATTAAATAATTTAGCATTTAAAAGACTAACGGCCATTTTCACCAAGTTCGGTTAGAAATAACTATCGGTTATAGCTGTCAAAACATATTGGTAACCGGAACTTTAATTGAAAGTTAGTTTTAACCGAACTTGGTAAAAATGGCCGTAAATCATCTATAAATTCGATGTCGTTTTTGTTCATCTCTTAGGCATCATTTCTGCATATTAGTTTTAAATATTTTGAAGGTAAATCATAATCATGACAACATTTATCCAACCTTTTGAGTCCAAATCTACAATAAAATATAGAAAAGATAATAATATCTTATTGTTATCGTTAATAATATTTACCTTATTGAAAAAATCGAGGGCTAAATACCCTCTCTGCTATCAGTATTCGACCATGGAAGTGGGAGCAACTTTATAGTAAATTCTGAAATTTCTGAGTTCTTTATTGCCGCCTTCATCTCTGTATTTAAATACCTCCGAAACAGAGGCAAACAGTTTTGTTTCTGTTGATTCATTTTATAAATTTAATATTGGAATACTGTTCCTTTATTTTAAAAGGTGTTTCATCATCATCGTTTTCAACAGTTGTAAAAGCTGTGATTTAAATTAAACGCGTTTTTTAATTTAAGCAATTATATAAGCGATTATAAGAAAATAAATATTATTATTTTATAAGAAAAAACGGCAAAAAGAAATGTTATGGCTAAACAAGTTGAAAAATCGCCTAAAAAATGGCTAATGGATAAACTGATTTTTTAAAGGCTAAATAAGGTTAAAAATGGCTATATCTACATATAATCACCGATATGTTTATACTTAAATGGTTTTTTTTCCTGAAGGGATATTAGTTTTCTCTGTGTGCCCGTTCACTTGCGAGTGCGGATCATATAATATTGTGTGGAAGTGTTTTCAATGTCCTTTAGGGGTCGATGAAGATAAGATACAATGGCGATTGCCACTCAATAGATTGATTCACAATTATTCTGGCTATTGACGAGGTCTACACAGATTGTTTTGGCTTTAAATGGCTTTTATTTTTAATTGGAATATAAAAGATTCACCGCAATATTCACTCATGTATTTCAATGACCTTTATATAGCAATCTCAGTCCTCGAGCGAAGTATCCGTAGCATAGACCGTTAGCCAGAAAATGAAAATCGCGAGCCAATTAGCTCGCCCACTTTTACAGCAGCGTGGAGTACAAATAACTCGATTTGACAAGTGGGTGAAAATATTTGTAAAAATATAAATCCAAAATAATTTTGAAGTGTAAAAAATAGTCGTTTTTAATCGAATGTAATTTATTTTATCATACTTTTTTGTTGCTTATTTATTTTTGTCTGCCAGTAACTTTCAATGCATCTGACTTAAGCGGCATTTAAACAAAGAGAGCTTAATAGAGTTGTTGAAATGTAAAAATAACACAGGTGTCAAGACGCACTGTCGACTGAAAGCATAAAGAAACACATTGTCATGTACTTCATGTACTTGCGCCGATCAGTTGACAGTAGAATGCCCTTTAATGTTATAAAATGCATTCATTGATGCTGTCCCAAACACTTGCCGCTGTCATTGTCAGTTCAATTTGAAAACGGAATATTTTCAAACTTTTAAATAAACATCTGAATGATTAAGAAGACAAGTATGTACGCATTAATTTAAATTTATTATTGCTTTACTATTATTTAACTTGATATACATACATATATTTTCATATACAAAAAATATATCGCACTTGCTCATAAAGATTGTATTAACACAAAATTGAACAATTTTCAGTAGAAGAAACCCGAATTTTCATTTAATTAAAATAAAATAATTTAAGCATGTGAAATTGTTGTTGGAAATTGTTAAACTCAATCAACACAATAAGGGTCCTCATGATATCGTTTATAAGTCTCGTAATCTGTGCAAACTGTGCATTTTTACGCCCTCGTAAATGAACTGTCAAAAATTGTATGAGAATTCATTTACACAAACTTGGTAAATTTGCCCAACAATTTTGTCTCGTAAACTTGCGCTGTTCAATTGTGCATTTATACAAACAGATCTTTTAATGATTTTAACGTCGTTTTCAATGAAAAATCCAAGTGTCTATAAATCACAAACAATAAATTCTAGCAATAATTTCAGTAAATTGGTATTTTGGCTGTCTTTGAGCATTTTTAAAAGCAAATTTCTCATACATATTAATCACAAATTTAAACACAAATTTTTATATTTTTGAATTTTAATTTATTTTTGTATTGACGTTTCTTACAAACTGACATAAATTGTTTAAAATTACACAAAAGTAAAAAAAGGGGCTTCATGAAACAAGACTCGTAAGTTTGCGCATTTGCACAAATGGCAATTTTAAGCGACATCATGAGGACCCTTAATGTTTGAAACGGCAAAATTTTTAGATCATTTTTTTAATTAAAATTCAAAATATCATTTATTGAAAAAAAAAATATTCAAAATATTGGTATTAGGTGCAAAATCAACAAACGGGTTGCTTGATTCTTTGAATTTGGTGATTAGAGACAATTTTGAATTTTTTCTGTGTGGGTGGATATAAATCTTATACAAATCTTATCCTAATACTTTATTTATGTGCTGCCAGTGCCAGACAAAAATTTTCTTCATCATGGGTTCTGTTCACATACATATATAGGTGCTTATCGCTCATCTAGTTGTGTAAGTGCTGCAGTGACTCTTCTTTTTAAGCGGGTGTGACCGCCATGATTTAAAATATTTCGAGCTAGTGGATTTTTTTTTGCTTCTGCTGTAAAATTATATTTTTGCTAGTTACGCCTTTTTGCATTTTAACTAACGATATGTCTTACGATGTCTACCTAGTTTTCCAGTTTTAAGTGTAAACAGCCTACCTCTTTTTTAAATTCCTAAGCTAATCCCGCGAAGCTGTACGCCAATGCTCGGCTTCCTTGTGGATTTCAGGCTATTGCTTATTTAGCGATATTATCTGGTGGTTTACGCAACATGTGTCCAATCCAGCACCATTTTCGTTTCCGGATTTTCATTTCTAACGGTCGCTGTTTTGTTACTGCCCATTGGTGCAGGGAAACTATCGATAGTACTATCGATGGTCTTAAAATATCGAAAATATCGATAGGAAAAAATCAATATCGATATTATTAAAAAAAAAAAAATCAACTATGAAAACATGTAAAAGCTGCTTTAATCACAGTTTTTCGCCTAAAGTTTACTGTAATGTATACAAACAAGCAGAATAGTAGGTGGCATTGAAAGCTCAGCTGTGCTTCTTTGTACTGCATCGCTAATTTCCAATAAAATAATTATTTTGGAAAATATTACAACATTTCTTGAAATTTTTTATGCAGAGTTTGGAGTCGGAGCCGCGAGATTTTGTGGGTACTTCGACTTCAACTCCGGTTCAGATCCCTCAACTCCGACTGCACAGCCCTGGTTTTTACAATATTTATTTTTAATCTCACGAGCTTTGCGGTCTCATTAACCAGTGACAATGAGTGACTGTGCAAACAGATGTTATCGGCGTAGTCTATCTCTTCCAATCATCCTTGCAGTTCCCACGTGATTCACCCTCTAAATAACAAAAAAAAAAAAAACAGCCACAACCATATTATGGTTGCCTTCGAATCATAGCATGTGCTGGTATCTTCTTGGAGTTAAAATTAACATTAGCCTTTTCAATTTCCCCTGTATCTAATCTAAGTGTTACAGCTGTTCTGGCATCGACAGGTGGCAACTCGACTGTTGTATCGTTTGGTATATTAGGGGTAAATATATTTTCTAAATGGTTAACAAAGAGGTTTTCTTTTTTAAAATCATTTTTTCTATTCACCAAAATATGGTAAATTTAGTCATCCATCAAACAGCCACAACCATATTATGGTTGCCACACCCTCTAAATATAGGGTTGTCATTTTTAAAATTGGAAAAATCAGTACATCGTAAGAAAAATACCAGTACATTCGGAAAAAAACCAGTACACAAATTTTGACCCACAATTTTATTGAATTCATAATTTTTAAACGATTATTAAAACAAAAAGAAAATTTTACATTAAAAATAATTCATTTTTCTATTTTTTAAAGCAAGAAGATAGGAGTTATGTCATTGTCATTGTCATTCTAAATTCATACAAGTTATTGTCAATATTATGAGGGTATTAACGAGGTCTCCAATAGGCTATAAAATTAAAACCCCTTAAAATTTTTTGTTTTTGAATTACAAACGAAAAAATTCAAATAGTTAGGAGAAATATTTATTATTTTAAGAAATTTTTTTAACGTCAAGACCAATAGTTTGGAGCAATTTTTAAATTATAACTTGATGAAAATGTGACTGGATAGGAGACCTTGTGAATACCCTAAATACTTTGCCAATAATTTGGTTGTTCTTCCGCAACTAAAATTGGAAGCAACTTTGGAATCAGGGAAGATTTCTTTGAAAAGTTTGCTGCTACAATCAGTTGAAGAGTAGCTGTGGCCATGAATGAAATGAAGATACTGTTTTTTGATGACTCCCTGATATATTTCGCATACCTAGCATTTACGCATGAAAGTAATTTCTTGAAAGTTGCAATACACTTACTAGTACTACTATTTGTAGGGTGATAATACGTATACTCTACTTGCATGAAAGTTCTTTCATGTGTAAACCCCGGGTTATGTCTACCTGTTTGCATGTGCCGTTTTATATCTGTTTTACACACAGCACGTTGGAAAACAAAACAAACATTTTACGTTGGCAGTTGTTCAAAACGAAGACAGGCGAAGCAAACAATCCTGCGAGAGTTTTTATACTTTTCTCTTTTTCGCACAAGCAGCATTTTCTTTTGAAAAGCACTAATTGCACTTCTATTTATTTAAATACAAGGCATAACAAATCAAAAGTAATAAGAGAAGTAAACCAATTTTAAACAAGTAAAATTATTTGGACACAAAATTTAAAAAAAACAGTACTTTTGCGTACTGATTTGAGTGATATGCATAAACCAGTACATTGAATAAAAACCAGTACGTGTACTGGTAAAATCAGTACGAATGGCAACCCTATCTAAATATGTGCTGAAAAAGGATAAAACTATTTATTCAATAGCTTAAATTTTTGTACAATTTTGAAGAATAGTTCTCGATATTTTTGGAAATAAATAATATAACTCCAGAAAAACACGAAAAACGCTCCTTGACAAAAATAAATGAGTGCCACTTTCGTATTCAGCCGCCCCGCGCCGGTTTGTCTTAGAAAACATCTTATTTTTGAGGTTATTTCAAAAAGTTACAAAATTGTGAAATTTGTGCTATTAATCCTGTAAATTTTTAACGACAAAAAGTGTCGTTAAGTAGTCAAAATTCGCTGGCTAACGATAACACTAGCTAACAAGTTTTGGACTGGAGCAACCAAATATCTTCCGTAGGGTAGTTTGATGGGCTGAATTCAAATCTTTACTTGATATCTCTATCAGCTCGAGATAAAAAAAATGTGTTTATTCGTTTCTTACATAAAAAATCACTAGTTCATTTAAAAAACAATGAATTTTCAAAAGTTAATGGCGTTATTTGAACGTCGTTTGTATTTTGTTGGTTCGGTTTCACGTATTAGAGTCCTTCAATATTCTCCCATCCTGCTTTTGTCTCAAAAGCCTTGATAAATTCTATCAATTTTCATAAAATCTTGGCGAGCACGCTCCCCTTGTTCGGACTCACTGCATCTAGTTTTTTTTTGGAAACAATCTAAACTCGAATAAAGAATATGCAAAACATTGTCGGTGTACACGGTTTGTCCAAGTTTCTGTCGGCAAACCCAAAGTAATGTAAATATGCATATTTTATTGATTCTGATATTGCATATCACTGATGGGATTTGTGGTACAATTGTACCAAATTTGGTACAATCGAAACCTCATTGGTACACTGGTACAATTTATCCCTTTTTGGTACAATTAAAAAAAATACCGGCGAAGTTGTAACATTTCTTTGAGGTGGATTAACTCACTTCTAAATAATAACATTTTTAATAACATATCGCCAGCCGTGACCAGAACTACCAAAAATTTTAGAATTGTTAATTATTGTTCGGATAAAATTCTAACATATAAAGTTTACCTATACATACACAAGTATATGTACTCGTATCCCTGCACAGAAACCTATGATTAAGTGCCTCTAAATCGCCACTTTAGTTGATTGTTTTGGTGACACTGTCAACCAAGTGTCTACATTTTTATCTGCCTTTGTTGATGTTGTTTTGTTTAAACTTTGATATTATTACAAGTAGAACTGTTGCTATAATTCTTATACGTTTAACATTTTTATTTGGTTTAATATCTTTAGTTTTTCTAAAATCTTTATGGATGAAGTTTCCTGATGATCTGGCCTAAGCAACCAGTGAAATGCGCATAGGAATAGCTTATCCCATCAACAATAAATTTCAAGTGTTTTTATCAATAATAAAAACTGGGCATTTAGCACGAATAACAAAATCTTTTGAAAAAGAATAATTTTAGCTTTTTCTTAATTTTTATTCCCACACCACGATTATGTATGTGTCACACTACAAAATAATACTTTCTGAGTCGATTTAACGATGTCCCTGCTTCCGGATGGCTGGATGTCGATCATGTAACCTTCTGCGTTAAGTAGAGGTCGCAATTTTTAAGGTAATGCGATTAAACTTTGAACAAAGGTTTCAATTTATATGGACGTTTCCCCTTACAAACTCTTTCCGGAATAGTGTTTGTGCCTATTTCGTTGTGATTTACACTAAATTTGGACCAGACTTATTTTATAGCAATCTAAATCATCTTACCATTTTTCTATTGGAATCGGTCAAAATTTGACGACTACCTTATAAATGTTGGTATTGATATTAAAATTGGCGACAGTAACTTTTACGATAGCCACTTTGTTAGCACAAAATATTGTGGCGACGGGACCAAAATTATCCATAGGTCCAATATAAGACCCCTTCCTAAGATCACTTAAACGCAAATAAATCTCATATAGATGAAGATATCATAATAATAGTCGACACAAAAACTTTTACATAAATCTTAACTTCATAACATCCATGATTGCCCATGGGTCTCACTCTTCAAAAATATATCTATATACACTGTGGTGTAGGGTATCAAACGCTCGGCCTTGACGGACTATAGTTTCTTACTTGTTTTTTTTTATTATTATTTCATTTATGTATTTGTACAAAAGTTGCTTATTTACATTTAAGTTTGGTCCCAGCGCCCAGAGGCATTGTTTGGAAAAGTTGGCAAGACTTATACTTATAACTTAGTACATACAAACTTTAAAAATGTGTAAATATTTATGTTCAAAAATATTTTTATAATTAAGTATAATATATGAAAAAATGTGTTACAATGTACGCTTTTTTATTTTATAGCGAAATTTCGGTACAATTTATGTCAATTTGGTACAATTTTGCTATTGAGACGGTACAATTTAAGAATTGTCAGATCCCAACAGTGTTGCATATCCTTTTTTACAACCAAATATTCACCACACACACAGAGAGAAAAAATAGCTTGAATCAGTAACACATTATCTCGCTGATTCGAGTTCAGCGCACTCAGATTAGTTAAAAAAACAAGCTTCGTTTTTAGCAGTAAATTTTTTCAGAATTTGTAGACCAGTGTAATTGTCGTTAAGAGCTGTTCATTACCGAAATTTAAACAATTTTTATCAGCAACCAATATCAGAAGCTAACGACACAAAAAAGTTATTGTTTAATAATAACGTTAAAAAAATGTACTGTTAACAGATTAACAGTCTAATTCATAAACGCATCATTGCAACTTTATAAGTCATTAATAAGCAAAAGTCGAAAAAAGAGTATTTATAAATGTTTAATAGCCTATTAAACGTTTAATAAACATTTCATAAATATAAAATATAGAGTAAAGAAGCCAATTTTAAACACAAAAAAAGAAAGAACGCATAGTCGATCAAGCCCGACCGACCCTGCATTGCAGTATTTGGGCCATCATGTTACCGACAAAAAGAGTATGTTGTGAGTTTAAGATTCCATTAATAGATTTTTGTGTCAAATATTATCTGAAACTAGTTTCAATCGTTTTCCACACACCCTGCAACCTAAATTGTACCAAAATGTAATGAAATTATCAAAATCATAGTCGCGGCATGTGTGGTCCCTTAAAGGAGTCTATGGCATAAACTCAAATGAAACTCGAAAATAACTAGAAGTTGCAGTTTTGTTGCAGTTGCGGTTCACCGTCTGTTCTGGGCCTAAAGGCCCAACCAGAACAGGATCTACAGGATACCTGTAAGCGTTTCTTTCAAAACGTTGGAGTCGGTCCATTCACCGCTTTGGTGAATGCAAAGTGGTTGCTCTAGATATTTCCAAGGCGTTTGATCGGGTGTGGCATGGTGCGCTTGTGTCAAAGCTTATTGCTTTTTGTGTCGGTAATGATTTCTCTCGATTTATATCGAGTTTCCTCAGTGATCGCACTTAACGTGTTGTTATAGATGGGATTGCATCAAACGAGTTTCAGCTGAATTCAGGGGTACCGCAAGGTTCTGTCCTTTCTCCTACGCTATTTCTTATATTTCTTAATAACCTTCTTAGTCATACTTCAAATCCTATCTACTCTTTTGCAGATGACAGCAACATTTGTCATTCATATTCCTTCGATCATAGGCCAAGCCTTGTTGAGATTGGGGGCAAAAGGCAAAATATGAATGACACTCTTAATCAGGACCTAGCTACAATCTCTGAGTGGGGTCAAGCGAATAGGAACGAATTTAATGCACGCAAGACCCAATGTTGTATGTTGACCCACAGGCGGGCCGTGGGACCAACTATGTCATCTGTATTAATGGGTCACATTGATATTGAGGAATCGGATACTCTTGATGTTCTGGGCATGAGAATACAGTGCGATGTCCGCTGGAATAAACACGTTTTTAAAGTGTCGAAGCAAGCATTCAAGTGTTTAGGTTTTTTAAAACGGGGCAAGACTTACTTCACTTCATCCGATCTCCTTACTATCTATACCACCTATATCCGACCGAAAATGGAATACAACTCCCATATATGGACAGGGGCTTCAAAGTCTATTTTGAACCTTTTGAACCGTGTACAAAGGAGGGCGGTGAAGCTCATCAATGACAGTAGGGTATCCAACTCTATCGACTCATTGGAGCATCGTCGGAATGTGGGTTGTGTGACACTTTTCTATCGATATTACAATGGGAGGTGTTCCACTGAGATAAGTTAACTTATTCCACCCGCCCGAGTATTTCTTCGAAATACTCGCTCATCCAGTGGATTACATCCGTTTGTAGTCGATTGTCCTGTGTTTCACACAACGCATTATAGAGAAAATTCGTTTTTCAGTCGAACTATCCGTATGTGGAATAAACTTCCCGCAGAGGTCTTCCCCGGTACTTATAATTTATTAAGATTCAAGTCAAATGTCCACAAACACTATTCCCTCTTTCCTCCTTCCCAAACCTTATTTTCCTGATCAACACAATGCACTGCATATATAGGGGGCAACCCCTGAGTGTTGGATTATCGCTAAAAAAAAAAATGTATTAGCTTAAGCAACTGTCAAAAATTAACGAAAAGTCTGTAAAATGCATAAGCAAATAAAAAAACACTTTTAGGTGGCCATAATGTAATGAGCTATGTTCCACATGCATAACGAAACAGTCCGAACTTGCACAAAGTTACCCAAAAGCGTTCCACATAACAATTTTTGTGCAAAAAAGAGAGTAATTGAGAGAGTAATTTTTTTCATTTCCTGTACAAATTTGCACGAAATTTTTCTTTGGGTAAGTTCGGACAAGAAAAAACAAACAGCTGTTTTTGCTTACACATGAAACTGATAAATAATTCAGGAAATTTACAAGCAAAAGGGAAAGTTTAGTTTTCATTAAAAAACATATTAAAAAGCAAAATGTAAGGTTTTTGGGAAAAATTAAAGTGGTTAAAACGTTATTGCATACATATTTCCCTTAATCTTTAATATAAAAAAAAACAAAATATAAAATATTACAATGATGCAAATGTTTTAGTTTTCTACTGTTATGACTTTTAAGCGTCTTAAATCACATAAATATATCTTAATTTGAAAAGTTAGCAGCATTAGTATTTGAAGATGTTCAAAAATGGCTTTTTGCGTTCCAGCAATTTTGGGTAGTTTCGGCAAATTTAGAGAGTAATTTTCATTTTACTCTCATTAGTCCGAACTTGCCCGAGATCTTGTGGAACACACCTAATATCTATTTAACCATTGTTGCATATTTGTGCTATATTTTGTTTTTTTGCGAGTACTTCAAAAAGTACCAAAAAGTCCAACCGTGTATTTGCTTATTTTATGCTATTTACGGCCATTTTCACGAAGTTCGGTTATAATTTACTATCGGTTATAGCTGTCAAAACATATTGGTAACCGGAACTTTAATTGAAAGTTAGTTTTAACCGAACTTGGTGAAAATGGCCGTTAATTTGTAAAGAATTTAGAAATAGATAATAATAAATGGAAAATAAATTAAAATATGTAAAAGTCCATTTAAATTTATTTTATTTTTTATTGTTATACATACACAGCTGTTTTCGTACGGAATGTGCGTTCAGTTTTGGACGGACCTCGTCAGATGAATTCTGAAAATGATCCTGAGTCAATCGGTATACTTAAAGGTGGGTCCAGAACCTACACTTAATGTGCTACACACATTTGTACAAACACATAATATCCTCTTCACATACAGCAGTTTGGGTATAAAAAGTAAGAGCAGAATGTTGTGCTGGAGTGGCTTAGGCACCTCGAACTTTTTCCCTGGGTATCAAAAAATACATATGGGTAATTGCATGTCCAATCGACCAAGGGTGGGACCCGACCCCTTTTGATTTTAATGAAATTTGATGAGAAGGTTCCTTTTTGCCTATAAGGAACATATATGGACGAAAAAAATTTTAAAAATTGTTTTTCAAAAGTTATGTCATATTCAAATTGTCATAATTTCGCCGAATTAGCCGAATGTGCTGAGATTATTTCTTCAATGTACCATGCAAATATGGTGGTTTAATTAAATTCTTTAATTTGGCCCCTCCAGCGCGTAAGATGCATCTAGATGGGTCAAATGTATGACCAACCCCACTTTATTATTTATTGCGGATTTTTTAAGTAATTTCAATAAACTAAACCGTTTTTGAGTTACGCGAATTTATGAGAATGAAGCGCTTACACTTCTATGAAATATTACATGTTTTCTGTTTGGAATTCCTCGCGTAGAATCTCTACTGTAGAGATCTGAAAATCGCTTATTTCATGCTTTGAAAACTTACATGGTTTACGTGTATAAAGTAAATGAAAAATAAAAGGCATTGAAAAAATTGTTATTTCAGCGCTTAAAATTTTTTTTATAAATCTCAAATATTTTTTGAAATAATAATTTTATATGATTTTTGTAAAATTATGTTAAAATTTTTTATTTTTTATCAAAAGAATAAATGATATCACTGCTTCAATAAAGCAGTAGAAAATGTGATCTTAAAAAAACGAATAAACAGCGCTTCACTTCTAGTATTTAGCACCGCTGTAGGGATGCAGTATACGTGTTTATTGCTTCCAAATCTTAAAAAATTTTTGCTGGGATGTAATGTAGTTTTTGAGACATTGAAGAAATAATCTGAACACATTCGGCGAAATTATGACATTTTGAATATGACATAACTTTTTCTAATTTTTTTTTTTGTTCATTTCATATATATATCGTTACCTAAAACGCAAAAGGCCCTAACTAACAAAAAATTAAAAATCACCTTTTTCATTAAATCTGATGAACTTCATCAACCGTAATGTCCACAATTAATTTTGGAATCTTTCAACCAAAATTAGCGATTTTATTAACAAAAAACAAAGGGCCCTATCTACAAAAGATTATATGATACGCGCTAAAAGCCCTTACTAACAGTTTGCATAATATAATAATATAAACAACTGTAGAAAAATAGGAGAAAAATAAATTATAACCAGTTTAAGGCAATTTATCGATTAACATTTTTAATAGTTGTTTGCTTCTCCTGTAAAATTTTCAAAATGTTAGATAGGGCGTTTTGCGTTTTAGGTAACGATATATTCCTTATAGGATATAAGGAAACTTCTCACTAAATTTCATTAAAATCGAAAGGGGTCGGGTCCCACTCTTGGTCGATTTGACATGGAATTACCCATATTTGTTTAGAAATGTAATCAATATTTACACGTTTTCAATCATGTTTTGTTAAAATAGATTTTTGACAAGCAAATTTATTTTACATTACATGGGAAATAAAACAGTTGCAATGAATAAAATTGAGTATGAATTAAAAATGAAAGGACTTTTGCACTTACAGAAGAATTAAGAAAGATCAAACCTCAGGGTTACAAACAAAAAACAATACCTTAATAGACAAACTATTTAATCAAAACCTCATAATATATCCATAATAAATCCATAAGGCTGAAGAATTTGACCACTATCTCACAATATAATGTTAAATACGCTAAGGAATTCAAATCTAAAAAAACAATACGGTCATAGAAAACGATGAAATTCTTATATCTTTTGACGTAATTTCGCTGTTTCCCAGCATACCAGTTAACTTAGCTTTAAGGACGATTGAAAGAAAATGGGATATACTGGAGAAACATACAACAATACCTAAAGATTTATTTATTCAAATACTTAGTTTATGTATAAAGGACACCAGATATTTTAAATTTGAAGAAAAATTGTATGACCAATTGAAAGGAATGCCAATGGGATCTCCGGCATCACCTGTGATTGCAGACATAGTTATGGAGGAGCTATTGGAAAAGGCTATGGAGCTTATAGAGGTAAAACCCAGATGTCTCACCAAATATGTTGATGATTTGTTTGGAATCATAAAAAAGGACAAAGTTGATGAAACACTAAAGATCTTAAACTCATACAACCGACAAATTCAATTTACCATGGAGAAAGAATGTGATAATAAACTACCGTACTTAGACTCAATAGTAATGAGACAGGGAAACCTGCTTAAACTGGATTGGTACCAGAAACCATCGTCATCGGGTAGATTAATAAATTTCTATTCGAAACATCCAAAACGAATTATTATAAATACGGCAACAAATTTCATCACCAGGGTTGTAGATATATGTAAGTGGCAATCAGTTTCACAAAAGCAATTTATATAAAATCAAGAATACTTTAAGAATGAATAACTTCCCTAAAAAGACAATTAACGATTTGATAAAACGTGTAAGAAATAAATGTCCCATAGCTAATACTAGAGAATGAAAAAAAAACATGGTTTATTTAACATTACGATGTCCTAGGGCAGGACCATATAACCCAGTTTTGGACTACAAAAGAGTAGTCTTTAAACTACTCCATTGTATACACAATAGGATAAGTTTAACTTCGTTTAAAAACGAAAACGTGTCGTTAAAAAACGAAGACTTTTTAACAATGACATGGTCTATGCTTGCATTACATCGGAGCAGTCCATGGAGTAGTCCATTTAATCAAAATGGATCAGGTGGTCCAATATTATTTGCAGGGTAGATACAGAAAACATCTCAGCGCACACAAAAACAGAAAGAGACCAAAATAAAATATAATAACATTAGTTGACAAAAGCGTACAGCTCAAGAAAGTGTTTTCGTTTATTTATTTAAAAATTTTTTAAATGTAATTATATTTTTTGTGTTTGAAATGTTTTGTGTAATTTTCATAATAATTTGTACAATATATTTTTGTATTTTTTATATAGAACCCCTGAAGATGGTCAAAAAAGACCATATTTGCACCATGCAATTAACGCCGCAATTTTCGCATGCAACTTTTTGTTTGTTAGCAAGAGATGTAGGGAAGAAAACGGGATTGAAAAAGTTGAAAAAATGCTTGAAAAAAATTTAAATGTGAAAAGAGTTTCGTAGAAACTGCTTTAAAAGAAAATAGAAAAAAAAAACTCGGCGTTAATTGCATAGTCTAAATGCGGTTTATGTTGGCCGAAATATTGGGAAATAAAAAATATAATTTTTTAAAACAAAATATTTTTATATATTTTTTATATTCAACATTTTTTATTTTTTCGAATTTATTCTATGAGGTAAATTTCAGTAATGTATTTTATAAAGCTTTTTTTGTAATAGTCATATTCCTTCAATTTTTCAGAAATGACTTTATACACTATCAGACTATTATATTGTCATATAAAGTCATTTCTGAAAAATTGAAGGAATATGACTATTACAAAAAAGCTTTATAAAATACACAACTGAAATTTAGCTCATAGAATGGGGACTTGGTTGGTTTATATTTATGTCCGGTAGGGTGACTGTAATTTTTTTATTTAATCGGTCCAAAAATGGCTGAGATATGAGCAAAAACCCACGTCTACCTCAATTTTTTTTTTCAAAAATCCCTTGTTGGTTTTTTATTCCTTTTTTTCTGTATCTGGAGAACGGCAAGAGCCAAAGTTTCCAAACTAGGTACAAACATTGAGGTTATTAATAAACAGCACCCCGCGATATATGGGCGGGATTTAAGAAGTGGGCGTGGTACCTCCTGTACAGAAAATATCAAAAATTGTATAAGAACTTGAATTTTTTGCTTTCATATGACCTGTAAATACGCGTTATAAATCGGAAATCGATAACAATTGTATGCTAACTACGTTTGGAACCAAATATTATTTAAGATACATGCTAAAAACATTTTTTTTTAATTTTTTTATTGCCTTACTGGAGCGAATTAAAATAGTGAATTTTGAAAAAAACATACAAAATCACATTTTTTCAAGTCCTGTAGCTCAGTAAACCTTTATGCGATCGACACAGCATGTATATGGGCTGAAAGAGAAACGACATATCTGTGCAAACTTTAAAATCTTGTACAATTCAGTTGAATAGTTATCGAGATTTTTCGAAAAACCTAAAACAACTGCAGAAAAAGACGATTTTCGCGGGTATCTCAAAAACACTTCTTGAGAAAAATAAATGAATGCCATATTCGTGCTCAGCAGCCGACATTTAATTAAGAAAATATCTAATTTTTGAGGTTAATTTTTTGTGGCATAGTGTTATCTGCCTTTTCAATTTTTTGATTAATCCATTTGGTTCAAAAGTTACGATTTTTGCAACGATAAAACAAAAACGCTTGTTGCTATTATTTAGGTTTAACTGTAATTGGCTTGTACAAAAAAAAGAAAACTTTAGTGGAATTAACTTAAAGATCTACCTGAATGACGATTCAATTTTAACATTGTTACAAATATAACAACATATACGTATGAACAAATTTTGATAAAACATACATACACAAAAACATTTCAAACCGAATGCTGCAAAATGTATCGGACAGTAAAATTATAAACTTTCCCAGGGCTATTGATTCACATCTTATGTACTTTAGCTGAAGCCGAGATAAGTTTGAAATTCATCGAAAATAAATGTTGAGTTTCGTTTTTTGTTTTGTTCGGTCAGTGAATCAGTCAATTGGCCGGTTACTTTGTGTCATTTATTGGAAAACAAACAACGATTCTTAATTGAAAACAAACCAATCCGATGATCAGTGACTCGAAAAATCAATGAAACGGGATAATATGTTGAATCTATCTTTGAAAGATTAAACGTAAAAAAGTAATTATTAACACTCGATTTGATGAGATTTTGTTATTTCCGTCTTTTTTACTTAAAAAGACGCAAATGGTATTGTGCAACAAATACTCGTACATAAGCAAAGGTAATTTTTGATCTCTTTAGAAATGATGTTTTATGTTAAATTAAAAATAATAATAAGCCCCTCTTTTTGATCAAGTGCGATATTTCTTAACTTACCGAAATCTCCTATGTAATTTGATTAAACTATAAACTAAGTAATAGATTGTTAATTTAGTAATAGACAAAATATATTGTTACGAAAGTTAAATTATCGAAGAATTATTTATAGTTATATGTAGTTATAAGTAGGCCAACCAAAAAAAAAGTTAATGGTTATTTCATGGTGAAATTACTAAAAGGTGGCCTCGGTAAGCCAGCTGTTCATTTTTTGCTTGTATTTGTTTATGTATCGATCTTGTCAAGTGTGTTATTGTTTTGTTATTAACTTGTCATAGTTTAATTTATTTGTCAAACTATATTGAAATTTTTGTTTTGAATTTTTCCAAGGCCCATTGAAAAGGTCTGCGCAAGAAGCCTGATGATCATTGTTTATGTTCTTTTTAGTTGTCAAATGTTGTTTATGTTCTTTTTAGTTGTCAAAAGTTGTTTACAGTAAGTTTTGTGCTTTGTTGTAATACAGACGCGTATTCTTAACCCCGCATTAAAATTTTAATTATTAATAACATTTTAATATAACAATTTAGCGAATGGACGCATTTTTTAAATAAATTTTTAAAATAAAAGTGAACAATTATCAAAAACGAAAAATTTTATAAACAAAAATTAAAAAAAATATATGTATAAATGTATGTATACATATACTGAACAAAAACATTTAGTTTAAAATTCTTATTTTTGGTGGAATGCAATTAATAATAAAAATAAAAAAGCACAGCAAAACGGTGAAAAAACAAAAACAACTTTTTGCATGCGCAGTCACAATTCAGGGCTGTCAGATATGGCGATTTCTCGCCAAACGTGGCGATTTTGAAATGTGTTTGGCGGCGGGATTTTCCATTTGGCGACTGGCGACTTTTATGGCGATTTTTTATATAACTGGCGATTTACTTGGCTATTTTTACCATTTATATTCACCATTATTGTGTTTAAAGTATTTTAAATACGCCTATGACTGTTTGATAAAAGATTAAAGAGAACGTGAACTTATTTCCTTCAATCTATTACCAAACAGTCGTAGGCTATTTTAAATAAGCCAAACAGTTTGTCATTTTGTGTTATCATTAATAATATAAAAAAACCTTGCAACTTTTTGTCACATGATTTTTGTTTTGTTATCATTTGAAGTGAATTTTATATTCAGTCACTATTTAATTCTAATAGGTCAAAAATCGGTGAGGCTGAAGTGAACGATCTTATAGACTTGTATTCTTAATTTTTGTTTTTTAACCGAATATATGATCTTCATTTTATGTTATTTAAAAAAAAGAAGAGAAACAAAATTAAATTTACTTTCGGCGACTTTTTTGTATTTTTTTTTTAGTGTTTGCCGATTTTTGGCTGCAAAATTATACTTGTTTTTTTTTGTATGCAAAATTTAATTTAAAAAAAAAAATAAATTTGATAAAAAAATTGTTACAAAAACTGAACAAAATTGAGGTTTGGCGATTTTTGGCGATTTCTGACATCAGGTTTGGCGATGGAGCTCAAAAAAATCTGACAGCCCTGTCACAATGTAACAACAATAAAGCTAGATGAAAGAAATGCATACGTAACAGTTAATGCTAAAGAGTGCAATACTGAAACAAATAAAACAAAACAAAACAATATAAACTACCTACCGGCTAAACCAATTGTTCGTACACGTTCCCTTTCGCCCTCTGTTTTTACAAAGACGGTTGAAGCTGAGACATTAAAAAATATTAATCTCTCGCTAGTGCCTGCAAGTGTTGCCGCTTCGGCAAAAACAATTTTAGTAACAAATGTTACCATGAATTCAAACACAGACGCAATGGAAAAATCACAAGCAAAAATTTGTCAAAAGCCTCAAGTACAAGTTGGTATGGACAGGTACATAACAGTGCTTAAACGGGGTCGCAGCCCTACCTCTGCAGCAGTTGCTTCGGCCTCAAAAGTACCATCTTTTGATAAGATAAATTCTCATAACCGTTTTGCAATTCTGGAGGATGAATCCTCTGAAGCACCAAATGTCATAAGATCGTCCAAGCCTCCCCCTATATATCTTAGGGAGCAAAACTCAAACGAGCTAATAAAGAGTTTAGTTTCGTTAATTGGTGAAAATTCGTTTTACGTAGCGGCAATCAAACGTGGTAGTATAAACGAGACAAAAATTCAAGTAAATCATGAGAATGACTTTCGCAAAATTACTAACCAATTTGAGACATTAAAAAAAAGTTTTTATACATACCAACTGAAGAGCAGCAAAGGTCTTCAAGTAGTGATTAAGGGAATTGACTCATATGTGGACCCTGAATAAATAAAAACATTCCTTGAAGAGAAAGGCTTCAAAATAAAACATGTTGTAAATATCAAAAATAGGGAAAAAAATCCACAACCACTATTTCGAGTGGAGTTAGAGCCCGGCGATGTTAAGATAAAA
Organism: Pollenia labialis; assembly: GCA_949318255.1. Taxonomy (NCBI): domain Eukaryota; kingdom Metazoa; phylum Arthropoda; class Insecta; order Diptera; family Polleniidae; genus Pollenia; species Pollenia labialis. Next base: position 53,961,096 of record OX439140.1, read on the forward strand.
AAAAACGAAACTCATCCTATATACAATTTGAGATATATCCTGTACAGGAAAATCACGATAAAGGAGCCGCACAAAAGAAATGGACCCGTTCAGTGTTTAAACTGCCAAGAATTTGGTCATACTAAGGCATACTGCTACTTACCCCCTGTTTGCGTAGTATGTGGTGAATTACATGGTACAGTTCTTTGCGATAGGTCTAAAACCGACCCCAACGTAAAGAAATGCAGCAACAGTGGCGGTAATCACACTGCCAATTATAGAGGATGCCCTGTATACACTATCGTCAAGCAGTCGTCTGGACCGAAACCTAATCCCCCTCAAACGCAGGTAACAAATCAAGTAAACACTAACGACATTCAGGCTATGCACGCTAGTAATAACCGAACCTCTTATGCTAACGTCTTAAAATCAAACCATGTGCCAATGCAAGGTGCTTCGACAAGTAATGATGAAACTCCAGTTTCAAATTTGAGTCGTTAAGATAAAACCATGGAAACATTAGTGCAAACTGTAAATAATTTTACGAACACAATGGGTAATATGATGCAGGAAATTCTTAGAATACAATCGATGTTATTGCAAGCTGTACTTAACAAGCCATGAACTGTTTAAAAATATGTTTTTGAAACGCAAACGGCATCCGCCAACATAAAAATGAATTAGAATATTTTCTTAAAAGTAAACAAATTGATGTCATGATGGTTTCTGAAACTCATTTGACCTCAAGAAATAGTTTTAAAATTAATGGTTACATACTGTATGATACCAAGGACCCTCGAGATAGAGCTTGTGGAGGTTCTGCCATTTTGATAAAAACTCGAGTCAAACACTACTTAATGTGTGATCATCGTGAGGACTATCTGCAAGCAACAAACGTTTGTGTTGAAGAGCTAAATCGAAACATAGTAATTTCATCTTTATACTCTCCACCTAGATTTTCAATATCAGAAAGCCAATATTGTGAATATTATTAATCACTAGGAACTGTTTTCTGGCCGCTGGTGATTATAATGCTAAACATACCTTCTGGGGGTCACGACTTATAACACCAAAGGGTCGTGTTTTGTTTAATGCAATCTCTAAAATGGATTTAAATGTGGTCGCGAGCGGACAGCCAACATATTGGCCTACTGATCAGCAAAACATTTCAGATGTTATAGATTTTGGCGTGGTTAAAAACATCCCCACAGAAACTATTCATGTTGAAGCTTCCTTAGAATTATCCTCCGACCACACACCTACAGTTATTACTATAATGAACCCCAATAGAATTGTATCTCCGACTGGTTATTTTGCGACCTCAGCCACACAAATTAATTCGTTAAAATTTAAAAAATATCTCAGTACCCATTGCACAGAAAATATTCCGCTTAGAACACCGGAGAACGTAGATCGCTCTATTGTGAATTTTGACAGTTATCTGAAACTAGCTGTTCAACATTCTAGTACTCCCCTAAAAAAACAAAAAATATTTAAATATATTCCACAGATGTCGAGTGGCCTTGACTGAAAAAAGGAGAGTTCGAAGAGAGTGGCAACTTTACAGATCCCCGCAACTTAAGAATTTATTAAAAGAGTGCACAAAAAGGCTTAGAGACTTACTGCAGACCCAGAAAACGGCTTCTCTAGAAAAATATCTTAAGGAACTTGATGCAACTCCACAATCTGACTACTCATTATGGCGTGCAGCTAGAAATCTAAAAAGGCCAGTTATATCAAAGCCACCATTAAGAAACTTGAATGGTAGTTGGGCGAGAAACGATATAGAAAAAGGAAATCTATTTGCGAGTCACTTGAAAAACGTTTTTACACCAAATTTATCTAACGATATTGCGGTCGAGTTACCACCTGTTGCTGCTAGAGCAGCTATTCCCATAAGATTTGAAATAAGAGAAATCGAAAAGGCTATTTGTGACTTAAACACTAAGAAGGCACCTGGAATTGATAAGATCAGTAATAAAATGCTTTTAGAGCTACCTCGCATAGCAAAGAAAATTATTCTTTTTATTTTTAATGCTATTTTACGGCTTGAATACTACCCGCAAGCATGGAAGGTTTCCTTAGTTACCATAATACCAAAGCCAGGGAAAGATCATATAGGCCTATTAGCTTATTATCAAATATGTCAAAGCTGTTTGAGAAATTATTAGTTTCAAAATTAACACCAATTTTAAATGACAATTGATTTAATCCAAACCATCAGTTTGGATTTAGAAGAAAACACAGCACAATTGAACAAACTCTTCGAATAGTAAATGTCATAAGAAAAGCATTTGAAGAAAAAAAATATTGCTCAGCACTCTTCATCGATGTTTCGCAAGCTTTTGATAAAGTCTGGCATGAAGGCTTCCTACATTAATTGAAGCAAAATTTACCAGCAAACACACACAAACTGTTAGAAAGCTACTTAGTCGGCCGTCAATTTATTATTAAAGAAGGAGATTTCTTAAGTTCACCTCAGCCAATTGGCGCTGGAGTTCCACAAGGCAGCATCCTGGGCCCACTTTTATACTTAATTTATACTTCGGACATGCCAACAAACAACTACACACTTCCACATTTGCAGACGATACAGCTTTTCTAAGTGTCCATGAAACCCGTTATGAAGCATCTCGTTACTTACAGAATCATATATTTTAACTAGAAATATGGCTAAGACAATGGAGGATAATGGTAAATGAGCAAAAATGCGTACATATACGTAACATTCACCTTGCGCCGGGAATCTTGCCCCCCTATTACAATCAATAATCAAATAATTCCTCAACATTCGCATGTAAAATATCTCGGTATACATCTGGATCGGCGATTAACGTGGAAATGCCATATAGAGGCAAAATTAACTCAAATGAAACTTAAAGCCATTCAAATTCATTCGCTTATTGGAAGAAACTCTGTCCTTAGTCTCGATTGCAAGCTTCTACTTTACAACTCTATCTTAAAGCCTATTTGGTGCTACGGTATTCAACTATGGGGCACCGCCTCGGCCTCTAATATCGAAAAAATTCAAAGGCGTCAAAATAAACTTCTTCGTATAATCACAGCAGCTCCCTGCACACAAAAAAATAATGTAGGGTATTTTGCAAATGCGTACATAGGTAATTTATTTTTATATAAAAACAAAAAACTATGTTTAGTTGCCTAAGATAATCGGTAATTTATAAAAAAAGTTTTGCCTAAAATTTTTGTTATTATTACTAATTGGGTTAGGTATCTTCTTCGAATTTTTTAATATATGTATGTATGTAGGTTTATTTGATATTTTCTTTAAATTGGAAATTTTTTTGTGAAAAAAGTTAAAATTTAAATTTCAATTTAAAATTTTTTAATTTAAAATAAATTAAAAACTATTCGATAGAGTATAAAAATACAACGTATTTAAGTGAGTATATTATAAACATAAGATCTCCACTGAACTTTTTACAAAAAAGATGTATGTATGTATATAAAAAATAAAAACAATAATTATTTATTACTTTTATTGATGACTATTAATATGGACAAAGCGTTTCATTATTTATCACACGAATTCCATTGAAAAGAACCAGGTAAAAAAAAGATTTAGAAGCATTAACAGAAGGAAAGCCAAATGATGAGTTCCACAGAAACACCACTGGATGCGCTTGTTACAACAAAAACAAACAAAAAATAAAAAAATTCAAGTGTAAGTGAAAGCAAACTAAATATGCACTATTTTGACAATTTAATAAATCAAATTTATCTTTAAATTCCAATAGGTTTAAAAAATATATATCGCTCATCCAAAATATGATATTTTGGAGTTAATGATGCAGAATTGTTCGCTATGAGTTTATTTGTGTGTAAATTTTATCTTCATATCTTTGTTACTCTCCCCGTTTGATGAAAATAAATAAAATATTACAATGAAATGAAATTAATTTTATTTAAAGTATGTAACCAAAAAAAGTATGTATATAGTACCTAAATTTACCTAAAATCTATGGTACAAAATTAAACTTAGATAATTTTCCAAAAATAAAAATATAAAATAACTTTGCTATCATTGGTAAATTTTCAAAGTTTTTAAGTAATTTTAACAAAATAATTAGATACTTTTTCGAACATAGAAATTACCTATGTTAATAGTTTTATTAGCTAAGAAACTTAGATACTGCCATGCTACCCTTGCGCTTAGTTAATTTTATACCATATATTTAGGTAATTTTACCTATGATTTTTTTTTGTGTGTGGTATATTAAAAACTCAAACATTCATAAGGACCTCAATGTGTCATTAGTAAAAACTATGATTACAAAATATGCAGTTAAATATTTAAAAAGGTTTGAACAACACCCAAATCCACTAGCTCGAAATATTTTAAATCATGGCGTCCACACTCGCTTAAGAAGAAGAGACACTGCAGCACTTACCCAACTAGAAGAGCGATAAGCACATATATATGTGAACAGAACCCGTGAAGAAAAAAAAATTTTTTGTGTCTGGCACTGGCAGGACATAAATAAAGAATTAGGATAAGATTTGATTAATTATTGTTAGTTCATATTTAATATACATATGAAGATTCAATAAATAAACAATGAACAAACAAAAAAAAAAAAAGTTGTTTACATTTTGCTTACATGTGCATGTATACGTTATGGTATGCCACACATACACATTTTTTCCTTAATTTACTACCGCATAGTAAATTTTTGAAAACTTAAAAGAATCATTTTATGTTTTTGTACAAGTAAGCAGACCTGATAGATGGGCCTTGAATTTTTCTGTTTTTTCCAATTTTATTTAAAAATATTTTTGTTTTAAAATAAAAAAAAATAGTTGTTTTCAGGATTTAATACATACAATATAAACAACAAAATTCCGTGATTTACTCTCTATTTGTAGCTAACGTAGGACATAAATAGGAAAGAAAAATCCACGATGTTTACATTAAGCTTCTTGCTCCCGGACTATGCATTTTATGCAAAACAAATAAATCAGAGCCACGATTTTGTTTTCCGTTAACTATACATACATTTGTATCATAGCTTGGGAATAATGATTAGAAATCCTAATGATTACCAATTGGATTAGAAATTTTAATTGTGCTGAAAAATTGATTAGTAATGATTAGTTAGTCATTTTAGACGATTACTAATTGATTAGATTAGAAATAATCAGAAATCTAATCACAATTAGTGACGATTAGCATTTCTAATCAAATCTAATCAAAACTAATCCAAAAAATAATTGATTAGATTTCTTGATTATTTTTGATTAGATTTGATTGGATCAACTATTTTTAACTATTTTTGTGAAAAGAAAATATTTTTTTATCACATTTGTTGGTATTTTTACATAAAATGCATAAAATTGCATTATATATTGCAACATACATATATATTTACATACATAAAGATAAATAACGAATTTACAGAAAGTAAAACAAAAAACAAAAAAAATTCATATTCAGTAAGTTCTGCGGAGAAGTCTTTGTTTCCGAAAACAATTGGATCCTACACAACTACAATATCAAAAATTAATTGGAAATTTTTGTTTTACATATAAAGTTTGCATTTTGTTTAAATTTTCACGACGGCGAAAAACAATAAATAAAAGAAAAATATCCGTGCATTTGTACTTACCAATAATTTTGAACACTTTAATTTGAATACAAAAATTAACATTAATAATAACACAACAACAGGGTGCACCGTATGCAATTTTATGCAATATTCAAAAACTGTTACATTATGTAAAAATACCAACAAATGTGATAAAAAAAATATTTTCTTTTCACAAAAACAGTTAAAAATAGTTGATCTAATCAAATCTAATCAATTATTTTTTGGATTAGTTTTGATTAGATTTGATTAGAAATGCTAATCGTCACTAATTGTGATTATATTTTTGATTATTTCTAACCTAATCAATTAGTAATCTGAAATTTTTATAAAAATTAAATTCTAATGATTAGATTATTTAATTTCTCTAATCGTAATGATTTCTAATTGTAATCGAAATTCCCCAGCTATGATTTGTATGTATAATATGTTGGAACTTTTTGCATGAACTATTCTCTATTTCTAGCAGTTGTCGGGCATAGATTATATAAATAAATCCACGTAGTTTATGTATAGAGACGGACATAAATAGGGAAGAGAAAACGAAGTTGTATAAATACAGCTTCTTGTGCCGGGCTCTCCATTTTATGCCAAAACAAATTAATCACGGCCACGATTTTATTTTCCGTTTAATATACAGTTGAAACTTTTTGCTTGAAATATTCTCTATTTCCATCCAACGTCGGGCATAATTAATAAAATAAATCCTCGTATTATATGTAGAGCTTCTTGCGCTTAGGCTATGCAATCAAGTATGGAATTGCATTTTTTTTTCTTGAAAATTTGATATTTAAAAAAATCTTTTCTTGTCAGTCATCTATTCAAACTACAGCGACACAAATCATGAAATACGGCCAAAGTAATAATGTAATATTTGCTTTTTTTTGATGTTTTTTTACAAAAACTGAATTTATTTTTACTATTTTAAAATTTTTTATAATTTCCCGCTTGTTCGGCAAATAGCAATTGTCGCTTTGCAAATAGTTATATAAGCAGCAACCCTACACTAGTAGTTTCACTATCTCTAAGTAATGCATAAAAGCGACAGTTGTCCACACTGTTTTGAAACAGCTGTTGCACGCTCCTCTTCGATATTTTATTTCGTCATTCGTTTTGTGAAAATTTGCGAAAAAGGTCGTCTTTCGTTCTTAAAATATGTACCTAAATAAATAATAATTTGTAAACTTTCTTTAAATGAACTGATTTTTAATTTAATTTCAATTTAATTTAATAAAATATGAAGTATATAATTTTCAGAAAACATGTTTTTTTCCTTTTTTATTCATATTCCCAATTTCCCTAGCTATTTAGCTGAAGTGAAATAACCCGAGAAAAGAAATGCAATGGGTAGACAATTATACCCCTCGTAGGACAACTCCATGTTAAATTCACCAGTCTAATACATGTAAAGTAGATTGGACAATAACCAGTGCTGGTTCCTAATGTATAGACAAATTGATAGTTCGGCACTAGTAACACGAACAAGCGGGTTGTTTTTAATATTTATTTGTATACTTTGTATCAGCTTTTTTGACGTTGATGATACACATGAAACACAAACAAATTGCATGTAAATGTTGTATTATTATGTTTGTTGTATTACCGAGGCCACCTTTTAGTAATTTCACCATGGGTTATTTTTTGGTTTAAAAGATAGAATGATTTTGATTTAACACAAATTCCGATCATAAAAAAAACAAAGAAAATGAGCCATATTTGTTTGGGCTTTTTTGCTTATTTTTGCAATATCGGCTTTTTTTTTACTTATTTTGCCATTTTAAGATAATTTTGAATTCATTCATTCGAAACAAAAACTTATATAATAAATTTTGTAAAAATAAAAAGTTTACAACTGACATAAAATGCTTAAATTTAACACTATTATGATGTTCGTGTTAAGTACAGACTCATCATGTAAGAAGTTTTCTCATGTTATAACACGGTTGTTAATGCAAATGTTTTAACAACGCTTTAATAACATCAAGTTATAACAGCAAATCATGTCAGTTGTAGACGGGCAGTTATTATTTTTTTTTGATGTGCAACTGTTTTTTATAAATACTAAAAAAATCCACAATTTTTGTGATTTAACAACTCTGGTTAAAAAAATTGTTTAACTCTATGTTAATATTTTGTGCTTCCCTTGCACAAAATGATCCCAGCATTTGTGCTGATGTGTGTAACACTTTAAAATATTGTTCCAAAATTTACTTTCTGAGTCGATCTAAGAATGTCCGTCCGGCTGGTTGGCTGGCTGTCCATGCAACCTTGTGCGCAAAGTACAGGTCGCAATTTTTAAGATAATTTAATGCAATTTGGTACAAAGGTTCTGAGTGGTACAAGGGCTAGGTAAGGTTAAACGGGCAGCCGTCACGACAAACGACTCACTTAGGTCCTTATAGGGGATCGATTTCTGTCCCACATTAGACATATCGTCCGGACGTGGAAATTCTGGGCTCCCAAAATGCCTAAGCCTAATGCTCCCCAGATCAGGGCATTGGCAGAAAAAGTGAAACACCGTCTTCTCCTCATCATGACAACATCTACATTAATCATTATAAGCAAGACCCGTCCTCCTAGCATGAGTCACCACCCAGTGACCCGAAATGACCGACATCACTGTCCTTATCCGGTGCCTACCGAGACCAAGTAGTACGCACGTTCTCGCCGCATCGTAGCTAGGCCATAAAGTCCTGGTCATCAGGCAGGTATGCTCACCCTGCCATCTTTCCTGAACCCTTCTGTACGACTCCCGTCTGATGAGAGTCTTGCAGCGGGTGGTAAAAGGGCTAATCTGTCCATAATTTCAAGCCCCCATACAAGCTGCTTGCCGGAATAGGGTATTTGTGTTCACTATCAGACCAATTTTAATAAAATTTCGAACAAATGTATTTAGATCCATATTTATATGGACACATTTGCATTTTTTAAGTAATAGGACCACGAGGGGAGATGGGGGGCAATTTCTGCCTATCAGAAACAATTAAACCGATTTTATTGACATTTAAAACATAGGCAGACCCCTATTCATAGAGCCCTACACTCTGAAAAATATGTTTTTAAAGACTGTGGTGTTGTATTGTAACGTACTTTTTATAGTGTTGTATATAATTTGTATGTGTTTAGGTTTTTAGTATTAAGCCTTTTTAATAACATTTTTTATAATTTGCTTGTTTAAGTTCTTTACTCTCGAAAATGCCATAGCTGTATTCTAACGATGAAATTCCTCAGTCACACAGTCTCTTCATTCTCTTTGTATAGTAACGTTTTTTTACGTTTTTAATAATACATATACTTTTAGCTATTAAGAATTTCTCCGTATATATTTGAATGAAAGTGATTTGCGGAACCAAATATATACATATTCTTAAATTCCGCAAATTTTGGGGTTTTACACGAAGTTGCCACAAATTTGAAAACAAAAAATCTTTCATTGGTTTCCCAATTGAATATAGTATAATATATAGGAGGAGGAGGAGGAGTTAATACAAAACGTAAATAAGTTTTATTTAAAAATTAAGGATTTTCGGTACTAAAAGATATTAAGGGCTATTTTGGGAGGAAAGCGAAAAAGTGAGTCCAATCGTATAAAATATACTTCAGAGCAACTACTCAATTTTAAATATGCATCAATAGGCGCTGGAAGAACGGTTTTTTTTTCGAAAACTTATTGCATCAACTTATAATTTACTGTAACAACGTATTAATCGAACAAAGCCGCATTCCATCCTTATTTATTTTTTACACAGGTTTTCATTGGGCGCAAGCCGTTCCACACTCCCTTTAATAATAACTTCAATCCCTTCTTAAAAAGGTTACATTTTAAGGGCCGAATTGAATGTGAACCATACCTAAACGTCAAGTTTTTTCTGCATTTCATTTGACATTTCTCAATTTAATACTAGCTCAATTTCAACCATGAAAACACACACAATCGAGCATGGTGTTAAAGATATTCAGGCTTATTATCAAAATGGGCGTTCAAACCAAAATGCATATCATGCACTACGTGCTTTTTTCGGTCAATTTAATCGTCTAAATGTGCATACAATAGGATAAATTGTGCAAAAATTTGAGCACACCGGGTCTTTAGGATATGTAAAAAAACCAGTGCATGCTCGTACTGCAGAAAATATTGCTGATGTTCGTGATAGTGTGGCTGAAGAGCCGTCCACATCAACTCGTCGTCGTGCCCAACAGTTGAACCTCTCACGCTCGACGTTGATGAATATTATGCATAAAGACTTGCATTTACACGCTTACGAGCTGCAATTGACTCAATAACTTAAGCCACTTGACCTTTCCAAACGTCGTAAATGGTCAGAATGGTGGCAAGAAATGGCAACAGTGGATGATCAATTTTCGAAGAAAATCATCTTCAGTGATAAGGCACATTTTCACCTCAGTGGATTCGTCAATAAGAAGAATTGCAGCATTTGGACAATTGACATTCCAAGAGTGATTGTCGAAAAACTAATGCTCCCACAAATAGTGACTGTTTCGTGCGGTTTATGGGGTGGCGGCATCATCGGGCCGTATTTTTTCCAAAATGAGGCCGGTCAGACAGTTACTGTGAATGGTGTTCGCTATTGTGAAATGCGCGCAAATTCAATAGCCGTGTTATCTCACGTGGTGGCGATGTCTATTTACCGTCAAGATCATGTGATTTGACCCCGTTGCACTCCTGTCTTTGGGGTTATTTGAAAGAAAAGGCAGGGCTGCCAGTTTAGGGGTTTTCTACAAGAGGCCATATTTATCTAAAGGAAATATGTAGTAGTTGTTTCGATAATAATGCTCTCTTATAGAACATGGTGCAAGTAAAACTCAAATAAATATTAAAATTATCCGTTAAAAATTATGTATATTTTTACAGGGGCTTATTTTGGGGATTCTTTCTTTTATCAGGGGATATTTGGGGAAATTTATTTTTAAATTTGGGGAGAACGAAAAAAAGTACCTGGCAGCCCTAAGAAAAGGTGTATTTCGATAAGCCACCAACAATTCCAGAGCTAAAGGATGAGATAATTCGGCACATTAACGGCATATAACCTCAATAATGCGTCAGTGTCATCGAACATTTGGAACACCGGATGGAGGTGTGCCGCCGAGCTTGCGGCGGCCATTTGGCCGATATTTTGTTCCATACATAATTGAACCATACCAATATTATCATAATAAAAATAAATGATAATAATTTCCTAAATAATTTGTGTTTTATTAAATTAACCACCCATTGCATATAAATTACTTATTATTCAGAAAACTTACTTATTTAAAAATGACAGCAAAATTATTTTTTTTTCTATTTTGTAAGAGTCACAATTACAAATTAAATTATAACTTAATTAACCGAGCAATAGAAAATTCAACCTTCACCCCTTTGTAGTGAAACATATCAGAGTCTCTGGCTTGAATCAACCCGAAACCCTCGCACTGTGAGACTAGCTCACTTACAAATGGCATTCCGGGGCACCCGCCCAAAATAAAATTATTTTCTGTTTTTCATTTACGTACATATTTATACATTGATCTAGCTTAACCCGATTCCTTTCAATAACTATGCACATCGAAATTAATTTATTTAAAACAGATCTCGTGTATTGATAACAAAGCAATTTGTACTAAATATAAATACTTTTACTGTTACCATTTTGCAGATATACAGAAATTTATATTGCCATTTTATGGAGGGTATCTCGCTACTTTTTGAATTGAGCTTTCTTTTTGACAGATGTTGTATATTAATATCTAAGCGATTTGTAAAATTGGAATACCTTTAATGTCCACACATACAGAAATCAATTTTGTATTTGTATTAGAGTTGGCCCTCCCATGTCTCCAATCCCACCTTACTTTAGCTGTTACCGTTCTTTTGATATACAGAAATTTTGTTTGACTTTCATGGGTATTGTCACGCCCACTTATTCACTCCCACCTACTTTTTAACAGATGTTGTGTATTGAAAACCCAGACATTTGTTCCAAATTCGTTAAATTTGTCTATTGCCGTTTTCCAGATAAACATAATTATATTTTTTGCCGAGCCCACTTCTCTTATTCCGCCCAAATTTTGACCGTTGCTCTTAATTGAAAATCAAATTATTTGTATTAATTTGGAATCTTTGCATATTGCCATTACACCAACTTTTTGCAAGATGTGTACTAAATTGTTTAACTGTAGCTGTTGCCGTTCTCCAGGTATACATAAACTTATCTTGTGTATGTATGGGAGGTGCCACGCACACTTTTCTAATAACACCCCTATCTTTATGGATTTTGTGTATTGTCAGCTATGTGTACTAAATTTGAACAAAATCTCTCATACCGTTTTTCAGATATAAAGAAATCTATTTTGTAACACGTCCACTTCTTTAATCACGCTCAGATTCTGCCAGATCGCACATTTTTTATTTTAAAATTTTAGCCCGTTTTTTGCTTTATCTCCGGTATAGTTAATTTTTTGGTTTCTCTGGCTACGCCGGGTTATGAAAACTGTCTAAAACTTTAAAAAATCGAGAGAACGGACAAGTTTTGGTTAAGTTTATAATTGACAACAAATCCCTCATTATTACTTTATAGTTTTGCTATGAAAATATTCAAACATTCCTAATCAAACGTTGAAGACGAGATAATCGGCTTTTTAGTGTAATTAATTAAATAAAAAATAAATTTTTCAGAAATAAAATGTCAATGAATACGTACAAGACCCTTACTCAAATTGTACGTAGTCTAAGAAGAGATAATCGTTATTGTTCAAGCTACGAAGTTACATATCGTACTTGTTCAACAATAGTGTATTAACTCGAAAATTCTAATTTATCGTAAACTAGAAGATGGATTATATTTCTTGGAGTTCTGAAACTATGCATAAGTTTTTTTATATATGTATTCTTTTTTTTATCAAGTTTTATGTCTTAAACTAAAAAAACGTAAATGTCAGTTAAATATGCCTGAATTGTATTTTTGTAAAGATTTTTTTTGTTGGTTGACATAATTAATGAAGTAAAATTCAGATTTTTGTAAAAAAAAAGCATTTTCACAACAGTGTGATTAGCAAAGTGGAGAAATCTGGTGTGTCCATATGGCTACACGGGTACAAACATGGATGTTTTTTTCAAAAATTAATTTGTATTAGGTACAATAATTATTTATTAAGGATTTGTATACTTTGGGTGTGTGTGAAACGGTAGCAGAGTTCTATGGCGAATTAAAATTGTCAAACATTTCTACGCTAATGTCAAAATTTATACAAACCCTTAGGGCTAGTAAAATTTTATTCACCACAACAGTGTCAAAAATTTACTTCTTTGGGTGTGTGTGAAACGGTAGCATGGTGAAATTACTAGAAGGTGGCAGCACTTGGAGTTGTTGTACAACAATACAACAAAAACAAGCAAATTTGTTTGTGTAAAATAGTCCATTATGTCAAAAATATGGATTTCCACCACAGCTAAATATTATTGTTTTTATTGAATATACTGAATATAAACCTGAATAAAAATTTCGAGAAATTTTAAGAGTAATGAAGTGGATGCTTTCCGCAGTTTTAATGAACTACAAGTGAAATTTTTCCGGGAACAAAATCTTACAATCTATGAGCACGTTGACAATAATACATTACAGAAAAGGAGTAATTAAGGACACATTAAATGAATACCGTGAATAGTAGCCGTAGTAAGGAGCATCAACGCTATAATGATAAAGGACATAAAATAAGTCCCCGGGAAGAATTTCCATACGAAAGAACAGGACATAGTAGAAGTCGTAGTAAGGAAAAGAGAAATCGTGGCAGAATGCACAAAATGTAGCACAACTCGTAGAAATATTAAAAGCAAAAATAACCATAAAATATCAAGTTTTAGCAAAAGTTGCAGTGCAGATACATATTTTAAAAGAAAGATCAAACTACAGAGGGAGTCGCAGTTGTGAAAAAGAAAGTTGTGAAGATAAAAGGAATCTCTACGAGCCTACAAAAGATATTGTCGACTTAATATGCAAACCTGAAAAATCTACTTGTTAACTAAAAAAGATTAAATGGACGAAGTTTATAATTTTTTTAATGAATAATGAAATTATTATTATTGTGTCCTGTGGTTGATATAAGGAACTAAGGGCCACAAACATGAAATTATGCTACGTGAAATCTTCTAAATAAAGGTTAATGAGAAAAAATTAATAGAAATTAGTCTTAAATTTAATGTTAGCTCATCACACAAAACACCATATACACGATTACACATAATTTGTAACCCATATCATCTTTTCATAAAATAAAACCCTTCAGCTGTGTTGTATTCGATCACGACTGCCAGAATTAGCCCCTGATTATGTATTTTAAAATTCTTTTAAATTTTTTTATAGATCGCTTGAAATTGGACAAAATTATTCTTGATTAACTACTTCGTTTTCATGAAAAAACTATTTTTATTCTTTCTGATATAATTTAACAATTAAATTATCATTTCTTCTTAGTTGTTACACGGGTATGCTTGTTCCAAGCAAAGTTGACTCCATAATTCTTAACACGTTCCTTTTTTGGGGTTTTCCTCAGCCACGACAAACCAACGCCAACAATTTCTTTCATCTTCTAAAAATCTATAAGTGGCATTACTTCAAAAAAAAAACATATAATTTTGACATAAAGGAAGTTCACCATGCATTGAGCAAAAAATTATTGATTCCGTAGTGCTGCCACCTTCTAATTATTTCACCATGGTACTCATGGAAGAAAATTTTTGACACTGTTGAGGTAAATAAAATTTCACTAGCCCTGGGGGCTAGTATAAATTTTGACATTAGCGCAGAAATTTTTAACAATTTTAATTCACCATAGAACTTTGCTACCGTTTCACACACACCCTATGAGTACTTTGCTACCGTTTCACACACACCCATTGCAAGGTTTTTTTTAAGGTTTTTGAAAAATAAATTTAGTTTGCCGACAAAAGTCGCAATTTGGCCCTTTTTAGCGACTTTTTGTAAACATTTTTTTTTTCACCCAATTTTGCGACTTTTTAATTTGAGATTTTTTTTTGTAAAGTTTCTTTTCTTACAAAACACATTTAATTTCCAGTAAATTGTAAATTTTCTTATTATTTTTATCAAAAAAAAAATCTTCGAAATTTAAAAGCAATTTACAGATAGCACTGTGCCACAAACTTTTAACAAAGTGGTGACCAAATGAAACTGGCTCCGTGTCTTTATGTAAAATTGTCTGCTGAATCCGAATGTGAAGAATGGTCAAAAGTAGAAAATAACCGTTGTTGGCGATTTTTAAAAAGATGATGTCACTTGAAAAAAAGTTACTTTGAAAATATTCGTGGGATTTCCTTTATTTTTGTTCAAAGATAATGAAATTTTAATGATTTATGCAATTTTGCTCTTTTCAACTTATTTTTTTTTTAATAAAAACAATACAATTTTTTTAAGTGTTATCACTTACGACATTAGCTTATTTCAATACGCACATTTTAAGCACAATAGGATCCAAAACGGTAAAAAAAATTACAAAGTTACAGAAGATTATTTGAAATATCCCAATTTTCAATTTTAACCAAATCACAAAAAATGCATTACACTTTTAAATTACTATGTGGGTAAACTCACTAAATCTTCTGTAGCTTTAAAATTTTTGCACCCATCTAGGTCTTGTTGGGCGCAAAATGTTCGTATTGAAATAAACTAATGCCCCATGCAATAAAATGTTTTATTGTTTGGTATAAAAGAATAACTTGAAAAAAAAAATAATAAAATTTGCAATGAAGTTTGAACTTTTGTCCACTGTTACTCTGTCATTTCATGACCACTCTTCACTAGCAAAACAAAAAATCATATATTTATGTGATAATATGTAGTTTATGCACTTCCCAACGTTGTCTGAATTAGACATTTCTTGCAAATGTCTGACTTTATTCTTAGACACTTCGTTCATATTTCTGTGAGACATTGAATATACGATTCCGACTTTTTTTATCGACGTTTCTCTCAGACGTCGGACTATTTTGCTGGCTGGGTTGTTACCAGGGCTGCCGTTTTTGGTTATTTCTAACCAAAATTGGTTATATTTTTTTTCAGTGTGGAGATGTGAATGAACTGAAGTTTTTTATAAACAAAAAATCCCTTTCAAATCAGCAACCAAATAATTTTTTTAAGATTTTTGGTGAGAAAATATTGCTATTTGTGGTTTTTATATTTAAATCAATGGAAATTTTCATATATTTTTTTTTTAAATAAAGGAGCGTACATTTTCTTGATTTTAAGAGTAGTAAAGATAAGTAGTAATTACTACAAAAGGAATCTAGCTGTGTATAGAAATCTATGGTGCAAAAGCTGCTATATTTTAAAATAAAACTGAAGGTAAAAACATATAGTCTAAATGAACACTGAAATTGGTAAAAATAACTGTGAGGTACGAACACGAACACCTTTCTTTTTGTAAAGTAGGAAGTGCATAAAATCATGCGGAATCTATTTCAGAAAATTACTGAAATATTACACAAAAGTCGTTTTAGTGTAGTAAAGGTAATTTATTTTTATATAGAAACAAAAAACTAATTTTAATTACCTTAAATATTTGGTAACATATAAACGAAGTTTTGCTTAAAATTTTTGTTAATATTACTAATTGAGTTAGGTATATTCTTCGATTTTCATAATATGTATGTATGTGAAGCTTTATTTAATTTTATTGTCAATTAGAATTTTTTTTTAAGAAAACGTTTATATTAAACAAAATTTAATTTAAATTAAAAAAAAACTACGAGCATTAAATATATAAAATGTATGTACATATGTATCAGTAAAACATTCTTAACTTTAATTTACAGATGTGTGTTAAATAAAATAAACATATATATTTCAAGAAAGAAACAAGAAAAATAATCATAAAGAGGTATGGAGTGTTTTATATTTAAAAAAATTTTACTTATCCACATATTCTTTGCGGGCATTTAAATGTTTTCATGGTTGCATAAATAGGCTTGCAGGAGAGAAAATGTAAAATATCGTTGCAATTTAATGAATTCTAACGGAAACTCTGTTGTTGGATGTAACAAAGAGCTAAGATATTTTGCATTTGCACTTTTGAAAGCCTAATACTGAGCAACATGTACTGCGTTTGCAAATCCCCGTCCATAATATGAAATATTTTTGCGAAATATTTGATTTTGATTTTGAAAAGGTATGGAAAAGATGCACAAGCAGTTTTTTAAGTTTATAATTGAAGAGAAGAAGAAGAAAGAGACGAGGCATTCAAAATATGTACCTACATAACTAAATGCTGGAAAACAAAAATTTCGTTGTATGGACACGAATGCAGTTTCGAAAGAGAATATGGACAAGGACTTAACAATTATTTAGAATCGTCAAACAAGCTTATAATGCTTCGATAATATTTTCTTTTTTCTGTTTACAAATTCAAGATAATTCAAATTTATATTTTCAGTTTGTTTTACCGCAAAATTCGAGAATAATTGCAAGTTATGAAGATTTACTATATACTTTTACCTGCCGAATGCCTTACACCCCATTCATACATATACAACCAACCTTTTAATTGCAATGTAATTTTTTCAAAATTATAAATTGATAAATAAAATTTTTTATTTTAATAAATTAAAATAGAATAGAGTTTAAAAAAATTCTTACTTTATTAAAGAAAAGTGGCCAATTTTCCTAAAATCTATGTCTATGTCAAAATGTAGCTTGTATATATAAATTAACTTTACTCTCATTGGTAGATTTTCAAAGTTTTTAAGTTAGTTTGACAAAATTTTTAGATACTTTTTCGAACATTGAAATTACCTAAGTTAATAGTTATATTATCTAAAAAACTTAGATACTGCCATGCTACCCTTGCGCTTAGTTAATTCTATACCAAGATTTTAGTTCATTTTACCTACGAATTTTTTTGTGTGTAGGAATTTTAAAGATTTTGCAAAATTACATTGATTTATCAATACAATTTTAACATTTATGGAATTTTCTTTAAGAAAAGGCTGTAAGTTTTAAGAAATTTGAAATTTTATTGCTTAAAACTTGTCGGTAGGCATATGTATTTAATGTTTTTTACTTTTTAATCACCCTTGTATGAAAAACCACACAAAAGGAATCATTTTTACACGATAAACAAAAAAATTGCTGAGGTACTCTAAAGAATATCTAATAACACAGTACAACACATGATTTGCCAACTCAATTCTGTGAACTGTATGTGAAATTAGACCCAAAAAGAAGAATTTCTGCATCATTCGTTTTGTCTTCTTACCTGCGATTTGAAGTTAGTATCGATTTGAAGTTAGTACTATCGTATAGGGGAATTTATCACGTTTTAGGCCCTGTTGTTTGACATAGCTCGACAACCACTAGCCCAATTTAGTTGAAATAAATTTTAAAAAATTAAGAATTACAATTCCCTTAATCTGTTCATATATTGTTTTCCTATACAAGTAACACTTTCGAAGTTAAAAATGAATGTATGAAGAGAAAAAATTATTTTTTGCCTAAAAAATTAAATTTTTTTTTTAAAAATACATAAAAAATCCAAAATGGAAAAAAGTTTCAAGTCTAGTTATTTTTTCGCAAAGTCACATAACCTATGAGCAAAATGAGACAAAGATCATAAAAATCGATGCACGCGTTTCGCTTTTATTCGCAATTAAGTAAAGGTATGAATTTCAAAAATCAGTTATAGCCACCACCCTTAAAATAAAAATATAAATTAAAAAATTATCATGCAAAAAAAACTTTATTTATAAAAACTTAATGAAAATAAAATAATATGCAATTAATACGCAATTATAATATGCATAAAAACAAAATTTAGAACATTTTTTCAATTATTGGCAATATCCATCCTTGTAGAAGTTGACGCTTGTGGTTCTGATGATCTTGTTTTCTTCGTAGGTTGTTCATATTCATGGTCTGAGTCTGTATCGTCATCCGAGATACACATACTATTCAAGGGCGTGTTTCTTTCACTGTGTCCACCAATTTCAATGTCTTCATCTTCGGTGCTTTCTTCAAACTGCATAATTGTGGAACTCCACCAACAAACCTCCGCAAGCGTCAACTTCTACAAGGATGGATATTGCCAATAATTGAAAAAATGTTCTAAATTTTGTTTTTATGCATATTATAATTGCGTATTAATTGCATATTATTTTATTTTCATTAAGTTTTTATAAATAAAGTTTTTTTTTGCATGATAATTTTTTAATTTATATTTTTATTTTAAGGGTGGTGGCTATAACTGATTTTTGAAATTCATACCTTTACTTAATTGCGAATAAAAGCGAAACGCGTGCATCGATTTTTATGATCTTTGTCTCATTTTGCTCATAGGTTATGTGACTTTGCGAAAAAATAACTAGACTTGAAACTTTTTTCCATTTTGGATTTTTTATGTATTTTTAAAAAAAAAAATTTAATTTTTTAGGCAAAAAATAATTTTTTCTCTTCATACATTCATTTTTAACTTCGAAAGTGTTACTTGTATAGGAAAACAATATATGAACAGATTAAGGGAATTGTAATTCTTAATTTTTTAAAATTTATTTCAACTAAATTGGGCTAGTGGTTGTCGAGCTATGTCAAACAACAGGGCCTAAAACGTGATAAATTCCCCTATACGATAGTACTAACTTCAAATCGATACTAACTTCAAATCGCAGGTAAGAAGACAAAACGAATGATGCAGAAATTCTTCTTTTTGGGTCTTATTTCACATACAGTTCACAGAATTGAGTTGGCAAATCATGTGTTGTACTGTGATAAGTACAAAAAACACATTTTTTGACTAAAAATATTTTTTAATATGTTGATCACAAATCGGATAAGTACATCATTAATGTAACGTAAATCATGACTTTGATAACAAACGAACTATGGAGCCGTAGCAAAGTATACAGACATTGCATATGTGTAAAAAAACCACACACGATGGTAACTAACGTAAGTTTTTTGAGCTTGATTTGAGGGTTAAGATTATTATTTGGTAAAAACAAAAATTTGACTGTCAGTCATTTACTTTTTCCCCATTGAATGTACGTTACGAAAGGTGAATTTGTTTATATTCGCCATAATATTTCACAATGATTCACAAAATATATCAAATATAACCATTATGAATCAGTTATTCTTATTATAGAATTATAAATTTGAAATAAAATGTACAAACACGAGAAAAAAGGTTTTGTAATATTTTAGATGTTTGTATGTAAATTAGAAAATATTTACATAAAATGCATTTCGCATATCCCCAAGCGTGAATTTCAGCCGACAAAATGATTAAGAAATCGCCACATTTGACAGTCCTGCCAATAACAGCTAAAAAGGTAAAAAGAATTTTCTATTTTTGTTCTTTATAACTGGCATGATAAAAAATATTCAATTTATGAACTTTCAATATACAGAATTTTGTATGGATATTTTACGGGCTTAACTCTTGTAAAATAAAAAAATTTTTTTACGAAAAAAGGCTCAAATAAATAAATACTTTTAATTAAGCACCTCGTTATTTTTTTAATATGTAAAAGAATGCTCAATAATTAAAAGTAATTTTAAATTTGGTTATATTTTTTTACATTTGGTAACTTTTTCAAAAATTTTGGTTGTAAAAATTGTATTGGTTGTGGCAGCACTGGTTGTTACATATTAAATTATTGTAATATGTACATTAGGGTGGCCGTTATAATTTTTTTTCGTATTTTCACTAGGCAACCCCCTTAGATTGATTCCAAATTAGGAAAAAATAATATATAAAAAATTTTAGATCGTTTGCATAGTTATAAAAAGAAAGAAATACATAGTCCGTTTAAAATTTTTGAAGATTTACATAGAGAGGGAGCCTTTAATAACATTAGGATTGAGGCGATTAAGGATTCGTTTATGGAGTTAGGAGTCGAGGACTTTCTGGTAGAGTGGATAGTCCGCATGCTTAGTAGTAGGATTATAAACTCGAGCCTGGGGGATCATATGATAAGGAGGAGGGTTACCAGGGGGACACAACAAGGGAGGGTTTTGTCGCCTCTACTGTAGTTGCTTGCGGTCAACGGGATTCTCAGATCATTTGATTCCATGGGTAGGAAAGTTGTTGCCTATGCGGACGTTCTGCTGGTCAGGGGAAAATTTCTGTCCACGATCGGGGAAATTATGCAGGTGATGCTGGGCGATCTCTCGGCATGGGCAAAGGATAGGGGGCTATGTTAACCCTGTGAAGACTGAGCTGGTGCTATTTACCAGAAGGTACAGGATAGAGGGATTTAGAAGGCCAGTGCTAATTGGCGTCGAGCTACCTCTTTCGGCCGGTGCCGATGGACTGCAAACTATCTTGGAAGAGAAATACTCAGGAGAGGATGGGAAGGGGATTCAATGACTACTACACATGCAGGAACTCCATTGGTAAGAACTGGGGTCTGAGGCCGGTTACGGTAAACTGTATTTACACATCGGTGGTTAGGCTTATACTTACCTATGGTGGAGTGCGTTGAGAGTGGATAGCTATAGGAAGATGCTCAGCAAGGTTAAAAGGAGTGCATCTCTTGGCATCACAGGCGCCAGGAGAAGCACTCCACAGGCAGCGCTGGACATCCTACTATATATGTCCCCAATTGAGCATTATGTAAGGAGTGTGGCTGCTAGGAACTTACATTCCTAGGCGGAATGATCATACTAGAATTTTGTACGAGGTGGGTCTGCTTGATCCGGGTATTATTCTCGAATGAATTTCCGATCAGAGGACTATGACCCTGGACTTCGGTGCAACACCACCAGTGGATTTCCCTGATAGGGAAATTTGGAGTTGATCCAATAGACTATTTGAGGGGTGGGCAGTATTTACGGATAGATCCAAGATGGAAACCGGCACCGGTGTATATATCACGGAGACCGAAGTGAAAAGGTCATTCAGACTCCCTGATGAGTGCAGTGTCTTCCAGGTTGAGATCCTAGCGTTCTGGGTGGATCTGAGGTGACAATTTACGTCGATAGTCAGGCGACGCTTAGGGCATTGACAAATGCGATCGTGCCTGGTCGCTCGGTTTAGGAATGCTCTTAGGGAACTCATAGAGTCATTCAATGTAAGGCTGTGTTGGGTACCTGGACACTGCATAGTTGATGGATATGAGGTGGCAGACGAACTCGCGAGACGGGGCTCGGATCTGTACTTAGTGGTATGGGGTGATACTGGATTAATCCCGTGAGGACGTTAACCGATCCTGGGGGAACAGAACGGTTAGCAGCACTTGGCATTGTTAAAAAACTAAACAACTGATTAAGCGATTTTGCTATTCTCGAACTTATTTAGCAACACTTGTTATTGTTTGCAATCAGCTGAGTTGTTAAATAAACGACAACCATTTTGTAGTTGTTTAATAAAAACAAGTGACATTTTTTCAATTAAAAACAATTCGAATCGGAAAGAACCCAACCAAGGGGAATGTAAGAAAAGATAAACTCACTGTTTATTGTTGGTGTTTTGTTTTGGCTTTGATATCGGTACAAGTAAGACTTTGAGGGTTTTATTTGTATAATATTTTTGGCTTTTCTAAAATCTTTGGAAAAGGTTTCCTGATGAGCTGGCCTAAGCAACCAGTGAAATGCGCATAGAAGCTAGCTTTCCCTCAACAATAAATTTCAGTGTATTTATCAAATATGAAAAACTGGGAATTTAGCACGTCATACGGAAATCGTATTAATAAAAAATTTTGTATTCCCGAAAATAACTTTGATAATATAAAAAGAAAATATATTTTAAAGAATTGAATATTTGGGATATAGCTTATCAACCGAAGAGCCCATAAGCAATAGAAGTGTAAGTCGGCGTTTGCTGCGAGATGTAGACACTCCTTTTCATCTGCCACCTACAGAGTTTCGAAAACTTTATCGTTTAAGTCTAGAGTTAGTAGATGATATAGTTTCGGAGCTTGACAGTAGTTTAAGAGGCCCAATAATAACTGCACTATCTATAGAAAAACAGGTAATATTATAATATTTAAATTGTATATAAAAATATAAAATGTTCTTGTGTATAGGTTGTCGTAACCTTGTGTTTTTATGCAACTGGATGCTATCAACGACCAGTAGGGGAACATTGGGGCATATCAATCAGCCAAACGTCTGTAAGCCGTTGCATTCACCGTGTAACAGATGTTATAAATAGCAGCATGTTTTTTAAAACTGTTAGGTTTCCAATGACCCAAGTGAAAGGCAGGCCGCAAAAGCAACATTTGCCTCATCTTCTTCTTCGTTTGTAATTGGTACTATAGGTGATATTGATTGCACACATGTGTCCATATTGGCGCCAAAAATTCAAAAAGAGGCAAATTTCATCCATCATGGCTATCACTCTATCAATGTCCAAATGGTAAGAAAAATGTATTGCATTAGTTCCTGTTATGCTCATATAAATATTTATTTTAGATATGTGATCCAAATTTAAAAATTTTAAATGTTAACGCAAAGTTTCCTGGGGCAAAGCATGATTCCTACATTTGGAGCTGTTGTGCAGTACGAAGGGTGATGCAGAGAAATTTTGAAAATGGAAACCATATGTTTCTCATTGGTAACCTTTTTTTAATTGAAAAGTATTAACAAAAAAGGGTAGATATTTTAAATCATATGTATGTATGTAGGTGATTCTGGTTACCCATTGGAGCCATGGCTTATGACTCCCCTAGCAAACCAACCAGAGTGGAGTCCTAAATTTCGTTATAACGAAGCACTGTGCAAAGCACGAAATCCCGTTGAGAGACTTTTTGGCGTTTTAAAGGCTACTTGGCGGTGCTTATCGCAACAAAGCACTCTTTTCTATGATCCAGGCTTTAGTGGAAAAATTGTGAACGCTTGCGCAGTGCTTCATAACAGGAATTTACACCAATAGGGAAGCGCATTTGAATATGAATTCCTTGAGTCACACATCAACAGCTATGCAACCGAAGAAGCACCGCCATCTACAGCAAAGCGTGTTCAAGAACGTCTTATAGCGAACCATTTTAAATAATTAGTTTTTAAAAAATTATCATTGTTGAAAATCAATAATATTTTTAATTTCAATAATAACTACAAACATTCCAATGGTAATTCTGTCTTTTATTATTATAAATTCAGGTTCATAACGATTTTCAGAAATGAATAAAAAACTTCAAAACTTACAATCTAAAAAAAAAATTAAAATAATAATAAAAAAGTTATTATAGATTATTAAGGGCATTTGCTAAATTATTTCCAGCATCGGTCATATGCTTTAAGCCTGTAGTCATGGTTGTAATAGCCTCTGCCATCTTCTTCGTCTTTCCTATTTTATGTACGAAAATTTATAAAATCCCCGAATTTTTTTTAAATCCCCAATCCCCAAATTACTTTCTTTGTCCTTTTTTGTCGCATGAAATCCCCAACTTCGGGGATAAATCCCCAAGTTCTGGCAGCATAGTTAGACTATAAATATTATTAGGTGCGTTTGAGTACTTTTGCAGTAAAATGCAGTAAATGAGTAAACTGAAAAATTTGCCCTCACAAAAAGCTGTTGTCCAAAAAAGTACGCGAACGCAAAATTTGTAAAAATTCGTAAAATAAAGGCAACAGCTGATGCCAAATAATTGAAGTGTTGAACAATTTTTACACTTTTGACTACTTAACTCGTTTTTTGATCGGTAATCGATTAAATACTTTTTATAACACGAACATTTTTGGATAATACAAACAAATTATTTCATGTAATCTTTCATATTTGTTTGTTTTTTATTTTATTTGATGTTACTTATTTGTGGCCGGTTAATTTATTCATAAGAACATGAATAAATTTTTGCTATTGATTACTTAAGTACCCAAGTACTTCACACTTTTACAACTCTAAAAAAGTAACATAACAATAAAAGGTTTCAAATGTTGGAATTTAGCCAAATAAATGCATCACAAACAAGTACAATTAATTAATATTTAATCACTTTTTGTTTTGTTTAATTTTGTTTCAACTTTTCTTTTATTTAAAAATGTTTTCATAATTTGTAAGCATTTTGTTTGTAACTTTTGTTTGTTTACCTTTTGAAACATCTGTTTTTTTGATTTACTAAATTTTACTGCAAAAATTTCTGCAGTAAAAATTTGTAAATACTCAGACAAGAACTGTCACTTTACGCTCTCAATTTGTGTTCTCATTTACTGTATTTTGTGTACTCGAACGCAATTTCGTAAAATGCAGTAAAGTTCAGTAAAAAAATAGTAAAAACTTTTGTGTTCTCGAACGCAGCTATTTACTCTCTTTTTTTTGCTTTTGCTCACTCTCTATCAAAGTGTTAAAAGGCATTCAAAAATACATTTTTTTTTTTAATTTGCAGCAAAAAATGTAAACAAAGCAAAAATTTTAGTGCTGTTCACTGTTGCCAATTTGACGGTTTTACTGCGATTCTAGCGGTTTTTAAGTGTCCATCGGGGTAATATTTCCGTTTTGGCGGTTAGCGGGAAATATAGCGGTTTTTTAATATCATCGATTCTAGCCCCACCAGACAGAAAAAAAAATAGATAGAAAAAAAGTCAAAGAGAAAAAAAATAATTTAAAAGAAAAACAAAATAAAAAAAAGATTTTTTTATTTTATTGAAGTATTCATCCAATGAATAATATTCATAGATCTAATGTAATGTTTCATTAAATACATTTTAATGAAACAGGTTTCATTGATCCAACGAAGCGCTGCATAGGTTCCTTTTAGATGAAATTTTTCATGGGATTAATTCATTGGTGTTGCGAAGAAAATTCTTTCAGTTTAGTTCCGACACCACCTGCAGTTGAATTCACCTTGAATACTCGAAAAGAAAACATGTTTGCATGGAAAATTGGTATATGGCCAAATCCGCAAGCAAGTATGCAATTAAATGTTTCTTTTCACTTTAGGAATTTTTGAAAATACTGCAAGAATATGGAAAGCACATCAAGGCATTTGTAAAAATAGTGAACACAGTTATGACAAAAGAGGTAAATAGGTTCAGTACGAGAAAAGAATTAATATTTTGAAAAATTGGCTGTAGGACATGCCCAAAATCGAATCGAATTACCGACGAAAATATACGAAAAAAAATTATTTTGAGACGAATTTTACCACGTAGAGACAAATTTTTAGTTTATATCTCCAAGAATGTAAGCCAAATGAAGAAAATGGCGTTATTCCAGTTTCCTTCCCAAATTTTATGGCAACATTGAAGGAGAGCAATTACTCATTATTTAAGCCGAGAAATTATCAGTGCGATATCTGCTTACTATTCCAAGCAATAAAGGCCTTGCTATAATATGCGTATGCTAGCTTAATCGACTGTCAAAAACTAACGAAAATACTGTCAAATGCTTAAGCAAATTATTGTGGACTTTTGGGTGGTTGTAATTTTTGAACTTAAATAACTTTAACGCTTAGTTGCAAACTTTTGTACTTTTGCAAAAATTATTTTCTTCTTATACATATTTCCTAAAAATATCAATTCTTTGACACAATTTTTGTAGTGTCTACAATTAAAAAATATTTATTCCATGAGCATGCTTATTTTTATTAATTTTAAAAAACAAATAAACACAAAAATAAGAGAGTACTAAAATATGCAATTGTGCTTTTTCTATATATTTTTCTGTATGTAACCAAGAAACAGCCGATTCCTTAAGCAAAGTACGATAAGTTTCGCTCTTTGCTTAAGCAAATTACACTTGACGAAACTCAACGAAAAGTTGCTTAAGTACATTAAAGTTGTGTCCATTTGATTATACATATGTATTTGCACATTTGCGTATTTAAGCTTAAGCACATTATAGTTAGCCCTTAACTTATCACAAAATCAGTTTAATGAACACAGAAATGAAATAGAAATTAGGAAAAATAAAAAGAATATTATGTAGAGAGCGCTAAAACAGGACTATGTTTTCTCTTCTGTATAGATGTGCAGGCCGTAAAACTTGTTCCACAACCAGTGCTGCCACCAACGAAATGGTAAATTACACATAGATCATGCCAAAATTACACATGAAAATACAAATTTCACATCTTATCTTTTATTTGAAAAATCACGAGTTTTTTTTGAATTTCATAATACATATGTATAAATTTTTCATTTAGTTAAAAAAAATAACGATTGGGGTTTTTTTCATAAAATTAACGGTTCAAAACAAAAAATTTATGCTATTTTTTACAGTAATTTATAACTTAAAAATAAACAAACATTTACCTTTAGATACATTTTGTTTGATTTTTCCAGATATTTGAAGCTTCCACTTTTTGTTTATATTGATTGGAATAGGTACGTTTGGTCAACCATTTCGATGTATTCCTTTTTAAATCTGTCGTACAATTGTTTAAATTGCTCAATATTCTTTCCACAGCAGCATTTGAAAAGATTAAAACAAACATAACAATTCGAAATAATCTGTTTCCCAACGAATTTTTTTATTTTAAAGCCCTTTATCCAATAATATTCTGCCTCCAAATTACTATGAAGCTAAAATTTTTTAAAATGTAAGAGTGCATGTTGTTGGGAAAATATGTATTCTTGAAACTCCTTGAGTGTGCCGAGCATTACTTCTAATAAAACAAGATCTAATGTTACGAAGTAAATTTTTTGAATACGTTGGAAGGTTCAGACAGGACTTCGACACTACCAAATGTATTAAATGGCACGGGCATTTTATAAAAGCAATATCTGGCTCTAGGTGTATCTGGTGCAAATCCAACTAGATTTTCAAAAGGAATCCATTTTTCTATTGTTTTTTTGAGAAGCGCCGACATTTCTTTTTCTGTCAATGTTCCACCGGAATGTTTTGGCAAAAGCTATCTAAATGTCAAATGATATGTAGTTAATGATCCAACCATTTTTAGTCCAGCTCTCTTACCGCTTCCATTCTTTTAATTAAATTTTTTAGTTTTGTTTGCCAAGAATATTAAACCTTTTTACATCTTGTGACAAAAAAAAAATAACAAAAATCAATGCTACAAAATGCTAAAATTTGTATGCCCCTATTGCGGTTCTCCACTTTTGTAACAGTTTGGTTCTCTTTGGTAAATTCGCATTGCCATTCTCAACTCGACTGGCAGTTGGCTTTTCAGTTGCGTATCTGTTTTTTTCCGCGGTATTGCCGTTTTGAACTTTGTAAAAGTTTGGTCGACAGAAACAC
The DNA here is from genome assembly GCA_949318255.1 of Pollenia labialis. NCBI lineage: Eukaryota > Metazoa > Arthropoda > Insecta > Diptera > Polleniidae > Pollenia > Pollenia labialis. The sequence continues at coordinate 53,988,821 of OX439140.1, forward strand.
AACTGTTTATTAGTAGTTGAGGTGTTTTCAGTTTCAGCTGACTTTCATTTTTAAAAGCAAAATAACAATAGAAAAACCGTAAGTAGAAAGATTTGTTATACTGTATATTAGAATTTAACGGCATTTAATACATACGTTGATCTTTGAAAATTACCATTAAAGCGCAATTTGAGAGGCTTGTTAATCTAATCGAAAAAAACCCCAGAGATTTCATGTGGCAATGAAGGTTGGGCTACTCCTATATTAAAATCGTTACCACTGCACTTCTGGGCACTGCATAACTTTAAACAGAAGCTTTTAAATGATCTTTAATTTCAGCCAGCAAATAATAAAACTCTTCCTTGTTAAGTCGGAAATAACTTTTAAATCTACAAATTTAAATTTATTATGTAGTTACGTTAGTTATTAGAAGTATTTACTTGACATTAGGTAGTTGAAGAGGGTTGGAATCATCAAGAATTTTTCTTCTTATACGTAGCACATTTGTACAAGAGCACATAAAATAAATCGACACTAATATCCATTATAAAAGCTTTTTATTCAACACAACAATTTAAAAATACTTTTAGTTTAAAAAATTATTTAATTTTATAAAATTTTCACTTGTCAAACGTTATATTTTAAGATGGCAAATCGATTTTATAAGTTGGCAACTTTATAGCAAACTCAACTAAAAACAGTTGAGTATTACAATACCTAAAATGAGTTTGGTTGTGCATAAGTTGGGTTGACTGTAACACGACCAAACTGAGTTGAGTGGAGAACCGCAATAGGGGCATAAATTACACATGGGTACACATGAAACAAAAATACACATGTTGTGTTTAATTACACGTGTGGTGGCAACACTGTCCACAACTCGTACTATACAATTTTACGATTTATAATGTTACTTCGCACGAATCGGATAATTACGCTTGGGACGAAACAGAGGGAAAACTCGTAGCATCAATATTTACAACTTGTATTATAATCATTTAAGAAATGCGATTTCTGAGTGTCCTCTCTGACAGCTGTGGTTATCAAAACAAAAATGTTGTATTATCGTTTTGCAAGGAAACATTTACAATTAATTACAATTTCAAGGAAAAAATGGCAACATCTTCAGGACCTCAAGCCGTTTCTTCCACCCGATTGCCATTCTTATTACAATGAAATTCCATTTGGGAAGTACCTAGTTAAAGTTCTATATTTTCTTTTATTTGCATTGTAGTTATTGTTGTGAATTATCTTTTGTTTTTGCAAACCATTTTTACTTTTATATTTTGCAAAAAACAACAGAAAAACTTCTTTTATTCTACGTTTTACAAATGCCAAACAAGATTTTCTTTGAAACTTAAAAATGTCATTGTAGTTAAGTGTTTTTGTTAAAGAAAAAACGAGTTTAAAAGCACGTAACTAACCTTAATCTTTTAAACATTAATAAATTATTATTTTTATTCCAGAAATGAATAAATCGATATATTTTTAGTAAATTTGCGATATTGGATTACCAAAATTACATATATTTTTCAATATTGGATTACCAAAATTGCATTTATTTTTCAATATAACGGGTCCTCCATCTAACGTTTTTTTCAACTAGTGCTTATTTCGTGAATGGTAACACTTAGCTCATGTCTGATTTGACAGGTAATTAGTTTTATCCTTCCGCTGAACGAATATAGTTGTTTATACGCTTGAACAACGCTCGGAAATATTGCGAAATTACTTTGAAAATCATGGTAATGTTGCAGAATGTGTGCGAAAATTGCGTACGGATTTTGGATGAAGCTAATTTTGATCTTGCCGGGTATGTAAACAAGCAAAATTGTTGCATTTGCGGCACAGAAAACCCGCACGCATACATTGAAAACCCAAAACGAGTCACTGTTTGGTGCGGATTTTGGTCCAGAGGCATAATTGGGCCATTTTTCTTCGAAAATGAGCAAGGAGTGACCGTTACAGTCAATGGCGATCGTTATTGAACCATGTTGAACGAACTTTTGTTCGGCGCTACGTGCCACACAGCCGAGGCTACACTCGATGTTTTGCGCACTGTTTTTGAAGATTGCATTATCAGCCGCAGAACTGATGTCGTTTGGCCACCTCGATGCTGCGATTTGACACCGTTGGACTATTATTTGTGGGGTGCCGTCAAAGATAAGTGTTACGCCGACAAGCCAGATAATGTGCTTAAAAATTGGACCGATAGTGTAGGATACTGCATGGCCAGACGAGGCAGCCATTTGAATGAAATTATTTTCCATTATTAACCGAAAGGATTGTACTTCCAAATAAAAAAAGAAATTTGAGAAAATATTCTGTAGTTTTTTTTATAGCATTTTCCAAAAAAAAAAGTTATTTGGCGGACCCATTACATAGTATAACATTTTTTGTTTCTCCTGTAAAACATTAAAAACTAACATTAAGTATGTTCGTTGTAGGTTATTCTATGGGCCTCAAATATGTTTAATGGGCTGGTCTAATAAATACATGTTTCTCCCAAAATAAGGCGGTTGTGCTAATATTTATAATATCTATGTACATTTAATCATAACTTGAGTAAAATTCAGATTTTGATCAAAACACCAACAAATGTTTAGGAACGAAACTCTATTTTCAACAGCCTCAGAGATATTTAGAAATAAGTGGCAATAAAATTTCTAAATGGACAGTCGTATGTATATGTGAATGTAAATTCGAGGTGACAATTAATATGTTTCGTTTCGTTTAATTTTGTATCGTGCCTTGTTTTGCTTTCGTTCGGTTTAACGTTGAGAAATTTTTCAAAAACGATTTAATTGATTTGTTCTGTTGATTGGAAGTTGTGGTGTTTAATCGTTAATGTTGGGTGATTAAAGATATTCATTTGTTTCTGTCGTCCCCTCTTTAAGTGACTATATAGTGCTGACGCTGATGGTGATTATGCCGATGCTAATGCTGCTGCTGCAGCTTTTGATTCTGGCTCTGTTGCCCGTTAAAGATGATGGTGATCGAGTCTAGTTATTAGCGAGTATTCCTCAGTCACTTGTCGTCTCATTAGGAATTGAGAGATAAGACAAATTTGTTTCTTTTTTCTCCTCTCCTTCCTACGGCTTTGATTACTTTATTTTATTTTTATCAAATTAAATGCATTTCTATCGTTTCGTTTCGGTGTTTTATTTTTTGTTCCACTTTTATTGTGTTATTCGAATATACATATTTGTTGTTTTGTGTTTTCATTATTTAATTTATACTTTGTTTATGTATAAATAAGCGTGTGTATGTATGTCTGTCCATTTGCCCTTCCGTCTGTCTGTAGCAATCGGGTTTTCTGTTTTATGTGAGTACGATAAAACGGCAGTGAAGAGTCGCATATGTCACCAATGCACTGGTACATACAACGAGCTACAAAAAAAATAAATTTTAATTTATTTTCTTTTTGTTTTGTTTTATTTTATTTTAACTTTTACATTTTATCGTTGTACATGTTGGATGTGTGTCATACCTATTCAGTTGGCAGCGTGTTTTGCTGTTGTATTTGTTGGATGTCTACATTAACGGTGCAGGCAAGTGATCAAGTGAATAATGAAGTGTTGATAGTGATGAAAAGTAGAGTTCATTAACAGCCCATTATCCATCGATGCAGAAACCCAACTACCACATACGATAACAAACAACAACGACAACACAAACAAACCAAATATGAACCTTGACGACAAACGAAAATTTCAAATTAAAGAAAAGATGCTGTCATGGAAAGTAGTCATTAAACTACATTTTAAATGTTCGAATGTATCCATTTTGATTTCTCCAATAGAAAATTTTGTTGTAGCTATAAGGTCAGGCCACAGTTGAGAAGGTGGGAAGAGTATCGGAAAGCCTGAGAACAAGACTTGCATAAGTTCATGGCTGTAAAATTTTTTCGAAACTTAAAGACGTTAAGCAGCCAGACCAAAAAATCTTTAAAAAAAATCGGTCACTTAAAATTTAGTTTTTTTTTAAAAGTTTTTGTTCGATTTTTACTTTGTTAATTAAAAAAAAAACATGACCACGATTACTTTTAATTTTCACTAGGGTTTTTTCCCGGGAATACCCGGGAATTTCAATTATTTTATTTCCAGTTTTCCCGGGATTTTTGTTGCGGGATCCCGGGAAATAAAAGTTCCTCATGCAGGCAGTAAATGTTAATTCTCCATGGACAAATCTTACAAATAGGAGATATCCAAAAATATCGCTTCTTTATTGCAGCAAAGTCATATCTACAAAAAAAAATCGAGCTTGGCAAAATGCGGTTAAAGGTTTCAAAATGTTCCGATTTAAAGATATATTTTGCTATAACTTCGGTTCAGTTTGATTTAAAATACCGATTTTTTGTTGCGAGAAAGTATGAAGGAAAACTTTGCTTAATTAACTAAAAATTAAAAAAAAATTTTGAGATATGACGATATCTTTATTAGGTGATAAACATAAATTTGTTTAATTTTGTGACGGCTTATATAACCGGAAAGTACTGGGAACCCGAAATAAAAAAAACTATGGAAACTCGTGTAAGATACTACAACATACAATTTTAAAAACACATTGGATCTTGAAAGAAGAAGTCCGTGTGATGCTATTTTTTGCATCAACCTTGATATCCATTTGGCTGATATAGACTTTGTTTATAAAAGAAAAATTACTTCGGATTATGAATTAGAAATATGCACTTTAAACTATTTGTCCAATCTCGGTAAAAAAGCGAACGAAATTTTTCGGAAACATGGAAATAAGTAAAGAAAATAAGAAATATACTCTTTGCCGACTTTCTAAACGCATTGAGTGTGTCTTCATGATATTTCCTAAGCTGTTAAAAAATGGTTAATATATTTATTTAAAATATATATGTATATGTACCTAAAAAAAATATATTTATTTAAAATATTTTATCTATTTTATGAATTTACTTTTTGATCTCATAACTTGAGTACCACAATTTTTGTTTGTTTTTATTATTGTTTTATGAATTAAATTGCTATGCTTATGTTATCTTTTTATCTTGTATCTAGAGCATAATGATACGAAATTTACATATAAAAGCGTAAGGTAATAATAATTCAAGTTCCTCTTTCAACCTTTAATTAATTTTTGTAGTATTTAGGCATTTCTTTTACTTACTTTGTAAACAAGTTCCTTTACGCTTTTTTAAAAAAGTTTTTTCATTAATTTAAAACAAATTTACTTTGTTTTATTCATATGGAGCGGGATCCCGGGAAATTTAAAAAAAATGTCCCGTTTTCCCGGGAACCGAAAAACTCCGGGGGAAAAAACTCTAATTTTTACCCATAAATTTCTAATGTTTACGCATAAACCTTAACTTTTGGATGTCTTCTTATAATCTTTAAACTATGTTATTTATTTTTCACCTGAAATAATTTTAGTAAAATACTGATAGTGAAAATTAAAAAAATAGGTTCATAAATGACCGAGTAATAGAAAAATAACTAGTTTTTTCATCCAGAATTTGGAACAAAAACGTCAATTTGTGATAGGGCGATCAAACTTGGCTCGCATTTCGTTTCTATATAAGGAGTATTATATAAAGAGCCAAGTCGGTCCAATATTTCACTTGGCCTTGTAGCGAATAACTTCGATTTCCTTATGCATGGTTCGAAGAAATTAGAGTTTAGTATGCATGCATTACATTCCGGCTCCTGTCTCGTCGGCAAACGGTGTAGGTTTACTTTTCATTTACTAAACTTAATTTTTTTCTCAAATGAGCTACAATCTAACTTATTTTAATTTGCATGCCATATTAATATTTAAAGGTATAGTTATAAAAAAAGAACACCAAGAAAAGAGAGGGATAATTGTTAGATAAAAGAAATGGAATAAATTGACGAAACTAGCGAAGATATTAAGACGCTTGTACCCCTCCCAACTATGATCATGATACATATAGCACAACAATAAATCAATATACATACATACATACATACATATGTACGTTCAGAAATCCGAAATAAAAAGTTTTAAGCTCTCATTTTGAATTCATTCAAAATTTATTTAAAACAAAAAAATTACCGGAATTATTTAAATTAAATATAAAACGATTTTTCAACTAATATAAAAAAATTAAATCTACAATAAAAATTAAAGTTATTAAACGTTAGAAATGTAGTATAAAAAAAATATCACAAAAAAAAATGTAAATGGGCAATTCCATCTTTTGATGGTTTCTACCGGATCAAATGAGTCATGGTTTGTTGCCATTGTGCAATTACTGTTGTCCTTCCAGCGGACAAGCAGTACCTCAATATTTTTATCGAATCTGAAATCAAACTCACTTCTGAACTTCTTCATCATCTCTTTTACTGTTGGAAGAGGGCACTTCTTTGTACGATTTTCACGTATAGTTCCCGTGGCAAGATATCCCAAATCACATAAGTCGCGAAGAAGATCATAACTTGTAATTTTTTCTCTTTCTTGTTATTTTTTCTCATAGCAAAAACAAGTCGTTGACAACGCATTTACATTGCTACATACATGCATGGAATTTTAAAATAATTCAACGTGTTGCTTTGTTATTGTTGTCTGTTTTCAGAATTCTAAGATTTAGTGCACTTGTGCCCGTTGTACCAAAATTGGCACATCAATATTTGAAGTGCTATACAATCATATAAAATAAATGTATCAGATTGAAAAGACTTGGTAATATTTTGTTATTTACTGGATTTATTAAACAATATATAACTATGGCGATTTTCACTTTGCATAAAAATAATACTCAGAAAACCATACCCACCTCCTTAGGTGCCTTTATTGTGAAAATTATAAAATCTATGCCACATAATCACTTAATGCAATAAAATTTTTTGATGTTATACATAACGTCTGAACTTTCAGTTGATCAATAATGCAAATATATATTGAATAATGTCAAAAACTTTGTCGTATGGCGCCAATATTGAAGTGTTCCCAAATTGGCACAGCGGGCGTAAATGGGTTAAATCGATAAATAAGAGTGAATTTTAGAAAATGTATTCCAACCGTAAGTTTAGTGAAAAAGTTTTATTTTGTTATTAATTTTTCAAATTAAAAAAAATGAAAATAAAAGAAAAAAATACAAAAAAAAAAATATTAAAAAGAAGTTCAACACTTTTGTAGGACTTGAACCCGGGTAACATAATCGGCAAATCTATAAACGCTCCGCCTGACTACATAAGCAATTTTTAAACGGACGCGAAATTATTAACTTCAAGAAATCAATCTCCTTTTTTTTACACTCCCGATGATAAATTTCATATAATTACATACATATTTACATTTTATTACCGAACCGTTAGTATTTATTTCAAATGATTACAAAATGTATTTATTTTTGTTGTTTTTGTTTTTTTTCCAAGTTATTAGGTTAATTGTTTTTTTTATGATTTAAATTACAGGAGATTTTGTTCCATGTTATTAACAGAAATTAATGTACAAACAATTTTATTAGCATTAGTTCATGTTATTCACCATTAATTTCTCTTATGTTGACTTTGAGGGTACCATAATTCTCCCCAATTATATATTTAATGGCAAAAAAAGATAATTCAAAGAGATTTTTTTTCTTTGATTTTCATTGTTGCTGGATTCCGGAAAGATCTTTCTGCGGCTCCTTGCTAGTCTAGAAATTGTAAATATGTTCGGTTTGTTACATAAATGTATGTATATCAGTTTATCGCCAGTTCAACTTAATATTGTTATGTTAAAAACATAATTAAGTTATTCAATTATTATGATAAATTGCTCTTTAAATTCTTAAATAGAATTACTACGTATTTGGAAACAGTATGTTTTTTTTGGTTTTGGTTTCACAGTTTTTACATATTTTTTCTTTGCTTCTATAACCTTTATAACCTTTTTTTATTAGTAATTTTCTTTTTCATTTTTTAGTTGAACGAACGTACACCTTCATTTAACAGTTTGATAATTTGCACGCACAGTAAAAAGTGAAAATACAAATAAAAAAATTAAAATAAACGCATTATTTATAAATCTTTTAAGAATTAATCAAAAATTTTGAAAATTAAAATCTTTAAAACTTGACATTTTAACAACATTGTCGTTCAGAACTTAAATAAGGCAAAAAGTATGCATTTAATTATAAATCACTTGCTTAATTGGTTGTACACGCAGAGAAAAAATATGGTGGGGCATGGTTACGGCAACCACACTGTGTTTATTGTAACAATATATTGTTGTTCTACACAAATAATTGTTATTTTTATTAAATATCAGCAATATTATAGTTACTGTAAACATATTAATGTTTATCGCAATTATAAATTTGAGTATTGTTGACCGAAAAATAATTATTTTTCTAACAACTAAATTAAGATAACTTTCAAAACATATTATATTACTCACAGCCATAACATGATATTTAATAGCCATAACATGATAACTTTATATACATTAATCATAATAAGTTTAAGATGCAATCAAAATATCGTTACTCTAATAATATTTTGGTATCGCCATTTGTAAAATAATTTTGTATCAGTTGTGTCGTGTTTTACATAAACATATCGAATTATTTGTTATTGAGTGCCTAAATAATAAAAAAATAACCATTAAAATAAACAAGAAATTAAAAAATTATTAAAAAAGAAATAACAAAACAACCATTAAAATAAACAAGAAATTAAAAAAAAAATAAAGAAAAAACATTAAAAAAGGGTTGTAGTGTCACAAAATAAAATATCTTTGCTAAAAAATTTTAATAATCTTAAAGTGGTGGAAAAATTTGTAAAATTTTGGTGCAAAATATTAACCATTACTGGTAAGTTTTGTGTTATTTTAAGAGAAAAATAATGAAAACTCCATAAAATAATTTATAAAGAATTGCGACCTACGACAAAAAGATTACAGTAACTATATTATGTTTTTTATTTTATCATAAGTATTTTTTTCCAATAAAAATATTATGTTTAAAGTTGTATCATATTATGATGTAAAAAATTTATGTATAACAGTTCATATCACTTTGCATCATAATATGATTACTTCTAAACTTATTATGATTGCCATGACAATAATATGATTACTTCTAAACTTATTATAATTGTCATGACAATAATATGATTACTTCTAAACTAATTATGATTGCCATGACAATAATATGATTACTTCTAAGCGTATTATGATTGCCATGATTACTTCTAAGCTTATTATGATTGCCATGACAGTAATATGATTACTTCTAAACTTATTATGATTGCCATAACAATAATATGATTACTTCTAAACTTATTATGGTTACCATGACAACAATATGATTACTTCTTATCTTATTATGATTACCATGACAGTAATATTATAACTTCTTGACGTTTTATGATTACCATGACAGTAATATTATAACTTCTTAACGTTTTATGATTAACAGGATAACAATATGATTAAGGAAAAAATATTATGATGTTATATTACGAACATATTTGGTCATAATATGATTTAATAACAATCGTAATATGGTGACTACAATCATGAATCTTATCATAATATGTTGCTCTTAGAATATGTTTACCACAACCATGTTTTTTCTTTGCCTATAGGCAATCGCATATATTTAGTGTCTTTCATTTCACTCTAGGTATATATTTTTTTTTTTTGCTATCATTTAAACATAAACTAATATAAATTTTTCTCCACTTTTGAGGTTATGTGGCTATTAGCACTGAATTTTAATAACTATGAAATTGTAATATCTTTTTCATGACTTGCTTATTTTAATGCAACCTTTTTCATTGGCTAGTAATTACTTTTAAATTATGAATTAATTCTATTTCTTTTAAACAACTGACATTGCCTTTACAGGTCTTTTGCTTTTTTCCAAGACTTTAAATTAACCTTTTTTCTATGCACATTCATTTTTCTTTAAACAAATTTCTTTTCTGACTTTGCATTTTTAATTGTTTTTAATAATTTTCATATACCAATCTCTCACTATACACTTCACTTTCACTTAGTTGGTGATTAATATCCACAATCGCAACTTTGCTAATTTCGGTACAAAAAATTGTCAAAATCACGATAAATCGTCAAATCTGACAGCCCTGAGCCAGACCTTTGTCTTAAACATTCTTTCCAAGAGGCTCTTAGCTTGTTCTACGTACCGAAATGGTCGGCATTTGTGTATTTTATTTTTATTGAGTTGACAAGCAACAACCACTAGGTATAATACCATCTTCACACGGACAGCAATATTCTTGTTTAGCTCTCTTATTCCTGTTTCGCGCCCCAAACATGATTGAACATACTTGTTTCCCCATACAAAATTTTGAGAGCGAAACAGGTCGCTTCAGTTTAAAACAGGCTGCGAAACAGGAAAAATCTACTATCATCTCCAATTTTGATAACAATTATCGTTAGTTAATCTGAACTACCTCTCAAAAAAAAACAAAACAAAGAAAAAACAAAATAAAAATTGATGTTTAATAAAATAAAGTGATAATAATAACAATAATTAGTATTGTGGTTATTTTGTTGAACTATTTATGGTTTTTAATCCAAATTTTTTAATATTTTATTCAGGCTTTAGTTCATCAACTTTAATTTTCATTAAATTATTTTTATGAAGAAAGGAATTTTACAACATGAAAATTATTTAAAATTGTTATTGATAATCATTCATTCCTGACTGACCTGAGATTCGAACCCAGGCGGCTAGTTACCATGACATGTTTCGATCGCAACCACTCGATCTCCTCAGATGGATTTGCCGTCTTACACTCGCAGCCATCGACGACTGATGACGTCAATAGTCAAACATCAATCCTTAAACCAAATTGTATTTTAACCTTTGGTAGATCGAAATTTGCTTTTTTTTTTTTTTTTTTTTTTTGATTTTGATAAGTGATAATAATAACTTTATTAAAAATAATAATTATATTAAAAAAAGTATCAAAATGTAACAAGAACGAGTCGTATGAACAGCATGTTTGACAATCTAGTTTCAGAGAGCAAAACTAGTGGGTTATTTCTTTGTATGAACATAGCATAAACTTAATTTAATGTGCTGTTTTCACAACACAAGTTATTGATCGTGCAGTAAACTTGATATAAAAAAAATTCAAAAATCTAAGTGCTTTTCATATAAATTTTACTACACGTTCAATAACTTGTGTTGTGAAAACAGCACAGCACATAGGCCGGTGATGCAGATATGTATCCGCCTTTTACATTTAAACACTTACATATGTGTTACCTATCCGTATGGAGATTTTAATACAAAAAGGGTTTTTGAATTTTATAAAAAAAATTTTTTTTTTTAGTTCACAGTATGTATTGTCTTCTTCTTTGCTGTGTTTTTTGTCATTTGCATGGTTTCATAAATCTTCATATATTTAATATGAAATAAAACCACGAAGAAAATTATTTACTAAATCATTAGCAAATATGGCTTGAACCAAGAAAATTTTGCACCGTTCTCGTCCAAGCCAAAAATTTCTTATTGTAAAGATGTGTTGCCTTGCCTGGTTTAATCAAAATACAGCTAAAAAAATTATTTTAATTCTATAGTTACTTAAATCAAGCTTTCGTTGCTTTTTATTTTACAAAATCAGAAGAAATGTCTGCATTTTTTGTCATAAAAACGTGTAGCACTAGTTAGTTAAGAAAAAATTATATAAAAATCAGAAACTTTTGAATGATTTGCTAACATGTCGATTCAAATAAAAATTAATTGAATTAAACCAAGTTTCTTGAGCATTTTCTGAAAAATTTAAAGAATTTCCTAGCACTTGTTTCTTGATGCAAGAAATTCGATTATACTTAAGAATCTAGAAAATCAAATAATATTTAATAAATGCAGTTGTTTTCAGAAATATCTTTCTTATTTAAAAAGAAATAAGCTACAGTACTTTTCGCTTATAGTCCACTACTATAGTTGCATATCTTTTGTGGACTATAAGCGAATTTGGACTATAACCGATTTTTTTTATAAGCCATTTTATGGGTTATAAGTAAAACCTAGTAAAATCCATATTTTGGACTATAAAAAAATTATTTTCTTCAATAAAACTACTCTTTTTTAAACAAAACCAAATTTTGATTTAATTTAAATAATTAGTTAAATCAAAAAATAATGCAATAAAAACAAAAATGTAAATAATTTAAATGGTTCATAAACCTTAAGCATGAGATTCATTTTAATTCTGTGGATGACGAAATCAACCACAACATAAATATCAATTTCATTGGTTCTATACATGGGGTCTTCACCGTCTATATAAAAAAAAAATAATATTTCATTGCATTTTCCAGAAAGGTTAATAAAAACATGTTGCCAGTTGATTAAAAAAATATAAAAAAACAGAGTGGACTATAAGCAAAAATTTTTGCATAAAGAATTATAAATGCATGCTAAAAAAATGTGGCTTTTAAACGAAAATAGACTACAAGCGAAATGGACCTTAGAACAAATAATTTGTATAAAATTCGAAAAAATCTGCATGTGAATATGACAGTTTTGGCTTATATCCGTTTTTGGCCTTTAAGCGAAATGGACTATAAGCGAAAAGTACTGTACTACTTTTGTATTTCTTGTTTAAAGTAATTTTTTGATCACATACCAACAACGTGAATTTTTTGATCATGAGAAAATGTTTTTTATATAAGAAAATTTACTAAATTTACTAAATTTTCTTGTTTTAAGAAACGAAATTGATTTCTTTAGAAAATAAACTTCTTTCCATGTTCATGTGCATCACGAACTGTTGCTTGTTCAGGCAATGCCAAGACTTCATGCTGTAGGAGAGAAAGAAGAATGGCTCTCTGTAAGCATAGGTCAACAAGATTTAAATATTGTGCATTTATCATTGGCAGATCAGAACAATTAAGTTGAAGCGGGATTTCTTTTTGGCCAGCCCGTAATTTTCTTTAAATTTAAAAAAATCATTCTATTTTAATAGGCTCAAGACTTACTAACACATTCAGAAAACATTTTTTTTTTTGTGGTGTGGGTATACAAATATAAGGCATGACTCACTCACCGACTCATCCATGCCCAAACGGCTTAAGCTAGAGACTTGAAATTTGGCGCACAGGTATCTCTTTTCATGAGTAGATCCACTAAAGATACCTTCCGACCTAACAACTATTTGACGAAAAAATCTTAAAGAAGCGTAACCAATAACATGATCAAACTTTAGCTTTATTTTTTACAATTTCTATTGATTTACTAAACTTTATTTGTAAAAAAAATAATTGTACAACCCAGTAAAAACTTCGCCTACAAAATAATGTGTTAAGTAATCAGGAAAAAGTAAAAATGCTACTTCCAATTCTTCTAAAACAACCAATGAATTGTACAAGGTATGTCCCAAAATGAACGCATTTTTATGTAAGTCAATATTTTTTACCTACATACATCTGAAAAATAAGTAGTGATAGAAGTAATTATAGAAGTTATATAGAAGAAAGCTACTAAATAATGCGTGAAAGAATCACTTTATTTTAAAAAAATAAGCGAAGTTTTTTCTGAGAATGTAATTTCGAAACTGTTAAATGAACGTTTGATCAAGCCAAAAGTTTTACAAAAGCAAAAAATTTTTAAATAAAGCTAGTGGCTACGTGTAGGACGCCAAATATTTTGTAGGTGTTCACACTATTTTTTTTTTTATTTTTTTTGGAACAAGATTGGAGAATATCGCGGAACACGTAGTAAATTGCAATCT